>CM067368.1:4299532-4909532 GCA_034401795.1 Chaetoderma sp. LZ-2023a
AAACCATAAAACAAAATGAATTTTTTTGCGTTAAACCTGCATATAGCAGCCACCTGTGTTTGGTGAAACGAATGTCTGATACCGGCGCCCTATATAACGATGTAAAATTTAAATATTTTATTCTCAAATATATGCCTGCCAGCCAGTCAGACGTATTTATCACACTAGTTACTGATCGAAGCTAAAAGAAGTTTAGCATAAATATTCCTGATTTTATTATGCTTATTCATAGAATTTTTCAAAGTAACTTTGCAGGTAAGTTGTTGAGTATTTTGAATCTAATTTGACTAGGTGCTGCTGCTGCATATGGCAGCATCAACGCCCAATCAAATTAGTTTCAAAATATTCAACAGGATATTTATTAAATAGTAAATGTATACAATTCGTACAACAACGCTTAGTCCACAACGCTTAGCCCGTCTTCAATTATGCGTTCGTTGCGTACTTATCCACGTCATTCATGACGTCATTGATAACGACGTCATCCTACAGCTCACGCAGTTGATTATGATGTCCTATGATGGATGGATAAACTGGAAAGGGCCATCGGTTATCGATGTGCCAGTTTGTAAACGGAACCTAGCCATTTGCCAAGATCAGACTTGCGCATATGTGTCTGCACCAATGGGTTGTGCCTTTTTCAGATGGACCAGCACCTTTTAAAAAAAGGGTAAAATTGGTTATTGGGTCGCTACATAGATACAGTGGAATCTAATTTGGAACCCTGAATATTTCGAGCAGTGATGTAGGAATGTTTAATACTTAATTCTACATTATCGTAATTCAAGTTCTGTGCATGTATTTGAAGTCGATTGGAATGCCCGTTGCTTTGGAACATAACGCTTGCCGAGTGAGCCCACCTCTAGACTCCCCTTCTTGTAGGGCAAGTGACGAGTGAGTGTCCTCCTGGGTAGCTGCTACCTGGCTCGATAAGACGTAGAATTGAGTGGAGATTTGCTCGGCGTCCTATCGTACTAAGAGGCTCTTGACAGCGAGACATGCTGGCCCGAGACACGACGACGGAGCAACGCGGGGATACTTGAGAAAGCGACTTCTTACTGTTATCTGAGCGAGTATTTCTAACAGTACGGCTCAGAAATAACCTATTTAGTACAGCTAAAGATTTTGAACATAAATGGATTGGGAGACAGTATGACTAAGGCAACAATGCCAGTGCAGTTGTGTTCAAAATATTCCACAGAGCACGTGTTGCGTCGTTTTCAAAGTTGTACTAAATAACTACCATGTTTCTATTTATATTTTTTGAAATTTTTAAATTATTTCTGTGCTGTACTGTAACATTACTAAAACCAACCTTCAACTATCTAGAACAAGATGTGTGTCACCTGGATCCTTGTTAGATTGTCAGCAACCATCTTCCAATACTTCTGCTAATATGAAGTCAAACACATTTAATCCTAATTCCATAAGATACATCGTTTCAAGACAGCAAGACACACTTGCTGCTGATAGGAGATAGTAACATAAATCTAGCTGTACGTTGTTGCTCTCGCTAATGCAGCAAAACACGTATGTCACATTGCTTAAATATGCGCTGCGCTTTTAAGTTATAGTGTATCTTTATACATCTGTATCATGACATTAGTTAAACCATTATGTCTAGGCCTTGAAATTGCAGTGTCTTAATTTCTAAACGAGTCAAAAAGAAAGCTGTTGTATATTTCGAAACTAATTCGACCGGCATCTGTTGGTACCATTTTTCAACAGCAGCTTGCAGTCAAATTAGTTTCAAAATAATTGACAATTATCTTTATTATATAATATGGAATTGACGTTTCAATAAGTCTATGAAAGATAAATGGTTAATACGTCGGGGTCATGTGATCGCATCTGAATGTAATTTATATATGACAATATAGTGACTATCATCGTGAAGAGCACTTAATACATCAGCGCGTGAACTAAAGAGACCCCCCTCGTGACAGCCCGAAGCTTTTCTTCGTTACGAACATCATCACATCTTTGACAGACTCACTCTGCTTATCAGGCGGATATGTATTAGAGAAAATCAAGACAGAATCTCGAGACACATATAGAAGTAATATATTGCTTTAAAATAGATGTACCTATCTATAGTCGGCAAAGATGACTTGAAGAAAAACTAACACTTTAGCACTCATATCAGCCCAAAACGGCTACTGCAAAGGTATTGAGAAATGTCCATTTGCAGACCAAGAGAAGACTATTTTTGAAAATTGACTGTTGGAATGACTGGCTCGGCCGAGCCCGTCATTCCAGTGGTACATTTTCAAGAAATATCTTCTCTTGATCTGCAAGTGGACATTTTCTATGAGGAAATTAACATTTTTAAAAGAAACTTGAGAGTTAACGGGTTAAGGATTAGTTTCTATGTATACGTTCCACGCTTTTAGAACGCCCTCTCCATCCCCCGTATGTAAAATAAGTTAGTATGTTTCTGACATTATACAGCACATAAAGCGTGGTTTCCATAAGATCCGTCACCAGCCGAATGTGATCTGCAGATGTCGCAATGTTCCCTTAAAATCTGAAGCATTTTCAAATTATATGTGTATTGCATTCTAGGATATCATTTCATTACATGCAATAGCAGACTATCGGCGATAATGTTCACATTGGGAGAACACTGCAGATCGATAAATTACTGGGGAAGTTTAACCATGGTCAACTTTCCCAATTTCTCTCTGATCAATGTCAGATTATCAGCGACACGCTGCGGCAATCTGGAAATTGTGCGCCTATAAAATATGTAGCCTACCCTAAGCGATCTGTGACAATTGCAGATCGCTTACGGATTGTTACAGATTTTATGAGAACCCAGCTTAATACGCCAACAGTCAGATTTGTACTATTGTGTAATTGACCAAAGGATGCACGCGTCCAATGTATAAATTGAGATTAAATCGTCCATTGCTCAACACCTGAGATTCAGTGTTAAAGGCTTGCTCGGATGGTTTGAGTGCGCATACGCGTTTCTTCCAATATATTTCAGGGTTTCATCTTCCAAATAAACACATTCTCAATAGCGTTTCTCCGCCTCAATAGTGGCCGCCACATGTCTATAATTGCTTCTCAAATTTTTGATTAATACGTCAAACTACATCGATGGTCTTTTTCTTGGAGAATTATTACGTAAATTAAGACACAAAATTAACTACTATTTAGAGAAAATATTCAAAATAACCACTCGAAAATGTCATTATTTAGTCCTCATCTGATTCCTGCGGTTTTACAGGAAATCTAGACTCGTCTACGTATTTTCTGTGAAGTTAGTTTTGCTGGAGACAATGTCAATATATGTGCGGCAGACAATCTGCTATGCTATGATAACATTTAAATTCTGAAGCATTTAATTAAAGACAATTTGACTGAATTGTGTTAGTCTCAATAGCACGAACAACTTTCAGTCAAATAGATTGCATCGCACGCTGTGTTTAATATTGTTCTTCACGAAAACCGATAGTTCTAAGAATTCTGAATGTAAATAGCTAAGTGAAGAGAAGTTTCATTGTGAGAAGTGGCGCGTGCCAGTCATTTTGTCACCTCCCTTACAACATCATCCCACTCACCAACCACCATGGCGCAGGCGTTATGCCGCCATCTTGTTACGTCGTTCTCGCTACCATTCCCTGTCGTTCTTTCCCATCGCTTCAGGAAGTCGCCTTTAGGAAGCGGCGAGATTGCGTGCAAATTGTCAGACGACATTACTTCCCTATTGTGAAAGTCCACGTGAGCTCACCACGAGATATGTCGTCCTCTAATCATTTAACACGTAAACAGGTAGCATATCGTCTCGCGCTTGTCAGCCAATATTGTCAGTCCCGTTGTCGTCTGAACCGGTAAAATGCGCATCAGTTTAGTAAATTAAGAAGAGTACGACTTTCATTCCGCGCAACGGGAGCCGAACATTGCGTCCGTAAATGTCTTCGGATGCTGTCAAAATGATGTCGTATGCTAGAGAATGGCGTCTGCTGTCAAAACCTACATTGATGGAACTGGACGCGGCCATTAACCAGTTTCGAGCAGACGATATTTCTAAACGCGCTGATTAAACTAATATTGTAGATTCTGATAGCAATTCCACTGAGACTCGTTGAATCAGGCAGAAGCTACACCCTTCTGTCGAATTTATTTCAAAACATTCTTCAAATTTCATATTAGGCTCCTATGCCTCACGATGTATCTAAATTTAGAAGTCAAGCTGTTAAAACAACCCTATTCATTTTATTACACCTGGATTTCGTTCACTATTCCGAGTTCGCGATAGTCCACCATGATTGCGTGCGAATATCTCTCTCAGACCGACAGTAATGTGGCATTCACGCGCATTTATTAGCTAAATCTCCAACTGCTAAAGAAAGTCAGAAGAATTTGTGACAAATTTGTTCGTGTTAAAGTTATTTCGCAAAAGTGTCGCAACGGATGCCTCGTTTCCGAGTAGGCGTGGCCTTGTTGCGAGCGCCATTTTATCTAACCGTATGCGGGTGCCTTGTCCGGTCTCATAAGGTCTTCGCTTGGTACAGTACAGTGAATAATAAGTTAACATGTTTACAAAAACACAAACACGCTAGTTAGCATAATTTTGAACACAATGTAAGTAATGTTCTATTGAACATTTTGGATCTAATTCGATTGGTCAATGGCTTCCAATTAAATTAAGACCAGAATGTTCCACAGCACGTTTTAATTATTTTTGGAAACAATTTACGTCATTTCTGAGCTGTACTTACTGTAGGCCTACTATACCCGGTCAATAGCGTGTAATTTATTGATCCTTGAAATCCCGTGTCTTGATTATAAGACAACTATAGGCCTATACAGGAATGCTGTTGAATATTCTGAGGCGAATTAGACAACAGACAACCTGTTGCCACCCCCCACCCCACCCCCATTTTTTTTTTCTTAAAGCGTGTGAAGATGGTGTTGATTTTATAGTCATCCTGTACTTTCGATGAGGATGAATTGCACCGTAATGACCCAATATTGAATTTGCGCCGTTGACCAACGAGGCTTCGCTTCCGCTCCCTGGCTTGGCCGGCCCCGTCGGCTCGCGCTTGCCTTTCCAAGCGCGAGGAGGACTGGGCCCGCCGCATACTACGTCTCGCGGGCCTAGCTCACCAGACCGCCCCTTCAGAGCGCCCGCCCTCCGCCGCGGCACGTACATCGACGCGGAGTTCAATAGCATATTCTTTTATTTATTTCTTATTTTATCATGTCGCCGTGTCCGTTTGTCAACGGCGAAGATGACTAATAAAAATAAAGCGTAATATTTGCGACGATATGAAACTGCTGTGTCTATAATTGTGCTGGTCGCTTTCCTATTTTTAAAAAGTAAGATTTTTTAAAGAATTAAAGTTTATGAATTAATCTGTTTTATTTATTGTGTCCGTCAATGGCTTCCATCTATTTCACTTCTCTGCACATTTTTTGTAACACTAGAGTAAACGCCTATACATCGGGCGCAAATATATCAATTGATATTGTTTGCTGAGTTGTTGGGCAACTGCCGCACCGCTATTGAATTCGATATTAGGCACCGTGTCCCAAATTACATACGGGCATGTTACCAAATTTCGCTTCTTGGACTCTTCTAGACCTAATACAAACATACACACCTACGCAGTTTGCTTCTCCGATAGGTCATATTTGGAGGATGATCAATGAAGTACTGATGAGAAATAGAGGAATACAGTTTTAGCTATGCCCCGCCTATCTGTAGCTCAGCTCCATCCACGCCTTGGGCGTATTGGGATCAATCGATCTCTGCGCTCTCTCAATGTCAATTTTTAGACAACTGTACAGGTAAGCTGTTGAATATTTTGAAACTAATTGGACTGGCTGCTGTTGCTGCCTATGAATTTGTGACAATTTGTGGGCAACAGCGCCCAGTCAAATTAGTTTCAAAATATTCAACTGCTTACCTGTTTATTAAATAGAAAAGAGACACAATTCGTACGACGACGCTTAGTCCGTCATCAATTAAACTAAACGGTCACGAGGAACTTAGCTACGTCATTCATGAGGTAATTGATTATGACGTCAACCTTCACGTCATGTAGTTGATTTTCTGACGTCATGTGATTGATGTATAAACGTGAATCCCCGGTTTCCTTGAAACGATGTTCATACATATATATATATACCCCTCCTCCAGCAGTATCTCACTAGAGCAGACAGTTCATCCACGCTATCCTACTGCTACATCATAGATATGTATCCCCAGTAATGGAGGGATCCGAACTGTTAATAAAGTACATGACATCATACTCAATTACGTCACATGTTTGCTGACGCCACAATCAAACTGCATAGTGAATGACATATCTCGCTTCGCCATAACCATTGAAAAAGTCCGTTAAGTGTACGAATTGTATGTCTTTGCTATTTAATAAACATTTCGGCGAATATTTTGAAACTAAATTGATTGGCCGCTGTTGTTGCAACAGCTGCCATAGTCAGCAACAGTTCCCAGTCAAATTAGTTTCAAAAGATTCACCAGCTTGCCTGTATAGTTACCTTGAAATTGGGATTCTGGGAATTCAGGATTCGAAATATATAATCAATCCCAACACACCAAAAGTGTTGTCGGGGAATAACTAGAAATAGGCGAGACATAGCTAGAAATAGGCAGGGCATAGCTAGAAATGGGCGGAGCCTAGATAATAATATGCGGGGCATAGCTAGAAATAAGCGGCGCATAGTTACAAATAGGCGGGGCATAGCTAGAAGTAGCTGTGCTACTGAAACATTGCTTGAATAATTATGTTCATCATTCGTCCACTTGCTATATGGGTGGGTACGGTAGGGCGGATCGGTGACGTGAGGTCCGTGGACTCTCTTCTGACTATATGAAAGTGCACATGCA
This sequence comes from Chaetoderma sp. LZ-2023a, assembly GCA_034401795.1. Taxonomy (NCBI): domain Eukaryota; kingdom Metazoa; phylum Mollusca; class Caudofoveata; order Chaetodermatida; family Chaetodermatidae; genus Chaetoderma; species Chaetoderma sp. LZ-2023a. Next base: position 4,306,398 of record CM067368.1, read on the forward strand.
CTAGTTACACTACTGCGTATAATCTTGTATACCTTGTCGAATAGAGCAAAGCAATGAAGCTTTCATTAACCCGTTCATGGCTGAACTGGCCCAAACCGGACATTGTAGGGGTCTTGCTGAATTTCCATTTGCAAGTCAAGAGAAAACTATTTTATTTAAATTTACACCTGTAATGACTGGCGTGAGAACCGAGCCTGTCATTCCAGTGGTAAATTTTCAAAAGTCTACTACTTCTCTTGGTCTCCAAATGGACAATCAATAAGGAAATATTTTAAGTCTTTAGCAAATTTTGCCCTTTAAGACCTAAGCAGTGAAATCGCATTTTTCGTCTGTAGTAAAAATAGCGGGAGAATCACCCATTTTTAATCCTCACAGCAACGGAATTGAAACCATGTTGCTTTTTTTTTTTAAGACAATTTATCTGAAAGTCATTGCTGACTTAGGTACGACACGACTTTCAGTCAAATTGTTTTCAAAACTATGAACATGAACTATATTATAGTAAGACAAGAATGCATAGAAATCGTTTGATTGATATAGGCTGAATTGGTCGCAGAAGCACAATACATTACAAACTACCTACTGAGCGCTATAGAGTCAGGAACAAATAGGACGACTACATTGTAACGTTTGTTCCGTGGAAATTTATTCAGAAGAGCGCCGAGAAAGCGTTCTCGTCGTACTTAACCCTTCAGTGCTGCAACGCGCCAAAACGACTTCTGCAGAGGTCATGGAAAATGTCAAATTTCATACCAACAGAATACAATTTTTTTGAAAATTTACCACTGGAATGACTGGCTCGGTAACCGGGCCAGTTATTCCAGTGTTAAATTTTCAAAAATAATCTTCATTTGGTCTGCAAATGGACATTGTCTTCGAGAAAATTGGAAATTTCTTGAGAATTTTTGAAAGTTAGTTGTCAATCGAGACGTCCTTTATTACTCATTATGGGAGTCTCTCCAGACGTTAGTTCATCCCCTGCAGGGAATAGTTACATAAAGACTATGGTGTGGGTGAATAGGAGGGCGTGGTCCTCATCAGGAAGGCGGTGTAGCGTCGTTAGGTTCTGCTTATACATCTATGATGTTCATAACTTGGTCAATCTGGCGTGTTCCCATCCTTCTCTAAGGACAGACCTGGAGATTGGTGGGGCGTGGGTGAGGGTCATTGATGGTGATGGATATTGCACGTGCATCGATTTGAAACTTTGAAACTTGAGAATACCAGAATCTAAATTTCGAGGTAGCAATACAGGTAAGTTGTTGAATATTTTGAAACTAATTTGACTGCCTGCCTATGGAAGCAACAGCGTCCAGTCAAATTAGTTTCAAAATATTCAACATAATATTTATTAAATGGCAACTTCATCAAAGACATACAATTCGTAAACGTGATCGACTTTTTGATCTGCTTGACGGAATTATAATACGCCATTATGTTTGTGACGTCAGCTTAGACGTGAGGTAATTGATGACGATGTCAGATACTTGGGTGGCAGATCAGATCCCTCAAGTCACGTGTACATAATTGTACAATAATCTTAAATAGGAAGCTGAGACTGATGATGATCTATGCATATACTGAAACAAAATGGTCAGATATCGCCTAATATCACAATTGCACAGTTGGTCATTGCCACTGCACCATTTTCTAAGCTGTTCTAGACGCCACATGGCGAATATACATTTTGATACATGTTCGTTGGTTAACAGGACCAATGTAACGCCCATATCGAATTTTCACGGCTGAGCAATGGCGCGAGATCATTTGACTGTTTGTTTCATAAAATTGTAATGGCTCAAAAGTTGTGAAAATAGCAAAGAGAATTCGATATTGGACCTGTACCCTTGGTCAATGGCTCAAATTAAATATTGCCGCGTTACAATGTCCTTGCCTCGGCTCCAACACATAATGTCGTTTAGCTTATATAAGAACTGTTATTTTTTCGGCATTTTCATTTATACTTGCAACCTTTTCTTACATATAAGTGGTCACTGTTCATTATCGTTGGCGCATTAGATAGGGAAATCTGTGTAGAGACCCAATAACCAATTTGGCCCGTTTGTGAGCGGGACAGGGCCATCTCTAAATGGCAGAGGCTCATATTATAATTGGTTATTGACTAGCACTGCCATTTGTAAAGCGCGCGCTCATACGCTATGTGGTTATCCGCACCGATGATACATGTGTTGTTAGTTCTGCGCAGTTTACAAACAAATCAAATTGGTTATGGACACGTTACATGGATATCTGACTACGAACTGCCCCTCTACCCTTACCACATAGATAGTGCCGATAATCGTCTGCCGATATGCGTTTGTATATTGGACCCGCGACGTTTATCAATGGTCCCGTCTATATAACGGCTAGATACAATGAAGCGCCATATGAGCGGTGGGTAACTGGAATGTTGTTTTTCTGCTCGTGATTGAAAGACGCGCCATGCTAGAGAACCAGCACGTAAGACCTTTCCCACATTAGCATATTTTGGGAAAATACCTTCCCAGAATGCGTTGCGCATACCACTTCCGGCTGGTAACAATGATAGCCGCCTCTCAAACAGCATTACTTTACTATTGGAATCAGATACAGCGAAATTTAAGGAGGTTATATAAAGAATTGATTCCATAATATTCTAGAAGGCATACATCATTGGAAAGTTAAGCTAATTTTCTATTCATATCTGTATTCATTTTTAAAGTTTTGTAAAATTTAATATACTTAATAGTAATTTTAAAATAACTCCTGTTGTCCGCTTGGTTTAATGAATCTAGGTTTAATGGTGTCTTTTATATACGCAAATAACCCAGTGAATATTTTTTTCAATATTTAAAATGATGCATTAACGTTTAGGCAATTGAATACGCTTTCGAATGATGTATGACTTAAATAATATAGTGATTTTAGTTTATCATAGAAATGGTTTAAATTGCAATGTATTTTTGTGCAATAGTAACTCAATGCCAGTCAGCCGCTTGTTGGCGGCTTTACCAGCCAACAGTTTTGCTCTGAGCGTTGATTTAGAGGAATCCCTGCCTAATGACGTCTATGTGGGGAAAGGTGTGAACTCTATAGTATGTGTGTATGTATGATTATGTATTCTGCGGGCGTAGTAGTAGAAAGACCATACAGCTGCAAGCAGTCCTTCTTCGCTTTTGACCACTGTGTCTTGTCCTCAGCTGAAATCCATAGCTTCCTCAGGTCCTTAGCAGATTTATGCAATGGCGTCCTCTCCTGGGTGTATATTTGCTGGCTCCCAATAAGGCGAATTCTACAGTACTGCCCAACTTAGAATGTTTTCAAAACAAAATAAAAACATTCTTGAATATTTTGAAATACATTTGATTTGAAGTCATTGTCCATCACTACCGATATACGTGAACATCGTCCATCACTACCGATATACGTGAACATCGTCCATCACTACCGATATGCGTGAACATCGTCCATCACTACCAATATAAGTGAACATCATCCACCACTACCAATATAAGTGGAAATCATCCAGAATAGTCCAGCACTACCTGTATAAACTGGAATGGTTCATCACTACCAGTGCATATCGGAATTGTCCAGCACTACCGGTGTAAGGTGCAATTGTGCATCGGTACCGGTACAAACCGGAAGTGTCCATTACTGCATGTAGAAACCGGAATTGTCCATCGTCAGCTGTATAAACCGGAATTATCAATCGCTACAGACGGAAACTGGGATTTTCCATCCCCGTGGCAGTGTTTAACATGATACCTAAAGTATTAGATTCCCTTATCAGGCCATCCCCTCCCCTTACTCTGAAATCTGGACATCCCAAGCTGATGTTTAAAGGTCCCAATCCGCAAGAAGCATATATAGCTAACCAACATTTAGCAATCGTACACATATTTAAGGGGTCACTGTGAGCAAGCTTCAAAACATTTTGGGGTCGCAAGCTGCATTATTAGGGTATAAATACCCTCAAAAGGACTCATATGGAAAACACTGACTACAAATGTAAACCGGAATTGAGTAATACAGTTTCTCAGTCAATCATATGACGTCATATTTCTTTTCTGCTGCGTTTAGTGTTGAGCTTGAATGTGTGACCTCTAGGACGTGTGTTACTTGATCGGTCAAAGAATGTGTTGTTGTCAATGTTGTAATCATCATCGATAAATTTGTATGTTTCGATTACGTCTCCTCTAATAATTCACAGCGTCTGGTGTAACCGGGAATAATACACACCTTCTGGTGTAACCGGGAATAATACACACCTTCTGGTGTAACCGGGAATATTACACACCTTCTGGTGTAACCGGGAATAGTACACACCTTCTGGTGTAACCGGGAATAATACACACCTTCTGGTGTAACCGGGAATAATACACACCTTCTGGTGTAACCGGGAATAATACACACCTTCTGGTGTAACCGGGAATAATACACACCTTCTGGTGTAACCGGGAATAATACACACCTTCTGGTGTAACCGGGAATAATACACACCTGGTGTAACCGGGAATAATTCTCAGCTTCTAGTATAACCGGAAATAATTCTCAGCCTCTGGTGCAACCTGGAATAATCCACAGCTTCTGGTGGAACCTGGAATAATTCACAACCTGGAATACACCGTGTATTCTTGAATAAGTCACTGGTTTCAGTCCGAGTCCTCCACCGCCACCGACACAACTCCTGGGATATCTATCCATAGCTATCGTCGTTTAGAGTGGAATTAATAATGGATAAAATTCGGTCGGTTACGTATATGACGTCATAATCAATTACGTCACATGTAGGCTGGCGTTACGATCAACCAAGTAATGACTGACGTTGCTCAAACAGTCATGAACCTTTAAAAGTCCGTCAGTTGTACCAATTGCATGTTTTTACTATTTAATAAACATTGTGCTGAATGTTTTGAAACTTATTTGACAGGGCCTATGGCAGCTACATAACCAAGTCAAATTAATTTCAAAATAGTCAGCAGCTTACCTGTATCGTTTCTGGAGATTTAGTTTCATGGAGCTCAGTGATCGATCGAACACAACACCGGCAGACCCACAACATGTGGAGTTCAGCTTTCTCCCGCGGAATATTTTGAAAATTAGATGGTCTGGGAATCAATTTTCCGTATTTTACAATGATATTGGTCCCAAGCCATTGGTCAACGGCGCAAATTAGATTTTGGTGCGTTACAACAACATAGTCCATTCAAATTATATTTAAAATAGTACGCATAAAATGTACCCTTGATTCATATAGGAAAGGTTCAAAGGCGTTTGTATTTGAATATGTGTGTTGCTATGGCCGTCTGAAGGTTTCACTTTTTGGTCATGTACCGGCCCGGATATATCTTACACGTTAAATAATTGATCCTATTTACTTTGGACAGTTTAAAGGATAAAGTTCTACTGTTATCAGTAGAATAATCTACCTCACTTTGGTTCGAAATCTACCATCCTGTCGGTAGATGTTTGACAAAAAATACGCCTTCCGAACTCCGTCCGTCCAAAAGAGGTGTTATTTTTCATACACGGATACGACGAAGATTACGGTGAGAATAGATGTGTGAACACGCTCCAGTATAATAGTTGTCTTCTCGCAAATTATCATTCTTACATCCTCGACAGATCAGATAAGAACCATCCCTCGCTCCCTCCCCACATGTAAGGATACCTGTAAGGCGGTGTCTAAGAGACGACTATGATCGTCGGACGCGCGAAAAGATGGATATATGCCTGACTATGCGCCGTCAATTTCTAACTAAGTCCGCCCATTTCTAAATACGCTCCGCTCACTGTGTACGTGTGTTGTAATCGAATTATAAACTTTGACCCCTTGAAATACCATAATCCCAAATTGAAGGTAAGGATACGGTTATGCTGTTGAATATTTTGAAACAAATTTGACTGGGGCTGTTTCTGCATATGGCAGCACGACAGAGTTAGGCCTAGACGTCATTATGACTGTGGTGTCACATAACTATTGACGTAACTGATTTTTTCAGCAGATATTTGAGCGACAGATGAGATCCCTCCTTTGGCCCATTTGCTGATAGTCAGTTTTAACGCAAATATGTTTTCCATCATGTACAAGTTTAGAATTCTCATCTCTGCTCATGCAAGATGTCTGCTGAATGTTGAGCCTACAACAGCAACAATATTCAGTCAAATTTCTTTCAAAGCACCAAGCATGTCTTATAATTAAATACACGTTCCGAGGGACAATTGTGAGTGGCAATCTTTACTGGTACCCTGCAAACAGATCGAGCGGTCCAATCGCTGATAAGACGATTACAATAACAGTAATAATGATAATAATAACGACAATAATAATAATAATAAAGATAGGGGAATATACGGTGTGTCGTCATTGTCGTAAACTCCAAGTGTTCACCTTTTAGATAATACAAGTAAATATTTGATCCCCGATTCGTCGTCAATATTTGCTAACATAACAAACACTTTTAATTCTAAATGCACTATAATTCCCCGGGGTTTAAATATTGCTTAAAGGTTCAAGATTTAAGACCGGTTACTTATTTCTTGATAACAGTTTGATTGAAACTTGGTGCTGTCTTAAGCATGGCTGAGTTTCAGCGAGATTGTTCTCAAAATAATCAAGGGGATATGAATTGTAATTCAATGTATCAGAAACCGTTCATAATAACATGTGTTGGTAACCTGCGTATTTGCTTGGCGTCTGTCTGGTGATTTATCTACTTCTCTGCGAGATAATAAATTTAAATGACTAGTTTATCAAATTTTAAATAGATTTATTTAAATTTTGTAAACGACCTGACAGGTTATTGCTCAAAGTTTGGCGGATTATCGCGCCAATAGTGGCTAAATGCACCGCCTGCATATCCTTCACTGCTACTGCTACTGCTACTGCTACTGCTACTGCTACTGCTACTGCTACTGCTACTGCTACTGCTACTGCTACTGCTACTGCTACTGCTACTGCTACTGCTACTACTGCTACTGCTACTGCTGCTACTACTACTACTACTGCTACTACTACTGCTACTACTACTACTACTACTACTACTACTACTACTACTGCTACTGCTACTGCTACTGCTACTGCTACTACTACTGCTACTACTACTACTGCTACTGCTACTGCTACTGCTACTGCTACTGCTACTGCTACTGCTACTGCTACTGCTACTGCTACTGCTACTGCTACTGCTACTGCTACTGCTACTGCTACTGCTACTGCTACTGCTACTGCTACTGCTACTGCTACTGCTACTGCTACTGCTACTGCTACTGCTACTGCTACTGCTGCTACTGCTACTGCTACTGCTACTGCTACTGCTACTGATACTGCTACTGCTACTGCTACTGCTACTGCTACTGCTACTGCTACTGCTAATGCTAATGCTAATGATAATGCTACTGCTACTGCTACTGCTACTGCTACTGCTACTGCTACTACTGCTGCTGCTGCTGCTGCTGCTACTGCTACTGCTACTGCTACTGCTACTGCTAATGCTAATGCTAATGATAATGCTACTGCTACTGCTACTGCTACTGCTACTGCTACTACTACTGCTACTACTGCTACTGCTGCTGCTGCTGCTACTGCTACTGCTACTGCTACTGCTACTGCTGCTACTGCTGCTGCTGCTACTGCTACTGCTACTGCTACTGCTACTGCTACTGCTACTGCTACTGCTACTACTACTACTACTACTACTACTGCTACTGCTACTGCTACTGCTACTGCTACTGCTACTGCTGCTACTGCTACTGCTACTGCTACTGCTACTGCTACTGCTACTGCTACTGCTCCTGCTCCTGCTACTGCTACTGCTACTGCTACTGCTACTGCTACTGCTACTGCTACTGCTACTGCTACTGCTACTGCTACTGCTACTGCTACTTCTGCTGCTACTGCTACTACTCCTAAAATTCACACAGGTTATTATTAACAATGATGAAATTAATGCATTTCATATTTGCCTTGAAAAATGTAATGTGCCATCAGCAATTGCTTACAAACTTGCAAACAAACCCCATGCCAATGAGAAGAAATATCTCTTATACCAATTTCCTGTACATTGTTAAAACATTGGGTGGTATTTAATAACCAAGCAAAAGCTCTCAATCTAAATAAAGACGTTTTTCGCGCAAAGGTTTGCCAAACCAGTTAACGCGAGGAAATAACGGACCAAACATAAGCTTATGCAATCCACGCATAGTCATGAAGTTCTGGTATGCCTATAGCGCAATTACACAGTTGTTAAATTATTTATTCCATTTATTTAGCAGATTACAATGACACATAATATCATAATATAATTAATTAAATTGAGTCTTGTATTTTTGAAGAATCAGGAATTACTGTCGGTCAGTCTTTTGTAAACTAGAGCCTGTTTTCGCTTCTTCTGTACGGTAGACTGAGTTCATATTAATAACGACAGTTCTACAAGTTGCTGTTGCCGATGAATGCAACACCTTGTAGCAACATTCTTAGAAGAAATACCATATATCATTATGAATACAGTTCAACGTTATTTGCCTAAGGCCGTGTTCTCACTAGGATGTTAATCGGGAACAACGCCATACATCAGTATGGTGTTATTCCGGATTAAGTCTCTAGTGAGAACACGGCCTTAGAATCATAATATAATAACGCAGGGCCAGTATGGGCCGATATTGATTTAGTGGCGGTCCAGTCAGCTGCCTTATGAAGTTTCCAATGCTCATTAGGCGAGAGTTTGCGAGCCTGCCTTATACCGCTCATGACCCACGAATTCATTCGCAGAACACTAAATATGTTGTTATAATAAATCTTATAAATTCACAAATAATTTGAGAGAAGTCATTTATCGTCCCATATATACTATTATAATTTAACTGTAGGGCCTATATTCATATTTAAGTTCAAACGTTAATTTAAGGGCAGTGTGTCACGAAATGAAGCCTATGGGTATTATTTATAAATTTATTATAAAACAATAAAGAGCATGGATGTGATATTTTAAATATAAATTTTTATATTTAGAGGTGTTTACTATATATGAAAGGTACAAAATATCGTTCAGCTAAGTACGGGAAGAATACATTTAAACACGTGATTTTTAAAACAATTGTTTAATTAAGAAGTCTCTGTTAAAGGAAGTTAATGCGCGTGAGTCGATGACAATCGCGTGACATGTCATCTATCTTCTCGTATTAGAACAATCTAGCCGAGTCAATCGTAAGCCTCAGTCCAATGCCACTCGCCATGTTCAGGTTCTAATCTTGATTTTGTAAAAACCCGCTTTTTGCGTCGGCTTCATACAGAATTGTAAGCGTTTGAACTCGACAGACATGATGCGAAAAATTTCCTATGGCATATAAGAAATATTATGAAACTTATTTTAAAACTTATTTGACTGAAAGCAGGCGCTGCCTAAACAGCGACGGCTTCCAGTCAAATGTTTCAAAATATTCAACAGATTACCAGTTGACGTGAATGGTTGATTTGAAATCCTGACATTAATATGTTGTTGTGGGAATAGTTAGGTCTATGTCCTACAGTGTGTTTATTTACGATGTTTTTATGTTTACGAATTTAACAACATTATTTCAAAAAGCATTTGCAAAAAGTCTCCAATAATGCATAATACAATATTTCTCTTCTTCTTTTCGATCGCTGGTATCACACTTGGAGAGCCGTTCTCAAGATGAAATCTTTGATTTTCTGCAGTTCTTCCACAGGCCCATACAACTTTTCAAGAAAAGAGTTTGAGGCCAGATCTCTTCTCTCAGCAGCTGATACGTACTGCAACATTGAAGTATGTGTTCTGTGGTCTGTTCTGCTTCTCCACAAGGACAAGCGGGCGATGTCGTAAGGTGGAACCGCCTGTACATGTGTTGGTTTAGTCTGTTGTGTCCAGTTCTGAGACGAAAAATATTTCTCTCATATTGAGAATTAAATTGTTTCATTAAAGAAATTATAAAATTGACTATAAGCCGTGTTCTTACTAGAGACTTAACCTGCGTACCGCAATACTGAAGTATGGCGTTATTCCCGATTAACTCTCAGGTGAGAACACCGCCTAAGCCATGTATGTGCAAGCTATGGTAGGAATAGATTATACACCTTAGGCAATCAAGGCACAATAACTAAAGCATCCCTATAATATTTTAAGTGATTTGTTCACCACCCACCTGCTCCATTATCCGGGCGCTTTGTGGCTAACATATAAACATGTGCTGTTCGTTTGTAATTATAAATCGATACTTAAAATCAATAACAATATATCCGTTATTGATCTGTTACTAAACTGCAGCATATGACACGAGGTGGCGCTGAAATCAATAATACACGTAAGCCTATAGAACGCAGCATTTGGCACTAACTCTTCCACACACACACACACGACTTACGTAATTAAAATTCATTTATAGTCTGGAGTTATGAGGATTTCGAAATTCTTGATATATTTTTCTAAGAAAGTTAATTACGGTCAGGTTTATTAGTGGCTATTTATTCTCGCTTTTGATTTGCCCAGGATCTGTATTTTAGACATTTTGTACAATATTTCATAACGCTGACACTATCGGTCAAGCTTGATTTAGATGAGAAAACAAGGATTGTCTGTGACACTATTTGACTGTTAATCCAATCTAGTTAACACATTCCATTCTATATTGAAATAAGAATATTTGTTAAATACATGCGAATTACTTTGAAATTTTTTTAATGATAGTAGCCGCTGCCTATGACTTTCAGTCAATTTCTTTTCAAAATACGTTGGAATTATTGACACCGTCACAAGACTGATTTGATTAACCTACACAATATGAGTAATATAATCCCATAATTCTCATCATAATAATTCATTATTGCTCTTTTAAAAAATTACTAATAATAAGGAATAATTATTATTATAAAATTCTAGTGAAATGATCTTTTAATCCATGTCAAAAATTTGCATATATTGTTTCTTTGTAAGTCGCGTTTAATACAGGCGTGTCAGGGGCAGATAATCCACAAGTAACGAAAACAAAATCAGTAAACGATCACGATTTTATTGAAAATCAATCATTCTGGAAAAATATTAATTTCTAATATTTTTTATTTGGATGACATGTCATTTAAATCCGTGATTAATTTGTTTCAAGCCCCAATCTGTATGACTATGTATACTCAGGGAATAATTACTGTTGTCGGTGTTTGCCGTGTAACCCTTTCATGGCGAGGCCGGTCTCTGTACGGTCTTGCGGCATGCCCATTTGAAGACAATACTTATTTATGAGAATTTAACACTGGAATGACTGGCTCGATAAGCGAGCCAGTCATTCCAGTGGTAAATTTTCAAAAATAGCATTCTCTTAACCTGCAAATAGACATCTAATGAAGAAATATAATTTTGTCATTAAAAGGTTAAAGTAGTGTTGCTAATTGTCATTGCCTGAGTTGGCAACGCCTTTCAGCAACGGCTTCCTCAATACTATGATGCTAATCGTGATAACAGCAACTGAAGAATCTCATCTCTTGGGTGGGTGAGTGGGTGTGTGATTGATCCTGAAGAATCTCATCTCTGGGGTGGGTGGGTGATGGATCCCTGATTCAATGCACACAAAATAAAACGCGACGCTAAACATACATGTATAGCACTATTTGCAAAATAAGTTTAAAAAATAAATAAATACACCTTTTCATTAAAACTGTTACAATCCCTCTTTTTGCCGAAGATTATTGACATTTTTTGAGTGAATTTCGTGGTCTGTTGACAGATATTTAACGAGAAGAAATGACTGATTCGTTATAAGGTGTTAGTGTCAATATTTGCCGATAGAAGCTGTATTGGATGCGAGTCGCTGTTTTGGCGGTACGGAGGCGGATTAATTGATCAGATTTTCTCACTCCGTCAGGCTTAGTGCCGTATGTTAGACACGAGGGCCGATGGCTGAAGTGCACATACAATCACCAATTGACACTCAATAGTTTTTAGACATTTTCTGATTTTTAATCCGTCACGTGGTCGGCCGAACACGATCGTTCTGTCAGAAATAGATCTGCCGATTAACCTTTTTCACTCTCTGATCTCTGAGTCCTAGTTTCAAGACAATGTGCGAGCACTTGTATTTAATTTATTGAAAGTAATTTGTTCTAAACCTATTGCTGCCATGGCACAACGCTATTTCTAAATATGGAACTGAAACCTAAATTATCCAGTTCTTATCTCCTGCTTTGAAAATAAATAACTTTTAACGGGGCGGAGGGCGTGGTAGGTGGTTGTTATTTCACATTATACTTATCCTACGTCATAATTATCAAATCTCTATTTTCAATATTCTACTATGAGAAGAGAGAGTGGGAACAAAAATGGCAAATGATGAGGAAGCGGCGAAAAGAAGATTGGCGTCTTCGTTCTCTCGCATTTAGGTCTATGCTCTTGTCATACGAATGTCACCGCCTCTAAGTAATGGACGTTTCCACCTTATTCATACATCATATGACGTCATAATCAACTACGTGACGTGTAGGATGACGTCACAATCATTACGTCATGAATGACTCGATTTAGCCCGTCTTTAACGCTTTAGCGTCCGTCAATTGTACGAATTATATGCCCTTGCCATTTAATAAACCTTCTGTTGAATATTGTGAACTTATTTGACTGGGCGCTGTTGGTACCATAGGCAGCACCCAGTCAAATTATTCTCAAAATGCTTAATTTTCTACAACGAGGGCACTGCGCGTCTCTTCCCTCACCCCTCACCTCCTACAGTTTCATAAAACAAACGTTTACTTCCGATGTTTATTAAAATATATCTACAAAAACTATGACATGTGTAAGAAGCCGATCTCCCGCCCCACGGAGAAGCGGGACATTTTATAATCAGAGTGACTAAATAAACGCACAGACAGACGTTATTGCAACGAGGGGAGGGGGGGAGGGGGGGGGAGGGGGTGACGTGTAACTCGCGTCTATGATATAGATTTATACACTTCTTACTTCATGTCGCTGTCAATATTCAAGCCCCTGTTGTTTAGTTTTTACAAACCAAAACCACATCTCTACCAATGTCATAATCACGTTGTCTTCCAAGCCTCTTTCATTTTGTCGTCCATACTCTATATTTTGAGGATATGGGCTTGAATAGTAACCCTCTCGCGTCAACAGCGCATTAACGCGCTCAAAATACTATTTATTTCAATTAACCATTTACTTGCCAATACTTTACAAGGAAATTCTGATTTTTGCAGCCAGAAAGAGTATTTTTGTAAATTTATAACGAAAATTTACACAAAAAATAGATTTCTGTTATCCTTCAAATGAACATTCATCAAAAGTGTAATGGTCAAGCAAATTCAAATTTCTGCTTAGCCAGTGTCCAATTGCAGACCAAGAAGAATATTTTTGAAAATTTACCACTGGAATGACCGAGTAACCTAGCCAGTCATTGCAGTGGTAAATTTTCAAAAATATTTTTCTCTTAGCCTGCGAATGGACATTTCTGAAGATCACTGCAGAAGTCGTGTTTGACCAACGTGACCATTAAAGACCTAAGTTGACACAAGAGGGGTTAGAGGGCCGCATTCACATCAGAATAGTGGACACTAATTTTTTTTACAATTTCATACATTTAGAGGCTTAAATTGTTGACGTCAATGAAATGAAATGAAATAAAGATAAATTAATATATTTTTATTTGTGAATCCAGTCCCGTTAAGTTATTTTTAGGATTTTGAACAATATTTCATTGCTTGAATCAATCAAATTAAGATCATAGTATTCAATAATATCGCAGCATTCAGTCAAATTAATTTCGAAATATTCAGGATCGTCTATAGGGATTGTGGTGACTGGGATGGGGGTGGTGAGTTGGTGTGAGTGGCGGATGTTCCACGTCACGTGTGACAGAACTGTTAATAAAGAGTGTATATTGATTACTAATGTTGAGTGTTGAAGGGGGTGACGGGACGGAGTGAGAGATGCGAGAATAAGATCTCATTGAAAGATTCTACGGGACAGAATTAATCCTATTCTCTGGCGGCACGCTTACAGATTCTCCTGAAAAGCGGGACATGATCGCTTCAAGTGTTACACGCTTCATAACCTGGAGTGTGAGATCTGATTTTCAAAATCCGATTAACCTACGCCCAGTAGGCAGCGCGAGCGGCCAATAGGAGTCCTGAGACCATTCATAAGCCAAGTCCCGTCAGTCAATTAGCGATAGCTGAGCCAATTGGATTACGAGTAGGCGTGCCAATCAGCGCCTCTCCTGCTGAGATCTCGCTAAATCTCGGCCATTCTACATGGTATAAGGAGAACGCGGGACCGCTTACTGTTCAAAAGTTTTATTGACAACAGACTACCTAGAGAGAGTTCATGACAGCAAAGTTATCCGCACAGTTAGAGAACATAGAACGATTTTAACTGGCAGTCATCTCATAGTAAGGTTAGTTAGACTCGGAGACACCACACTGTTAGCACCACGGATAACCTGGCTGGTGACCTCAAGATTACCCGTAACCATCCGTGAGAGTCCGTCCTATGATACCAGGGGAAGAGACTACCCAGTCAGAAGCTGTAATCCAGTAATAATCATCACCCGCACCGGAGTCAGCAGCACGGTGCCACAGACTCCAGGAACCACCTCCGATGTGGTCACAGTTTGTGCCGACATCAGTCTCTGTGTTGTGTAACTTTATATCATTCTACTAGTCACGGAAATAGATTATATTAATCGTATTATAGTTCAAGTATTAATAATAATTCGCGATCGATCGTAACTCTAGTGCTTATGTTAGTTTTTATGAACGTGGATCTTTGTGCTTATTAAGTGCTACCTCGTACCTGGGTATCACCCTGGACTACAACGGTGTCATGATGATCAACCCCTTCATGGACACAACCGCGCATCTCCAGCCCCCGGGATCCCTGAAGCTGAGCCCACCTCACATCTCAGATGGGAACCCGATGCACCCGCAGAGCAACATGCAGTTTGGTGGTCAAACTAACGGTTACGGCGTCCCACATGGGCACTCGCATCAGATCAGCTCTTACGCCGCGAGAGATTTCTTGCTCAGAAGCACGGACCATATGAGACTACCAACCCACGACGCAACAGGTAACGCCGGGATGTTTGTGCCCACATCATGCCCACCACCAGACCCTTCTACGGCCGGACACATGCTGTTTCCTGGACTGCACGACGCCACACATGCACCCACAGGTCATCCGTTTAACGGTCAGGTCAGACTCGCCATCCCTGGTGCGACGGATATGTATTCCCGCGCTGACCAATTCAACCAGATGACCAGCCCAAGAACAGATCACTTCGGCCAGCCAGTCCACCACCCTCAGCACCTGAATATGAATCCCATTAACCCTATGTCTGCCATGACCCCGCACCACATGAACATGAACAATATGATGGGTCATCACGGTCCTGGTGCCTTCTTCAGGTACATGCGACCTCCAATCAAACAGGAACACACATGTCTGTGGTTAGACTTTGACAGTCACGATCCTAAGAAACCTTGTGGTAAGATCTTCTGTACTATGCACGAGATTGTCACACATATCACGGTGGAGCATGTAGGAGGTCCAGAGCAAAGCAACCATGCATGCAACTGGCAGAACTGTCCCAGAGATGGAAGACCATTCAAGGTAAAATAAATCACCATACAGCATCATTACTCATTAATTACTCTTTTGATTTTAATATCATTGCGTTTGAAATATTGTATTAACTCTCAAAATGGCCTAGCACCTCTAGAGGAAAGCTGCTTTTTAAATATTTTTGAACTAATTCGAATAGGTGCTGCTGTTGAAGGCAACAACAGTTCCTGTCAAAACTAGTTTCACGACATCCAAGATCATATTGATTGCATCATAACGAATTTGTCGTGTCTGGTTTGTAAGAGTTAAACAGATGTGTGTATTTGTTTCCGTTCTATCTGCTAAGTGCTTATTATTATTGCTGAATGTTGCCCAATGCTGTTGCTGCATGGGCATTGTTTCAGTAGAACAATAATAATAATAATAATAATAATAATAATAATAATAATAATAATAATAATAATAATAATAATAATAATAATAATAATAATAATAATAATACAATTATTATTATTATTATTATTATTATTATTATTATTATTATTATTATTATTATTATTATTATTATTATTATTATTATTATTAAGTTCATTTTAAATATTTTTAAATTGAACATATTTCCAATTTCCAGCTCCTAAATATATGGACCTATTTGTGTCATCTTCACTTATGAAACCGTCGTCTAAATTCCTGTGAAGCATGTACAACATTCCTGATTTAACCAAAAAAATTATCCATATTTTTAAACAGATAACGAAATTTCGCTGTTAATCCATAAGTTATTATCTGAGACCGTTCGCAAACAAAAACCAGATAACACAATGATAGAGACTTCCGGAAAGTTTATAGATCGTGAGTTTCAAAACAGGTAGCCTATTATCGGTATACCTGTATATATGATCGCTATAGGGATTGTATTCACGTCTTGTCTATTTTTGTGAATGGATTGAAATTGCCGATTTTACTAACGCCAATACCTATATCATCTTTTATAACCATTTATTTTGTGAGGATGTAAATGTACAATCATTCACTGCGTATTAACCTTTTGACCCTTAAAAAATCTCAATGTCACAAATCCAAGACAACAGGGCAGATGTTGAATGTTTTTAAACTGTTTTGACTGGTAACTGTTACTGCCTATGGCAGCAACAGTTTCCAGTCAAAATAGTTTCAAAAAGTTTTTGACAGAATATTTACAACGTGTTGAAGAAATTGTCGTTTTTGTCCTGCGTGTGTGTGTTCGAGGTTAAAAGCGCCGCTGGAATTCCGGTGTACAGTTTCACAAAGATCGCAATAAATCAAGGTTTTCGTGTGTAAAATGTCTTAAATACGTTTAATATTTATAAGTTATGGTGGATTTTTCTTTTTAGATAAAATAAATTATGTTAATATTGAATTACAAAATATTTATACTAGACATTTGTGGATTAACGTGATACGGCTTTGAAGCAAATAATTGTCAAATGTTATTGATTAATTAAAATTTTTAACACAGCGTGTAGTACAACTTACAACACTAAAATCTGTAACGCATTCAACCAGCAAATCCGAGTTACTCAATTTCAAGAAAATCGTACAGATAAGCTGCTCGGTATTTTGAAATAAATTTGACTGGAAGCTGGCACTAACTAATACATGGTATGTAGTCAATCCGTACCCTAGCAAATCCGTACCCGTTATTTCGTACCCTATTTTTGGACATTCCGTACCTTGATATTGGTTAATCCGTACCTTAATTTTGGAGAATCCGTACCTAACCTATTGGATATTCCGTACCCATCTATTGGCTATTCCGTACCTGGAACGGAATATCGAAATGGGTGGGTCGGATTATCCAATAGGTTAGAGGCGAATCCATTACCTCTATATTAGGAGACAATATTCAGTATTCACGGAGATAAATTTCACATGAAATTGGCAATTTGCAAAATCATAAACTGGTATAATTGACAAGACTATGACTTAGATATTAATTGATTTTGAGCGATTTAACAACAATTCGACCTACAATACATATCAGAAATAACTTAACACATTTCCAACTGAATTGGATGGGAGGGCATTGCTGACATTCAATTATGTTCAGAACAATCTATGGTACGGATTAACCATTACGATGGTACGGAATATCCAATTAGTTAGGTACGGAATATCCAGATTTAGTGTACGGATTGCCTAAAACTAGGGTACGGATTCTCCAATAGGATAGGTACGGATTGACCGGTACGGTTTGGTTTGGGTACGGAATGACTGGTATTCCTAATACATCACCATCATTCAGCAAAATTAATTTCAAATTATTCAAGGGAACAGTATTACATTCTAAGAAACTTTTCGTATCTGGGCAGTCGCATCTAATCCATTAACGCTACCATCTAGTCAAGAAAATTTAAAATTTTAATTTTCGAATACAAAACACCCATTTTCAGATCAGGAGGATTTTACTTTTAATTTTACCATTGGAATTACTGATTCCATTATCGAAGTGGTAAATTTTCAGTAACCATTTTCTTGGCTTGTACCTGAATATTGCTTCAGACCACTGCGGACACCGTGCTTGCCGCGTATTCTAAATATACCTGGAATGAAAACTTTTTCAAATAGCAACTAAATTATTCACCTCCTGTTTATCCACTGAAGACTGCCCTATAACCGAGTATCACTATTTAACTTGTTTAACAACTTTTATAAAATAATTTAATCTATTATTATTTTATCTTCCAGGCCAAGTATAAGCTGGTCAATCACATACGGGTACACACGGGTGAGAAACCATTTCCGTGTCCGTTTCCGGGCTGTGGTAAAGTGTTCGCCAGATCTGAAAACCTCAAGATACACAAACGAACGCACACAGGTAAGAGACAATTATCATTAGATCTCATTAAGCCGTCAAATTCAAGTGGCTCCTTTTTCAAAACACATAATGGAACGTTGTTGAATATTTTGAAACTAATTTGAGTTGGGCAGCAACGACCACCAGTCAAATCAGTTTCAAAATTTACAACAGAATATTTCTTAGATCAGTTGTGATTTTTGGTCTGTAAGGTTCATAGGGATAAGTTACAAAACCTTATTGTAACAAACTCTTCTTATCAGTGTATTATAACGCCCCTCCCCCCCCCCCCCCACACACCCCCCCCCCCCCCCTCCTATTGGCCAAAATATCTTTTACGTGACCCTCAATTTCTTCTATAGAATTTAAATATATTCTTTTGAAAATGTACCTTGGCACACCAGGATAGGTACATTATTTTTAGAATTCTCCACTCTAATGACTGACTGGGGTATCGAGCCAGTAATTCCTGTGATAAATTTTCATAAATAGTCTTCACTTGGTCTGCAAACGGCCATTTCACTAGATCACCGCAGAAGCCGTTTTTTGGCCGGATTTGGTGTTAAATTCCACTAGATGTCATAAAATTAAAATTTAGATTATTTTTATCCAAAGAATAAATCCGAATTTCGAATCTCTCAGAAAATCTTGTCCCGTGATTTGGTTGGCAGGAAGCATCGCTAATTCAGTGTTTATTTGCTACTATAACATTTGTTCACTGGCATTCCTCCTCAGGACAACATTTAGATGTTATTTCACATGTGTGACTCCCTGGGCTAATTACGATAATTTCAAGCTAACGAGTTACTCCAGTCCGCGATATTGTCTTACAATTTTGTAGCAACATTCATTTCCGCTCGACATTCCTGCAAGGACATATAGTAAATTCACATAAAAAACTGTTGCTATGAAATAGAGCAAGCAACATTTCCCATAATCGCCGTATGACAAATTAAAACGGCAGTTTAGATTCCAAATGGAAACCGCGTGTGCAAGTGAAGATTCTGATATTAAAGCGATTGTGTCAAGCTATGTGTTTGTTTAGGGTGAGTTGCGCCGCTTCTGACGGAATCTGAGATACGATCCCCTAGTAACGTAGTGGCGTAGTCAGCAGACTAAGTGGACACTAAATACTCATTCGTTTGGGGTGAGCAGAGACCCACCGCACACCTTCACACACACACCATCGACGACTTGAAGGCGTTTTCCTTATTTTGATAGAGACCGAATTTTCTTCTTCTTCAACCCGGTGAACAAAACTGTACTTACTTAGAGATCGCATTCCCCCCAATTGCAGCTGTACGCTAGAGGTCAAGTACCGTCATTTTTAACGGATTCCGTAAATGTGTGACGTTATTTAAGGGAGGGGTTCTCAATTTCCTTAAGGCTTTATTATTTTAACGGGTGTGATTGCTTAGCTGAAGAACTATACAGGAATAAACCCGCAAACATTATTTGTATGCACAATTTGTCAACATTTTTTTCAATCAGTATTCTTTAAGTAAGCCCCGGATTACAGAAAATGGCGTCCAGCGCCTAGATTACAATTAAATCCGTACAGCGCCAGAGCGCTATCTATATCTAGTCACCTAGTCGTAACTAACTTGATGACAACCAGTGACGCAATATCTCCTGCTACATTGACAATACAAACATGTATAAATTAGATTCGGAAGTCGGAACAAGTACTCTTCTTGCACGCTTGTTTAACTAAGAGAAGTCCGACGTATACAACGAAATCATGGACAACATACGCTAATCCCTGACATGGAATGATTTTCCACATGGGTAGCTTCCACTATTATTCTCCGTCAATGTTTGGTAGCAGGGCGTTGACCTGACCATCCTAACACAGTCGTAAATAAG
Source organism: Chaetoderma sp. LZ-2023a (assembly GCA_034401795.1). Lineage (NCBI taxonomy): Eukaryota > Metazoa > Mollusca > Caudofoveata > Chaetodermatida > Chaetodermatidae > Chaetoderma > Chaetoderma sp. LZ-2023a. Next base: position 4,326,654 of record CM067368.1, read on the forward strand.
AAAGGGCGTCAACAACTGCTAGTCATTCCCATAGTTATGTTCATGTAATTATAGGTAACAACATAGCAATTTTAGCGTAGCAAAGTGCAGAAAATCTCAGCTTTTTCAATTGAGATGTGATCCTAACACGCTTAGCCAACACTTACCACCTTCATGAAGAAATGTGTTAAAGGAAATCAGTATTTGCTTATTGAATGGTCATTTGCAGGCCAAGAAAAGACTGTTTTTGAAAACTAACCACTGGAATGACTGGCTCGATAATCGAGCCAGCCATTCCAGTGGTAAATTTTCAAAATCAGTCTTCTCTTAGTGGCCATTCCTCGAGACCGTTTCACCAGGTTTAGCTGAAGATGAATGATCAACTACGAATGAGCTAATTAAAATGTAATACCTATTCTGTTGAATATTTTGAAACTAACTTGATTGGGAGTTTGATACGGCTGACTAAGGCAGGAACAACTCTCAGTCAAATTTATTTCTAAAATTCGCAACAACTTATTTGTAAGATTGTCTTCTTTTTTCTTGGCCGTTGGGAGAGAAGGTCAAAGGTCACTAAACTCCATTTTAGGATAAACACGTATAAATCGTGTTTTGTTAACGCCAAACTCTAGTCAACTTTTTGTAATCTAATTTGATCGTGTAAGATAAACGCGATTTGTGATTAACAAAACACGATGATCCCATCACGCCAGCACGATAATTTAGACGTCTGTATGGCATGCGTAATTATCTCAGTGGATCGGGTGTAACTATATTAAAATTTGAATATTTCGCTTTTAGCTTACTTGTCATATTAACAGTACAGTCCAGAAATAAGTTAACATGTTTCCTTCCGCAATAAAAAAAAACATGTTAGTTAGCAAAATTTTGAATATTATATAGGAAATATTCTGTTGAGTATTTTGAACAATAATTGTATTGGAAGACATTGCTGCCTAAACACAATGTCTTTGAGTGCAATTATGTTGAATGTCATCAATAGTTATTTGGATTTGTAAATATTTTAGATTATTTCTGAGCAGATTTTTACCATTCTCAATGTAGTGTGTTTGTTACAGACATTGGGGCCTCTTCAATACATTTTGTGACTAGTTTTTTCGCTTTTAACATCTCATGCCTTCCTATAATATAAATTTCTCTGAAGAAAATATGTTTTCAATTCATAAATTCCCCGATGTGTCTGGTGGTTCTATTATTAGTATGAAAACTCTAGCGTCAATTACAATCCAACCGCATTGGAAAGTCATTAAACACAAACTAATGTTCAAATCCCGTCAAACTACAGATTTAAACCTGGGTCCGAATTCCTCAAGTTAACAGTATTTCTAGTCAGTGTTCGCTATGGAATCTGGAATAGCTATCAAATTTTCGGGGTATTTTGAAAATAAGCACCAGAATAAATACACCTACTCGTACAAGCGCCGGTTTATGCTAGACTTGGTGCAATAATGAAATATTACCCACTCCCTTGCACCCCAATATGCCCTCCTGTCCCCAACCCTTCTATCCCCTCCACCCTCTAGAGTTGTAGCTCAAGCATCTGGCGAATCATAGATAAGTATGTGCAGTTTATATTAGCGTTGATATGATTGCTTAGGGTGGATTGTAATCACTTGTTCCCGTGATCTGTCAGGTCGTTGCAAGCCTTACAGCTGATGTGTACACTACAACTAAGAAATAATCTAATACATGTCCGAAACAAAAACAATCAGAAGCATGTTAGTTAGTAAAATTTTGAAAACGATGTAAGAACTGTTCTGTTAAATATTCTGAACATAATTAAATAGAGATTGGAAAACATCGCTTAGGAAGAAATGTCTTCCAATCCAATACAATTCACCTTTCCAGATTATCCATCCATCATCTGACCTCGTATGACGTCATAATCAGCTCAGCGCGTGTATGATGACGTCACAATCATTACTTCACAAAGGGTTCCATTTAGATCGTCATCAAATCTCAAATAGTCCGACACGTTGTATGAATTGTATGTCTTTGTCATTCTTTGCTATTTAATAAACATGCTGTTGAATATTTTGAAACTAATTTGATTGGGCGCTGTTGCTGCCTTAGGCAGCAACAGCGCCCAATCAAATTAGTTTCAAAATATTCAACAGCTTACCTGTGTGCTTTTTTGGAAATTGATAGTCAGGGTGTTCAGAGATCGATCGTTCCCATCACAAGTGAGGTGTGGGTGGAGCTTAGCTAGAGATGGGCGGGGCATAGTTAAAACCGGAAAGGTCCATTATTCTCGACATATTTAACTTTGAATAACAGAATCTGCCAATGACATTACTGCCTCGGCAATGTTTTCCAATACAATCATGTTCAAAAGATTGAACAATAAGTTTTATTCTCTTGGGAAACATTTTATGGGGAAGTTATTTCTGGGTTGTATTGTAGAACAAAATAATTGTACCCACTTAAGATGTTGCTACCAAATCTAGCAACAGCTTACAACACTTTAGTAATGACCAGAAATATCACATTATATACACCATTCCTTGGAGGATATTCCTGTTGAATTTGGCTACAGTAGCCACAAGATTAGTGGTTGTGTTTGCACTGAAGTTTACGCGTTAGAGACATTTTTTAATACTTACTAAAATCGGACCCTTTTCTTTGATATCGTATTAAGGATAATTAATACCAGAAGAGCGTAGCATCCGTGTTCTTAACACCAGCAGCTAAACAGACATTGCTATCGCATGCCATCCTCTTCAACAAGCAGAAACCAGCATCAATAGCGGCGTAATAAAATCAATTAGGCCCAATAATGGCCCATCTTAATTCAGGCATCTTAAGCGCGCGAATCAAACAGTTAGCGCTAAGTACGCTAGGATGAGCGCACATGAAAACATGCGCATCCTAGAGCGCTTACAATGTTACCCGTGTGTCCACTGAGGATAGGCCTCCAGGGCCCGGGGCCACGCGAGTCAAGATGCTTGACGCTACTGAGTTAGCGACGGAGTGATTATAAGGGCCTCCTTTTGATATTACTGTGTTAAGTATCGCAGTCAAATAACACTATCTCGCATAAACGCTTAACGATTAGCCCAAGCCTCAGAAAACTTAATATACGAAAGTTGTTGGATATTTTGACAAAATATAACTGAAAGTTAGCATTTGCTTGCAACAACTTGCCTTCAACGTGTATTCAAAATATTCATCGCGATGTTGACTTGTGCAAATAATATCAGATGCAAGGGATGTGTCTACATAGGATGAAATGTGGTCTCTGGTCTAGACCGCTGTAATGTAATGACAATCTGATTGGAAAACCGTCCATTTTATTAAGTCATGCGGACAGCCATTTGGGAGGAATTACAGACGTTCTCTAATGATTAATGTTAAGTTTCACACAAATCGAACAATCGGTTGCTTGTTGAACGTCACAGATCTACTATTGTCGATTGTTAGCGCCGTCTTTACCATTCCGCTATTTTATAATAAAATGTAATGTTACTTTCTAGCATAAATTAAACAGACTACCCATTTGATCATTTCGAAAAAGTGCACTATATTTTCCTCCCAGCTACATGCCTCAACAATGTTGGACTAATTGGCTATCCGGTCGTATGTAATTGACCGACTGGCGTGCTGATAACCATTTGATAATGAGTTTGCTCTGCTGAACAATTGTCCCGTGCGGTGTATCAAATTATATATTGGACCAATAATGCAATACAAATTCAAAAACAGCCGACTTCTACAGCAACTGGCTCTCCATATTAACTTCTAATCAGTTAGGTACGTGTCTTTGGCAATATTCACGGCCTAGCACATTAGAGTTTATTTAAAATCATAGTTTTGTCAGGTATTAATCACACAGGCTAGTCGCATCTTGGAGCGTTCCCGCTGTATCCGAGAGACTAACTTATCGAAGAAATATGCTGGTCTTACCTTACTGTTAGTCCTGCTTAACGCCGAAGTCAAACATCAAGTACACCAAGAATGAGGGTTGGTGTTCTTTGAAGTTATTTTGAGGAAGCCTGTTGTTGTTTTTGACAGCAACAACTCCAAGCAACACCTTCAAACTTGTCACCAGAAGGAAGATAATAATTCGTACAACATTCAGAAGTACCATGTAACATTCACCTATAGCCGTGTATAAAGAATTCAAGCCGAGTAATCATCGTTTATAACGACATTCCTATCTCCTGAAATGCCCTATTTTAGGCATTTAATCACCCATTTTGCTCGCAAAATAAACAAGGTATTTGTACGAATTGACAGTTAAAGTCTTGATAACGAGCTGTGATCCATTTTCATTCTGTTCATTAAGATAAAACAAATCTACAGAAAATTTAATATTTAAACAATTATAGGGCCTGGTGGATAATACCGAGATACGGGTACATAGAGAAATGCTAAACGTGATATAGACACGAATTTTAACGTTAGTGGAAACCAATTCGCAACTTCCGGTGTTAGGACTAGGTACAGGTGTACTTATATTTAGTAGATGCTTTATTGAAAAATGATTGAATTACGACAGGTGATCGATTTGTTTTGAGTGATGTATGATGGTGCTCATTTGAAATGTTATAATTCATGAATCCATTTCCTCAGTCAATCACATGACGTCATACTCAACTAAGTGACATGTACGATAACGACATACTCATTACGTCATGGTTGACTTATTCCGTCTTTAATGCTTAATAATCCAACGTTGTACGAATTGTATGTCTTTACCATTTAATAAACATTCTGTTGAATATCGTGAAACTAATTTGGCTGGGCGCTGTGGCTGCCGTAGGCAGCAACCGCTCCCAGTCAACTTATTTCAAAATATTCAACAGCTTAACCCTATATTTTTCTGAAAATTGATAGACAACGAGTTCAGGGATCGATCGATCCCGACACGAGCGAGGTGTATGTGGAGCTTAGCTATTGATGGGCCGGGCGTAGCTAAAACTTGAAGCATCCATTCGTTTCAACGGCTTTTGCACAATGTGAGACATTATATTATTCCATCTTAATCATCTTAGCCAGTCAAAACAATCTTCCTCTTGAAGACTACATACACGATTCACGAAAGCAAGCTAGGGAGCACCACCTAGGAAAATTGGTTTAAAATACTAGACTGCTTTTAAATTGAGATTTCATAGTTAATGATGGCTGTATAAAGCGGTATATAAGTACTAGCTACATTAACATTGATGTTTTTCACAATACCTTCACTGGCAATCATAGCAAAATATATAATGTAACTGTGATCATTAGCCAAAGCTTTAGTCAATCCTGCTTGTTATTTGCGCAGCATTGTGGGTAATTGGCTAATAATGCGTAGGTCGGTCCCATGATTTCTTTCATAGTCTCCAAATACACACACGGTAGGTGACGTCATTGGTCCCCGAAGCTTCTGTTAGATGTATCGCTTAAGCGCAGTGTTTAATATGGCATATTTTAGATATTAGCGCATAGTGCATACCGAATCCAGTTTGCAAGATAACGTGTGTTATATTCTTTAAAAAAATGAGCGATTTTGCCCCCAAATTATTTAATATAGAAAGATAACTATTTAGGTAATCGCATCACAACATTGTGTTAGTTGATATAGATGTTTATTAAAGGTCCACATTCACACCAGAATATTTGAAAATATCTTTTAATTCTACAAATCCCTAATTTAACCTCACAACTAAGATAATTATATTTATTTACGCAGAATGAAACCGTTATATGCTAAGATTTATTTCGCTTCATTATATTCAGGTACACAATTTCAACCTTTAAAGAGACCCTACTTTAACGATTTTATTTTCAAGCAAATCTGTTGAGAACGTGGACCCGTAAATGGATCATATGAAGTGGTCAGATACAAGCAGATTTCATATTAAATATCCATCTGTCTAATATCGTGGCTAACATCAAGTAATTTTAAACAGAAATATTTGTTTGAAACATTTTATACTGTAAAGATCGGACAACGTAATGCAATAAATATGCAGAACCCGTTCTCGGAGCTGTCGAAACTTTGCCTAATGCTAAATTACAATATTAAAATTTCATGAAATACCTAATATGCCATCCTAATCACGTATCGGAGAGCGCTTCAAACCACAGGTGTGGGCTAGTTTCAGAGAAGATGAGGGTCTGCGTGCGTGTGGGTGGTGGTGATCGTGGGGTGAGGGGGGCGTGAATGCGATTACAGATTTAAGAAAATCATTTAATCATCAAATCTGGTCCCGTGCGAATTTCGATTTTACCATAGCAAATTTTCATTTCCAGACCAAGAGAAGACTACTTTAAACATTTGATCACGCGGATTACTGGTTCGATTAGCGAACCAGTTATTCTAGTTGTAAATTTTCAAAAATAGTTCAGTCTTAATCTGCAAATAGACATATCTCGAGTCCAGTGCAAATCTCGTGTGTGGCAGCTTGAGTGTTAAAGGGTTATGTGCGTGTGCGTGTGCGTGTGCGTGTGCGTGTGCGTGTGCGTGTGCGTGTGCGTGTGCGTGTGCGTGTGCGTGTGCGTGTGCGTGTGCGTGTGCGTGTGCGTGTGCGTGTGCGTGTGCGTGTGCGTGTGCGTGTGAGTGTGAGTGTGGGGGAGGCGAGTGGGTGGGTGGGCGTGCGGGTGTGTGTGTGTGTGTATGTGGGCGTGTGGGTGGGTGGGTGTGTGTGTGAGACATTCAATATCTGTGTTGGGTCTTTACTGGAGTCGTTGTTAACCCTTTAATAACGAAATTTGGTTTTAAAATATTTACTTATTGAATGCCTATTTGCAAGTCGAGAACTATTTTTGAAAATTTACCACTAGAATGACTGGCTCCTGTTATCGAGCTAGCCATTCCCGTGGTAAATTCTTTTCAAATAGTTTTCTCTCGTCCTGTAACTGGACCTTCTCGCGACCACCACAGAGTTCTGATTTAGCCGGCTTCGTCCTGCAAGAGTTAAAGACAACAGGTCACCTAACACTCCATATTCGCCATTGTCAATAACGCGTTGGTGCTATTTCCATGTGGTTTCTTAAGACGGGGTGGTCTTATTGCCACAAGATCGTGGATCTATAATCAGAGTATCCGTTATAAACAGGTTTGGTTGTATTTGAAGATGTCAAAATGTCTGATCATTAGAAACTAGCGTTTGAATCCTGGATTTGAAGCGTATGTCTGTCACCGCATCTGTTGTTGTTAGCTCCCCAGGACCCACGCTTTGTTCCTCTCTGTCGCCTGTCTAAGGTGGACACGCCCACTCAGAACACCGATCCTCTATTCCACTGATATTCTATAATAACAGGGTACTGGATGATGCTTGGAAGGGGTGGGGCGGGTGGTGAAGTAGTGCGAGTCTAAGGTTTGTCAAGGGAGAATATAGCGGTGGTGTGTCGATCGTTTTGAATGAATCTGTAAGGCTGTATTGTAGAATAACAAACATCTATTTATGACGTCATAGATAAGAATGAAAGCAGTATATTACAAACGTTTCCTCTCACCCATAACCCAGTAACCATTGGAATGTCAGAGCTTTAATTTCAAGACATCTATGCAGGAAATCTGTTGACTATTTTGAATCAAATTTGACTGGAACCTGTTGATGCCATAGCCAAAGGCATCAACAGCTTCCAGTCAAATTTGTTTCAACATATTCAACAAAATATTCGTCCTTATGATTAAGATCATTTCTGATGTGCGAAGAGTTAAAGACTGTATCATAGGTCTCACTCCTAGTTGCTGGTGAATGTGATTGCACGATACTGAAGTGAAGAATAATCATCGCTCAGTTCTCTCAGCCCCTCATCCAGTTGTATCGTATTTCAGGGAGTTCTCTCTTAGAGTCACTAACATCAAGTATAACATCTTCTAGAAACCAATGATGCCTTTGAACTTTCCAGGGCCAGATTACATAAAATCTTGCTGTTTTGAGAGTTTTTGCCCGCTGCGTTACTACTTATAGGCTATCTTCACAATCACTATTTGCATATATTTCATTCGCATCATTAAAGCCAATACGCTTATTCAAGTATTGCATTTGAACAGATTTACAACTACGTTTTTATGTTACGGTTATAGGCCTACTCCGAGATGTGACGATAACCGGTGCTCATTTTCAGCAAAATGCCTCTGACGCCGTTGCTGTCCACATCCGCAACAGTTTTCAGAAAACCCAATATGCACCAGCCAATAAGCACCATCCCTCGCCCTATCTGGTAGTCATATAGCAGTAAGAATACATCAATAATCTCCAAGCTAGCCGGCGAGTTTCCATCCCCAGATTGTCAAACGTGACTAGAATTGATAGCCATCCTTAACCTTATTCGCCATAATGCGTTTTAATACTTTAGCTATGAACACGATTTCACCCAAAACTTGAAGCACAACATTAATTATTTCTTTCCTAAGTGCCACGATAATTTAAAAATACTATGAACGTGTTAAGTTATTTATTGTTCCGTGACATAAATCTACATGCTACACAATATTATTGCACTAAGGTCAATTGCATAGTTCATCATATATCTTTGAACACATACATACACATTGGATGGTGAAGGAGACACTAGTCTGTCTTCCCATAGCATTTCTAAAACGGGATCTCATATCAGGAACTCGTCTCCTGTGTATATTGGCGAATTGTTAATCAGCATTGTCCAGTGTCAATTAACTGAGAAATCGTTCTTACATCAGCAAGTCATTACCCACCTCGTCTCTTCACATGCATGTGGCTCCGGCGTGTACTTATATACGCGTTATTCTGATTGTTTCTTGCTTTCTATGCAACTTAGTAGTCTTGTTCTAATGCACGAGATTTCGATTTCCTCATCGTAATGGCATCTATTAAAGCATCAATGAAATGCTGGAATCCATGCCCCGCCCATTTCTAGCTAAGTTACAGCCCACATTTTACGGGGGTTGGAATAATAATAATAATAATAATAATAATAATAATAATAATAATAATAATAATAATAATAATAATAATCGTAATTTATTGAGGGTAGCGCTTCTTCGATTTTAATCGTTGAAACCTGAATTCCTAAGAAAGTAATATTCAACAGAATGTTTATTAAATTGTAAATTCATATAATGCATACTGTATACATTTCTTACACATTCGTGACGGACTTTTCAATGTGCATGACGCAGCTCCGTCATTCTGATTATGGCGTAAGATAACAAGTCGCGAATTTGATTTTGACGTCAATGAGAGATCGGATCCCTCTATTGCATATTCTCCCTAGTTTCTGATTTCTTGATAAAATCTCATTTAATTCCCAACTATCAAGTAACATCTGATTTAGCACGCTAGATCGGTTTTCTTCCTTTCTTTCTTACTTACTACACTCTTTGAATCTGGAAGATTTCAGTTCTTAGGTCGATTCCCCTGGCATGCTGTCCCTGTTGAAAGCACCTGTCGACGTCAGTTTAATGTCATGGGAATGGTTCTATGTTGTGGGTTTCAGGATTGCAGAGATTAACCGTGTGATATTTAGAGATAATTCCTTTACCGGTAATTTTACTACGTTTAAATTTTAATATTTAAATGTGTATATTTATTCTTTAATTACAGGAGAGAAGCCATTTAAGTGTGAATTTGATGGCTGTGATCGTCGCTTTGCCAACAGTTCGGACCGGAAGAAGCATTCACACGTGCACACATCAGATAAACCGTATAACTGCAAGGTGCGCGGGTGTGACAAGAGCTATACACACCCTTCTAGTCTTCGGAAACATATGAAGGTGCACGGCAAATCCTCTCCAATACCCACTGACTTCGAATCTGAGGAGGATAGTAGTCCATCCAGCGAGTCCGTCACCTCACCAACCAGTACAAATATAGGAACAACGAGAACACCGCCAGTAAACAATCAGCACAATAACAACAATAATAACAACACAACAACATCAAACAACAATAACAGAGTCAATCATAATAGTAACATTAACAATAACGGAAGTCCAAACAACACCGGAAGTGCTGTGTTACATTCTGCGGTGAGCTTAGGTTTAGGTCATCCGCACAGTCATCACAATCAACAACCGCCAACACCGTCTAGTCAACAGTCACTCTCCGCGCAAAATAGTCCCACAACGCCGTCTTTCGCAATCGTACCACCGCATAATCCCATAATGCATCACGCGATGACGCATCCGCACGTGCACGCGCCACATCATACAAATCTAAGCGAGTGGTACGTGTGTCAAAGCGCCGCAGGTATGCCCACCCCACCCAGCAACGAACATTCTCCCATCGGAGGCCTGTCACATCTAGGACTACATTCACATCTTCATCCGCCGCCAGTGGCGCAGTTCTCGTAGAAAACAATTATTCCGCGGTGTTATATAGTCCAAGCTGGAACTAAAAAGCCGAGGTGTAACTTTAATAATATTGTTCATTTTTTCATAAACAGAGATTATACATATTTTTATATATTAGCCCCTCGAGTAATGAATTTCAAGCCAATTATGTACAAGAAATATTTTTTTAAATATTCGAGCCTAAATTTAACGGAAGCTGGTGCTAACTTTGACAGCAAGCGCCACTTTCTAGTATAATTAGCCTCACAATATTCAAAATTTCATTTCTTGTGTCGTAAATTATCTTTGATATTTTGTCTTTTTGTACTCAGAGGGTTAAGATGCAAATGAGAATGAACAAAAATACTATATTGTTTCGTACTCAGGTGTTACGTCATATCAATCAGACATTTTCATTGGTTGATAAAGCCTCATTGTCATGTACACTAATTTATTAAAAAGAAATAGTTTATTAATATTAATTTTATTAATATAAATAATTAATTAAAGTATGAAGTTGCATAATCTTGCCTTTAATGAGTGAGTATAGTGTGAGTCTGTGTGTGAGTCTGTGTGTGTGTGTGTGTGTTTGCGCGTGCACGCGCGCGTGTACAGTCCGGCTCCGAAATAACATTTACAAAGCAGGATATGTTGAATATTTCGAAACTAATTAGATTGGAAGACATTGCTGCCTAAGGCAGCAATGTCTTAAAATCCAATTATGTTCGAAAAGATTCAACAGAACATTGCTCACTAACTAACATGTTTCTATTTCTATTTTGAAAACATTTTAACGTGTTTTGTATCTGCCCTGTATGTCAGTTGTCTAAATCATTTCATTGATCTAATTTTGATTTACCTTTAACATGTTACGTACATCAAATTTATTTCAACGACAATTATGATCAGTTAGTAGTGTTAAACGGTGCTATAACATATATAACCCGAAATCCGGGTCCAGAGACAAACCGTCTTCTAGGCCATCAAAATGGTCTATGTTTCTATGGCGACTAATTTGTATTAGTCTACGTGTCAGTAGTGCCCACCTTTGTGCTCCTTAAGTTGATTGTGGAAAATAAGAAGTTATTTGTTGTTAAGCCGAATGTTGCACAAATATCGGGGTATATCCCGCATTTACCAAAGCTTAGAACGTCTACGCATCCCGCATTTACCAAAGCTTAGTACGTCTACGCATCCCGCATTTACCAAAGTTTTAGAACGTCTACGCATCCCGCATTTACCAAAGCTTAGAACGTCTACGCATATCAAATGCATGTGCAATTGTTTTTGTTCGTTAATGTATGCTCGCTGTACATTCTTTCATGTTTACACGAATTGGTGCAATAATTATTTTAAAGATATATTAACGAGAATTCACTTAGCCCATCATCACGTTATAGAGCATATATCCACACTCCACCCCCTGCCCTCCATCTCATCTATGTTGCCTTTGTTCGCGGGTGGCGTATGGGTGGTGATAGTTTAGGTGGTGATGAGATATCCACCGGCAACGTATTCCCACCCGACCCTGTATACCCACGAGCGTAGTACCATCACAGTGTCCTCCATGCTACTGTTATAAACAGATGTTATAATCGATTAACAATTTAAATTTTAGTGTCACAATTTCATGGCAGTTATACAGGGAAGTTGTTGCATATTTTGAAATTAATTTGACTTGTGCCAGAGGCATCACCAGCTTCCAGTCGAATTAGTTTCAAAATACTCAACAATAATCTTCACACATTATGACTAATTTGTCATTTCCTGTCTGAATATGAAATGGTTAAGTTCAGGTTCTGGGATTTGGGTCAGCATTATAAGTCAGCATATAATCCTAATAAATTTGCCATTTGAATGTGCTTCAGATATACATTTAGCATCTCATTTAATATCATTTAGCTTTCTCTCTCGCCTATTACAAGTATTGTTCTATTCCAAGATTAAAACCATGGATTTTCTTAGAATTATCAGTTGCCAATAAATTTTATTTGCACGAAAATGTAAGTTTATTTATTTGAAACTCCCTTGTATCTGTTTATGGAAACAATGTAATTGGCGGCATAGCTGGAATTGGCATTAAAAATTTCATACTTTCAGAATATTCAGATTATTTTATATTTATCCAACAGATTCTTGTAGATTTATAATTACAATGGCCACGTTGTAAAACTCCTTGTACCGAAAAGGCGGGTAAACGTTCTGTCGATGTCAGTTCATTCCTAATTGTCACTTCCAATTGGTAACAGACGGTCAATTATCGCTCATAAACAGCTGTAAAAATCCTGTCATTTCACTCCGGCGTTTGGTCCTGCGGGAGGGTGTACTGGATGATCGGCTGAAGCTAGTTTCCAATCGGGCAATATTTGTTTGTGAATACTTGGAAACGATGCTTTAGATTTCCCCGCGAAATAATGCCAACAAAGCGACACCAAATTTTAGTCCTAGACCGTGTTCTCACTAGAGAGTTAATCGGGAATAACGCCATACTGAAGTATGACGTCATGCCTGATTAACTCCCTAGTGAGAACACGCCTTTGGATTCTTTAGGTAACCTTTTAAGCCAAAAAGAAATTGTCTACATTTTGATAGAAGTACGTACGGAAAGCAGGTGCATATTTAGTCCACGATGTCGCTAGAACCGGTCGCCACGTTTCAAAATGAACATTTCGCGTGGACAATGACTGTTAATAAATATGTTAAACGTATTAGAAATTCGGAGATAGTTGTATTAATGTGGCGAGTGTCGATTCTGTTCTTGATCACATAGATGTCTACTAGGTTCCAAAAATCTTTCCATTAGAACACGCAGGCATGAAACAATTCTAGTCAAAATTTAACAACTTTTTAAAATAAAATTTTTTTGTATTCTGTTCTTTTGGTAGGGACAATAACTGCATCATCACTATCATGTTAGGATATATTCAGATTCCGAATAATAACTGTATACTATTGTTTGAATGTAAATCCGTATCAAAACATGAACTAGTCAGACGTAAGTTTAATACGTACAAACAGGCTGCATTTATTATTAATATACAGAAGTTTAAATTCCATATCTGTTGGCTCAGAATCAACCATAAACATATATTTAATCACGCGCTTATTACGTCACAGATGACGTAGAGTATATCCACGCGTGCATTGAAAGTCTTAACTGGTATCCGGTAGCTGATACGTGTACCAGTAGCTGATACCGGTAACCCACAAGGATGCCAAATTTAATTATATTGGATAAGTAATTAATCTATCGGTGCTTTATTTCCCTCTTGGTCGACTTGTTGCCTTGTTTCACGCACAAGTATCGCGCCTATTGTGTGTATTTTGTTTAATGTTAAACCATTTCTGTGTTAATCTATTTTCTTGTACATACAGAATGTGTATAGTGTACTGATAAGATGTAAATATATTGTCTTTGATATATAAAACTAATTCATTATAATTCTTCTTCTCTGTTGATTTGTAACTCCATCCTCGCTGAGCAGTCCGAGGTGTCACCTACCACGGTGAACGATCATTGAAGCTGGGCATGAAAACCAATATATGAGTTATTTGGGAATCCAGAACCCGTTAACGCTCATATAAGCCAAAAAAGGCTTCTACAGTGGTCTTCAGAAATGTACATTTGCAGACCAGAAGACTATTTTTGAAAATTTACCACTGGAATGACTGGCTCGATAACCGAGCCAGTCATTCCAGTGGTAAATTTTCAAAAATAATCTTCCTGGTCTGCAAATTTACATTTTCCTTGAGACGATTGAACAAACTTCGCAGGGTTAATATCCACGGCTTGTTTCACAACAAGAAAATATTATGTGTTTACTATGGAGACTTATTTTGTTGCCTGTGATATGGACCTGGGATATGGACCTGGGATATGGAGAGTAAATGAATGGCTGCATATATGCATATGTGAGACTTTCGGCGCTGAATGAGAAAGGAATAACGAGCGAAAAGAAGTCGATCGGATATGGTTGGTCTGTCAGTCACTCTGTCTATCTATTGGTCTGTCTGTGTCGGTCTGCCTGCCTGTCGGTCACATTGTCTGTCAGTTGCTCTATATGTTATTTGCTCTTTCTGCCTGTCACTCTGTCTGTCAATCACATTGTCTATCAGTTGCTCTGCCTATCGGTTGCTCTGTCTATCGGTCACTCTGACTGTCGGTCGCTCTAAGCATATATCTATCTAGGACATCTGTCTGAAACTTTTACATACATGCTAAATAGGTGTGAATAACCGATTCATTAACATTATATCTCTCGATATTGTTCCATGATCCCGTAACCAAATTGTGCGCCAATATCGAATTTAATATCAACATCATTTAAATGTCAACGGCGTAGGCGATCAATATCAAGTTTTATATTTGCGCCGATATGAAACAACGTAGGCATAGCTTGGCTAGAAATGGGCGGTGCTTAGCTAGAAATGGGCGGCGCTTAGCTAGACATGGGCGGTGCTTAGCTAGAAATGGACGGGTATAGCTAGAAATTGACGGGGCATTGCTAGAAATGGACGGGGCATAGCTAGAAATGGGCGGTGGTTAGCTAGAAATGGACGGGGTATAGCTAGAAATGGGCGGTGTTTAGCTAGAAATGGACGGGGCATAGCTAGAAATGCACCCCCCCCCCTCTCTATTGTTCAAACACGTATCCTTCTAGTCACTGGCATCCTCACATGCAGAGATATGAGAAACGAAATTTCTACAGAGCTTGTGAACCATGCAGAGACACAATCCGAGTCGCCCATGGTATTTGGAATACACACATCCCAATAACAACAGAAAAGGTATTTTTCAAACTGAATACTAATCGTAACCATATTCAAGTATGTCGAAATGGTACCTATTATTGCTTAAATTGCAGCCCCCCACCCCAAATTACACCAGAATGTTTGAAGATAAAATGGCAAAAATTGTATATGGAATTCCTACAATAAGCCAGTGACTTAGCCGAAACTTAGCGGAAACTTAGCGGAAACTTAGCCGAAACCTAGCCGAAACACTGGCAAAGATGTTAATGACAGATACATGTACGGTGGCGACTGTTATTTCTCTAATGGTGGAATCAAGATCATGCTATGCCCCGCCAATATTCATCTAAGCTACACCCTACGTGTCGTCCGTGTTGGGATCGATCGATCCCTGACATCCCTGACTATCAATTTCCAGAAAACTATTCAGGTAATCTGTTGGATATTTTGAAACTAATTTGACTATGGCAGCAACACCGCCCAGTCAAATTAGTTTCAAAATATTCAACAGCATGTTTTTTTTAAATATAAAGACATACGACTCGTACAGCACCACATAGTCCGCCAGAAATTGCGTGACGAACTAAACTACGTCATGCAAGATGTCATTGGTTATGACGTCATCCCACACCCCATGTAGTTGATTGTGACGTCATATGATGGATGGATAAACTGGAAAGGTCAGTACAGCTCAGAAATAGCCCAAAACCTGTTTGTGTTTTCGTTTTGGAAACTTGTTAACTTATTTCTTAGCTGCACTGTACATTATCCTACATGACCAGGTCCGCAGTAACAGATAATTACACAATATTGTGCCAGAAATGACGCATCTTAAGCTGCTTGTTACACCAGCTATGCTGTGACGATATGCAATAAGTGAACACACGCTCCTGACCCCTGCTACATGTTGAGTTCAATATGGACGGCGTTATCCATGTCACCGCGTGAACATGCTCTTAAATAATTATTTGATTTACCAATATGATTATAATGTCCCAGTGTTTCTTAACTGTAGCTTCCTACTGGGTACAATATTTCGTTGGAAACACGAGACGGGCATACCGCCAGCTGACACCGTTAGCGCTAGAGGAATGTCCTCTTCAAGTGGCTGTGTGTTTTGCTAATGTTGCGCTATGTGAAATTAAGTCGTGAGTATTTGTGTACTGAGAGCGGTGTTGTCCGGTGTCAGTTAAACTATTATTTTCTGGGGAGATTTCCAGCCCTAATTTCCTGTTCCTTTCTGAGTGAATTGGAACATGGCAATTTTAAAGATGTCAGCTTTCAGAAGCCGTGCTTATTGAAATGGTTTACTGGTCTCTGATTCTGTGTAAGAGAGGGAAAGAAATCTGTCAAGTCTCTACAGTTCCCTGGCCCCATCCTGCGATAAGCACAGGGTTACCTCCGTCTATTGTCCACGCAGAAGCTTTCATGCCTGTATTGGAATGACATCTTAAAATATGGCTGTTCACGTTGAATGGGGGTACACGAATCTGAACAATAGCGCCGTGTAAATCGTTTTTATGCGCCGTAAAGTTCGATCGCCTGAGGCAAAGCCGGGGCTTTGTTCCCCGAGAGTGTTTCTCCCATTCTCCTAGCCTCGTTCCTGTCAGCTAACATTTGCTTTTAACTGAATTGCGAACGGAGGCTTGGAGAATAAAACTTCCTCTCTAAAGTCTCCCGAAAATGAAAAACTTCAGCCTGATTCTTTCCCGTCACTTTGTTAAAAGCTAGCGAGAAGAATAATGACTTTTCATCCCAGTAAAGAGAGGCCGACTTGCGGGGTTATAGTTACCCAATTTCATTCAAAATGGCTACGTTTCAAATGACGCTTAAACATCACGTCACTCAAACTCATCCTTGGGGATTATTGGGAAGATTTTGCTGAAATGTACGCGTTGGTGACTGAAACAGCGACAACTCCCAGTTAACGTGCCATCACATCAATCTAGCTCTGTAATTGAGCTTACACTAAAATCCGGCTAACTAAGTATACACGATGATAGGCGTTAATGGTAATAAGACGATTTGTAATGCCCAAGGCCTGTCAGATATGTGGTGGTACTGGTAGTGGTGGTGGTGGTCCGGGCGAGATTTCTCTACAAGATTAACGATTTGTACGGAGATAATCCCTACAAAGGTGTTGTAATTCTTCCGTGGACAAAGCGCGACAAATAGTCACCTGGTTATATGACTGATCTTGTTGGATATTGGTCAATAATGGCTGAGATCTGAGATAAGGCACAATAGGTCTTAAATGAGATGTCATCATGTCTACCATTATTATCAGGATTACTATTATGATTATCATTACTAGTTACATTAATGATTTTAGTGTTATATTGTTGGTTCATTGTTCACTTTCATTCAGTTGGCATGTAATTGATGCATTGCTGTCATTGTTGCTGAATGATGTTGCGGTGAAGAACAACTACTACCAAATTGGTAACTTTTTATAATTATTAACGAGTTTGTGTTCATTTTAGTCTGCGTTTTCAAAAAGGCAACAATTAAATTCATGAATAGGTTTATAAATTTATTGCAAATGGCGACATAAATTCACGTGCATCTAGAACAATGGGCGACTCGTGAGCGAGGAGCATCGATTCCTTAGCCATGGTACTTCATTAACGAGAATCTTATCTGACACATTTAGAATATTCAGACCAGCATTGTCGGTAATGTCTCTTGAGTCCCACAAGATTTAGGTACGTTGGCCACCGTGTCGTGTCATCAGTCTGAGCTCCGTCATTTTCTTCTCAGTCCCCAGTATACCCAGTCCTGCTTCCTTTAGGCCGCGACATAGCGCCTTCAGTACGTTTGCGTAGTGTCGGTCTCCACAGGTTTTGTGGTTGTTGGCGTCAAGTACAGCGAATTTCAACCCTCTCTGCACAGGTGTGTCCGGTGGCATTCGCAGAACATGGCCAAATTTAGACACGCCTTTTTTGGGCCACCTTGACTTACAGTAGGATCCCATTGCAAATAGTGCACCATCGTCGATTTGAATCTGGTGGAGTTGTGCGGCAATAGTGGCATCAATTGGCGAATCTAGTCTCTCAGGCAGTCATATGACGTCATAATAAACTACGTGACGCGTAGGGTGACGTCATAATCAATTATGTCAAGCATGTCTAGATTTATGTCCGTCTTGAAAGCTTGAATCTGTTCCCATTTGATAAAAGCACTGCATAACGCTGCAGATTGTTACAAATAATCTGAGACAATCTGCAAATTATGTCCCTGTAAGATCTGTAACCAGGCGTAGCCGATCTGCGATAATCGCCGACAGCTTCCGACTGGCTACATATGTTATGGGAGCCCAACTTAACACTTAACAGATCTTTGCAGTTTATCAATCCATCCTATAACGTCATAATCAACTACGCGCCGTATAGAATGACATCATAATGAATGACGTCACGCATGATGTCGATAAGTACGTCACGAACGCCTATTTGAAGACGGACTATGCGTTGTTGTACCAATTGCATGGCTTTACTATTTAATAAATATTCTGTTCAATATTTTGAAACTAATTTGACAGCAGCCAGCAAACTAGTTTCAAAATATTCAACAGCTTACCTGTATAGTTTTCTGAAAATTGACAGTTAGTAAGTTCAGAGATCGATCGATCCCAACATGAGCGAGGTGTGGGTGGAGCGTAGCTAGAGATGGGCGTGGCGTAGATAATCATGAAAAGGTCCATTGCAAACGTGAAGCACGGGCATGGTCACTTATATTGACAAACATCCGGGTCCTAAAACTAGAAGTTAGTGGTTCATCAAAGCAACTTTTCGAAATAACACATTATGTATGACGTCAGCACTAAGACAAGTGATAGGTTGAGCTGGTTTAGAAACCGTTAAGACCAAACAAACTGTTCAGCACCATATTGACTTAAAGTGCTCCCAAAACAATAGATGTCCATTCCTAGCTAGGCCCACCCGTTTCTAGCTAAGCACCACCTGTTCCTAGCTGGGACCCACCCATTCCTAGCTTGACCTCATCCATTCCTAGCTTGGCCTCACCCATTTCTAGCTTGGCCCACCCGTTCCTAGCTAAGCAGCACCCGTTCCTAGCTAAGCAGCACCCGTTCCTAGCTTTCCCCACCCGTTCCTAGCTTGTCCACCCGTTCCTAGCTTGAACCACCCGTTCCTAGCTTGGCCCACCAGGTCCTAGCTTGGCCCACCCATTCCTAGCTGGGATCCACCCATTCCTAGCTTGGCCCACACATTCCTAGCTTGGCCGACCCATTCATAGCTTGGCGCACCCGTTCCTAGCTTGGCCCACCCATTCCTTGCTTGGCCCACCCGTCTCAGTCTACTTTTTTACGTATGTTGGAATCGAGTTAATACTTTGAAACCTAAATTTCTAGAATCAAAATTTGAAGGTAACTTATACAGGTAAGATGGTGGATATTTTGAAACTAATTTGGCAGCAAACGCTCCAAGTCGTATTAGTTTTTAAAAAGTCAACAGAATGTTTAGTAAATTGGTAATTCATCAACGACATACAATTCATACACATTCGTGGCGGATTTTTCAATTTTCTGGACTGAGCTACGTCATGCTGATTGTGATGTCAGATAACATGTGACGTAATTAGTTATCACGTCATGTACTTGAGCGACAGGTCGGATCTCTCTTGATTTATATGGATATATCGGATCTTGTTCGTGACGCATTTGTGGCGATCGTTGCGATGTTTTCTCTGGACATTTGAATATTGATATTTGATCCGTTGATACTGCTGGGCAGTATCTCTTTCTCTCTCTCTCTCTCTCTCTCTCTCTCTCTCTCTCTCTCTCTCTCTCTATCTCGCCCCTCTATCTCTCTCTCGCGCCTTTCTCTCTCTCTCTCTCTCTCTCTCCCTCTCTCTCTCTCTCTTATGGTAGATCTACATTCACGCAACAATCCAATCATTTTCTGATAACTTTACCTTATTAAGGTATGCATTGTAATCAGTTGAATTTATAGTAGGGCTTGTACTGAAAACAAGTCATTATATAATACAGAATTCTGCCACAATAACTGTCAATTATAGCCCTTCAAGAGAGAAGGACGTGTTCGTCAAAACTCACAAATTACCAATTAGCAATGCCTGTTAGAGCTACACAAAGCCAGACCTCTGTCCGGTACCCTCTGTGGCTCTCTTTGACAGTATGGTGGTCAATTCTGGACACGGGCAGCAGATATCTCCTCACGGATTCCCACCTAAGAATGCTTTGTGTAGTGAGCGGACAAAACACCTGCTGAGGTGTTGTGCACCAGGGCTGGGCATGATCTGACGTGTTTCGACTAACACCGCAGGAACTTCATTATCGACTCGTAACTATATTATAAATTTTTTCGTGTTATTTGTGAGGAGCAGACCCATGTACACCTAAATTGCCAGCTTGTACGAGCCAGCTGGCTTCAGGTTAACATCTTGTCGCAAATCTTTAGCAGTATGCTGTTGGACGGCGTTGCTATCAAAGATAAAAGCAACTTACTGCAATGCCATGCACTTTAATATCGTATATTAGTGTTCTTTCAAGAAGTTCCAAAAAATGTCGCGTGATCTCCGTACAGCACAGACTATGTGAGGACAATAGCCTCCTTTGTCATCTAACACAGAAAATGCATGTATGCATATAGACCTCTAAGAGGCAGCTATTATCACAGAATGTACAGAGGTGCAGCCACTATCATTGTCCTATATTATCTCGGTACATGTGAAATAGATACTTCCGTGTAATATCTCCTAATGAGTCTAAGCAGAGTAATCGTCTCAGTATGTAGTAAGTAAAGGTACCAAGCTGTTCTCACCACGTCGCCTAGTTCAGGTTAAACAGAACAACAGAATCGGTGCTAATGTGGCATAAGTCTCATTGCACGCAGGTGTATGCAATGTTCGAGGCCAAGCTTGGAGCTTACTGGATAGATCCGATCTGTTATTCAAATATAAGACGTCGTAATCATTTACGTCACATATAGGGTGTCGTCACATTCGAAATGTATAATGAATGGCGTGTCTGTTTCCGTCGTGAACATTTAATAATCCGCCAAGTATACGAATTGCATGTCTGTACTATTTACTAAACATTCTGTTGAAAATTATGGGTTCTGCTACTGCTAATGACAACAGGCTACCTGTATAGTTACATCCAGATTGGGATTATGGGAATTCACGATTCGAAGTAAATAAATCGATGCCAACGTGCGCAAGCCACGGGCGGAGCTTAGCTAGAAATGTGCGGGCATAGCTAGAAATTAGCTGAGCTAGAAATGAGCGGGGATAGCTAGAAATGAGCGGGGAATGAGCGGGACATAGCTAGAAATGAGAGACGCATAGCGAGCCATGAGCGGGGCATAGCTAGAAATGAGAGATGCATAGCGAGACATGAGCGGGGCATAGCTAGAAATGAGAGATGCATAGCGAGACACGAGCGGGGCATAGCTAGAAATGAGAGATGCATAGCGAGACATGAGTGGGGCATAGCTAGAAATGAGCGGGGAATAGCTAGTAATGAGCGGGGCATAGCTAGAAAAGAGCGGGGCATAGCTAGAAATCGATACCTCTATTGTGAACTATGTGTGATGCTCACGTATATTGCATATGTCTACCCATCATAGCACATCACCTCTTAGCTTCCCGCTATGTAAGGTCGAGTATATCCTTGTATAGAAAATACAATCTTACACATGTCACCACCGTTTGACGACTTTTGCTCCTGCCGAGTAGATGACTACAAACTGAAAGTGAATGGCGGTGGCGGCGACGGTGTTGGTGGCAGCTGCGGCGGTAGCTGTGGCGGCGGCGGCGGTGGTAGTGCGGTAGCGGCGGCGATGGTGGGGATGGTAGATGATGTCGTAGTAGTAGTAGTGGTTGTTGTTGTTGTTGTTGTTGGTGGTGCTGCTGCTGCTGCTGCTGCCGCCGCTGCTGCTGCTGCTGCTGCTTCTGCTGCTGTTGTTGTTGCTTGTGTGATTGGTTGGGTGGCTGGCGGTGGTTTGGTATAAATAGAAGGGACACGATATTGGTGTGTGACTCCTGCTAAATGTGAGTACTTCACGTTCGAGCCATGTGTAAGCCTCATCTAAATATCAATATCTCTAGCGCAGTTAGGGGTTAGGGGGCGGGGGCGGCTTCCCGTTCTGACTCTCATATAGTGCCTCGGTGGTGTGAATCCTCTGGATAGCACCTGAGTCATTTGACGTTATGATTTATGTGACTTAAGTTTTATATAATATATGGTGACACGTGTCAGGATGCTCGTTAAGCCATGGACATAACTACCGAGGGTCGCTCAATCATTCAACACTTGACCATACACCAGTAAATCGTGGGCGATCATTTCCCAGGCATTGGGAATGCCAGTTTCTACATTTTAAAATTGTTTGAAACATTTCACCACCAATGTTACCGAACATTTGGGTAACTCGTAAGCAGTTCAAATTGCAAGTAGTGGCTATTTCGCCATCGCTCATTCCATTAATATATGTCCCTTATGACCACTCAGCGTGCAATATATCAGTCATACTCACACAGTCACGTCCACCAGGCTTCCTGCAGCTGCCCACATATGTTATTTGGACATCTTTCTTGCCACATAGTTGAATCAGAATTAGGGTCATGTTTCTAAACTGGACATATTTTGCTAACTTATCTGCCCTATCCCTCTGCACCTGACCTCAGAAAGATAATAAATATCCATGAGAATATAGTTTTAATTTCAACAACATGTGCTCCTGGACTAGTTTTCCAGTAATTTATGTTTTTAGACATTTAGCTAATTCAGAAGTATCGTTTATTTTGACAGTGGCCAACTTTTAGAGGACCGTAGCAAATGTCTTTTTCCTTCATGACCACTCGAAATGCTGTAAACTTCCAACATATTGTGAACTGGTTCACCGGTTTTCATCAGTTTTCCATATTTTCGCACTTGACTGGCGTCCGCTGTGGCACACCATTGGCCTCTGTCTTGTTCCCATCTGTCACGCCAGGCCCCGCTGTTCACGCGTATGGAGTCAAGATATGCACCAGTGACGGCAGCAGTTCTTGACCAGATCAGGGGCATCTCATCTCCTCCACAGGTGGTCAGTCTCCCATTCTCTGTATTGTTCTCATGAGTTTTATTACAGGAACACAGACGAGAGAACAGAGAGGGACTTGAATTTCTGTTTAAGATGCTATGATTTATTACGTTTTGAAAACATAATCAACTCAAGTCGGGCATTATTGTCGTGAATGCTGCAACTTCATCTATTGTGTTTGAGGTTACGATTGCGTCAACGCGCATGCGTTACATCGTAAACAATTTCAGATTTGCGCTTTTAATGTAAGTTTTAGTTTTTAGCGCACGCGCAGTCATAAGCGAGCGAATGTTATTGCGAAAAAGCGCGTGAAAGAGCGACATGCCAATAATCATCTTGTCTAAGTCACTAAATACCGGTAGTATTTTCTGACATTCTTTATCAACTGATTTCAGGCCTTTAAATATGGCATCATCTCTGAATAAAACCCACGTGTGATACTACCATCATCATAACTATTTAGTGTAGGCACTATATTTGATAAAATATATTTGCATGGTAGCTGCAACACCCCCCCCCCCTCCGCCCCCTCGATATGTATTGATTTCATCAGCAACAGAAATGCATACAGTACAGCTAAGAAACAACGTATCATGTTTCCAAAGCAAGAACAGAAATATGTTAGGTAATATAATTTTGAAGGTGATGTAAGAACTGCCAGGCTGAATATTCTGAACTTAATTTGATTGGAAGCCATTGCTGCCTTAGGCAGCAATGGCTTCCAATCAAATTAAGCTCAAAATATTCAACCGTACCTTTTATTTAGTTTTGTAAACATTTAAATTAATTTCTGATGTGGATTGTAGACTTCATCGGGTCACTTTAATATCATTTCTTGCATAGCACCATCAGTTCTCCATTAAAGTCGAATCTATGATCGGTATTGTGAGTGCGGATTAATCTGCCTTTATTCGTCCACAGTACCCTGGCAGTTTGCAATGGCACGTGTCTATCTCCACATGCATCTGGAATTGAAAGCAAACCCACTCACCATGATGAGCATATTAAACTGTTCAAATGAAAGGTATCATGGAGGATAGCGTTTAACGCGCAGTGGGAAGCTCAGCTTGCTATTTTAAACGTACACACTTGGCATAACAGGTAAATACTCTACTAAATACTTAAACCCATTCTGTTACACATAGAAGACAAGTCAGTCAACAACTACATCATGTATAGGCAGTTACTCTACCCAAAGCAGTCGTCGCTACTCATCTTTAGAATAGCCCCGGGTCGTACGATCAACGAGACATATATTACATGTATAGAAAAGAAGGAAATCTATTTTCATTTCTTTTCTTTAAAACTAGCAGTGCCTATTGACAAGATGACGGTGCATCGTAGCGCGGGGACTGGAGCACCCTGGACTCGAATCGCGAGAGGTGGCTATTGTAACAGAACAAAGACTACTCCAGTAACGAAGGTTAATTTGAATTCAACGCGAGATTCTCGCGATTCTCGTGAATTCATCTGTGGGATTTAATGGAGTCTGTTAGACGCCATTTTGAATGAAACGTTGACGAATGCATATGAATGGGTGAGATGTCCACAGTGGGACTCGTGAATAAAGCGTACTTCAATCACAGCTCAACTGAAAACATTAAACTAACGTTCTCTATACATTCTCGTGTATAGTCGTGATTTAAGATGTTTCGAGAGACTTTAACGTCTGTGCGTGCGTCCTAACGAGAGCTAGTTCGACAAGTATAGAACATACGTACAGGATATTGAACGTAAGCGTAACCCCAGCGTGACATGTATAGATAATGCCTGGAAGTTGAATAGAGACGGTGGCTCAACTTTATAGTGAAATATTTAGGAACGTCGCCAATAAAATTGAATAAATAAGAAGACATAATGTTATTCTATGTTGCAAATAAACATGATATTAATTATATCTATATTATAAATTTGCCTAATTATTTTGAAACCTGTACAGCAACAGGTGTCAGTCAAATAAGTTGTAAAATATTCAGCAGGTATTCTCTGTATAGCTGTCTTGAAGTTTATACAGTGCGGTTTCACTGTTTTACTGGTTAAACTTAATTCGTTGTATTATATCTATAACAGTCAACTTAAGTAACATCAATGAATAGGTGAGACATGTCGGTGCCACAACACGATCCATCTATGACGTCACAGAGATACTTGAGTACGAGTCGATACATTTTGTAATTGTAATTAAACAAATTTAAATTTATTATTATTATTATTATTATTATTATTATTATTATTATAATTACAGACAGAATAAAATACGTTATTTGTCAGGAATCAGATCTTATGTGGTTTAAGAATACAGTAGATTTTTGATAAATTACAAAATTTTGGCATTTTAAGTTTGAAATGTCTGACAGTGATATTTCACTTGAATTATATAATTTAATATTTTGAGTCAAGCTGATAGGATTCTCGACATAAAGACGTAGGCCCTATATACATTTTGCCAGAATTGCTGATTCAAAAAATGAAATTAAGAATTTAAAATAAAAACGACAGTTGATTGATAAATAAATAATCCCGCTTTAATATATTAAATTGAGCTGTCAATCAAACATGATTGGCATATCGTGGGAAAGATGGAGTGAAAGCGACACCTAGTGCTAAGAAGTGTTTGTTTGTGTTTACGGATGCTAAATTGACGATGAAGCGTTGTTGGAGTGGAGGGGTGAGGGGCATTGTGGGAGAGGGTGGGAGTGTTTGGGTGGAGGTGTGCATTAGGAGATGAACTCAACCATATGCTAAGCTGATAGCGTCGAGTAATAGCAGTACAGTACAGCTTATAAATAAGTTAAAATGTTTCCAAAACAAATACATACACATGTAAGTTAGTACAATTTTGAACAAGATATAATAAATATGCTGCTGAATATTTTGAATATAATTGAATGGAAAGATATTGTTGCCTTAGGCAGCAATGTCTTCCAATCCAATCATGTTCAAAATAGTCAACAGTAACGTTGATTTTGTTTTAGAAACATGTTAAATTAATTCTGGGCTGTGTTGTAGCGGAGCACAGGAACTGGAATACGTTCACTTGTTCCCGCCATACATATGGTAATAGAATCACTGACTTCCATCGTGACATATGAATATAAACCACCTCGCTTATATGACCACCTGTGTTTGCGGACCCCAAGATGTTTGTACATGGAATACAACGTCCCTTAAGAGCCATCGACATATTGCCACCACCCCTCCTCTCATTGTCGTCTTACGGTAATTAACTTGTCGGGAACGACCACCTGTGTTGAGTGACCACGTGTTTGTGTTCAGTAAGGTGGACGGTTAGGACGGGTTGGTTAAGCTTCCCTCTTAACATTTCGTTTCTATCATTGACTCCGCACTAGATATAATCGCTATAGATGTTGTCTATCTAAATATATAAGCTCACACATACACACACAGAACGATTTGTCTGATTTTCACTTATTATATAACCACTTAATAATAATAATAATAATAATAATAATAATAATAATAATTATTATTATTATTATTATTAGTAGTAGTAGTAGTAATAATTAATTTATTTATTTATTTATATATTTATTTAATTATTATTATTATTATTATTATTATTATTATTATTATTTATTTATTTATGTATTCATATATTTATTTTATTATTATTATTATTATTATTATTATTATTATTATTATTATTATTATTATTATTATTATTATTACAAACAAATGAATACATATGGCCAAAAAACATTCTCTTACTCAGCTCCCATCCTATGGAATAAATTGCCTTTGGACATCAAAACATCCCCAAACCTGAGCACATTTAAATCTAGACTCAAGACATGTTACTTTCAAAAATGGTATCCAACACCTTGATCTGTATTTTTTTTCTCTAGAATATTCTAGATAAGCTTTCTAAGCGCTTAGAGCATGCTGCGCATGGATTTTGGCGCGTTACAAATGGACTATTATTATTATTATTATTATTATTATTATTATTATTATTATTATTATTATTATTACCTGATTCTCACAAATTGCTAATATTCTAGTTGCGGGATTAGACATTTTAGCATGAACAATCTTGCAACATATTGTACCTGAATTTCCAAGACCATAACTTACCTGTGTACGTTATTAAATAACAGTGGAACGATAACGCATATAACCTTTCCACTTTTAGATGTGCCCCGTCCATCTCAATCTATCCTCCACCCACACCACGTCCGTGTCGGGATCGATCGATCCCTGAACTCCATGACTATCAATTTCCAGAAAACTATACATGTAAGCTGTTGAATATTTTGAAACCAATTTGACTGGGTGCTTTTGCTGCCTGTCAGATTAGTTTCAAAATAGTCAGCAGCATGGTTATTAAATAGTAGAGACACAATTGGTACGTGTCGGACTATTAAGAGTTAAAGACGGTCCAAATAGAATCATTTATGACGTAATGATTATAACGTCATCCTATACGACACTTAGCTGATTGTGACGTCATATCATGGATCTCTGAAAAGGTGAATTGTGTTTGCTGAAATGGGCGCTGGCGCCTAAGTTGGCGTCTCTTTCTCTTACTAATTATTCTATTTTACGCACTTTACCTGAAATATCGTCATTATTTTATCACTTATAAATATGCCACCATATTCATGAACCATCTACCCTTACCATAAAAAGATTTTAGCGATTCCATCATTGTTATTGATCAATGTGTCTCTCTCTCTCTCTCTTCAGCTAAGAAATGGGGTTACACGATAATTTGGGTACTTCATAAGGTAAGGGACCTTTTTTTGCCCGTGTTGGGGTCAATCGATTCCCGACCGCCCTAACTATCAATTTCCAGAAAACTACGCAGGAAAGCTGTATGACGGACTATTACGCGTTTAAGACGGACCAAATCGAGTCATTCATGGCGTCGTGATTATGACGTCAACATCAACGTCACGTAGTTGATTATGATGTCATATGACGTCATATGATAGATGGATAATCTGGAAAGGCCAATCCTGTTGCAACGCGTCCACCTCACCTACAGATCCAAACATTGCTTATCATCTCCATTTTCCATAACTCATTTCTTATTCCATTTCCAAGCATCTCTAAACCCTCGTATGATTCTTCCATCGTGTCCTTCACTCTCTCCTCACTATTTCATCGTCTCAAACATGACCATGTGTATATTCTCCTGCATTCCGTCATTCCTCGTCACCCACCCTACCCTGCTCATCTCACTTCTACTCGTAGATATCATAATTAGAAGATAAGCGGCCATTCAGACTACCTCGCCTTCACCATCGTGAAGCACTCGCTTTATCTGTTTCGCGGCTTGGGAGTAGGAAAATAAACGTGAAATGAGCTATAAGGCTATCTGTCTGATCAGATTTACCCAACATCACAAAGATGTGTTTGAAATCTCTTATGACAGAAAACATGGCTGGATGGGATGTTTGCTGAACAAACAAATATTCTGCCCGAGTTGACTTATCCACTCTCAAACGCTGGCTACTGTTTCTTTCTTTCGGAGAAGACTATCTAATCGTTCTTCTACTATTTATAGATAATCATAACACCCGTATATCAATTTTACCTGTCTCGGTTTATTTATCATACGAGATTTTTGTCCGTCGTCTTCCCAATGAAGACAATTTTTCATGGTATTTACTAGCAAATCTGAAAGATAATTTCCAAATTCATCTGAATATAGCACCTCAAAGAATGCCGCGTTTAATATACAAACTATCAACTGATTTAAGTAAAAGTAAGTTTTCTTTCTATTTATAATTTGTCCCCTCATAATAAATGTGTTATGCTGTTAACGAAGACATTGCCATGACGACAATTGCTTACAGTTCTGATGATCCACAAGGGCATACACATATAGATTTGACTGGGCACTAATGGACCTTTCCAGTTTATCCATCCACCATATGACGTCATAACCAACTACGAGACGTGTAGGTTGACGTCATACTCAATGACGTTATGAATGAGTAGATAAGTACGTCACGAACGTATAATTGGTGACGGACTAAGTGTTGTTGTACGAATTGTATGCCTTTACTATTTAATAAACATGCTGTTGAATATTTTGAGACTAATTTAACTGGGCGCTGTTGCTGCCTTAGGCAGCAACATCACCCAGTCAAATTAGTTTCAAAATATCCAATAGCTTACCTGTATAGTTTTCCGGAAATTGATAGTAAGGGAGTTCATGGATCGATTGATCCCAACAAGAACGAGGTGTGGGTGGAGCTTAGCTAGAAATGGGCTGGGCATAGCTAAAACTGGAAAGGTCCATTAATCTGGAGACATTGATGTGGTTGTCAGATGTGGAGGTAGCGTATGTTGCATCGTGATGAACGACGATGAGTTTGGTGACGGTGAATCATGCTTAATGTACACGAGTGCGATGAGAATAAATATGTGGAGGATAAAGGAACGAGGACAGTGAAATCGAACACGGGTGTGATGAGGAGGAGGCCGACGAAACGAAAGATGACAAGGCTCAGACAATGATCATAATATGTACCTCGATATCGTCAGTTCCTCTCTCAGTCTCAGACTGTATTATCACTGTTCCATCTTATCCTGGTCCCCATCAATCACAACAGCCATGTAGCAAGTTGCAAACAGAGCCGCTAATCGCGGTAATCTGGATGCGGTTACAAAGATAAAATCCACCCAATTTTCTGCTGCGATGTCGGGGGAGGAGACGTTTCCAGAACCGTCCCCAGGGGGCACGGCTCGCAAAATTGTCATCATACGCTCCTAGGCGATCAGCAACATCAGTATCAGTGGCATCAATGGGGATCAAACATTTTGGAAATCTGTCTTACTTAACAATTTGATTTTTTGTTATTAAGTTGTGGGTACAGGTGGAAGTCGCCCATGCTGTCACTCTAAAGACATGTACGGTGTTGAAATCGTAAGAAGCAACAAGTTAACATAACGGCTTTGAAATATCCCTTAATTAACACGCAGAGTGTTGGGTGAATTAAGTAACTATTCATGGAATAATCGGATTACATTAACACGTCTCCCGTGCTGCAAGAGTTCTTCCCGTCTCGCGGGAACATGCTCGCGTGCGTGCACATCCCGGATGTCTTGTTGACCCACGGGAAGACCTCTTATATTCTCTCTCCCTCTCTGTCTCGTGCGCGCGGATACTTAGCGCTAACACCGATGTTTTAATGGTAATCCCGAAAGTCATCCAACAAGTAACAACATACAGACATTAGATGCTTGTTTAAAGAGGGTTCCTTCCTTCCATATCACACCACTCCTTCAGCACCGCATCAATAGTATGCAGAGATGCTACAAGGGCAGATCTAGCCCTAATAACGCAGACTACTGGGCCAGTACTGGGTCAATACCTGACCGTATTGGAGAAATACCGGCCCAGTAACCTGTATTCTAATGGAGGGATCATATTGGCATATGTTTGCAATGCGAGAGCTGTTTGAGCTGTGACATCACAATTTTGGCGCTCAGATCGCTGCCACATCAACTTAATGGATACTCGGCCATCATCAAGCTGCTAATATGTCGATTAATGATTGCAAGAAGCTGTTTTTCACCATTAGCTTAGAGCGGCTTGGTCTCTGGAACATATTGGAATTTATTGTTCTGGAAACCATTTCGGTGAAAATTAAAGGATTTAATTGCCTGCCAAGGTAACCTGTGCCTAATGTGATACAGTACAGCCCAGAGAGAACTTAAAATGTTTCGAAAACAAAAACAGAAACATGTTAGTTTTAAATTTTTTAAATGTTCTGTTGAATACTTAGATCATAATTGGATTGGAAGACATTGCTGCCTTAGGCTCTTCCAATCCAATTATGTTCAAAACATTCAACAGTTTTGTAAACGTGTTACGTTATTTCTGAGCTGTACTGTACTGATGATTGAGACGTGTTTGTGTTTGCGCGGGAGTAGCAACAACACGCGCTTACCACGTGTTAAGATTCTTGTAGCAATAGCACAATAACGGAGCTTGAACGCCATCTCTTGATGAACTAAATTTGGGAAGCAAGTAAAGATTTTCACATATTTTAAGTGATTTTCTTAAAGAACCGTTTATACACAGGTAGAACCGTGGACATCTCATTCAACCAAGCTATACGACTGTATGTTTCAGAAGTTTATCTATACATTTGTTGAATTTCGAGACAGGCTCTTTTGATTAAATTTTTTACAAAGATATATTTCATTTGAGTCCAGCCCCATTATTTAAACCCAACATCCCATGTTATATATGTCGTGCTAGATTAGACATAAGCTAGATAAGTTACCATGAAATTGTAATAATTTGTGAATGTGAATTATGGTATACAGGATGTAATACGCAATTCTCTGGCTACTATATTAAACTCTGTACTTTATCAACTTATCAAGTCGTTACTCTCTATTGGAAACGTAATTTGAGTGTAGTTCACGTGCCCTTTCCACAACCTAGCATAATGTCCCACTGTTCTATGTGCCCAGAAACCAGACAACCTCTAACCATCTCTTAAAATCTTTGTCAATCAAATGAACCATTGGCCAATCAGAAAATGCCTAGCGATCATGAGATAAGCATACAAACTACATAAATCGGAGATAAACCGAAAAACTGCATTATATTTCAAAATACTGCACATTATATAGGCGCAGCAGTCATTCACAGAATCATAGGATGCGTCTCTCCCATGTCTTCTCTCCCCTGAAAGTGACAGTATTATATCACACGTGCATTGACACGAGAGGGTATGTATTGGATAAATAATCATCACCACAGAAATGTCATCAGTGCGGCGAGAGTGAACCCGTGCCCCCAGGGAGCCACAGTGTGATTCCACTGTTAAACAACATCTCTCGCTCGATCCCAAGGATGTGAACCACACACCAGAGCTACCATAACATAACCCTCGTAATTACTTTGAAAACAAGTTATTTGAAAACAGCTGCGTGGTTCTTCGTCAAAATGTGTTAATGGTAAGTGGGTTTTATGATTACGTCAGCTGGCCCAATGTTATGGTTATTAATGATGAGTATAACTGAATCTGGAGGATGAACGATGCCATGGCTACGTAAGGCTTGCTGTGACGGAATAAATGTACTTACATATACCGAAACATCATCATCATCATTATCATCATCATCATCATCATCATCATCATCATCATCATAATCATCATCATCATCATCATCATCATCATCATCATCATCATCACTATCATCATCATCATCATAATCATCATCATCATCATCATCATAATCATCATCATCATCATCATCATCATCATAATCATCATAATCATCATCATCATCATCATCATCATCATCATCATCATCATCACTATCATCATCATCATCATAATCATCATCATCATCATCACTATCATCACCATCATCATCATTATCATCATCATCATCATCATCATCATCATCATCATTTCTTTTTGATTAGGGATTTTCACGGGTGTGAAAATGTTAGTCATTAAGCAGAATATTGTATCTGCATGATGGCATTAAAGTATGGCCTAAGGTCCCTGCACTGCAGATGAAGCAACAAGTTGCATGCAATGTGATGGAAGTCACTACACACAGGGCGGCACGTTAATGTAATAAGTTGCATGGAACAATGTGCATCGTGTATAGCACTTACACGATTTCTAAGACAACAAGAAATTGGCTAGAAAAAATAAAACCAAGAATGTCTATTTACATGCCAAGAGAAGATTATTTTTGGAAATTCAATGCTGAAATTACTGGCTCGATAACCGAGCCAATCATTTCAGTGGCAAATTTTAAAAAGTCTCCTCTTGCCATACAAACTGACATTCAATAAGCAAATATTTAGATTTTCTTTGCCAAATTTGACTTTTAAAGGGTTTAGATTGTCATCGCACAGCAAGTTAAAGGGGTATATTCACACTAAATGCTTGAAAATAAAATTGCTATAATTTTATACTTTTATAGGCTTAAGTTGTGTGCCTCAATGTAATGAAACGAAATAAATCTTAACAATTGAGGATTTCATTGCGTATAAATTAATATAATGTTTTAAGTTGTGAAATTTAATTAGAGACATGAGTCCCTAATTCAACATCACAACTAATATTTTTTATTAATTTATACGTAATGAAATAGTCAATTTTTAAGATATATTTCGTTTTATTACATTGAGGTACACAACTTAAGCCTATAAAACTATACGATTTTTACAATTCTATTTTCAGGCATTTAGTGTGACTACGCGTCTTTAATGCGACAAGTTGGTTGGAGTAACACTAGATCCATGTAACTTGTTCCTACAGCATTTTATGTGACCAATAAACTGATTAATCAACTTTCTCAGTCAACCGTATGACGTCATAATCAACTGCGTCGCATGTATGATGACGTCATAATCAATAACGGCATAAATGACTCGATTTATTCCGTCTTAAACGCTTAATTGTTGCACGAGTTGAATTTCTTTGATATTCAATAAACATGCTGTTGAATATTTTGAAACTAATATGACTGGGCGCTGTTGCCACCAAAGGCAAACGCAGCAACACCAACCAGTCAAATTAGTTTCAAAATCTGAAACAGCTTGCCTGTATAGTTATCTGGAAAATTAGATTCAGAGTGTGCATGGATCGATTGATCCCAGCCCGGGTAAAACGTGACTGGCGCTTAGCTAGAGATGGGCGGCGCATAGCTACAAATGGATTCCTCCACTGCTGTATTCTACTACACGTAATGAAACGTCATTGTCTGTTACATTCAACTTGTTGCGTCACGTGACGGCAGAACGAGAGATAATCTATTTTAGTGCCTGATAATGGACCTTTCCATGTTTAGCTATGCCCCGCCCATCTCTAGCTAAGCTCTACCCACACCTCGCTTGTGCTGGAATCGATCGATCTCTGACCTCCCTGACTATCAATTTCCAGAAAACTATACAGGTAAGCTGTTCAATATTTTGAAACTAGTTTGACCGCGTGCTGTTGCTGCCTATACCTATAGTAGAGACACAATTCATACAACGCGTCGGACTATTAAGAGTTAAGGACGAGCCTAATAGAATCATTTACGACGTAATGATAATGACGTCATCACACACGGCGGTTAGCTGATTATGACGTCATATGACGTCAAATCATCGATGGATACTTTGGAAAGATGAAATACGCCTTTGAGAATAACGTACACTCCATACCTTAGTAAAAATATTTCACCTTTGCTGCGAAGAGTTCGGTTGATTTATAACAGTTCTGTCCAACTGGTCAATGACATATGCAAACAGATATTGTCGTATCTATTTGTCAATCGCCGGTCGTTCAATATACAAGGTGCGATCTACAGCCATATCCAATAGAGAGGTTCTTTTGTAGTTATTTCCCGCAAACCTAGCTAACGTCCCACCACCTTTTACGTGTCTGTGGAATCTATTTGAATCCTGTATTCGCAGATTGTAAACTTCAAAGTAACTGTACATGTAACCTGTTGAACAGACTTGACTGTGTGCTGTTGCTACCTATGGAAGCAATATATCGCAGTCAAGTTACTTTCGAAATATCCAACAGGTTGTTTCTTAAATTGTAAATTCATAAAGGATATATAATTCCTACACATTCGGGGCAGACTATTAAATTTGTGTGACGTAGCAGCGTCATCTTATTATTGTGGCGTCAGCTAACGTATGACGTATTTGCTTATAACGTCAGATAATTGAGTGACAGTTCGGATCCTTCCATTTTCTAGTCATATACCATTTTATACGAATATGGCCCCAGAAGGTTTTTCATTTGTTTTGCGAAATATATTTGATTATGAAACGGCCAAGTGCATAAGGACCGAGTAGTGCTTGAAAAAATCCAAGTGCATGAGGACCGAGTACTGCTTGATAAAAGGGTCAAGTGCATGAGGACCGAGTACTGCTTGATAAAAGGGTCAAGTGCACGATCAGTTCAAATTTTTCTACATATACTTTAAGTTTCTACAAACAAACTGTCACAATGGCGGATTCCAATTTATCAATCAATCATATGACGTCATAATCAACTACATGACGTGTAACATGATGTCATAATCAATTACGCTATGAATGACGTAGCTAAGGACTACTAAGCGAATTTTATGTCTTTACTATTTAATAAACATTCTAATGAATATTTTGAAACTAATTTGACTGGGCGTTGTTGATGCCATAGGAAGCAACAGACCCTAGTTAAATTGCTTTCAAAATGTTCAACAGCTTACATGTATAGTTTTCTGGAAATTCATATCCAGGGCGTATAGGAATCGATGGATCCCAGCACGAGCGAGGTGTGGGTGGAGCTTAGCTAGCGATGGGCGGGGAATAGATAAAAACTGAATTCTTCCATTATTATGGAAATACTTGAGAACAATTTGAGTAATAATGTTCATAATCTGATGGTGAAACGCAAATCTATCCTTTTTACAATAAATGTTCTATTTGTACCATCCACGAAATATTGCTAAAATATGACAAAAGACGACCACGTCAGTATATTAACTATATCTTCCGCGTACAACGTTATTTACCGATACAGATTATTATTTATTTATGTGGTTTTGCTCGAAAAGAATATTCTAAGTAGACAATCTTTATATCTAGTTAAGTGCACAAGATATGAGTTTTGAAGATCTGTTACCATGGTAACGTAAATCCTGGCATGCACTCGATGCCAACTCCATGACAGCGACAATGACAACGAATACATCTTGACATTCATTTGTCAGCTTTTAAATAAAACATCTCATTTTCTTCCCACAGACATCGCACTTTCTGTTTCCAAAAACGTGCAAGGAATTAAAATAATATTTTATCGAGAGATTTTGAAAATATTATGACACCTCGGAATTGCTGTGTCTCTAGGAGTAGAAGAATTCGAACCGGTCCTTCTCGTGACCTGAAGCTCGTGCCCACTTAACCCAGCATTCCCTGCGGCGTTTGACATGCGTACTGGGCCACAAGGAGGGTGCGCGTGCTGGGAACATACTTCTGATGCTACGAATATGACGCCAAATGCTTGATTTCTAACCGACTACCGTGCGGGTATTGGCGAATAACTCGATCGATGGGTATGAAATTTAAACATTTTTCCACTCAAGTGCTTTAATAACAAATGCAAATTTGCCTTTGTTGTGTATCGGCTCTGCATTGAGGGTGCTTATCGCAGCGTTCGTTATCTACGAATTAAAGGGTTTGTCGATTTTAAATTCAACGCAAATAAATAAATGTTTTAATTTAGACATACGGGGTTGCGCGTATGTATCATACTGTACTGGAGTGAATAGAAGCGAGACTGGCTGTCATGTTCTGATGGAGGGATCCTATCCGTCACTCAAATATATGATGTCAAAATGCATCACATGTTAAGCGACGTCACAATCAAACGGCATAGGCCTGTCAGCAATGTGACAAATGTCGGCCAGTAACCTGCTTGGCAGCTGGGCAGCAACAGCAACAGCCCCGAGTCAAAGTAGTTTCAAAATATTCAGGAGCTTACTCGTATAGTTTTCTGGAAATTGATGGAAGTTCAAGGATCGATAGATCCCAAACAGGCGAAGTGTGGGTTGAGCTTAGCTAGAGATGTGTGTGGCATAGCTAAAACTCCATTTAGCGGGTCGAGTCGGCGATGGTAATCGTATTGGTGATTATAAGTTAGTATTCAAATCTCGCAAAGTTCCACAAGTTCTGTAACCGAATCCGTTTTTGACATCCCAAACTTGAGATTTTCTGCAAGCTAAACATCCAAAGCTGTATAAACATCTCAGCTTCCAAGCATAGTCAATTTGCGAGACTACTTCGTTCGGGAGTATGCCTGATACGATTGGCTGCCAAATTGGCCCCTTGGTACGGGACCTAAACCCTCTGGACTAAATACCTTCCAGGTCAGCACGCGATGTTTGCTTAGCGAGTCTAAAGTCAGAGAGAGAAATTCGCCGTTCCTTCAGGCAAACTGAATGAAACCCAAATGTGTTGTTAGTTTAGTTCCTTAGAGACAAAGTTAGATTGGTCATTTGTGACGGTAATGTAAATGAAATACAGGGGTCAGGAAGCAGCCAGTAATCGGACCCGAGAAAACGACTCCAAGAACTGAAACATTCTGGAATGAGGCGTATGATGTTTACTTGTGCATGCGCAATTACGGCCACATTGTCATAGCTGTCGTAGAGACATTTGTGTGTTAGAGCCTCAAGAGGATGGCTCTTTAATCCTATGGAGCCGAAAAGACAAAACACCAAAAATCAATTTTACGATTTAATAAATATTATATTGAGTAAAGTTGTAACGGACCTTTAAAGTTCATATATCAATTATATGACGTCATAATCAGCTGCGTGGCATGTAAGATGACGTCATATTATAATAATAACGTCATGAAAGACGTCGATAAGTTCGTCACGAATACTTATTTGATGACGGACTAAGCGTTGTTGCAAGAATTGTATGTCTTTACTATTTATTAAAGATGCTGTTGAATATTTTGAAACTAATTTGAGTGGGTGCTGTTGCTGCCTACGGCAGCAACAGCGCCCAATCAAATTAGTTTCGAAATGTTCAACAGCTGACTTGTATAGTATTCTGGAAATTGAGAGGCAGGTGGTTCAGGGAAAGGGTGGGTGGAGATTAGCCAAAGATTGGTGGTGCATAGCTGAAAGTGAAAGGTCCATTTGACTTGCAGCAGGTGATGTAATTGCACCACGTCAAATTGGTTATTTAACAGTTTACTTGTGTAGTTGCCTTAAAATTGAAATTCTTGAAATTCTTGAAATTCAGAGTCCAAGTGGCTGATGTATGTGGTTGAAAGACCATATATTGTAAGGAACTTTCATGTATCATCTGCCACCTGAAAGTCATTTTTTGTGTCAGCTCACATTTCCTAGGAAATGGCCTGCCATTGGTGACAGTATTCTCGTGATCTTAAAATGGGAAATATTACGAACTAGCTCACGTGACCTTGCCTAGCACGTTTCTTTAGCACGCAAATTTATATATCGAATTTGAGTTGTTAATTAACAGCGCGGAACCGATAATGAATTCGATATCTGCGTACCCGTTGGTCAACGGCGTAGCGGGTCAAATATCATGTGATATATGAGCGCCGATATGTACGACATCAAATTACACAATTGTTTCTAAATCCCTGCTAGTAGGCCTCAGGTGGTTCGTAAAGTTGTGTTGGTTCCATAATGTACTTGATATTCCCCAAATTGAGAAAACTTTATATGTAACACCTCAGAGGTTCAGGTCATGTTTTATATTAGTTGTGCTATATGCTGTGTTATGATTACAAAAGTCTAATGTATTCAGAACTGATCTATGTGTGCCATTGCTCCGGTGGTTTTCACGGTTTAGAAATTCTGTTATTAAAGAATGAAATTTATGAATGAGACGTGTTTTATTTGTTTTGTCCGTCAAGGAATTCCATCTATTTCACTTTGATATTCTAACAACTATGGCGCCGATTCAACTTTATATAACAGCTGAGCAAACGTAAACGTAAACGTAAACGTAAACGTAAACAACAACAAAAACAACAACAACAACAACAACAACATCATCATTTACCACAAAATGCTGATGTAACGTGTCAATATGGCCGAATATCGAATACAATATTGGCACATCCGTTGGTCAACGGCACAGAGGACAAATACTTTTTTTTATTGAGTCCGTCGATGGCTTCCATCCATTTCACTTCTCTTTGATATTCTCACAACTCTTTGATTCTCTCGCAACCTATGGAGCCGATACAATTTTAAGTAATACCTGAGTATTCTATACTTTTTATCAAACCTAAATAAATCTCTAAATATAAATACTAAGTCTCTATCGGACTATCGGACATGTCTGTGGAACACCTGTCTACACCTGTCTACAGCCATTGATAGCTCCGAGTTTTCAGCTTTAAATGATTTACAATGTCTAACATAATTTTGCGGATGCATGCATCAAGTTTGTTCAAGAGTGCTACCCAGTTGTTACGGTTGCATACTATTATGGAAACACATGTAGCAACACAGAGGTGTATCTTAACTTTCATGGAGATTTTTGAGCAGCGAATTCCCAACTTCCAAAAGGACTGGAAGACGACATTTCCTGTTATGCAGCGAGTTTCAATGTCGGACCCGGTATTGTGCTCTCCTAGGGGCACCGAAGTCATTTCTGTGAGGTCGAATATTTATACGTATGTGACCTCTGTTTTGGCTTCATTCCCGAAAAGGTGTGCAGGCGTGATCTGCTCTGCATCTATTGGAAGTAGTGTATAGAGAGGGTCTTTTTTCCTCGTCGACAAAGTCATTATCATCTCTATAGTCCAACTCTAGTGGCATGCCTATATATTATTGAAATTGGAGGGCTAGGTTTTTTAGATTCTTCTTGACCAGACGATGGTGCTGTGTTGAGGTAAGGAGTGAAAGCACTGGTGATAAACTGTCATATGGTGGTGATCTATTGGTGTCTCAAACTGTGCAGAACCCGTTGATTTGACGCGAACATTTTAAAGTTTTCTGTTTGCCAATAAGAGACCAACCAGGCGTAATTTGTCATCATCGCAGCCAGCATTTTTGGAGAAATTGAAGGACTTGTGGACTCTTGATGGTATCAAATGTACATGGCATGTCGATTCCCATCTTGTAGAAGTCCCAATGCTTTGATAGTACTACTGATATCAACACGTGTTGTGCGCAGACTATGTCCGCACAGCTATGCCCTCTCTTAAACCATTCTGCGACTGTCCAGTAAATTTGTCAATCATATCGCTGATGAGATATGCCGCTTTTGATAGAATCTTTCGGATGTTGTTCAAAAGCACTATTAGTCATAGGTTGGATAGAGGGCCGATTGGTTTCTTAGACCTTGGGAGTGCGATGAGTGTTACTTCTCCCACAGCATCGATAGGAAGGTGGTGCTCAAAGGCAGAGTTGATGACGTGTGCGATTTGTCTCCAGGTAGTATTATCTGCATATTAAAGAAGTTCATTATTGATGTAGCCATGCCCACCCGCACAGCTATCCGTTAAAACTACTAAAGCATGTCAATCTTCTTGCCCCTTTTATTCACCTTTGCCTGGGCCGTGGCTGGCATTTAAACGTGGGTAGAGGCTCGTTTCCTGTGTCAGTCAACTGATCTTTCAACTATCCCTTGATTGTTTCAGCCTTTCCCTGGTCAGAGCTGATGAAAGCCACACCAGAGTTATGTACAGCAAGTTGTTGTTGTGGAGTGCTGACGTTTAATGCTTTGCTCTCTCTCTCTCTCTCTCTCTCTCTCTCTCTCTCTCTCTCTCTCTCTCTCTCTCTCTCTCTCTCTCTCTCTCTCTCTCTGAACATTTTTCGAAAATCATCGGTGGACGTAATCCAATAAATAAAGATACCTTATCATACATAGGTTGATAATGGATCTTTGTAGTTTATCCATCAATCATATCACACCATAATTAACTACGTGCCGTGTAAGATGAAGTCATAATCAATTACGTCATGAATGGCAAATATAAGTTCGTCACGGACGCTTAATTGATGACGGATTAAACGTTGTTGTGCGAATTGTATGTCTTTACAATATTTAATAAACATACTTTTGAATAATTTGAAAATAATTTGAATGGGAGCGTTTGATGCCATTGACAACAAAGGCACCCAGTCAAATTAGTTTCAAAATAGATACTCATGCAGTTCGGCGATCAATCAGTTCCAATACGAGCGAGATGTGGGTGACGTTTAGCTAGAGATGGGCGGGTATGGCTAAAACTGGATTCGCTCATTCTATAAGAATCAGCCGGTACCTCTAGAAACACAAGTAGCATTAGTCCACTATAGGCACTGCTATTGCCATTACTCTGTCTCAAAGATTTAATGAGCAAGGGGCGTCGGGTCATGGGCATAACAGCTCTTTCACAGAGGTAGTTTCAGCGGCAGGTACACAAGAAATCGTGTTGACATATGACTTAACAACCCCACCCTCATCCCACCCCAACCCGTCATCTAATTCTGACAGATTCTTTGAAACTTATGGCATGCATTTGAAGTTCCATGTCATGGTCTTTCCCTCCGAAAATGTTCTCTAAGAACATTTAGATTTCAGAATTTCTTGGAGAGGACAGGTAAAGTTACAGACGATTGGTGACGGGGGCGCCAAATTTTCAGTTCGTCCAGGGCGTCATCAGACCTCACTACGATCATAAGTGTAAATCATTTGATATAAGAAGCGAGCGCGATTCGCGTTTACAATCGATCCTAATAACATCATCTAAGCGCACACTGATCTATTATGGAATTCAATAGTCAAATAGTTCTAAAGCTTGTCCAGAATAAACATAATTTATGAGTTACAATATGTCCCGCCAGACTAACCAGCACGCGCGCTATGACTTATGGGTATACTTATCCATTTCACTGGGATGGTATTTATCTGTCTGAGTTATCATATGTGATAATTGCGAGGGGTGGGGTGTGGTAGGGAATAGTGTTGTACAATTTCCTCATTCCATGAGTATCTATTGCTACGTCAAACAGCGTGCCACCGAATCATTGCTGACGTCATGTGGGGAGCATAAGGTACCGTGTTGGAGAAAAACGTGAGTTTAACTTGAACCATACTATTAGCGCACGAGGTGTCCTGAGCGTGTGCGCATGCCAAGTAAGTCACGTGACGAAGGACGGGTGTCATTTTTGGCGTGTGGATAGGCTTGCGAGCATCTGGACATGCAGAGCAATGTAGGAATCGAGAGATTACCGGATATGACGGTATAATCAATTACGTCACTTTATAGCTGACGCAACAAACTCACAATCATAATGACGTATGTCTCTGTCATGAAAATCGGAATGTCCCCCACAACTGAGCCAATTGTATGTCTTCGATAAATTTACAATTTAATAAACATTCTGTTGAATATTGTGAACTAATTTGATTGTGAGCTGTTGCTGCCATAGGCCATATCAAATTAGTTTCAAAATACTCAACAGCTTACAGAAATAGGGCCGGGTTCTGAGATGCCAGGGTTACCGGTTTCAAATCGAGTCCAACCTGCGTAAAGAGTGCGCGGAACTTATCTAGAAATGGCCGGGGCATAGCTAGATGTGGCTTCCTCCATTGACTTGATTATTTGTCATTTTACTTGTATATTTTAAATTTCCATGTTCCCCATTAGTTCGATCATTTAGCGCGATGGCTGATGTTTGTTTGTGAGCTGTGGCTGCGTGTTCCAGAAACTGTTGCTATCCTCTGTCATTGCTACATGGGTTAGAACTTATTCAGCACATCTCAGTAAAAAACTATTAACCATTTTATGCTTATAAGCCTGAAATAACACGTTCTTTGTAATATAAAAAATATTATGTTAAATAGTTTGAAACTAATTTTACTGTTAGCTGGTGCTGCATATTACCCGTTGATGGCTGCAACATGCCCCAGTCGAATTAGCTTCAACATATTCATTGCCTTTCCGCGTAATCTTCTTTGAATGGAGGAATCCAGTTTTAAGTATGTCCCGCCTATCTTTAGCGAAACTCCAACCACGCTTCGTCTGGATTTGGATTGATCGATCCCCGAACTACCCGACTATCAATTTCCAGAAAAATATACAGGTAAGCTAGTTAAAACTAATTTAACAGGTGGTTGTGTTGCTGCCTATGGCCGCAACAACGTTCAGTCAAATTAGTTTCAAAATATTCAACAGCATGATTATTAATTAGTAAAGACTTACGATTCGTACAACCCGACGGCCTGCTAAGCGATTTAAGAGAGACTAGATCGAGTCATTCATGATGTAATTGATTATGACATTAGAACACACGTCACGTAGTTGAATATACCGTCATATGATTGACAGAGAAACTGGAATACTCCGTTGAGGCATTGGCATTGCAATCGTTAAACGGCTAATGGTTCTTTACGAGAAATCGTCTGCCTGTTAGGACCACCTGACTTTTGTCATTTAGACACACACTCAACAATGGCATCCAAGCGACATTTCTCTGTCCTATGCTATGGGACGATCTGTCTTTAGCGGCCACGCGTTGTCAGTACGTTAGTTTGTCTGACGGCATTAGAGTAGCACGTACGCACACGCACGCATGCGCGGATGCACAAGAACATGTACGCACTGATATACAACATACACACGCTTCATTAAGACCATATGTTTAAAATACACGTGCTGGCATGCCATGCATGTCAACAAAATAGATAAACTATTTCATTAATAAATACATCGGAAGCAGGTAGCTCGCGCGTGCATCACGCTCACAGTGGGCGTGGTGACACGCTTATAAATCGCATGTTATTTTTGGTGAATGCCTCTAAATCTATTTACCTAGTGAAGCATAATTACTTGATTAAGCCATAATGGGTGAATTAAGACGCGTTAATTTAGGATTTCATCTGCGCTCTCTGACACACTGTCATGAGTGACGGAGATGAATGCTACATAGGGAACAGCGGGTAGCATCACCGGGGAACAACGGGGTAGCACCACAACATTTTGATACTAAGCTATTTTGATAAAGCGATGCATAGCCAGATAAATGTGGTCTTATTCCTGCCGTGGTCTGTCAACAATACAATTAACGTGTTATTTCACGCCTGGTGAAATGATGTCCATTGGGAACGGAATCTGGATGAATCAGTATTTCTCTCTTATGTACATCGATATAATGTGTGTATTTTCTCCTATTCCAAGTGGGGTCCTGATAGCGCGGGTGATATCGGGAAAACTACCAGCATCCTTAACCATGCCCTCAAAGTAGAAGCATACTTGGTTAGTTATATGTTGAATCATCAATGAAAGAAACGATTTTGCAGCGGTGTTACATCTCTCGCATGTATTGACATGGATTACTTGGCTGGTATTGGACCAATACCGGGCTGTATTGGCCCATGTATTGTTCCACTACCGGTCCGCTAAGCCATGTTATCAGGGATGAATTACACACGTTTAAAAATGAATCTGAGAGTATTGCATGGCCATGAACATAAGCTACGACGATCTGCTGATGTTTACTGAACAATCGTTGAAGACAATTAAACACAATACTCAGTTAATGACTGATTCTGATCTGTCACTCAAGCATCTGACCACACTATCAAAATATAATTCACACACTAGCTGACGTCACAATCAAGAAGTCTTAGATTCGTCACGAAGGAAACTAATGTCTGACACTTTAATAGCTGAATTGTAAGCCTATGTTTTTTTGTGAATGCAATAAACATTCTGTTGAATATCTTTGAACTAATTTGATTGGGAACTGTTGCTGCTATAGCAACATCTGAGAATGAAACTAGATACAAGATTTGTAACAGCTTACTTGAAATTGAGATTCTGGAAGTTCAAAGATCAAAGTGCACATGCGCGTGCAGAATGGGCGCAGTATAGTTAGAAATGGACCACTTTATTATCCTGCCAGATAATGAAGATTTACTGGAACGATGCTGGGCCGATACTGTGCCGATACTTTCAGAAATTCAGTATCGACCCGGTATTGACCCAGCATCTGCCCATTAAGCTGCATTATCAAGGAACGCGCTTACATTTCTAGAATGTCTCTTTAATGTGCATCATTGCATACACCAATATGACACTGCTTAGGTCCATCAGGGTTAGTGACACCATTCTTCTGAAAGAACAGCTACTTATTTATCGGCATTATTTTAAATTCTATTATCAAGCTAACAGTTAATGTTGCATGGAAATTCATAATGTAAATAAATCCAGCCTTCAAATAA
The DNA here is from genome assembly GCA_034401795.1 of Chaetoderma sp. LZ-2023a. Taxonomy (NCBI): domain Eukaryota; kingdom Metazoa; phylum Mollusca; class Caudofoveata; order Chaetodermatida; family Chaetodermatidae; genus Chaetoderma; species Chaetoderma sp. LZ-2023a. The sequence continues at coordinate 4,371,424 of CM067368.1, forward strand.
AATATTTGAGACACTTTCGTAAGAAACATGACCCTTTTTGCTTAGATCTGAATAGAATAATTTGTGCTATTTGACTGAAAAACACATATAAAATAAATAAATCCATATGGTTTGTTATCTTCCTCTTCTTCTTCCGCGTTCGCTCCTTTTTATCAGACTGTCACATCACTCGGTATGATAAAATGTGCTATATTCTTAATATCTCAGTCGGGTCATAGAGCTTGTCTTCTGTACTGGCATATGCAGGTCAAGTTTGTCAAGATCTTTATGCAAATAGCAATCTTGCAAGATATGTTCCGTCGTCACATGGTTTGATCCCCATGGACAAACGCCTGAATCCCCAATTTTGGACACGCGATACAGGTGGGAGTCTAGTTCGTTTTGGCCAGTTCTTAAGCAAAAAGGAAGAACTGCTCTGGAAAGAGAGTAGCAATTAGCAGCTGTATTGTAGTCGGAATGGTGTTGCAAACATTTCTTCAGAAGCCTATTTTTATTGTAGTCTTTTTTTATCTGCAAGTGAGACATGGCTGTTAGTTTGTGGCAATCTTCCTTCTTCTTCTTCTCATGCAGAACACATTTCTTGATTTCGCCTGCAAGACAGACAAGTGTTGACCTCTATTCATTGTTGTACCATGCTTACTGGAGTTTTAGTGAACAGAGTACAGACAGAGCATCTGTGAAGATGGCAATCCTTTTCCTCTTTGCTTGATGAGGGAGGGTGGAGATAAGTTGATGCTTCTCTTCAGTGTTGACTTGGAATATTTTCACAGTCTTCTGTACATCGGATGGCTTTCAAGCCGCTTGCACTTCGCAGATTGGATGAGAATCTTAGTCTCTTTACGATCATCAGTGATTGCAAGCATGTAACCTCTTCGACCTTGTTGATAGGCGTCGATTTCAAGGCGCATGTTATCATTCTCATTGCCTGATTCTGTATTCTCTTGATGTTGTCAGTGTTGGATTTAGCAGCGGTTTCCAAGTAGAGATCTCATGATCAACAGCAGGTCTGATTCTGCCACCATAACAGTTCTTCAGTTTCGGTTAGCACCCCCTGGCCATCCACCAGTTTCTTCATTATATGTTCTTTCCAAGTTAGCCGCCGGTAAGATTTGACTCCAAGATATGTTGGCGTTTAATCCTCTAGGAATATTCGACTATTCAGCTGAATTTTTACTGCCTGAAGATTTACTGCCTGGATTTTGTTCGACATTGTGTCGAGACCCTCCCGCATGTGAAAACGTGCTGCTGTCCGGTATTCTTCTGTACACAGCGGTATGAGGTTTTCAGCATTGATTACTTCTTTATTATTTCTTGGAAGATTTGCTTTCATATTATCAATGAATATTAGAAATAACGTCGGGGAAAGAACTCCTCCTTGAGGGACACCATGTCTTAGTACTTTCTTCCTGCTCCATTGCTTTTTCTGTTGTAGAGGTACTGGGAGATCCAGTTGCACATTCGCTTTTACACCGTTTTGACGTAACTTCAGTTGAATACTTTTCTTCCACACCTTGCCAAAGGGGTTTTCAAGATCTATCCATAGGACAAGCATGTGCTTCCTTTCTTGAAACCATTTTCTATATTCTGAGCTGTGTGTACAATATGGCCCTCTGCAGATCAATACGTTCTAAATCCAGATTGTTCCCAACAAAGAAAATTTTTCTTTCAATGTGCCAGAACAACCTTTTGTTTACAATGCGCTCCCTCAATTTACCTACAAAGATCGTTAAGGCTTATTGGACGGTAACCGTCAAACTTGGTCTTAATATTGCCTTGTTTATAGATACGAATAATTTATGCCACTCGCCAAGCATGTGAGATAATTCATTTTTTCAGCTGATGCTAGGCATATCGAGAAGAGCCGTTTTTGTATTAGGTTCTAAGTATTGCAACATTTCATTCGTTATGCTGTCGGGGCCCAGGAGATTTCTCTTTCTGTAGACATGATCTGCCCTAGTCATACGCCACAGAGCTGAACAGATTCTCCATTACTTCATCTTCTGCTTCTTAAACAGGACGGCCCCTCATTTCTTCTCTGATCTCCTGCATCCGTGTCCTGAGAACTGATACATCATTTATTTGCTGATTAGTGTTCACAGTGAGCATCTGATAGTCCTGTTGGAGGACCATAGGTGAGCTCTTACTATCCTCATTGTTAATGGCTTTGACAAGATTCCAAAATTGGCTTACATCCCGATTCTTGTTCAAGTGGCTTGTTTTCCTGTACCAGTTTGACCTTGCTGCCTAGATATGTGTCTTCTTGTACCTGGACAACACCTGTTTTAAAGCGATATTATTTACCTGAAGCTCTTTTCCAGCCAGTTCTCGTACTGCAGTGGCACAGTCTGCAAGCTGTTTCAGTTCCTCAATCCAATAAGGCCGATAATTGCATTCATGAAAACTGAACCACCGTAGCCTTCAAGACTGTGCGCATGATGTAGATAATAGCAGCCAGATATATGTGAATACCATTCGACTTTTCGAAAGCATTATAGACGTTTCCTCCGTGTCAGACTGTTCCATAAATGGAGTGATCCAATCTGTCACTCAGGTATCTGACGGCATTGTCAAATACGTCTCATGTTAATGAATTACTCACACACCATAAAACCCTATGACTGGTTTAGCACCTTTCGGTACTCATCACATAGAGGCAGGATTCGAACCATTGGCATTTGGTGTACAAGTTGACCTCGTTACCATATGGTATGGGGGTGGCTGATAGACCATGATGAGACAACTGTAGAACAGGCGTTGATTTTGAGCAGAGGATGTGACAAGGCATCTTTAGCCTGAACGATATCACACAGAGACCACAAGTTTATCCAGTCATGTTACCAATTGACCTTTCAGTTTTAGCTACGTCCCGCCCATCACTAGCTATGCTCCACCCACACCTCGCGTCACAATCAAGATGGCGTAACTCCGTCACGAAAATCGAATAGCTCGTCACTAAAGTGTGTGAATTTTATCTCTTTGAATGAATTTACAATTTAATAAGTACTCTGTTGAATAATTTGAAAGTAATTTGCCTGGGTGTTGTTGCTGCTGTAGCGAGTAACTACTCACGGTGAAATTAGTTTCAGAAATATTCACCTGTTCAGAGATCGATCGATCCTAACACAGGCGGGGTGTGGGTGGAGCTTAGATAGAGATGGGCGGGGCATAGCTAAACATGGAAAAGTCAATTATCAGGCACTAAAACGGATTATCTCTCGATCTGCCGGTCACGTGACGCACCAAGTTGGATGTAATAGACAATGACGTCACATCACGTGTAATGTGGTAGTGGAGGAATCCCCTCTCTGAATCTTAATTTCCAGATAACTATACAGGTATGCTGTTTGATATTTTGAAACTAATTTGACTGGTTGGTGTTGCTGCCTTTGCCTTTCAAAATATGGAAAGGTCCACGCAACACGCGTAGAACGTGAGTGGAGCTAAGCTAGAGATGGGCACAGCTAGAAATGGATCCTTGTATTGGAATATTATGCTATGGGTAGGATGACAGATAAATTGATCAGTGACGTTCCTGGAGAGTACAAGCAGCAAGTTGTAATGGATGAAGTGGCACCACGGACCAATAGCATTTGCGGAGTCAGACGTACCACAAGACAGCATGGTTGACCCACTCATGTTTCTTGCTGCCACATTAAATGATACGACCAATACTCAAAAAAATCAAATTCCACAGGAGCTTTTTTGCATAGAAATCGACATCACTGTCCCAGGAAGAACGATATATACTAGACACTTTTGGTGGTAAGACAACTTTTGTAATATGTTAATTATATCTTGGATATCAAACATAAGGCAATTGCAAATGCTTCTGTAGAGACGGTCAGCTATATTGATTAAGAATGGCTATCTGAAATCACGCACCATCGCCATACATATAGATAATCTAACAATCTTCAGGGTGTTTTTCTCTAAAAAAAAATCTGAGATCGTAAATGGACAGCTAGATATCTCTGGCAAGTGCTTGATCTCTGCTGCTGCAACGACTCGTGAACGTGCACATCTTCATTGCGCAACAAGCATGCAAACACACGTCTGATAGAGCATCTTACTGGAACGGTACTGCGCCAATAACGGCACATTATCCTGGGCTATCAGGGACAGTGTTGCGAGAGTTTCATCGATGTTTTCACCAGACTGCGGAATCATCGGTCATCTCAGCGCGTAGACAGCACATCCCACGACTGCTTCAAGCAGCAGATTCCGCTCGTTCTTCTGAGATAAGCCACGCCCATGAGGCCTTGGTAAATGGTGAGAACTGATACAACTGATGATGATGATGATGATGATGATGATGTTGATGATGATGATGATGATGATGATGATAAAATAATAATAATAATAATAATAATAATAATAATAATAATAATAATAATAATAATAATAATAATAATATCTACCGACAAATTGAGCGGAATAAAGAAAACTGAAACTGAGACAAATAAACCAGGACCATTTCACTGATTCAAGTTAGGATCAAACAAGCCCTATTGCATGTTCTATAAATTGGTTGTGCGTTGTGTCCACAACTTGTTTGTAAATTGTCTACAGCAGTGCAATAGATAAATGACAGCGTATAAAGAATATTTTATTAATTCTTTCTTTCGAAATCTTTAACCAAAGAATTGTTATTTATTTTATCCAAATCAGGGGCTTGTTTGATTCCTGTCCTGCCATTTGAACGACAAACAGAACATTTATATGAATGGTCACTGATGCGTCTCTGATGGTAAGAATAAAATCGAGTAATGGACCTTTCCAAGTTCATCCATTCATCATATGACGTCATAATCAACTACGTTACGTGTAGGATGACATCATAATCATGACGTAATGAATGACTCGATATAGTCCGTCTTCAACGCTTAAAGCTATCATAAGCCGATAAAACCACTAGATTAGGCTAAGTAAAACGTTCAGAACTCTGCTGCTAAGAGCCACTCTGCAATCTTGTATCGAGTTGTGGCATCAAAATTCCTGTTATATATCGAACCATAAAACATTTTCGTCGAGTGGTGCTCGTGGTGCGAGGCTAATTATCTTTAGAGCAAATTTGCTGGCAATTATTGCTGCCTCTAGCAGCAAGAACATTCGGTCAAATTGTTCTCAAAATAATATAATAAAATAACTAATGTTTTGATAACGATTCGGCTGAAAATCAGTGCGGCAACAACTTTCAATCAAATTGTTCTCAAAATAAGCAGCAATGTAGTAACACTTACATATTAGCTTAGATATGTCAAGCAATTTTATTTCCAGTCGTTGTTGACTAAGGTAGCAACAACAGTTGACTAAGGTAGCAACAACATTGTCAAATTATTCTAATAATAATCATTTCTGCCTTTCAGCTGTGGTCATGTCATTGTCAATCAGTTGGTAATCACGTCATTTCTAATCACAGCATACCAGATCGTGGATGTGCCTGGTGGATCTACTCTTCTGTGTACATATAATAGATCTCGATACCGTATATGGCATTGGCCTAACTACGTTTCATTCAAAAATGTTAGCTAAAATATTATTATGAGAACAGTTTGACAAAGTTGTTGCTGCCTTAGACAACAACGACTAGCAATCAATTTGCTCGAAACATCTGTAGTAAGTGCTATTACATTGCTGCTTCCTTTAAGAACAATTTGATTTGAAAGTTGTTGCCGCAATGACTTCCAAACATTAGCTGGTGAAAACTGTATTATCTGCTAGATTATTTTGAGAACAATTTTACCGAATGTTCTTACTGCTATCGGCAGCAACAATTGTCAGCAAACTTGCTCTAAAGATTACCATAGCATGTAGCAAACTATCGACTTGACGGCACGAATCGACTAATATGTATTACCTGGCTAGTCAAGTATATAAACGTAATTTTGACGTCACAACTCGATACAAGATTGCAGAGTGGCTCTTAGCAGCATAACTCTGAGCATTTTTATTAGCCTAATCTGGTGGTTTTATCGGCCGACGATAGCTTTAATAGTCCGATTCTGAAACTAATAGGCAGCAACAGCCCCCCCCCCCCCCCCCGTCAAATTAGTTCCAAAATATTTAACAGCTTATCTGTATAGGTTTTTAGAAATTGATAGTCATGGAGTTCAGGGATCGATCGATCCCAACACCAGTGATGTGTGGGTGGAGCTTGGCTAGAGATGGGCTGGCATAGCTAAAACTGGAAACGTCCATTGTCGATGATACGTTCACCCTTGGCATCCAGGAAATAAAAAGTAACATACTGCATATAATCACGTGAACAATTTGATGTATGATAATGCGCAAGCAACTGTACCGTCACAATAATGAAGCGATCCGACCTGCCACGCATGTACCAGAAGTCATAATCAACTACGTCGCACGCTAGCTGGCGTAGCAATCATAATGACACTTACCGTACCTCCGTCAGGAAAATCTAAAAATCTAGAAGTACGAATTGTAGTTCTTTGATCAATTTAGAATTTAATAAACAGTATGTTGAATATTTTATTACTAATTTGACTTAGAGCTGAAATTTTGATTCTCGAAATTCAGTTTTCCCTGGTTCAGATCGATTCTAAGAGGTGTGGCCTAAAAGATGGGCGGGGCTTATCTAGAAATGGGCGGGGCTTATCTAGAAATGGTCTGGGCATAACTAGAAATAAATCCATCAATTGAATATTTCACCATTTTTATTATTTTACCTATCTTTATCTACATAGCTTAGGCAAGTCAGCGCAGAGAGTCGCTAATTTACAAGAATTCTGTGAACGATGCCAGTAAGTGCATATGTCTTCAATACACACCCACCACCAGTCATCAATAAACTGTGTGGGAATGGTACTAAGCGAGGGGTGGTGATCAAGTGGCCGCACCTTGCATCTGTCTCGTGATGACAAATAGCCTCTAAGTGAAGATAAATTATTGTTTCAGCGGTGACAAGTGGATGTTCTTGGCCCCCTGTCATACTCGCCATATTTCGGTAGCAGGGTAAATATTAGCGTGTCTGTGAGCGATCAAGCGCAGGGTTAGCATACCTCATTCTAGAAGTTGTAGATTACTTGGTAAACAATACCGCTAAAACGATACAAATTATTTAGAAAACAATTTGACTGAAAGTTGTTGCTAGCTAATCCAACAGCAATTCTCAGTAAAATTGTTTACAAATTAACTACCAAAAACTTAACTGTAGCTTACGTAGAGCACGCTCTCTTGGGTAATTCTGCTTGCAAAGCGTTCAGCATGAGTGCGGCTACATGGAATCCACTAACTAAGTGATTTACCGGAACATAAGCAATTACTTTAACCGAAGATGATGAACGAATTATCAGACTACAGGCCATTCGATATATACGTACCACCTCCGCTAAACAGGTGAATATGCCCAGAGAACGCTGGTTACTGGGCCAGTGCTGGACCAATACCGGGCCATATTGACGCGGCTTTGGATCAATGCCGACCCAATAACATGCATTGTCAGTGCATGGAAACCATGTATAAGTAATCTCTCTAAGATATCATATTCTGACCAAAAATGTGTCTTTATAAAAGATAAAGACATTATGTTTCACTCAGATAATATAACTCCAATAGGCTGACATATGACGTGACTGACGGCATGAGTCTAGCATTCTGGAAACATATGCATAATGTCTAATTTGTGGAAGATAAGGCTTCTTATTTACTTATTTACAAAGAACGTTTGCACAAAACGAGCGCATTAGATCATTGATCAAGTATTTGACTCAAACTGCTAGACATACAGGTGCGACGATGTCGAATTCAAAATTAGTCCCGTGTACCGTTGACCAACCGGCGCACCGATGCCAAATTCAGCATTAGTCCCTTATGCCGTTGACCAACCTGAGCGCAGATATCGAATTCCATATTGGTCCACGCGACGTCGGACCAGAAGAGGTGATTTCTTTATTGAGGGATATTCTTTTGGGAATATTACAACTAATTTGATTGGAAACTATTGATGCCTATCGCAGCAACAGGTTCGAGACAAATTCGTATCAAATTATTCAGCAGCTTTCCTTGTAGGCCCCAATATGTGTTTTAAAACTGAAACACTGTATTTCCAAAGGTTAAATTGTTAAAAAGAACAAGTGGAGCCGGAAGTACTTAACAAGCCTATGTTGCGCACATTATTTACTGTTATAGAGTGAGAGGCTATCACAGGTTCAGTAAGTTTCCGTCAGTCTCCGTCAGTTTCCGTCATTGAACATATTCCAGCATTCAGAAGCTGATTCAGAAACAGCAGCCAATTAAAGTGAGCCCACAATGAATGCAAGATGTTTCACGAGTGTTCCAGTAACAGTGACACTTATTTCCTGTTATCATTCCACGATCTGCACCGCCAGATCCGGGTTCTCGCGTCGCCATTGTGACGAGTCACATGGTCAGTATGTGGATCAAATTGTGTTCACTTATTTTTTTAGTTGGTTCTCTGTTGCATTTTGCTGCGACTAGCCCGCGTGGTTTTGTTTTTCTCCTTAGCCTAATCACCTGCCATGTTTCTGCAATGTTTACAAATAACTGAGTTCGCTAAGTACTTCAACACGCATGCGTTTGCTGACATAATAAACTTCTGCTTCAAAGTTGACCAGTGTAACTATAGCGCTGACACATTGTAACTCCAGTTCTTTTCTCATCTTTCGCATGCAACGTCGTCGTCGTTATCATCGTCGTCATCGTTGTCTCTGCTGTTGTTGCTGTTGGTTTTGTCATGACCCCTTACACAACAAGTGGAATAGTGTATTGAACTTGTGTCTGTCTGTCTGTCTGCCTGCCTGCCTGCCTGCCTGCCTGTCTGCCTGCCTGCCTACCTGCCTGCCTGCCTGCCTGTCTGTCTGTCTGTCTGTCTGTCTGTCTGTCTGTCTGTCTGTCTGTCTGTCTGTCTGTCTGTCTGTCTGTCTGTCTGTCTGTCTGTCTGTCTGTCTGTCTGTCTGTCTGTCTGTCTGTCTGTCTGTCTGTCTGTCTGTCTGTCTGTCTGTCTGTCTGTCTGTCTGTCTGTCTGTCTGTCTGTCTGTCTGTCTGTCTGTCTGTCTGTCTGTCTGTCTGTCTGTCTGTCTGTCTGTCTGTCTGTCTGTCTGTCTGTCTGTCTGTCTGTCTGTCTGTCTGTCTGTCTGTCTGTCTGTCTGTCTGTCTGTCTGTCTGTCTGTCTGTCTGTCTGTCTGTCTGTCTGTCTGTCTGTCTGTCTGTCTGTCTGTCTGTCTGTCTGTCTGTCTGTCTGTCTGTCTGTCTGTCTTGCTGTCTGTCTGACTGCCTACCTGCCTTATGTATGTCTGTCTCGCTGTATGTCTGGAACTGTGTCTAAAAAACGGCTGATCAAATGTGGCTCAAATTTTAACACAACGAACGCTCTTTCAGTGAAAAAAGGAGTTCCGTACTTCGGCCGTGATGTAATAAACCAGATCAAGCTTCCATCGTTATTTCTGAAACTGCTTGTCCGATTTGGCAAGAGTTTAACACAAGAATGGGTGTGCCCGTGCACTAGGATTCCGCAACATTGGACATGATGGGAGAAATCCGAAAAATCCAAAGATCCGAACAATTGAAAGTCTGACAACAGCTGGAGAGCGAGAGTCTGCGCTCAGATTGCTCTTCTTAATTCCTTAAAGACTTTCTAATTTCAGGATAGTGTGCATCATGGGAAATCCTGATCCACAATTGACAAAAACTTACTATGTGACAAAAACAGGAGGACCATGATCTGCGATCTCTTGTTGCTCTCCTATGATTTGTTCAATTGCCATATAAAATCCATTGTCTGCTTCTGCACCCAGACTTCTTTCGACCACTCATCTTAAAAACCCACAATCTACCAAAATAATAGGCAGGTATATATACAACATAGATATTTCGGTTGCGTTATGTTTCACTCAATCCAGAAGTGTACCCCCAGTGCCAGTCGGTGGTGATAAGTTGTGATGTTGATTCATGATTAAGGTTTATTGGGTACCCCGTCATGAAACCAGTTAGCTAACATTCAAGCTTGCAGGTCTGCCTTCCATCTGTGGTGTACGTGTTTCTGCGCTGTGCAGGCTTGGGTTTAATTAGCGTGATATAGATACAAGTCGATTTAGTAACATGCTGTGGATGTCACGCTGGGACACTAACCATATTAACTTCCATTAAGAATTTGATTTTAAAATATTGAAAATAACTTTTCTTTGGTATGCTGAACATGATTTGACTGTTAGGCGTTGCTGCCTAAGTCAGCAAAGCCTAACAGTCAAATTATTTTCAAATGGAAATATAATTTTAACGGTCGAACTTAAAGTAGTAGGTGTTGGTTTAATTAAACGTGTATTAGACTAAGAATAGATGATGCTGTTCTGGACGGGTTATCTGATGAACATTTCGGCCCTGGGTTTATTATATCATCAAGGTGTGATGCATACCGCTAGGAATTAATTAAAATATGTGATGATAAATCTTCTAGAAGCATCTCTCTATGTGTGGGCAGCGGCTTAACGCTGTACAGCATATGCCTCGTTATACGTCATAGATGAGCAGATTAACGCCATTGAAGGGGTGCACCGCTCTTACACACCAATGTTTAATTAGACGTTGGTTTCCTCAGTAGAAATCAACTCATGTACTACATGTATAGCTGGTATCAGTATAGTGTCTGTCTGTCTGTCTGTCTGTCTGTCTGTCCGTCCGTCCGTCCGTCCGTCCGTCCGTCCGTCCGTCCGCCCGTCCGCCCGCCCGCCCGACCGCCCGCACGTATGTCTGTCTGTCGTGAGCTGTCTCTCGAATACTGCTGCATGACTTCTAGCTTTCGTGGTAAGTACAATCAACCCTGTCAATTTTGGGGGGAAAACCAACTCTAAAATAGAGATTCGTTTAGACCGATAGTTATAATACCACATGCCATATGGAACCACAATCTTCTAGGCCCTTATTGTACAATGTATTCCCTAGCGCGTGAGGTGGAGTCAGACCCCGTTTTCATGGCGCATACCCTCTCTATTGTAGACTCATGATTGACTGAATGCCTACATTACAGCGCAGAAACAACGTATCATGTTTTCAAAGCAAAATAAAACGTACCGTCGAATATTTTTAACATAATTGGATTTGAATACATTGGTGCCTACGGTCTCTCTCTCTCTCTCCCTCCCTCCCTCCCTCCCCCCCCCCCTCCCTCCGTCCCTCACTCCCTCCCCCTCCCCTCCCCTCCCCTCCCCTCTCTCTCTCTCTCTCTCTCTCTCTCTCTCACTCTCTCTCTCTGCCTAAGGCAGCAATGTCGTCCAATCAAATTATGTTCAAAATATTCAACAAAACATTTCTTACATCGTGTTCAAAATTGTACAAACTAGCATGTCTCTGGTTTTGTTTTGAAAACGTGTTGCGTTATGTATGATCTGTACTATATACCTATATGTATAATCTACTCGGCAGCTGTGTAATAAAATACGTATAAATGTCCAGGTAACTATTATCATGTGCAATCTGACGAACAGAATAGCCTCGTGTTCACAAACTCACAGGTGTCACAGCAATATAAACCCATGTTTAACTCAATATCATTTCAGTTTTCTTAATTGAAACTTTGAATTATCGATAAATGTGGAGAATGACGATCTTTGGCATCTTTAATACACGCGCGCGCCCCTACGTACATACACACGGACAGACACACAAACACGTACGCACGCATGCACACGCGCAAAAGCGGACGCCCAAGCACACGTACTCACAAGCGCCCAAGCGGGGCCGGACCATCAGAAGCACACGCATGCACGTAAAAACGTACACACGCAAAATCTCAAGCACACGCGCACGCATACACGAGCGACGCACGCGAACTGTGCACATACGAATTCACACATGCACAAGGACATACACAATAGTTAGGACTACAACAGTCCGACAGAAGCATGGCTGAGCGTGGGAATTTTGTATATCGTTTATTTTTTTTATTGATTTGCATTGCCAAGGGAGTCTGTCAGAATCTTCATGGTGGACCGTGTCACCTGTGATCGTTTTCAGAATTTCAAGATGGTGGCCAATATGACAGCCATTTCATGTCTTCGGCTATTACTTCTTTGACAGTAAACGTAGGATGATAATTTCGGTGTCTAGATACTGGTGCTAAGAGTCAAGGAATCAATTAGCTCAATTGTATACGGTTGCTGGTGGCTTACAGCATGGGAACTCCAATATGGCTGCCAATAATGGCCGCCATTTCCTCTCTTTGGGCTATGATTTGCTTCATATTAAATCTAAGATGGTAAATCTAGTGCTTAGTCATGGGTTTTCGGAGTCAATAAATCATGTAAACTCATCTAGAAAGTTGGGAAAGTATTACATAATTTAAGAGTGACCAATATAGCCACTATCAGAAGTTAGAAACCAACCGAGCTTTTCGAATGGTAACAGAAATTATATACAATAAAACATGTCTATAGCGATCATTGATCTGCGTTGAGGGGTCAAAGATGATGCAGCCCCGTCCATTTTAGGTCAAACAGTCAAATGTTCAGGTCATAGTGACACAATTAATGACACTATATTGCGTTTACGGATAATAACTCGAGTTTTATTGAAGGGGGTCTTTATCAAGCTAGGGTGGACGGTAGCCCTTCGTGTTCCGAAGAATTCTATCGATTTTAGGATCAGACAGTCAAAGGTCAAGGACACGGTGACCCAATTAATGACACTATGTTGTGTTTTGGGATGATAACTCGAGTCATATTGAAGGGATCGTTGCCAATCTTGGGTGGGCTGTTGTCTTTTGTGTTCCGAAGGAGAAAGGCTTCTGTCCATATGTTACCAGTTTTGCTTTCGGAACCTTAAGATTTCTGTTGTTTTGTGATCGGAGAACGCGACCTGGAGCATAGGGTTGTATGAGATCTGACAGGTAAGTCGGCGCCGTGTTGTTTACACATTGGTAGGTCAACCAAAGAATCTTGTAACATATTCTTTGCTCTATTGGCAGCCAATGCAAGTCACTAAGCACCGGAGAGAGGTGTTCATATTTACCGGGGAGTGAGATAATTCTAGCCGTGGTATTTTGTACAGACTGGAGTTTATGAATGAGCGCCTTTGGAGCGCCAGCGAGCAAACTATTACAGAAGTCCAGTCTTGATAGCACCAACGAACAAACGAGTGTAGTAGGTGCTTCTTTCGTCAAGTATTTTCTGACGAAACCAATCGAACACTTTCCCTTTTCAATCTGTTTGCAATGGCGTATTTCAGCTTTATTTCATAGTCCTCAACTGTGTCATCCATGGGTAATGGGATTAACCCGAGTAGTGAACGGTCATCTGTGCTGGAGATGGTAATACTTCTAAATGTCCTCATGGGTACAGAAAACTATCTTTTATCGAGGATTTCGATGTGGCTGCTTTAATTTCTCCTGTCGACTTGAACATTGGCATTGGTGCTGGGATAATTTATGTGAAAGGACATCCTTGTTATTACCCTCGCGACAACTAAGCCGATGACTTTAGAGTAAAGGTGTTAGTGTTATATACTTTAGCGTCTCCGATATGTACATCTTTGCCACTACCACGGTAAGCACTATTTGTGAATGGTATCATACTATCTGGGAATTTCTGGTCGAACTCATTCTTCTGCTTGAGCCCTATTTGGACTGCATCCTGGACACCGATTGCAGAGCGTCCATGTCTTCCTGTCACAATGTTAAGCATAACAGCTGGGTGATTCTCTGGCACGATAGGTCGGATAGGATTGATGCATTACTCGAGCTTTGCTCTGATGGCTTTCTCTGTCCATTTTGTCGCCAGCTATTCTTATCTTCCTCCCCTCCTTGTTTGTCAACAGATGCACTGGTATTTTCAATCATGTCATCCAGGATAGCCTCGACCTTCATAAACCGAGCAAGAACCTCTTTTGGACGTGCCTCCATGGACTGCATGTAACACATACCACATCTCGCATAGTGCACATGACCAGCCACAAAGCGGTACACAATCCTTTTAATATATTTAAATGCAATGGTCAATCATCCTCTCGTTCCGCATTCACAAACATCGTTATCATGAAAACTGGTTTGACTAATACGCCCACCCACATATTGGCATTCTTGCTGCTTTTGGCTAGTTCTTCGAGAACTGTCATCTAATGGACCTTTCCGGTTTAGCTATGCCCCGCCCATCTCTAGCTAAGCTCCACACACACCTCGTGTTGGAATCGATCAATCTCTGAACATCCTGACTATTAATTTCCAAAAAACTACACATTTAATCTGTTGACTATTTTGAAACTAATTTGGTTGGGGTGCTGTTGCTGCCTAAGGCGGCAACAGCGCCCAGTCAAAAAAGTTTCAAAATATTCAACAGCATGTTTATTAAATAGCAAAGAATTACAAAGATATACAATTGATACAACGTGTCGGACCATTTTAGATTTGCTGACGGTCTATATCGAACCCTCTCTGATGTAATAATTATGACGTCATCATACGTGCGCTGAGCGGATTATGACGTCATGCGAGGTCTGATAATGGATGGATACTCTAGAAAGGTGAATTTCATTTTAACTCGAGCAAGTGGTCATAAAGAATATCTCAGTGTGTTTCCTCAGCAAAAATACATAATACTTGAATGTTCTTAGTAAACTGTTCCCAGTCAGTAATTATTAAAGTATTAGGGGTTCCGTAACCACGGCAATCCACTGCTATAGATACCAAAATGACAGCCATCATGAAACGGTGCCATTATTGGCTGCCACATTCGATTTCCTATGATATAATTACGGAATGATGTTATGAATAGTTTCATGGATTCCTTGAGCCATAAAACCTATATCTAGACACCAAAATTATCATCCTTGATTTAATATGAATTAAATTAGAGCCCAAATCAGGAAACGGTTGTCATTATTTGAGGCAATTTTGAATTCCACCCAATATAATCCTCAAACGATCTTATAAATGGTTTCAATAGATTCCTTGGCCCTTAAATCATATATCTAAACACCATGATGCGAAATTCATTTTAATTGTATTCATTTTCCAGTGATTCGATAAAAATGTTCAAAGAAACTTTTAAAATTGATTTATAAAATAGTTTGAACACCAAAAATTGTTGTTGTTGTTGTTGTTATTGTTGTTGTTGTTGTTGTTGTTGTCGGTGGTGGCGACAGTGGTGGTGGTGGTGGTGGTGGTGGGGGTGGTGGTGGTGGTGGTGGTGCTGGTGGTGGTGGCGGTGGCGGTGGCGGCGGCGGCGACGGTGGGTGTAGTGGTTGTAATTGTAGTGGTAGTGGCGGTGTCAGTGGTGGCGGCGGCGGTGGTGGTGGAAGCGTCGCATGCATTGGCTGTTGTGTGGATGACAGAAGGATGAGAGGGATGGGAGCTAATGATATTACCTGCACGCATGGTGGCGGCGGCGGTGGTGCTGGAAGCGTCGCATGCATTGGCTGGTGTGTGGATGACAGAAGGATGAGAGGGAGGGAGCTAATGATATTACCTGCACGCATGGTGGCGGCGGCGGTGGTGGTGCTGGAAGCGTCGCATGCAATGTCTGTTGTGTGGATGACAGAAGGATTAGACGGAGGGAGCTAATGATATTACCTGCGCGCATCGTGGCGGCGGCGGTGGTGGTGGTGCTGGAAGCGTCGCATGCAATGTCTGTTGTGTGGATGGCAGAGGGATTAGACGGAGGGAGCTAATGATATTAACTGCGCGCATGGCGGCGGTGGTGGTGCTGGAAGCGTCGCATACATTGGCTGTTGTGTGGATGACAGAAGAATTAGACGGAGGGAGCTAATGATATTACCTGCGCGCATGGTGGTGGCGGCGGTGGTGGTGGAAGCGTCACATGCATTGGCTGGTGTGTGGATGACAGAAGGATTAGACGGAGGGAGCTAATGATATTACCTGCGCGCATGGCGGCGGCGGTGGTGGTGGAAGCGTCGCATGCAGTGTCTGTTGTGTGGATGACAGAAGGATTAGACGGAGGGAGCTAATGATATTACCTGCGCGCATGGCGGCGGTGGTGGTGGTGGTGCTGGAAGCGTCGCATGCAATGTCTGTTGTGTGGATGACGGAAGGATGAGAGGGAGGGAGCTAATGATATTACCTGCACGCATGGTGGTTGGTGGTGGCGGCGGTGGTGGTGGAAGCGTTGCATGCAATGGCTGTTGTGTGGATGACAGAAGGATGAGAGGGAGGGAGCTAATGATATTACCTGCATGCATGGTGGCGGCGGCGGTGGTGGTGGAAGCGTCGCATCCAATGGCTGGTGTGTGGATGACAGAAGGATTAGACGGAGGGAGCTAATGATATTACCTGCGGGCATGGTGGCGGCGGTGGTGGTGGAAGCGTCGCATGCAATGTCTGGTGTGTGGATGACAGAAGGATGAGACGGAGGGAGCTAATGATATTACCTGCACGCATGGTGGCGGCGGCGGTGGTTGTGGAAGCGTCGCATGCAATGGCTGTTGTGTGGATGACTGAAGGATGAGAGAGAGGGAGCTAATGATATTACCTGCACGCATTGTGGCGGCGGCGGTGGTGGTGGAAGCGTCGCATGCAATGTCTTTTGTGTGGATGACAGAAGGATGAGAGGGATGGGAGCTAATGATATTACCTGCGCGCATCGTGGCGGCGGCGGTGGTGGTGGAAGCGTCGCATGCAATGTCTGTTGTGTGGATGACAGAAGGATGAGAGGGAGGGAGCTAATCATATTACCTGCACACATGGTGGCGGCGGCGGTGGTGCTGGACGCATCGCGTGCAATGTCTGTTGTGTTGATGACAGATGGATGAGAGGGATGGGAGCTAATGATATTACCTGCACGCATGGTGGCGGCGGCGGTGGTGCTGGAAGCGTCGCATGCATTGGCTGGTGTGTGGATGACAGAAGGATTAGACGGAGGGAGCTAATGATATTACCTGCGCGCATCGTGGCGGCGGCGGTGGTGGTGGTGCTGGAAGCGTTGCATGCAATGTCTGTTGTGTGGATGACAGAGGGATTAGACGGAGGGAGCAAATGATATTACCTGCGCGCATGGCGGCGGTGGTGGTGCTGAAAGCGTCGCATGCATTGGCTGTAGTGTGGATGACAGAATGATTAGAAGGAGGGAGCTAATGATATTACCTGCGCGCATGGTGGCGGCGGTGGTGGTGGAAGCGTTGCATGCAATGTCTGGTGTGTGGATGACAGAAGGATGAGACGGAGGGAGCTAATGATATTACCTGCACGTATGGTGGCGCGGCGGTGGTTGTGGACGCGTCGCATGCAATGGCTGTTGTGTGGATGACAGAAGGATGAGAGGGAGGGAGCTAATGATATTACCTGCACGCATTGTGGCTGCGGCGGTGGTGTTGGAAGCGTCGCATGCAATGTCTTTTGTGTGGATGACAGAAGGATGAGAGGGATGGGAGCTAATGATATTACCTGCGCGCATCGTGGCGGCGGCGGTGGTGGTGGAAGCGTCGCATGCAATGTCTGTTGTGTGGATGACAGAAGGATGAGAGGGAGGAGCTAATGATATTACCTGCACGCATGGTGGCGGCGGCGGTGGTGCTGGACGCGTCGCGTGCAATGTCTGTTGTGTGGATGACAGACGGATGGGAGGGATGGGAGCTAATGATATTACCTGCACGCATGGTGGCGGCGGCGGTGGTGCTGGAAACGTCGCATGCATTGGCTGGTGTGTGGATGACAGAAGGATTTAGACGGAGGGAGCTAATGATATTACCTGCGCGCATCGTGGCGGCGGCGGTGGTGGTGGTGCTGGAAGCGTCGCATGCAATGTCTGTTGTGTGGATGACAGAGGGATTAGACGGAGGGAGCTAATGATATTACCTGCGCGCATGGCGGCGGTGGTGGTGCTGAAAGCGTCGCATGCATTGGCTGTTGTGTGGATGACAGAAGGATTAGACGGAGGGAGCTAATGATATTACCTGCGCGCATGGTGGTGGCGGCGGTGGTGGTGGTGGAAGCGTCACATGCAATGTCTGTTGTGTGGATGACAGAAGGATTAGACGGAGGGAGCTAATGATATTACCTGCGCGCATGGCGGCGGTGGTGGTGCTGAAAGCGTCGCATGCATTGGCTGTTATGTGGATGACAGAAGGATTAGACGGAGGGAGCTAATGATATTACCTGCGCGCATGGTGGTGGCGGCGGTGGTGGTGGAAGCGTCACATGCAATGTCTGTTGTGTGGATGACAGAAGGATGAGACGGAGGGAGCTAATGATATTACCTGCACGCATGGTGGCGGCGGTGGTGGTGGTGGAAGCGTCGCATGCAATGTATGTTGTGTGGATGACAGAAGGATTAGACGGAGGGAGCTAATGATATTACCTGCACGCATGGTGGCGGCGGTGGTGGTGGTGGAAGCGTCGCATGCAATGGCTGTTGTGTGGATGACAGAAGGATGAGACGGAGGGAGCTAATGATATTACCTGCACGCATGGTGGCGGCGGTGGTGGTGGTGGAAGCGTCGCATGCAATGTCTGTTGTGTGGATGACAGAAGGATGAGAGGGAGGGAGCTAATGATATTACTTGCACGCATGGTGGCGGCCGCGGTGGTGGTGGAAGCGTCGCATGCAATGGCTGTTGTGTGGATGACAGAAGGATGAGAGGGAGGGAGCTAATGACATTACCTTAACGCATGGACAGGGAAATAAATATATCAACAGATTTATTTCTGCAATTTCTATTTATTTTCTTTTCTGTATCACGATCTGGTGTGTAATGGCCTCTAATGAAGCTAGCTGTGAATGTTTATGGAGATGTATTAGGCACGCTCTGGCTCGCCTCGCTGCCTACACTTGTTTGATGCGCACAGCCAGTAAGCTATTACACCATTCTCAAGTGATTAACGCTTATTTCACGCAAAGGAAACGAGGAAATGCGAGACTGTTTGATTTGTCAGTGCGTATTTAAAGTGCCAGTAGTTTGCGGTTCTCTTAAGGCAAATTTGTAATTGTATATAGTGCGTCTTCTACCTCATGTTAGTATCGGCATTAGCAGAAGCACCGCCGTCAGCAGAATCAGCAGATCGCGCAGCAGCAACAAAAATCAGTACTAGTAGTAGTAGTAGTAGTAGTAGTAGTAGTAGTAGTAGCAGCAGCAACAGCAGCAGCAGCAGCAGCAGCAGCAGCAGCAGCAGCAGCAGCAGTAGTAGTAGTAGTAGTAGTAGTAGTAGTAGTAGTAGTAGTAGTAGTAGTAGTAGTAGTAGTAGTAGTAGTAGTAGTAGTAGTAGTAGTAGTAGTAGTAGTAGTAGTAGTAGCAGCAGCAGCAGTAGTAAGCAATATTAAGATAGAATATATGCATACGCGTGCGCGTGCACGTATATGTATACGTAATAATGTACGTTAATTAATGCACTAGAAACAAGGCGAGCTCACTCTCGTAATTGTTTGCAACATAAATACAATAAACATGTTACTATAGTTACACAAGCCTCAGATACGCGCAATTGTAATTAATTTATTATCTCACGTTTCTCTCGAATCTCTCACATCCTCTCATCTTTCGCGAGTCCTGCCAAGTGATGATAGTTGCCGACTCGTTTTCAGTAGACCTACCCCTTTCCATTTAGAATTCCCAGAACGATGTTTTCAATATCATCTCAATATGAAACTTAGGCTCTAATGCTTGTTTTATCTGTAACGGAAAGTTACTGCGGCACAGACTCTCAGTCAACGTTGCCTTAATAATTTCAGGGGCATTACGGTTATTCCATGTAAATAGTGTTATGTATAGGCCAACTATTTGGGAGTGGCTGAATGTGTTAAGGGGATTTCAACACGCACGTGTTTCAAACAGGGATATCTCAACAATCTGCACGAATCATCATCAGCATGGAACATCACCTAATGAACGTTATCGCGTTATCAGCGCCCACTTCGCGAAGATCAGATGTGCCGGTGCGCCTGCTGATGACGGAGGAATGTTCTTCTCCTAATAGATAGCTTGAACAGGTGCGTAGTTATCTCCCCTGATCTGTTACAATGTGCGTGTTTTATGCGAATTGCGTGAGAATTGCACTGGCTGGTGTGGCGGATGGTAAGTTGTCTGGTTAATATCGGAAAGGAGTTACATGTAGATTGTTCAAGGACATGAAATCATAAGAACATATTCTAAACTACTTAAATGGCAACTTGAACTTCGGTTTAATTAAGTTAAGATGGGTTGCAGACTGAGACAGGTGAGGAAAGGATGCTCTTAGAAACCGATCTGAATTTGGATCGACGACCTCACAGAAATTCGGCTTGTTACGTCACGAATCACGCGATGTGCTACATATGCTAACCAATCAAAACTGGGGGCTTAATAATTAAATAGACCAACTACAGTTTGCGATACATTCAATGTCGATTCAAGTCATATCGCGTCTTCTTTCGTTTCATTTTTAAAAACGGTTTACAAAACGGATAGTCCGTCTGGCATCGATAGACACCTAACAGAGATCAATAAAAAGAAGAACAGCGAGATTGAAAAAGAGGGGTGGGGGAGGAAGGGAGAAAGGTTTGAGAAAAGCACCATCTCATAAGAGCATATAGGTCTACTCCCAGAAGCATTATCCCTAATAAAGGGACGACATTCCAGAAATGTTTGTGATGTATGTCGCGTCATAGCTATGTGAACTGGATGCTATGACGAATGGTCTACATATGCACATCTAACTACATCCGGTTAATTTAGAGTTCGGTCCGAATACTCGAATACTCATTCAAATAGGTAAATGTGAATGAATATTCGCATAGTATATGAATATTCGAATATCTATGGAAAATTTCAAAATTATTTTTAATTGGATTCAAAACAAAATAGCTGCCAGAATGTTGTTTGATTAAGTCAATGTAAAACTTTGCAATTTCTAGATCCTATATTAACCAAGATGTTGTATTAATTTTAAATTGAATTGAATGATTTTCGAGATACCCATGACTGGCATAATAATTTAATTTTGGATATTTCAACTGTGACTAAGCGTACAGTTTTTATAGGATGATCAATACATGGGTTGGACTCCCGACTCTCTCGGCTCTCAAAGATCTCTAGTGATGTTGGGACCAAATGTAAGAGGTCAGGGTTACCATTAACATCGAAGTCACCAGCTTTGTTATTTGCCAGAAACGAATACGTGTTGGCTTGAACAGTTCAATTAGACGTTACCCCATGACACCCAAGGTCGACCCCTTAAAGAAAGTGTTCGAACTGCGACTACGTCCACGGTTTTTTCCCAAATAAGCGGGTTGTCTTTTGGATCTAATGTCAATGTCATTTCTTAGTGCCATAATAACCCTTTATGTCATCAATGTTAGAAGTCTCCATTTTATCGGAAATGAACTTCGCCTAATCACACAAACTCCAATAGTTTTCTAGAATCCTGTTTTCTTTACGCAAGTTGTCTCCAATAGGAAATGTATGATAGCAATATTTAAACTAAATTTTTCTACTAAGTTTTAAACGGAATGACTGGAATCTTGGTAGATATCTAGCACATATGGGGCCCTATAGGGTGTCAATGTGTCAATCGTAATATTCCTCAACAAAACATTCCATGTTTCACACGGTTACCGACGATAATACGTTTCTATTTGTCTCTTGTCTGAAATATTCGAATTATAATATTAATTCACATTTCCACAGTACCGGTCTATCATCTGACGTCATAATCAACTACGTGACGAATAAAATGACATCACAATCAATGACGTCATTATGACGTAGATAAGTATGTCACGACCGCATAGTTGAAGACGGACTATGCGTTGTTGTATGACTTGTATATCTTTAGACTGGGCGTTGTTGTTGCCATAGGCAGAAACAGCACCCAGCCAAATTAGTTACAAAATAGTCAACAACTTAACTGCACAGTTTTCAGGAAATTGATAGTCAGAGCAGATCGATCAATCCCAACACGGCGAAGTGTGGGTGGAGCTTAGCTAGGGATGAGCGGGACATAGCTAAAACTGGAAATGTCCGATCCTTAACGTTGTCGGTTAAATATTATTACATAGGTGTTGTTATGACCGATTTTCGCTTTCGATATTTATAGATTCATAAAGCACTGGTAAATTCCAAACTGCCGATAAAATGCCGTATGGAAGCGACACACTTTTCGAATTCCGAGGTGGTATTTGTCCGCGGTGGCATTATGCCTGGCTAGTATAGCTTATCTCTCAAATTGTCAACGAACTGTATTCGTTTAAAAATCGTTATAATTATCTGAATGAATGTTCGAATTATTCGTATAGTTCACACAAGAGATAAATAGAAACGACGTAACGTCGGTAATCGTGTGAAACGTCTTGTTGGGAGAAATAACAATTACCACATTGACACCCTATAGGTCCCCATATGTGCTAAATATCTATCAAGATTCCAGTCATTCCGTTTAAAACGCAATTGGAAAATGCTGATTAAATATTACTATCATACATTTCCTATATTTCCTATGGGAGACAGCTTGCGCAAAGAAAAGCATACGACATGTTCCTGGTCACACCAATGCCGGAAAATCCGTGTCGCGTGGTGGGCCTTGAACATGATATCTCCATGTATATACCGTATTCGAGGCCCTGCACGCGACACGGATTTCCCGGCATCATTGTGACCAGGAATCTGACATATGTGGCTAAGGAACACGTTAGGGAGAGAATAGCTACGCACATTACGCTCCACAAACAATAAACTACTGGAATAACTGGTGAAAGTGCCGGTGAATCGCTGAAATGATATGATTACCTCCCCTGACGATAATGTTTGGACAAAGTTTAATTCGAAGATGTTAGAACAATAGAACAGTTTTGTTTCTGGGTCTCCTGGTTGGAATTTGCATATCAATAAATTCTATGATTCTCTCCGGATCTGACCATACGTGACGTGAGAAGAATAACGAAAGCAGCTCAGAAAAGTTACAGTTTTCAGCAGCATTTTTGCAGATTGTAGGGCGCGTAGCCAAAGCAGTAAAACAAGGGTTGTATAATGGGTTTTGTCTTCGTTTAAACAGTTCACTAAGAACAGCTCACGCGGTCGGTTATTCACTCGAGAGGCTGGTGGATATATTGTTCCATTGCAAGTTTCTACAATGTTATTGCACTGGTGGATAAACGATGATTGTGACATTGTCTGGGTACGCATGTTGTCCAGACCATATGTGAAGTGTGATGTCAGAGAAGTCTAATATCGAGGCTTGTACCCGTCCGAACGATTGCGTTAAAACTATGAGCAGGTTGGGCTAGATTGGCGGGTTTTATCAAGCCGGGAATAGTATGATCGATGGCTCGACACTGACTTCCTGTTTCACTAAAGTCAGGACCTAATCATACTACCACTGTCCAGAGGCTGATATGTAACGTATGATAGAGTAAGCTGCTGAATCCATTGCTCGATATGGGAAGAAATATGTTCTTCGAAACCGATGACGTGCACACAGGCCCCTTAACAACATGGGCTGGTTCTCTGGACAGGTCATCATATAGCATAAACAGAGTTCGGTTCCCTTTGCGATTCTTATTAATTTATGATAAGTACAACGATGAATGCATGACCTGAAGTAATTTAACCGTCATAGTATCCCAAACTGACCAGTTTATTTCATTCAAAGATGGTGTGTGCTCTCTATCGTCGGTTCGTTGTGCGTCACGAGGTTATCTGGTCTTTGTGAAAACAGGTGAACCCGTGTAAGTTGATAGGGACTGTAAAGGTGTTCAGTGCTTCACAGTGTTAGAATCTGTTTGGGGCATCAACATCTGTACTCCAGGCATTGACGATAGGCATTCTGTGTCTAGAGAAAGTTCTCATGTTCAATTTCAGGAAAATGCACCAAAAGGGTGGTTCACTAGGGTTTCACAACTTTAATCATGATGCGAAACAAAAATCTGGAAAATCCGGAAATTCTGAAAAAAATACTGATATCATAAAATCTTCGATTGATCCCTAACCCTAGTTTTCTACACTCTTTGTGAGTATTTCCGCAAGTGCTGTGAACAGTGGTATTTTGGTTTGTTGGCTTTTAATAAGATATAATATGTATTTGAAATACTTATTATCGTCATTAAGGCACATCCCATATGTCCAGTATTCAAGATGCTACCATTAAAATTATGAATACTAATATTAATATCCTCATCCAGGAAGTGGAAGATGGTAGGCTCTATTTCGATCGATTTCAGACCCGATCGAAATAGAGCCTACCATCTTCCACTTCCGGGACAAGGATAATACTATTAGTAATCAGAATTTTAATGGTAGCATTTTGAATCGTTTTAACATCCGTATGTCTGTCCGTGACTCTGCTTGATCCGGAGCTGTATCTCAAAAACTTCTTTTCCGAGTTAGCTGCCACTCCAACACGGCAAAGGAACTTATCATGCAAATGGATTTCCAGACGTTGGCCGTGATCCGACTAAAAGAACCCGGATGGGGATCGGATCTAATTCTGGGCCTGTGGATATCTTGGAAATTTCTGGTCCGATTTGGCTCAAAATTCAGCACAGGAAAGGTGTGACCATGCACTAGGATTCTAAATCTGTGAGCGCGATTCGAAAAAATCCTGCAAATCCGAAGGAATCCTGCAAATCCGAGAAAATCTTCTGAAAATCTGAAAACGTTTTGCAATATGACAAAATCGAGAGGTGGGATAAGGGTCCGCAATCGCGCTGATTGTTCTTGTTTATTATTATTATTATTATTATTATTATTATTATTATTATTATTATTATTATTATTATTATTATTATTATTATTATTATTATTATTATTATTATTATACAGTTAGTTCAAGACGCGGCACCCTTGTCTTGCGTGCTTGTCAGACACTGACGCCCCATGGCGGCTCCCTGTCACTGAGTAAGTGTGAAGATAGCTAGTGGCGACAGCAATGTCTATCCGCTGAGAGCAAGAGATAATATTATCTCCTTTTAAGCAATATTCAATGATTCAAGTGATTTTATTTACTCCGAGTTCATTCATACAGTGACATATGCGTGAATGTGTTCTTGCGTAAATACGTAAGCGCATGCGTGAGTGCGTGCGTGCGTCTGAACGTGTGCGTGTGTGAGTGCGTGCGTGCGTCTGAACGTGTGCGTGTGTGAGTGCGTGCGTGCGTCTGAACGTGTGCGTGTGTGTGTGTGTGTGTGTGTGCGTCTGAACGTGTGCGTGCGTGCGTGCGTGCGTGCGTGCGTGCGTGCGTGCGTGCGTGCGTGCGTGCGTGCGTGCGTGCGTGCGTGCGTGCGTGCGTGCGTGCGTGCGTGCGTGCGTGCGTGCGTGCGTGCGTGCGTGCGTGCGTGCGTGCGTGCGTGTGTGTGAGTGTGTGTGTGTGAGTGCGTGCGTGCGTCTGAACGTGTGCGTGCGTGAGTGCGTGAGTGCGTCTGAACGTGTGCGTGTGTGTGTGTGAGTGCGTCTGAACGAGTGTGTGTGTGTGTGTGTGTGTGTGTGTGTGTGTGTGTGTGTGTGTGTGGTGTGTGTGTGTGTGTGCGCGCGAGCGGGTGCTCGTGTGTGCGTGAGTGCGTGTGTGTGTTCAGGAATTCAGGAATTTGCCTGACAGATGACGTCAGGCATGGCAATCTTCTTGGAAAATGTGATGTTATATATGAGCGCATTGTTGGACGAAAAGACGCCATGGTTAAAAACTTTGTCAGAGAAAATAACGTCATGTATGGAAGCTTTGTCGTAGAAAATGTCGTCATGTGTGGGAGCTTTGTCATAGAAAATGGCGTCATGTGTGGGAGCTTTGTCGAAGAAAATGGCGTCATGTGTGGGAGATTTGTTGGAGAAAATGACGTCATGTGTGGGAGATTTGTCAGAGAAAATAAAGTCATGTGTGGGAGCTTTGTTAGCGAAAGTCATGTCATCTGTGGGAGCTTTGTCGGAAAAAATGACGTCATGTGTGGGAGCTTTGTCGGAGAAATGACGTCATGTTTTGACAGTTTTCTTGGAAAGTGTGGCGTCAAACAGGGGACTTTGATGGATGAGATGACGTCATGTGTGACGCTTTGTCGATGGAGAACGGCGCTCCCGCGTGGCATGCAGTTCAATGATTCAGTAACAGTGTCAAGTATGTAGTAGTAGCCTATGGCTTGATGAACTTTCTTGTCCAGTTTTAGTATTTTGGTACTGCATTGCAGGACACGGCGGGGAGTGGCAAACTATAACATTTAGGCACAACATTTTGTCAGCAGCTCAATAGTTGTGAGAAATTCAGAGGCAGTGAAATAGATGAAAGCCATCGACGGACACAAACTGATAAGCCTAACACAATAATTCATAAACGTTACTTCTTTAATAACACACTTTATTTAAAACACTTAGACACCCCAGCACATTAGGACACATAGATAAACTAATGAATAGACGAGACGCGTGATAACAACAGATATAATGTACACCAGGTGCTGAGTCGCCAATATGATGCAGGTAAAGTTACACAGGTATGCAGCCAACGCAATGGACCTTTCGAGTTTTAGCTATGCCCCGCCCATGACTAGCTAAGCCCCACCCACACCTCGCTCGTGTTGTGATCGCTCGATCCCTGAACTCCCTAACTAGGTCCATTAGAATTAACAATTTCAAATGCATTGATTACGTTATAGGCATACGTCATTGATAAATATTACCGGTATCCCATAGTTCCTACTTAGTCTTAAGGATAACTTCCCACGCGTCCATTATATTAATCAATGCAAAAAATTATTTACGACTTCAATAATACTATGTTCAAGAATTGGAACGTTAAAATTTGAGTGGAAGACGTCGCTGGCATTAGTTATTTTCAAAATATTCAACAGTTTACTTTTAATAGTGTCCTGAAATATTCTATATATAGGCCTAATAGAATTTTAGGTTGAAAACGTTAGAATACATAGTAGTTTCCGCCTCACCTCGCTGATTACGGAACAGTTTTACCATCAATAATAACGATATAGTCTCATTCAGTACATAGTATACGCTTTGACGGGTGATTGACAGGCATATCACAACGTCATCTGAAACCAAGAATATTGGAAACTCATTTTGGTAACCGTGTACAGCGCGCGCTGACTTAGCATCCTTCTGAGACCTTCATCGGTCTTGTCTCACAGACGACAAGGCGCCTCACGAAAACACAGACGATATCGAGATCGTCTGCTCGCGCGCACTCACACAAATCTCGCGAGGTAGCGAAGAAGCGAGAAAGACTTATAATATTAATTTCAGAAATTTTTCGAAAAACGTTATCAGCTTCGCTGGTAGATAAATTATAAACAAGTTGATGTCAAATTTTTTTATCGGTTTAACTATGATTATAATCAAACGGAAGTACTTAAAATTTCACGCGCTAGGTTTACCAGTGCGCATGCCAACTCGGTGGTAAATCTATATTCATGGAACGATTGTAAATTCATTTCCAAATGTAGATAGCATCAGTGTCGTTTGCGACACAGATGTATGAATTTAGTGGCATAGGTTCAATAAAAAGATTAAAAATTTTAATTATGCTAAACATTGATACACGCAACAGAGGGATCCGACTTGTCACGCAAGTAACTGACGGCAAAATCATATAGTCCCTCGTAAGCTAACGGCACAACCAAAATGACGTAGGACCGTCATAAAGGTGGCCATGATCCGTCACGAAACTCTCGGAATTGTATGTCTTTGAAGAATTTGCAATTTAATAAACATTCTGTTTGGATCCTCAGCAACACTTCCAAGTCAAATTAGATTCAAAATATTCAGCAACTTACCCGTATATTTACCTTAACTACTGAATTCTGGAACTTCGCGGCTTAAAGTGTTAAAGTCGCTTCAAACAAGATAACATAGTGGGCGGAGCTTGGCTTAAAATGGGCGGTTCATAGCTAGAAATGGATGTCGCTATTATAATGAGTATGTTTATAATGTCTCTTTCTATGTGGTGTAATTCGATAAATTCCCAGATGCCATTATTTAAAACATATTACATCTGTCATGAACTTTTTTTATATTTTCTAAATATATCGCAAAGAATGCAGCCTTTCCAAAAGAATGTTTCTATGTATGATTCCTGTATTCTGCGGCTGTAGTAGTAGTAGTAGTAGTAGTAGTACTAGTAGTGTGTAGTAGTAGTAGTAGTAGTAGTAGTAGTAGTAGTAGTAGTAGTAGTAGTAGTAGTAGTAGTAGTAGTAGTAATAGTAGTAGTAGTAGTAGTAGTAGTAGTAGTAGTAGTAGTAGTAGTAGTAGTAGTAGTAGTAGTAGTAGTAGTAGTAGTAGTAGTAGTAGTAGTAGTAGTAGTAGTAGTAGTAATAGTAGTAGTAGTAGTAGTAGTAGTAGTAGTAGTAGTAGTAGTAGTAGTAGTAGTAGTAGTAGTAGTAGTAGTAGTAGTAGTAGTAGTAGTAGTAGTAGTAGTAGAAGAAGAAACATCCTACAGCTGCAATCAGCCCGTCTTCACTTTTGACCACTGTGTCTTGTCTTCAGCCAAATTCTTTAGCTAAAATAAGGATTCAGAGAGTCACACAATAATGCGTGAAAGTAAAATTGTTAAAATTGTATACTTTTAAAGGCTTACATTGAGTATCTAAATTCAACTAAACAAATCTTACATTCTAGTGTGACTGTGGGTGTTTAACCTTTTCAAGCCGAGGCTGATCAAAACCGGCCTCTCCAGTGGTTTTGTGAAAAGTCCGTTTGTAAGCCAAGAGAAGATTAATCGAGCCAGTCATTCCAGTTGTAAATTTTCAAAAGTTGTCTACTCACGAGCTGCAAATGGGCAATCTTTAAGCAAATATTAAAATTTTTTAGAACAAATTTAGACATTGAAGGGTTAAGAGTCGCGATAAAACAGACACTAATTCCTGCACAGCCCTGCCGTGTATTGAATCCACGTAAACTTAACATGATAAAGATTTCTACGCAGTTTTTGATATCCCCATAGGCAGCAACAGCAGCCAGTCAAATTAGTTTCAAAATTTTCAACAGCATACCTGTATAGTTACCTTGATATTGGGATTCTGGGAACTCAGTGTTCGAACGATCCCAACACAGGCAAATCGTGGGCGGAGCTTAGCTAGAAATGGGCGGAGCTTAGCTAGAAATGGGCGGAGCTTAGCTAGAAATGGGCGGAGCTTAGCTATTAGTTATCCACATGCTAGGTGGTCAATGGCGCAATTTTGGATCGTCATTCGGGTTCTGTGTCTTTTGTCAACGGGCCAAATTGCTTATTTGGCACATTACAAGGATAATTAAGAGCAATGCCTTAAGAGTTCTCCATTTTAAAACTTACTTTCTTTATTGCTACTTGATTATTTCTAGCAAATGTTGGCCGTTGCATGAATTAAAATAGGCATAAATTTCAACATTTAAATGTAAATATTAAATAGTAAATCTAGTAAATCTAGTAAATCTAGTAACATATAATAAATCGGTCCTACATTTTCTATAACGTTCTTAAATATGTTATTAATTTTGATAAGCTCATTAGCATTCAAAAGTGGATAAATTGTGAGGGTTTCAACACATTGCGATTATGAACTTTTGAAAGTATAAACGGCGTCTTCACTCGTTCTTTCTTTCCTTATTCCCCGTAGCGTGAAAAATACCGTCATGTCACGATAATGCCTTCCGCTTACCATTTCCTGAGCAGACGACAATTCATCATAAGGCGAACTCGCGCTCGTTTTTACTTTTTACATTTAATATTTTCCTTCAATAACCTGCCTCTTTTGTATTCGCTGCGGGATGCCTGAGCGCGTGCCAACGTCAGAGCGTGTAGCTCTCTCAGCGGTAAAAACGTTACCTGATATAAATAACGCCAGCGTTTCAAAAGCGAATGTTGAACTTTATTTCCATCTCTAAGAAATCTCGCCACTAGGGGGCCAGTGTTACTTGCGAGAAAGCCATCTAATTACACCAGTAAAATAGAATAGGTAGCAATTTTCAGCTGTGAGAACCATTAATGAATTCCATTCAATGCACATTTACCTGGTACCGCCATGCTTCGTGACGTCACTAAGCTATTGTTGGTCATCTTCAAAATACAATTTGCGGGAAAGTTGTTGCTGCCCAGAAAGGCAACACCTTTCAATCAAGTTGCTTTCAAAATAACTAACATAGTTCATATACATATCATGTACAATTGATTTAAATTATTCATGGAAACACAGAAATAGGCCTGTTCTTGACAGCGTCGTCTGCTCTCAGATTTCTTTGCTCACCCAAGCGAGGAATGTGATTTTCAAGAACCGAGAAAGATGTGATTTCTTAATTATATACTATATACCCGCTGTGTGATGTCAAAGGGAAACCAAAACGAGCCAGTGTCTCAGGTACAGGCTTGTCACAGCCATCACCTAGACACGACTAGGCCTGGTAAGGATGTATAGATGTATGTGTACTCACGTACAGAGCATTTCTCCGAACTGTGGACATGGAGATATCCGATCTGTCACTCAAGTATTTGGCGACTTAATAACATACGTCACTTGTTAGCTGATGTCACAATCAATATAACGTAGGTCCGTCATGAAAATGGATGTTCCGTCACAAAAATGTTTTAGGTGAATTTACAGTTCGCAGTCGAATTAATTTCAAAGTATTCAACAGCTTACCTGGATAGTTACCTTGAAATATAGATTCTGAGAATTAAAGTTCCAAAGTTTAAAGTCGATTCCAACATACGCAAACATGGACAGAGAGTGGATAGAAATGGGTGGGACATAGCTAGAAATGGGTGGGGCATAGCTAGAAATGGGTGGGGCATATCTAGAAATTGGTGGGGCATAGCTAGAAATGGGTGGGACATAGCTAGAAATGGGTGGGGCATATCTAGAAATGGGTGGGGTATAACTAGAAATGGGCGAGCATAGCTGGAGATTGGCGGACATAGCTAGAAATGGGCGGGGCATAGCTAGAGATGAATCCCATATTTTTACAATGTGGCATGTTCGCCGATACTAGATGAGAGACAGCTAGTTATTCATGGTTCTAAAGTTAGCTCATGGTGTGTGCGATGGTTTCGGATTTGATATACAGGTAGGTGCCCCTAAAACCAGTCATGCATCTTCCATTGTACTACTCAGATAGGCTATGTGCATAGGCAAGCTAAAAATGCAAAATGACGAAAGTTCTGTCTGGAGATTTCCAAATTATTGATGACACCAAGATTTCTGCAAAGTGTAACCTCAGAATTTTTAATAGAAACAGATGTATCGCTTCAGGCCTTCATTGAAAACGGACAAGAGGCAGGTAATGGACATTTCCATTTTAGCTATGCCCCGCCCATCACTAGCTAAGCTCCACCCACACCTCTCCGTGTTGGGATTGATCGATCCCCAAATGCCCTAGCTATCAATTTCCTGAAAACTATACAGGGAAGCTGTTGAACATTTTGTAACTAATTTGACTGGGTGCTGTTGCTGCCTATGTCAGCAACAGCGCCCAGTCAAATTAGTTTCAAAATATTCAACAGAATATTTATTAAATAGTAAAAGCAAACAATTTGTACAACAACGCATAGACCGTCTTCAAATATGCGTTGGTGACGTACTTATCGACGACATTCATGAGGCCATTCATTATGATGTCATTGTACACATCACATAGTTCATTATGACGTCATTTGATAGGTGGGTACTCTGGAAAGGTGAATTTCTATTGGAAATGTACATAGCTATCGGATGGTGGTTACAAAGAATGTCAGTTTGTAAGTTTGATCAAGGGCTGGTTCCTTGTTTGGAGCGCAGTACTAACCTACTCTATTGGTCGCAGTGCGACATTTCACCGTCACTTATCTGCTGTACTTTTTCATTTATATATTACTAAAGCAGTCTGTACTTGGCACTTGAGCGATTAGAACGTACCCGCTACATAATGGACCTTTCCATTTTTAGCTAGGCCCCGCCCACATCCAGCTAAGTTCCACCCACGCCTCGCCGACTATCGATTTCCAGAAAAATATACAGGTAAGCTGTTGAATATTGTAAAACTAATTTGACTGGTTCATGTTGCTGCCTATGGCAGCAACAGCGCCCAGTCAAATTAGTTTCAAAATATTCAACAACATGTTTATTAAATAGTAGAGACATACGATTCGTATGACATGTCGGACTATTAAGAGTTAAAGACGGGCCTAATAGAATCATTTATAACGTAGTGATTATGACGTCATCCTACACGCCGCTTAGCAGAGTAGGACGTCATATGACGTCAAATCATCGATGGATAGTCTGGAATGGTGAATTATCATGCTAAATGTTGTCTTCATCTAAAATTTGCCTGGAAATAATACAACGACTGCTGTTAAGACTTACCTGTAAAAGATAAATTAACCATTTTATTTTTCGTTGGTTCATTTTGCCCTTTTACTCTCTTTCTGAAACAATCCTTTGCATAAATTGGCTGCTAATGGGTTATGGAATGAGAGAACAGACATAGTTTTTGTAAAAAGATATGTATTGTCTTGATAATTTATATGGGAAAACCCAGCGTTCTGAGAGGCAGCACACCTGCATTTTGGGAGCATCAAGTACAGCTACAGAAACAGAATTAATTTTATTTTAGCATGAAAAAATTTCAAAATATCAAAAAAGCCATGCCAAATTTGGGTTGTTACGTTCCTTCAACAGTATTAGCCAAATTTTATGTCTTTGGTGAAATTATAATGTAATAAACCTTATGTTGAATACTTTGAAACTAATTTGACTTAGAGGTGTCGCGTGCATGCCATGGGAACTAACAACTCACAGTCAAATTAGTTTTAAAATTGTCAGCAGTGTGTATAGTTACCTTGAAACTGAAATTCTGAGAATTCAGGGTCCAGAGATTTAAAATCACTTCAAATGTGCGTACATTGTGGGAGGAGCTTAGCTACTAATGGGCGGGGCATAGCAAGAAATGAATTCCTCTAAATATAAGATAAATGCGCTAGCTGCGAGTTCAGCTCCCCACTGTGTTTTAATAGACCGTTCCACTGTATCCAAACATAATATGACGTCATACCCAACTACGTGACGTATAGAATTCCACCATAATGAATGATGTCATGAATGGCGTAGATAAGAACGTCACGAACGCATATTTGAAGACGGACTATACGTTGTTGTACGAATTGTATATCTTTACTATTTAATAAATCGTCTGTTGAATATTTTGAAACTAATTTGACTGGGCGTTGTTGCTGTCATAGACAGCAACAACACCCAGTCAAATTAGTTACAAAATATTCAACACCTTACTTGTATACTTTTCAGGAAATTGATAGTTAGGGCATTCAGGGATCGATCAATCCCACCAATGCGAAGTGTGGGTGGAACTTAGCTGGAGGTGGGCGGGGCATAGCTAAAACTGGAACGGTCCATTCAGTAAATATGAGACATAATTTATGGACATGTTTTTAAGAATTCACAATTCTTCACTTTTATCGTACATGTATGGTTTTCACATTTTGCGTATTTAACAGATATTCGTTATTAATTTGATATTTTTGAACATACATCCAATAACCTGTTTACTGCCAATAAAATTATGCTCCGTGTATATGTTTTATATTCACGCATGCGTCGTCGATTATGGTTTCCGGTACTTATGGACGCATTAATTCCTGATGATTCGCACATGTCATAATGGACTCATGGTTTACGGTATGCTCCTGTATACGCTTCTGAGAAGACTTACTTTTAAGTTAATACGTCGGAGAAAATAATTACCCAATGAAACTGCAATAGGATTCTCCTGAGAAGAAAAATTCGGCTACACAAACGGAAAGGCTCGACAAATTTATTTTTTCAGGAAGAAGTAAAAAATGAAAAAAGTTGTGAAATGAAAGCTTCACAATTGCTGTAAATCCTCGGCGCTCATTAAGCCTGCACCGGGTCACCTTTCATATGCGGATTAAGTATGGCAATTAATAAACCAGTCAAAGACGTGGGCATGATGCTGGCTTTCTGTCTTTGAGCGTACGTATATCCTTTCGTTTAACCATAATTCATAATACCGGAAGTAAACTATAGGTTGTCAAAGCGAGGTACCTGTCAAATATAAAATAGACCGTGCTAAGACCGTTAACTCTTTCATGGCGACGGTGGAAAAAACCGGCCTCTGCAATTGCCTTGAGACATATACATTTGCAGGTCAAGAGAATGTTATTTTTGAAAAATTACCACTGGAAGGCCTGGCTCGAGCCAGTCATTCCAACAGTAAATTTCAAAAATAATTTTCTCGTGGCCACCAAATGGATATTTAATAAGCAAATAGTTTGAACAAATACAGCCATACAATGGTTAATTTACAATACACCGTGTTGAGAACGTTCATGTAATTCACGCAACGTGGTATTAATTTAAGAGAGCCTTTTATCTGATTTAAAAACCGCAGTCGTCCATCTGCCGACGGTGACAAAATGGTGGTCGCGGCACTAGTATTGGCGGCAGAATGGGGAGATTTGCACGTAAAGCGTAACTAAAATAAGTATCAGATGTCTTTAGAGAAACAGCGACACCCGTACAGAGTATTATCAAGATGTGCACACCCCGTGCCTGCGTGTTACGTACGACTTTACCAATGATCAACGACAGCTTACTCAAAACAACACTGACTTATGACCCCATTTCTCAGGGATTCTGTTGCTTAGAGTTCCTAATTTCCAAAACACAGTAATAAGCTATGCAAAATATTATGAGTTAGCCGTGTGTGCTTTTACAGTACTCAGAAATTCCTTAGGTTGTTAATGAAATATTCGATAAATTGAAACTTTCTCACGTTTTTTTCTTGTTGACAAGTCAGGACATCAGAGAGGTGCACCTCTTCTGACTGTCAGTCGTCCGCCAATGTAGGAGCATGGGAAGCAATGAACAAAGCATGGACCGATGATCTGTGTAAGCCTATAGCAGTTTAGCGATTTATCCCCTTCAACCATGGTCTCTGATTTCGAAATTACCAAACACTCATAGAGCTAAGATTGAATGGATAAGCTTGCTTTTAATGCAGTTTCAAAATATCGACCAGAATATTACTACGCGTATCCATTAAGCACTATGCGAAGATAAGTAGTGTGTAGATGGATAGTGATGTCACTGGAGGATTTCAGTTTACCCATCAATCACATGACGTCACTACCAACTGTGTGGCGTGTAGGATGACGTCATAATCAATTACCTTATGAATGACTTAGCTAAAACGCTTAATTGATGACGGACTACGCGTTGTTGTACGAATTATATGTCTTTACTATTTAATAAACATGTGGTTGAATATTTTGAAAATAATTTGACTGGGCACCCAGCTAAATTAGTTTCAAAATAGTCAACAGCGTACCCGTATAATTTTTTGGAAATTGAATGTCATGGAGCTCAGGGATCGATCGATCCCAACTGGAGCGAAGTGTGGTTGGAACTTAGCTAAAGATGGGAGGGACATAGCTAAACCAGGATTCCTCAATTAAATAGATGCTCCGCCTATTTTTAGCTAAACTCCGCCCACTTTGCACGTGTGCTGGAACCGATTTATATACTTTGAAGCCAGAATTACCAGGATTCCAATTTCAAGGTAACTATACAGGTAAGGACTTGAATACATTGAAACTAATTTGGCCTGGGGCTTTTGCTGGCTATCGAACAAAGACACACAATTCAAACAGGTGGCGAACTTTTGGAAATTCACGACAGGTAAATCTACGTCATTTTAATTCTGACGTCGGCTACTCGAGCCACAGATCGGATCCGTCTGTAGCCTTGGTGACCAAAGGTAAGCAAGTTGCCCAGCAGAAATTGAATGTCTAACCTTTGTGTGATCTCTCTTGGAAGGGATGGGCATACTCTCTAGTGAGAACACCGCCTAATTAACGGGTTGTTGAAACTACTTAAATGAGAAAAAAATTAAATACTAAGAATATCTGCCGGCTCCATCTAAATTACAAATGATGTCAAGTTGTAGTAAAAAATGGACCTTTCAGTTTTAGCTATGCCCTGCCCATCTCTAGCTAAGCGCCACCCACACCTCGCCCATGATGGTGTAATTTGAGTGGGTGGTGTTGCCGCCTATGGTAGCAACAGCGCTAAATAGTAAAGACATACAATTCGTACAACAACGCTTAGCCCATTACCAAGTATGCGTTCGTGACACTTGTCTACGTCATTCTTGATGTCATTGATTATGACGTCATCCTACACGTCACGTAGTTGATTATGATGTCATATGATGGATGGATAAATACGAGAGGCTCCCTGAATCTTTGCACAGAAATATTGTTCCCATGCGTATACAAATGCAAACAAAAAATTGGAAGTGGAACACAACTTTGAAGGGATATCTAAATAAGTTTGTGTTTTTTAATGGAAAGGCAGGCGGACATTCATCTTTCGCTTTGGGTAACTCTATTAACAAGCTATGATGATTCTCATCCATCATGTTCTGAGTTAATGGCCAACACAGCATGGAATTAAAATAATCTATCGTGCAGTTATATATTTATATATAGCTTAACGAGGTTTTAATTATTGCTTTTAGACACGTAGGCATACATGCCTGTGAAAATCAATCGAAATCTTACAGTTAGAATGAGTATTGTGAATAACATTTCTAACACTGATCTTGAAGGTGTTGCTGCCATAGAACACAGCAACACTGATCTAAGAAATGGATCCGAGCTAGTTTGTTAACTGAGTAGCAGTGAGTCATAGATGTTCTTCTTTCAATTGAGTTATCCGATCTGCCACTCAAGTATCTGACAGAATGAGAGAAATACGTCACTTGTTAGCTGACGTCAAAATCATGTGACGTAGGTCCGAACCGAAAGGGTAAAAGTCTGCCCGTAATAGTCTGAAAATAGAGATCCATTTCAAGCTAAGCCCAGTCCATCTATAACTACGCCACGCCCATTTATAGCTATGCTCCGCCCATCTTTAACTACGCCACGCCTATTTCTAGCTAAGCTCCGCCCACACGTTGCCCGTGTTGGGATCGTTCGAACATTAAATTCTCAGAATCCCAAAATCAACGTAACTATACTGGTCAAGTAAGCTGTTGGATATTTTGAAACTAATTTGACTAGGGGCTGTTGCTGTCATAGACACACCTGGGAAAATTAGTTTCAAAATATTCAATAGCTTACCTGCATTGTTACCTAGAAATTGAAGCTATGCGAAAGCATGCTTGAGTGAGTTAAATCGATGAAATTGAAGCTATGCGAAAGCATGCTTGAGAGAGTTAAATCGATTCGAACGTACGTACAAGGTGGGCGGAGCTTAGCTAGAAATGGGCGAGTCAGAGATAGAAATGGACGGGTCATAGCTAGAAATGGGTGGGTCATAGCTAAAATGGACGGATTATAGCTAGGAATGGACGGGTCATAGCTAGAAATGGGTGGGTCATAGCTAGAAGTGGGTGGGTCATTGATATAAATGAACGGCTCCTAGCTAGAAATGGACGGATCATGGCTGGAAATGGACGGATCATGGCTAGAAATGGTTGCGCCATTGCTAGAAATGGGCGAGTCAGAGCTAGAAATGGGCGAGTCAGAGCTAGAAATGGACGAGTCAGAGCTAGAAATGGACGGGTCATAGCTAAAATGGACGGACCATAGCTAGAGATGGACAAGTCCTAGCTAGAAATGGGCGAGTCCTAGCTAGAAATGGGCGACTCCTAGCTAGAAATGGGCGAGTCCTAGCTAGAAATGGGCGAGTCGTAGCTAGAAATGGGCGGGTCCTAGCTAGAAATGGGCGAGTCCTAGCTAGAAATGGGCGAGTCCTAGCTAGAAATGGGCGAGTCCTGGCTAGAAATGGGCGAGTCCTAGCTAGAAATGGGCGAGTCCTAGCTAGAAATGGGCGAGTCAGAGCTAGAATTGGACTGGTCATAGCTAGAGATGGACGGGTCATAACTAGAAATGGACGGACCATAGCTAGAGATGGACGTGTTAAAACTAGGCTTCCTCAATTGCCAAACATTCATCTATAGTGCATATAATTTCACTATATTTAACAAATTAAATTCAATACAAACATTTAAGATTCAGTTGAATAGCCGTGCCTTAAAAGTGCACATTCACACCAGAATGCCTGAAATAAAATTGCAAAAATGTTATATGCCTTTTTTGTATACCTTTTAGAGGCGTAAAGCGTGTGCCTAGATTTAGTGAAACGAAATTAATCCTAACATGTAATAATTCCATTCCGTATTAATTATTAAACAATTTTAGTTGTGAATTTGAATTATTATAGACTCGTCTCTAATTCAGTTTCGAAAATAAAATAAAAATTATATTAATTTATATGGAATTAAATCATGATATGTTAAGATTTGTTTTGCTTCATTGCATATAAGTCTTTAAGCCTTAAAGTATTCAATTTTAGCTGCTATTTTCAAGGATGCTGCTGTGGATATATACCTTTAAGGGAGGAATACGGATTTACCTGTGCCCCGCCCATCTTTAGCTCAGCTCCACCCACGCATCGCCGGTGTTAGGATTAATCGATCCCTGAAGTCTCTGACTATCTAGTTCCAGAAATCTATACAGGTAAGCTGTTGAATATTTTGAAACTAATTTGACTGCATATTGGTTCGAAATATTCAACACCATGTTTATTAAATAGTAAAGACATACAGTTCGTACAACTGAGAAACTGGATTCCTCAATTGAATAAATATACGTGCATGGATAGATGTGTGTGCGAGCTCACGTGCAGATTTGCGCGCATATGTTCCATGTGCGAAACATGAGTCTGGTTTCAATACACGCCCACTTTGTAGCCATCTTTAAGCTGACGCGCTACGACATGCCAACATGGTATTTTACATAAAAATGAAAACTTTCCCAGTTTTATATTTCATATTTAGACAACAAGTTAGAAAGTGTGAAAATTGGCGAGCTATTTTTCCCAGGAGACCGCCCCGTCCTCCAGCCATGTCAAGGTGGTTATGGCCGTGTAAAATCAACAGGCTTTGGCGGAGAATGTATGTGACGTCATTATAACACGCGACATGTGGGGTGTTTACTGACTTGATTAATTTGCGGGGGAATATTGGGTCGGGTCATCACGTAATAGGTTTCTTGAAGTAGAAACGACATTTTATAATAAAATAAAAACATTTAATTTTTTTTCTTTTAAAAATAAAATAGTCATCACATTAACATCCAATTTGTTATTATTTGGCCGAAACTTCCATGACCAGGGCATAAACAGAGTTAGCAGGAAGTGTCTAAAATCATTTCAAGGTGATATCAATCTGGGAAATTTTAATATAACATCATTGCCTCGCAGACACAGATATACCAAAGTCATTGTCTATGGCGTTCAATGGTCTTATTTCCTGACCAGCTCATTTTAGAACGTAATAGTCACAATGGCCACTAACCCGATATTACATGCTTTTTCTATAGCTATTTCTGGCATAAGGATTGCCCTTTGTTCATATTCTTAATTATGTTTTAGATTGATATGCCTAATTGTAAGTCTGACAGACATGGTATCAACAAAGTATGTGGGCAAGGCTGGCCATGTACTAAGCATGTCCATTGTGATGTACGAAACAGCAGCGCAATATGAATACCTTCAGTATCTCGTGATTCACGAGCGCCATACATCCTCAGGCATGCATTCACTAATGAAAGAATTCAATTTTAGCCATGCCCCGCCCACATCCAGCTAAGCTCCACCCACACTTCGCCTATGCTCTGATCGATCAGTTCCTCGACTCCCCGACTATCGATTTCCAGAACACTATCCAGTTATGCTGTTGAATATTTTGAAACTAATTTGACTGGGCGCTGTTGCTTCCCATTCAAATTAGTTTCAAAATATTCAAGAGCATGTTTATTAAATGGTAAAGACATACAATTCGTACAACAACTCTTAGTCCGTCATAAATTCGCAGCTAACTTAGCTACGTCATTCGTGACATAATTGATTATGACGTCATCCTACGCGTCGCGTAGTCGCTTATGGCGTCATATGATTGGTGGATTAACTGGAACCCTCGTTTTCCATAGCGCAAATAAGCAGCGAGTTGCTGTAACTGACTGTACGCCACACGTCTGGCTAGTTACTGCTGACAAACGTACTGTACTTGACCTTACTGACTCACACAGAGATTTACTAGAACATAACTATGTTATGCTGAATGTTGTGACATTGGGTATTTTATAACATTAGCGGCATCAGAGTACACACATTTTTTGCTTATTTAAAAGAAGATTATGTTTCGATATTATTTCTCTTAATTTGTCACACCGTGTTCTGAGCAGTACCGTAGTCAGTGTGATGATGTTGCTGTTTGCTGTTGCTATGGTTATGCCGTCGTCGTGGTGGTGGTAGTCGTGGTGGCGCTGCTGCTGCTACTGCTGCTGCTACTGCTGCTGCTGCTGCTGCTGCTGCTGATGATGATGATGATGATGATGAGCTGCTGCTGCTGCTATTATTGACGGTGTCTTTGCCGATGTTGTTCTTGATGTGTGTAACGTTGTCGCTGTTTAAGCCTAATTAACTGGTAGGCCGAATTCTTTTTTCTTCAAAATAAAACTTCACAGATACGATTTTATTTTGCAAATATTGAATATGAATCTAATAATAATTGGCGTGAGAAGAAGTCTGTAGATTAACGGATGAAATATCTTCAGCACAGCATTCACAATAATTCCTACATGTTGGCCCTATAGCATCATACCGTGGGTAAGCCTGTAGACTCGAATTGACACGATATTTTATGCATTACCTATTCCTTAGTGCAAGACCATATATTACCGTAGAACATGACAGAGGATTCCAAGACACTTTGTACCGAGTAATATTCTGGCATCTGTCAAGATTCCGACAACCTAAAACTTAAACTTTCTCACCAGAAAATTTTCAGATTTGGTAATAAATTATGGTAACTGACAATTCTTACACGAGACAACAATTTTTCGGTCGCCTAGCAAATATGCATGCCTGGCTCGCGGCTTACTGGCTGGGAATCAATAAACAGATCTGCTAGTAATTATCATGCTTGGTAAAAAAAGGGTATTATGAACCACTGTTTGGCAGTCTGCAGGGTGCAAGAGAGATTTATTTCTAACGCTTTAATGGCTAGATTTTGCCACGAAAATTAAAACATTTGCTTATTGAACGTCTATTCTCAGACCAAGATGATACTGGTTTTGATCATTTTACCATTGGAATGACTGGCTCGGTTACCGAGCCAGTCATTCCAATGGTAAAATGTTAAGAATAGAATTCTCTTGACCGGCAAATGAATATTCCTCAAGGTAACTGCGTTTTGCTGTCTGTCATGAAACTGTTAAATCATGTCATCAAGATGACGTATAGGGAATGTGCTGGTAACGTTAAGCTATGGTAACCGTATTGATAGAGCGAATTAAACCTTTTCGTCAACTTAACCCTTTAGGTGTCAAGCCTCTTATAACCGCCTCTGCATCGCTCGTAAGGAGTGTTCATTTCCCGGCCAATAGGAGCGTATTTTTAAAACCTCGCTACTGAAATGACTGTCTCGATAAAAAAAACATTTTCTAAACTCAGCTGCTCATGGCCTGCAGATGGACAATGGCTCAGCAAATATTTCGATTTTCTTGACCACTAACGTTGTAGTGGTGAATTCTGATAAAAACACATGTACAGTAGAAATATTAATTTGCAGGACAATAGAAAGCTTTTACACCGCCCGTGTCCTGCTAAGTTCCACCTATACTTCGCCCGTGCTGGGATCGATCGATCTATGCACTCCCTGCCTATCAATTTCAGAAAAACTATACGGGTAAGCTGCTGAATATTTTGAAACTAGTTTGACTGGGTGCTGTTGCTGCCGATTAGTTCAAATTAGTTTAAAAGACTCAACAG
Organism: Chaetoderma sp. LZ-2023a; assembly: GCA_034401795.1. Taxonomy (NCBI): domain Eukaryota; kingdom Metazoa; phylum Mollusca; class Caudofoveata; order Chaetodermatida; family Chaetodermatidae; genus Chaetoderma; species Chaetoderma sp. LZ-2023a. The sequence goes on from CM067368.1 coordinate 4,413,135, forward strand.
AATGTTTTTTAAATGGCAAAAACATACACGTGCAACGTGTCGGACTATTAAGCGTTATAGACGGTCTTAATCGAATCATTCATGACGTCATTATTGTGACGTCAGCATACACGTCGTGTGGTTGATTAAATGGCGTCATATGATTAGTGAGGAAATGGATTCCTGAAATAAGCGTTCGTGACGAACTTAGCTACGTCATTCATGACGTCATTGATTTTGACGTTACCCTACATGTCACGTGGTTGATTATGATGACATATGATGGATGGATAAACTGAAAATGTCCATTAACATACTGATGACGCAGTTAGCATGCTGATGACGTAGTTAGCATGCTGATGACGCACTTAGCCTGCCGATGATGCAGTTAGCCTGCCGATGATGCAGTTAGCCTGCCGATGATGCAGTTAGCATGCTGATGAGCGCATTTATATGCGAAGCTTATCAAATATTAATTTAGCGTTTTGTTGAGCACAATATAACAATGTTGCCTCCGAATAACCGATGTGTCCCATTGGTCAAGGGGATGGGGCTGTTGGTCAAGTATTGGGCGCTGCGTCATCGACCAATGGACGCGTTGCTAATCAATTGGATAATTGTTCTGTGCCATTGGGCAAAGAATTGAATTGTTTTTTGGGGCGTTATTGCTAAATGCTGTAGAATAGGATAACATTTGCAGCATCGTTGTCGTTACAAGTATGTGCGTGTGCATCCATTCAGATGATAGTTTAACTGCGTATTTCCTTCACGCGAAAATTTGGTACAATACAGCTTAAAAATAATGTGACATGTTTCCGCAACAAAATAAAACATTAAATTCAATATTTTGAACATAATTGGATTAGAAGACATCGTTGCCTAAGGCAGCAATGTCTTCCAATCCTATTATGTTCAAAATATTCAACAGTACATTTCTAACATCATGTTCAATATTGTACCAACTAGCAGGTTTCAAGATGGACTGCGAAGTTTATTTAACTATCAGCAATATATGGAAATTTATCACATAAACAAGCTTCTACGCCCATGAAATATTAACTATATTTCACTAGTGGAATATAACAACGAAACTATTCCATTGGTTTTTGGGACGATAACGTAAATATACGACTACGCCGAAATGTTTTATTTACAACAATAACTTTGATAAATAGACATAACTTTCGTTCAAAATGATATGTGTAATCGATTTATAACATTAATATTAACAGCAAACGCGTTTGGCATCCTCTATCGCACATACATTATCAGATGTAATCTGAAATAAAAGCGCAGAATGCACGAGGATTGTTGAAAGATACCGCATGCGTACAAGACTGTCTGAGCATTGTACTTCAATGCTTCTTTTTAACCACACTCGTGTGAATTCCCGCGTATTTCATACACGGATTCATATTCCACCTGTACATTACACTTAAAGCAACATTTTACCCCTTGACTCCGAAAGATCACATAAAAATCATTTACAATGTAAGAAATATTTTGTTTAATTTTTTGGAACTAATTTGACTGGGAGATGTTGTTGCCCATGGCAGCAGCAAGTTACTGTCAAATTAGCTTCCAAATATTAAGCAGGCTACCTGATTATTGTCTTGAAATTGAAAGGCTGTGACTTCGGTGTTCAAAGGGTTCAAATAAACTATGCCCTAATAACACAGGTTAATGGGCCGATATGGGTCAAGTACGAGCCAAGTAACCCGCATTATCAGAGATAATGCCACGAATTCAATGTATGTTCACGTTGACAATGGTCTATATAGTTGCAGCAGCAAATGTATCGCGTCTCACTCATTGGTCGTTATTCTGAGAGATCCACGATATATATATAACATGTCGCTCACATCCACGCCAGGAAGATGTACGATGGAACAAGATGGCGTCCATTCACATGCAACGCTGTTATTGGTTTGGTTGTCGTATATCGTGTCCCTAATTTCTAGGTTCAGTTCATGACAGAATAGACTGGTATTTTTGTCAATATATTACGGATAATTTCTCCAGTGTTACACGTGTACCTATATATACTCCTGGGTGGAGAGAGGTAACACGGAATGAAGGGGAGTACCTATGGTGCTGTAGCGCGCCAATATCGAATTTGCGACGTTGACGAACGGTGCAGAGGACCGATATTAAATTGAATATAGATCCGCCAATGGTCAACGGCGCAGGTGACCAATATCCATTGTTATATTTGCGCCGATATGAAACAGTAATATTTTACACAGATTTCTGATTGCCTGCTTGTACCTATACTTATTAATGGTCAAGTTCGCTTTCAGGCAATCAAAAATGTGTGCAAAATAATACTGTTTCATATCGGTGCAAATATATTAATTGATATTGGTCCCCTGTGCCGTTGACCAACTGGCGCGCAGTTATCAAACTCGATATTGGTCCTGATATCGGTTCAACTGCCGTTGCTCAGAGGCGCAAATTCGATATTGCCGCGTTACTGTGCCAACGAGTGCTACATAATCGTGCACATAGACACGAACCAACTCTGATCTGCACTTTGTGTTTCTAATAGCCCTCTCACCATTACATACAGTACAGCGCATAGATAAGATTTTAAAAAAACAGTAATGTGTTAGCTAATACAATTTTGAAAACGATGCAAGAAATGTTCTGTAGAATATTTTGGACGTAATTTAATTTGAAGCTATTACTGCCAATAAGCAGCAATGGCTTCAAATCAAATCAAGTCCAAAATATTCCACAGTAAGTTTTATCTTGTTTGGAAGCATGTTAAGTTATTTCTGGATTGTATCAAAATCCACATATTACTTACAATGGAAGGAATACTCTGTTAAATACCAGAAAACTAATCTTACTGGAAAGTGTTGCTTTTGGTGGACAACACCAGGCTCCAGGCAAAATTAATTCAAATATTCTACAGCTTTCCAATCGTTTTACCATTTCAATTGTTTCCATTGTGACGTCATTAAATGATCGTCTAATATTTCAGCTTAGCGTACCAACACTACTAAAGTCACAATGATGTCAACTTTATGGCAACCATGCACCTAAAATGTTGATTATTTTAAAACTAATTTCCAGTCAAAATTAGTTCCAATATATTCAAGAGAGTATGTTTTCTATTATGTAGTTATCGAATAAAGTTAATTCATGGACGTAATATTTAACGGTACTAATATTTCCTGATTCTACAATTTCATCGGCTAATAATGCAGCATATTTTGTAGAGGTATTAGGTGATCCTTAAACAACTTGATTTAAAGAAAATTAAAGTCTAAAAATATTAAAATTCACATACATTCATATCTAAATGTCAAAATTGTATTTATAAAGCAAATTAAGCAATATTGACCTAAGATTCACTCGGTCTAAATATAAGTTAACTTTATTTTAAAATTATTTACTCGTAGAAATAGACAGAAATAGGCAACATTTCACTATCCAGCGTGGAACACACGCCTCATACTACATTTAATGTTACTACGTTCGATGGTATTGCAATGATAGGCACGTTAGAATATATAACCATTTCACAGACTACAGAACTGATGTCATTACGTCCGTAAGCAGATAAACAGAATAATATCCAAGGTGATACAAATGATGGAATGAGAATGATGCGTTTTGGAAGAGGGTTTTATTCGGGATATGATTCTGTGAGCGTGGATACCTCCTGCAGAATCTCCTGTTGTGGAGCTGTGGAGAGGGACGGGTCGTGAAAAAAGGGTCTTGTCGCGTCTGCTGTAAGGCACCGTGTGAGTTTGATAATTTTCTGAGGGTATCGGAAAGTGGCGTGCAGCGAGTCAGCGAGAGACGAGCTCGGGCGGCTCCAGGAACTGTCAGATACACGCGTGGCAGACTCTTTGAAACCAGCAGCCTGTCGCAACGGAGTATTGTATTCGACGAATCACTTCTATGAAGATTCGAAAATGGAACTTTATTGCGAGAACACGATTTTCTGAGAACTATTCACACCATATTTACCCGCCCTGTCAATTAGCGAATATTGGATCACCAATACACGCGCATCACGCATTCACGCGCGAACACCATGCAACTTGGTCCAGCGCAGCTCCGTAAAAGCCACAATTCATTTCTTCATCATCAAGGGTAACTTCTTAGATGTCCCATCCACACACCACACCCGCCACAGATCCACCCCACACCGCGTAGCTGACTAGCTAATATCCCAGTATTAATATGTGTTTATTTGACGTATTTCCGACTGCAACCCCATTAGGAGTGTTTTATGCGAGTCTGCTACGTGACTTGAGAATTTCTTCATCTCCTCGCAGAGTCGTTAGCCTCTCAGCAGTTGATGATACAGTCAGAGTGCTCTATAGGACTGGTAATTACCAGCCATTACTCGCGCCGTTAGAGACGACATTATCGCCAGATATGACGAAAATAGCAGCCGCCGTAAACGATTCCAGAAAACCACGGTGTAGATTTATGCGACAAGCTGAATCCGGAATAGGCCTATGTTTGGTTTGGATTGAATAATCTTTACTTCATGTTGCCGAGTTGTTTGCTTCAGATTCCAGATTGCTTGAGATAAACGGTGCCCCTCCCTTTCAACCTCTGCCGTGTACGCATACAGGTGCATGTTGGCATGTTAATATCTTAAAGGATATTATGATTATCTGTCCATATTTTGCAATAATGATGATCGATCTCTCCCCCCCCCCCCACCCACCCCCCCTCTCTCTCTCTCTCTCTCTCTCTCTCTCTCTCTCGCTGTCTCACCCCCACCCCACCTCTACTCTCTCTCTCTCTCTCTCTCTCTCTCTCTCTCTCTCTCTCTCTCGCTGTCTCACCCCTCCTCTCTCTTTCCCTCTCTCTCTCTCTCGCCCTCTCTCTCGCCCTCTCTCTCTCGCCCTCTCTCTCTCTTCTCTCTCTCTCTCTTTCTCGCTCTCTCTCTCTCGCCCTCGATCTCTCTGATAGAGTAGTAAAAAGAGTTAATTGGCCCAATGAAATAGTAGCTGCAACTAAGAAACATATTTTCCTAATCCAGCTTCTTGGGCCCTAGAGGTACATCACCCATGCTTTGGGAATCAGTGATAAATTCTGGCATCAAATCTTTTATTTCAAATGTATACACACGAGTAAGTATGTATGTATGATTACTGTATTCTGCGGCTGTAGTAGTAGAAACATCCTACTGCTGCAATCAGTCCTTCTTCGCTTTTGCCCACTGTGTCTTGTCCTCAGCCAAAATCCTTAGCTTCCTCAGGTCCATTCTTGACTTGAGTGTACCTAATCCTGCTTTCTTGAGCAAGTATCTTATATGTATATGTACATCAGCAAAACTTATTGGTCAATGTAGCGGCCACTGTAGCGGTCAATGTAACGGCCAATCTCGGCAATGTCAGTACGTTGACAGATGTGAGGCTGTAGCTGATTTTTTTATTGCAGTCAAAATGTTCATATACCCGGCTATACCTTACCAGACATCAAAAAGTGTTACGAACACCGGTGCCCTGTTGATTATGCAGGTTACGTGATATATATGAAATAACTTTTAGGGGCGAAGAATGTCTTAAAGAACCACAATCTAATGGGCCTAATACAGAGGTGGTCGCCCGTGTAAAGAATTTGGTAGCGAGATTCTTTACCACGCATTGTTTCTGTTGAATTGTTAGTTTTTCTCACGTTCAAAACACTGCCTGGCCAAGCCGATACAATTCTCCCTGGAGGCGACCACGACCTCTTTAACTTAACACCTGCCATTCCAATGTCCAAATTTCAAGATACCTATCCAGGAAGCTGGTGAATATTTTGAAAATAATCTGACTGGGAGCTGCTGCTGCTGCCATAGGCAGAAACAACTCGCAGTCAGAGTAGTTTCAAAATATTCAACACGATCCTGCTTACATCATAAAGAATTTGAGATTCCTGGTCTGTAACAGTGAGAATGTTAATCACCATCGCTTAGTTATAAAACGTTCTGCAGAAGCTACAAGCTTCTTGACTCGATCTTTCCCTCATTACACACGGTCCGGCGCACAAAGGCGTTTCCTTCCGTCTGTTAATTAAGCTAATGAGCGGCTGATAATTAGTTCCTGTGTCTATGGAAGCAATGAGTTAGAACGACCAGACGGCTCTCCCATTCACAGACGTGCGAAATAGTAACGGACGGTGTCTGATCGTATTCTTCATATTTATACTAAATATCAAACGTATCGTGAAATAAATAGCTATCCCTCGTTCTGATTTTATTCTTGGTATAGGTGCCAATGGAAGCGTGTGACGCGGAAGATGGAGATAGCCTGTTTCTATACACTGGACACAGTCTTTCAGTATATATAGTTAGTCTAGGATGAGCATATTATAGAATATCCTAGAATACACCTTAAACACAGGTAACATGTTGATGGAGTATATAAACGATGGATATTTCATAGATGAGGAAAAGAAGTAGTTCACTAATTTCCTCCTATAGTTGAAAAGCAACTTAAGAATGTGAATTTCTTCATGAAGGAAGCCAAGACAGAGGCTACCATGTATACACCTATCAGTGGCATACCAAGCCACTGCATAGTGTAGGGGGGGGGAAGTTTTGTCCTTTTGGAAACTGTAGATCCGTGGATCACAAAAAATGCGCTTGTATCACGTGACCTGTATATCACTGATGCTGTACAACTGTAACAGCTGGACAGCTCCGAAGACAATTCTAGATAACCTCGATACCTGTCACAGCAGATACCTTCGTACCATAGTCCAACATTTCTGGCCGGACAGTATAATCTCCAACGACGCCTTATTCAGTGTGTACAATGCAGTCCCATTGTCAGTGAAACTGACACAACAAAGATGACCTATGTTTGGCGATGTTCTGCAAATGGCACAAAACATCACTGAAAGCATTGGAAGTGCTTACTTTAGGACAACATCTACAAACCTCGTAGAGGAGGCCACTTTGGAAACCTGTTAAGCGTGCTACGTGCAGATTGAAATCATTCGCACTGGGTACACTGGCATCCGAGACGAATCTTAGGGAGATAAGGGCTCTCACTGGGGAAAGGATACAGTTACCAAAGAAGAAGAAGAAGAAGAAGAAGAAGAAGAAGAAGAAGGACTGATTGCAGCTGCATTCAACTTTCACATTATTGCAGGCGCAGAGCACAGTATACCAGCGTCATCATGTGTTGATATGACGCCACTCGTCATACTTGATATCATGTTTGGTCATGAGACATATGCCATACGGGCCATCACTATGTGTACGTCATTGCATCCGGTACAGGATACGATGTATGATAGCGGCGGCATTGTAACAGAATTATACATATTGCATTAACGAATGGACATTTTCAGTTTATCCATCAATCATATAACGTCATAATCAGTTACGTCATGAATGACGTAATTAAGTTAGTCACGAATCCATAATTGATGTCGGACTAAAGCGTTGTTGTACGAATTGAAGGTATTTAATATTTAATAAACAAGTTATACAAGTAAGCTGTTGAACATTTTGAAACTAATTTAACTGGGCGCTGTTGCTGCATTTAGGCAGCAACAGCGGCCAGTCGCATAGTTTCAAAATATTCAACTGCTTACTTGTAAAGACTTTCTAGAAATTGAGTGGCAGGGAGCTTAGGGACCGGATCGATTGCTCCCATACGGGCGAAGTGTGGGTGGAGCTTAGCTAGAGATGGGCGGGGCCTAGCTAAAACTGGATTCATCCATTCTCTCAAACTTGTGACAAATCATACTCGTAAAGCACATCATGTAATCCCGGCCTAACGCGTATTAGTCTGCGTGTACGTATGCATACGCGTGTGTGCGTCCAAATGCACTGATTCCAGCCAATAATAGGAACTATTCACACATGTTCTCGGCAGCAACCACCATGCTACAAAATTGGTCATGGACATATCATTCTGGTCTTCATCAAGAGAAATTAATCATGAAGTTTACTTATAGCATACCCATAGAATAAGAAGATACATGTGTATTATGTGACTGTTTCCGGAATACATGCACCAGAATTGGGCTTGGTTAGCCGAGTCCGGCAAACAAATCCGGCATACCCTTTCTTCTATATCGTGCTCTCTGAGAGTCGCTCTTAGATGTACAAACGAGTTTCTTCTATGAATGATGTGGTGAAGGTCAGGTCTTCTAGAAGTTCTAGTGTCCAATACAGTTCTTCAGGCTATCTATAACTATCCCAAATAGAATGGACCTTTCCAGTTTTAGCTATGTCCCGCCCACCTCTATATAGGCTCCACCCACACCTTTGTTTGGATGGATCGATCCCCGAATTCCCTGGCTATCAATTTCCTGAAAACTATACAGGTAAGCTGTTGAATATTTTATAACTAATTTGACTGGGTGCTATGGCAGCAACAGAGAGCAACAGCGCCCAGTCAAATTAGTTTCAAAATATTCAACAGAATATTTATTAAATGGTAAAGCCATACAATTCGTACAACGTGTCGGACTATTAAGCGTTAAAGAAGGACTCTATCGAGTCATTCATGATAGCATGATTAATACGTCATCATACACGTCACGTAGTTTATTATGATGTCATATGTCCCTTGTAGGTTAACTATTGCACTGTTTGATCTATGTAAATATTCGGTGAAGAGACTTGTCTTAAGGAGCTTCATATATATTCCATTCTTGTAGACCCATTCAAATACTTATGGCAGACAAGTTCGATTAGCATTCCACGTTCACGCCCGCGCCAGGTTAAAGTAGCTTGTGGCACTCTGGCTACACCAAGTGACACAAAGTGGCCATTGCGCTCCCACCCCACCCCATCCCCCAAAAAATTCTACAAAAAACCAAACTTGTTATGACTTATGGATTCATGTGAATTTTATGTATCAATTCAATTTAATATTTGGTATATGTAACGTGGTATATGTTACGTGGTATATGTAACGTGGTATATGTAACGTGGTATATGTCACGTGGTATATGTCACGTGGTATATGTAACGTGGTATATGTCACGTGGTATATGTAACGTGGTATATGTCACGTGGTATATGTAACGTGGTATATGTTACGTGGTATATGTAACGTGGTATATGTAACGTGGTATATGTCACGTGGTATATGTCACGTGGTATATGTAACGTGGTATATGTCACGTGGTATATGTAACGTGGTATATGTCACGTGGTATATGTAACGTGGTATATGTCACGTGGTATATGTCACGTGGTATATGTAACGTGGTATATGTAACGTGGTATATGTCACGTGGTATATGTAACGTGGTATATGTAACGTGGTATATGTAACGTGGTATATGTAACGTGGTATATGTAACGTGGTATATGTAACGTGGTATATGTAACGTGGTATATGTAACGTGGTATATGTAACGTGGTATATGTAACGTGGTATATGTAACGTGGTATATGTAACGTGGTATATGTAACGTGGTATATGTAACGTGGTATATGTAACGTGGTATATGTAACGTGGTATATGTAACGTGGTATATGTCACGTGGTATATGTATACACATACAGACAATGCAACCTGGTCTAATGAACCCCTACTCCCCTAATTTCCCATCCTGGTGACGCCCCCCCCCCCCCCCGGCTACAGTCAGCTAGCATACACTAGTGCCACGGGAAATGATCAGAATGACTTCATTTTCGTGCGATTCTACATCCGAATGATGTGCGCATGCGTGTGGACTCGCTACGTGGAGAGATCAGGTACGAATAAGCACAGGCTATGTGCATAAACTGCATGACGATTAATATGACAGATACGTGTACGCATGCGCATACACATTAAAGGAACCCTAGCTTTGATATACTTTGAAAGAATTTGCTTACGGAAATTGTTTCACAGTAATCCTAAAGCTACGATTCCTTTAATGCGTATGCGCATGCGTACGCCTATGAAACTTAATAATATTCTTCTCTTAAAGATGAACCGTGGCATTATGGTACAAATTCATCTCATCTCTGCACTCTATCATTGCCAGGTTTTTGTAACGTTTCCAAGAGATCTCCAACGAGACGATTGTGAATAACCCATCTTGCCCCCTCCTTAGCACGCCTCCTTTGCGCATGCCACTTGTATTCGTCAGTTTTGGATATTTCTCACATATGGTAACGTCCTGCTGAGTCCTATTATGGCGATGTAGTGACCCAAAGGACGCGATTGGTGTGATGAAACACCCCCGTACAGATTAGCTGTCTCTTGTGGGTACAAGATCGTCATTCTCAATGAACAACTTAATTTGAGTCAAAGACATGTGTCTAAGGACAACCTCCCTTAACACGACCACATTTTTAGCGCACCTACTACACTACTGCTGCTACTGCCGCTGCGGCCGCTGCCGCTACTGTTACCGCTACCGCTACGGCTCCCACTACGACGACCGCTGCCGCTGCTACTGCTATTCCTACTGACGCTGATGCTTCTGCCGCCGCCGCCATTACTGTTACGGCTACTGCTTGCGCTGCCGCTGCCACTGCTATTCCTACTGATATACTGATACTGCTGCTGCTGCTGCTGCTACTGCTACTACTACTACTACTACTACTACTACTACTACTACTACTACTACTACTACTACTACTACTACTACTACTACCACACTACGATGAAGATAAGTTCTAGCATATGCGGTCTGTTCTATGAATTCCTACGTTTATTATGTTACTGCAGCTTTACCAAAATTAAAACGCATATGCCAGCTACGTCATAAACTTCGCTTATGATTTTAACAGTATCGGTGTATATATTATATACAGACGTATAATATTGACGTAATAAAATTTTTTATCTTCCATAAATATTTTCCTATTTTCGTCTGTACGTTTACTGCTCTATTCCTGATCGGTCTTGTTTTATTCCCTTTGGGTAAGCAAACACGCGTTCTTTCAGTAAACAGCGCTGCTGAGGTCTAGTGCTTTCTATGACGACAAAGTTCAGCTTTCAGCAATGCCATTTACAAAATGGGAATCTGTTCCACCAGATTTCTAACAGGAGAAGAGGAGTTAAACAGTTCTGAACTATTCGCGCTAAGAGCAGCAGATTTCAATTACGCGACGAATAGATACAATCTGAAAGTCCGCATCTTCGTCCACTAAGAGCGTTTCTTCACGACTACACGGATAAACATTTATTAACGAACTTTTTCCATTTTATTTCTACGATGTCGAAAACCAAATAAATAATCATTCGTTGTCATTTACGACGCGATTTTACGCGGATACCTATGCATGAAATATTCCCGGATAAGTTAGTTAGAAAATCTGCCCCCAGCGTGACGCGCAAAGATAAGACGGTGAGTTTCCAAAGCAAATGCTCGCGCGGTAAAATATATGTTTTTTGGTGCTTATAAATGATAATTTAAACCCAGAAAACATTTAGGTGAAGAATGTCAAAGCTACAGTGTACGTGGGATAGTAGAGACTATATTTTACATTTTACTGTCGAAGCTAAGATTAATGCTCTTCGTAGCTAATAAGCCGTGGACATACAGAATCAGTTAACAATTTTATACCTCGGATTCCCGGCGTGCACCTGCTTCGACCATGTTTCATCCCGACCATTTATCATCGACCAATCAAACTTCGTTAGCGCATCCATCATTAAATGCCCGGATGGGTTTATCTGTATTTTGACAGTTTCTCGCCTTGATTTCATTAACAGGGGCTGTGAAATGTGCCAATAATGTACATTTCAGATAGGTTTCCACTATTAAGCACATATTTTATGCAAGGTGCAGATTAATGCTTGACAGTTACCTACAAATATATACGCCAAATACATATATCATGCGTGTGTGGGGTGGGGTGAGGGTGGGTGGGCACGGTGGATGGTAGGAAATTAACCATGTAGATGTATGTATTGCTGTTCTACATATACCACAATAACATAATAATAATAATAATAATAATAATAATAATAATAATAATAATAATAATAATAATAATAATAATAATAATAATAATGTTGTTGTTGTGTTGATGTTGTTGTTATTGTTGTTGTTGTTGTCGCCATCGTTCTCGTCGTCCTCTACCGTTATGTAATATTTCTATTTGAAAAGGATATTTGTGTGTTAAACGAGCATGCCACACAAGATCCTTTTCTCTAAATACATTTATTACAATAAAAAAAAAAAAAAAAAAAAGGAGAACCTTAAACATGCAATGAAAGGACATTGGCGGCCCAGGAGAGGAGTGTTTCCGACAATGGAGCACTGGAATGACTGGCTCGGTAACCCAGTCAATCATTCCTGTGTCCAATTGTCGTAAACACTCCTCCGGACCAGCAAATGACCATTTCACATATCGCCAATCCAAAGGTTAGAGTTTCAGGATAGTCATATAGTACATGCATGGAAAATACTTCTCCTAATGTAAATAGTTTTGTGTATGCATTATGAAATTGTATTATACTATTGTCCGTCACATTATTATGTGATTGTGCACACTTACGGGCCATATGCTTACTTTGTGATGAATATATCTATCGTATATTTTTCAACTTTCCCGATCCTTTATCATTAGAGCACGAAATGTAGACACAAAATTGGTTCCCTTGCTGTATAATTTTGATACTAATTTGACTGGATAGTGTTGCTGCCGAAGGTATCAAGACCTTTCATTCAAATTATGCTTAAGATATGCAACAGCTTAATAGCATGACTTGAGATCTAATACTAGTGTTGAAATGGTTAGATGTTAGCGTAGACCTACTATATTGGATGTAAACCCACGGGAGTGTATGTACATGAGTTCATGTGCGTGTGGAAGTGAGTGTGTGTGATTGGGAGTGCATGTGCTTTGGTGAGTTCTTAATTTCAGTAAACTATATATGCCTAATTAACCTTTAAGATACAAACCTTCGATTGAACCTTCTGATTTTATCCTACATTATGAAGTGCTATGTCAAATTTGGCGATTCTTCCGCTCTTTGACCCATAAATGCACAAGCCTAGAAACAAGTCCATAAAATCGGCTAGAGAAATGACCATTTGCAGTCCAGAGGACTATTTTTGAAAATTTATGACAGGAATGACAGGCGCGATAATCGAGCCAGTCTCTCCGGTGGTAAATTTCCAAGAATGGCATTGTCTTGTTCTGGAAACGGACATTTCACAATAGATAGACCTAATCGAGGTTTTCCTGACAGATTTAGTCACTAAAGGGATAAGACATTCGACGGCGTGGGTAATGATAATAATTTTACTAAATCTATTGTTTCTGTATGTATGTTTAATCGTATGTTATAATGTGCTTAGCTGTATTTGTCTACGAAATTGAGAATTAGTTTCTATATTTTAGCACATAAAAATATCGTTATTTCTATTTCTTGCATTGTTTCCAAAGCATTTCAGCAGAAAAGAAAGGAATTTACTTTACAATGCTGAATATATCAATGCTAATTTGATTGAAAGTTTGCTGCTGTTGAAAGCATCAGTAGCTTTTGTTCAAATTACTCTTAATACATTCAGAATATTATATGATTATAAGAAATAGATTCCCTAAGTTCCTTGTCTGTACATAGATGTATAAATTTTTATATATTATATATAAAAATTTGTATATATGTTAATGAGGGCCTCTGATAGATCAGGCCGTGTACTTGAAGTGCTACCCTCAATAAATAACGATTATTATTATTATTATTATTATTATTATTATTATTATTATTATTATTATCCTCCTCCTCGTCGTCGTCCTCCTCCTCGTCGTCGTCCTCCTCCTCGTCGTCGTCCTCCTCCTCGTCGTCGTCCTCCTCCTCGTCGTCTTCCTCCTCCTCGGCGGCGGCGGCGGCTGTAGTTATATGATTAAACGCACTGGCTCAGGATCTCCCAAGGTTGGGAGATATTTTATTTTTATTTTATTGTCTGAGATTTGTTATGTTTGTTTGATAGAGGCGGTATGGCCTATACAATATGAATAATATATATCATTCATTCTGAAGGTTTTTGAAGAGTTAATTTCGATCTAACCAAGATGTCACGTAGATTGGAGTTTTTCTTAAAGGCTATCACTGGACGCAAATTGAGAGGTTCTTTCATTTTATCCTGCAATTTATGATATTCATCTTTCAAAATTTCAGAAATTTCAACATTTTTTCGGTTGTATGTTAAACTGAATGGAATAATTTCACGTTGATCAGCAAGACCAGGGTCCACGTTTATGCCTCTCGGCCATTTTGTTTTCAGTTGCTTAATCCAAAATGATTCTCGAAGTTTTCTTTGTTTATCAGTTTCTCCGGCGTAGCAGAAAGAGGCAGTTGCTCAATAGGCATAATTTCAAAGTGTCTATCGACAGAATGACCAGGAAGATTGAAATGTTGAGCTACGTTGGTGTCCTCGTCGTGTCTAATATCGCAAAGGTGTCTAGTTCCTCGCCATCTTAAAGGGCATTTTGTTTCACCGACATACTGCTTTTGGCATAATTTGCAAGATATTAAATAGATAACATTTTTAGAATCACAATCTAAATTAGACTGAAGTTGGAATTTGCTTTTGTTCTGATAACTGACAAATGTTTTCTGATTAGGTAGATAGAGGTCTAATTTACACCTCTTCTTTCCATATTTCTGAGATTGTCCTACGCCTATAATCGGACGATTGTGACGAATTTTGGTAGGCTTTTGATCGGCAGCCTTATCAGTAATAGTTTCCAAATCATGTAAAGTTTCGGACTTTATTTTGCGCAAAAATCGTGTTGAATATCCCCTCGGTTTGAGGGCTTTAAATAAGGTGGAACACGCAGATTCAAAATTCTTTCTATCACTAGAATTTCGATGAAATCGGATAATCTGTGATTTGACAATACCTTTAAAAGTATGAGGTGGATGGAAAGATTTCTTATGCAGTAGTTGATGGGAATCGGTGGGCTTAAAGAATACTTTGTAATCAAGAAGCCCACTCGTGTTGTTGTTGCTGGTGTTGTTGTTGTTGTTGTTGTTGATGTTGTTGTTATTGTTGTTGTTGTTGTCGCCATCGTTCTCGTCGTCCTCCTCGTCGTCGTCGTCGTCGTCGGCGCCGGCGGCGGCGGCGGCTGTGGTGGTACTGGTGGTGTGGTGATGGTAGTGGTGGAGTTGATGGGTTGGTGGTGGTGGTGTTGGTGGTGGTATTGTTGGTGGTGGTGATGGTGCTGGTGTTGTTGTTGTTGTTGTTGTTGTTGTTCATTGCTACTGCTGGTGGTGTTGGTGGTGTTGGTGTTGTTGGTTGTGGTGTTGGTGTTGGTGGTGGTGGAGGTGGTGGTGGTGGTGGTGGTGGTGGTGGTGATTGTGGCAGTTGTTGTGATGTTGTTGTTGTTTTGGTGTTGTTGTTGTTGTTGTTGGTGGTGGTGGTGGTGGTGGTGGTGGTGGTGGTGGTGGTGGTGGTGGTGGTGGTGGTGGTGGTGGTGGTGGTGGTGGTGGTGGTGAAGGAAGCTGTTCATTTCCTATGTCCAGTGTATAAGAAGGAACGATATACGGGAAAGAGTGGCACTATCATTACTTAGCGATAAGGAGACGATCTTGGAGTGCTTTTTCGATTGCAGCACTTACGTCATGCAGAGACGTGCAAGGCCCTGATGCACTGACACGTGCATGTCACTCATATGAGCCACCACCATCCAACCCACCCACCCCCTCCTCACCCCCCGCCCTCTTCATTCTCCTTCTCACATCACCCTCTGCATTTCACTCAGACACACCCTCCCTCCAGCACCTATTACATCTCCTTTCAGGCCACTATTTCTCTGTCTCTCCCTCGTCTCTCTTCCATATCCCGCTCCTCCCTTTCTTTCTCTCCACTCCCAATTCCACCCCTCTCTCCCCACCCACCCCACCCCACCCCCATCCCTACCGTAGCCCGTCCCCTTTGCCTTCCATATTAGCTATGCACATTTGAATAGATTGGCTCGTCCCTTAGTTATCAAAAACGAAAAATGATGAACAGATACAAATTGGTATACATTTGTAAAAGTGTCTGTCGTTGTGGCTATAATACATACAAATTAGCAATAAAATGAAACTGTCGAAATTATTGTTTTGATTGGTCTAGATCGTGTTCCTTATTTCGAGCTCACATTCGGGTCACGGCTAAGCTGTTTAACCTGTTTACGCTCAGTCTATTATGGGTGACTTCTCCGGTGAGGTCATTGAGTTTTTACATCGGTACCCATTTATACGTGGGGAAAGGCAACAAGTAGGAACCACAACTCCAACTGACCCACTCCACCTCCTACAACATCCCGAGCTCGTACCCACATATCGGACATATCCTAATAAACAGTTTACGAAGAGCTTGAACATACATTTGTATATTTCTTTTAATAGTTATCGTGTAATCCTCTCCCGGGGAGTGGGGGAGGGTGGGGGGGGGGGGGGGGGGGTGTACATTACTCTCCCCTCGTTGACACGCGCTGTATGTTGAGAGACTTGGGATAAATATTTTGTCAGATGTCAGGATTCAGTGACAGACTTCCATCATCTGACATCATCCCGCCAATTTACCATCTCCTGAATGGTCTATCAGGAACTAGTCGCCTCTCTGTGTATACAACATGCATACTCACTGTTCTCTAGTCACCTCTCTGTGTATACAACATGCGTACTCACTGTTCACTAGTCACCTCTCTCTGTATACAACATGCGTACTCACTGTTCACTAGTCACCTCTCTGTGTATACAACATGCATACTCACTGTTCACTAGTCACCTCTCTGTGTATACAACATGCATACTCACTGTTCACTAGTCACCTCACTGTGTATACAACATGCGTGCTCACTGTTCACTAGTCACCTCTCTGTGTATACAACATGCGTACTCACTGTTCACTAGTCACCTCTCTGTGTATACAACCTGCATACTCACTGTTCACTAGTCACCTCTCTCTGTATACAACATGCGTACTCACTGTTCACTAGTCACCTCACTGTGTATACAACATGCGTACTCACTGTTCACTAGTCACCTCTCTGTGTATACAACATGCGTACTCACTGTTCACTAGTCACCTCTCTGTGTATACAACCTGCATACTCACTGTTCACTAGTCACCTCTCTCTGTATACAACATGCGTACTCACTGTTCACTAGTCACCTCACTGTGTATACAACATGCGTACTCACTGTTCACTAGTTGCCTCTCTGTGTATACAACATGCGTACTCACTGTTCACTAGTCACCTCTCTGTGTATACAACATGCATACTCACTATTCACTAGTCACCTCTCTGTGTATACAACATGCATACTCACTATTCACTAGTCACCTCTCTGTGTATACAACATGCATACTCACTGTTCACTAGTCACCTCTCCGTGTATACAACATGCGTACTCACTGTTCACTAGTCACCTCTCTGTGTATACCACATGCGTACTCACTGTTCACTAGTCACCTCACTGTGTATACATCATGCGTACTCACTGTTCACTAGTCACCTCTCTGTGTATACAACATGCGTACTCACTGTTCACTAGTCACCTCTCTGTGTATACAACATGCATACTCACTATTCACTAGTCACCTCTCTGTGTATACAACATGCATACTCACTGTTCACTAGTCACCTCTCCGTGTATACAACATGCGTACTCACTGTTCACTAGTCACCTCTCTGTGTATACAACATGCGTACTCACTGTTCACTAGTCACCTCTCTGTATATACAACATGCATACTCTCAGTTCGTTTTAACAGATCTGCTGTTCAATCCTTTAACATTCATATCAGCCAAAACGGCTTCTGCAGTGGTCTTGAGAAATGTCCATTTCCAGACCAAGAAAAACTATTTTTGAAAATTTACCACTGGAATAACTGGCTCGATAACCGAGCTAGTCATTCCAGTGGTAAATTTTCAAAAATAGTTTTCTCTTGGTCTGCAAATGGACATTTTCTATGAGAAAATTGAATTTTTTTCCTGAGTAAATTCGAGGAGCTATTACTATCTAATGATATATATGACAGCAACAGATTTTCGAAACGCAGATGTTTTCTACAAGCAAGGCAATGGTACAGTATAGATTTCAAAGAGCTCACAGCCACACATCTGTACATAAATGAAACCCAGTTTCCACATATAAACTTGTCTAATGCAAACGAGATGGATGTCGAAGTTATCTTACTTTAGGCGATAAGAACTGGAGTACGAACATAATCTTGGACTCACTTCTACTGCAACCGACATTGCGAGTCATTGTGCAACATGGATGATCGTTTACCTGTCCTACTGGAATTCCCGCGGATGTTAAGATGCACCAATATGATGACACACGTGTCCTAATAATGCAATATAACTGTAACAGCTGGCAGCTCAAATGACCCTCATGAACAACCTCTAGGCTTGTCATCGTAATCTCTTGCAAACCATCACGAATCACAACTGCCCACATAGCCTAATATAAAACACTGCACTGCACATCATGATTACATTACCTGTAGGAGTAGCATAACTGCACTGGTCAGTGATTGTTCTAATTCTCCGGTTGCCAGTAAATACGTCAACTCAGAAAGCAGTGTACATTATGGTTACATTTTCTGTAAGAGTAGCCTAAGCATTATAATTTTATTACTCTGTCCCAACAACACCAGGCATGCAGAGAGAACACCAACTTGTTAAGTAGTCTGCAATCAGTCCTAAAAAACATAATCAATATGGTCCTATAGAAGAAAAAGAAGAGAAAAGAGACTAGCTTACTGCCTTTGCTGTCCATTTTAAGATATCAGATTAAAGTCGTGGGAAATTAAATGTATTTGTTATTAGCTTTGTATTAAAAGTCATATTTATGAATTTGTGTAGGGGGGGGGGGCAGTTTGAAGCTTTGCAATGGTTAGATATAGTATATAAATAACACAATGAGGGAGTTTGCTTGAGGTCGATGAGGAGATTATTTCCGATTAATGGCGGTGTCATTACTGTTTTCAGGCTTTTCCGGTTAGGGCGTATAAATCATGGCCGATGCGGATCTTTATACCTAAGTTATCTGTGCAGTCATTGGGTGTATTTATGTAGTAGGCATCTTTGGTGGGTTATCTTGGGACTCTGTCAGGTGGCACCTATGTGGATGTTCGAACGTTTGTTACTAGCGCGCTGTAGTAAACTACTGGTTCCTTTCAAAGGGGAACAGCAGTGGATGTTTACTCCACATTTTTTTCTAATCTGGATCTAAAAACGTTGACAAATGGTGCATTGATTATATAGTCAGGTACATTTTTCAGCGTGTGTGAAGCGCAAAGGGAAGGAGTACATTCTGCTGTTTAGCCGTGATCTGATTTTCATAATTTTTAGACTATGACCTCTTCTGATATTGTTATTGTAATAAAGCTGTATACGGATTGATGGTGGTTGATCATATTTGTTATAAAGGATTTTATATAACACGATTATAGTCTTCTAAAGGCACCATTGTGGAATAATATCCAAATTGGATTCCCACATTATTCCGAAGACGAGGAAACGCAAGTGTTGGTAATATAAGTTCGAGCTGAACTTATATTACCAACACTTGCGTTTCCTCGTCTTCGGAATAATGTATAGGAAAGGACTACATGGGCCACAGACTACAGAAAGGTCATGTTCGTGAATTAACTTCTCTGAGGCCAGAACCGTATTATGTGACAATGAAATACTCTCATGAAATCTATCAGTCACTTAACTATTCCCAGTTCAAGGTTGTCTGTGGTACAGATCAGTTTGAGATTAAAACATACTAACCTCAGCACACCGCCGCGGATGGGATGACTTTATGTTGTTCCGGCCCGCGCACTACCTCATCCTCTTCTGACTGCCCAGCCGTGCAAAGCTGTTTCACTCTATTCTCAAGCGTGTGTGCACAATTCACAATCACGGAATCACATGCCACACAACATACAATAGTCAAGTCTCTCAATCCCATATTCTCTCATTTACATCTCTTTTGTGAGAGAATTCTCAAATGGCGGATATATACTAGTGACGAACTTGAAGTTGTCATCGGGAATCTTGCTTAAATATTGTTCAGGATGGCCCTAGATGAGCAGCTGAGATTTTGTAAATGAATAAGGCACAATTTAACGCTGAAAATCTGATTGATTCCAGCAGGACTTCAGGATGGAGGCATGCCATGGATTTTGCTTGTGTTAAAATCATGGTTTCTCATACGTCGCAGATAAAATATGGTGGTTATTCTACAGCATATATGCTTACGATGCTATGCGTGACAAGTTCAGTCCCTCTTAGCTTACTCTATATCTTTCAATGACTATTCATTCACAGCAGCGTATATCTAAGGTGTATAGCTTTAAATATGAAATTGGTAGGTACACAACGGTGCGCCGTGAACTGTATGAGTGCAATAAATGCAGTTCGTGTGGTGTCAGAGGTCACTGACTTCATTGCAGCGAATTGCAACAACCGTTGGGAATCGTGCTCTGGGAGTGTGAGGTTTCTGACTGGCTACTCGGGTTCTCATAGAATGGAATACACACGGAAGAATAGTGAAAAATAATCTCAGTATGATGTCGCCATGGACTCAGATACGCTAGTTCTCTGTTCCAGTGACGATAGCAATGGAAGATATAGCCATTTATTCTAAGAATCTGTGGACAAGGAAAGTCAATAAAAGCTGCTAGTCATTCTCGGCTGAGCTAAATTAATTATTCTGGCATCGCCACTTCTTTAGTTGTAAAATGGTCAACCCAACTGCATTGAAGGTGTCACAGGACCGATAGTATGGTGCTTATGGTGATCCTATGTATATATTCAGTGTGTGTTACATAGGATAGTGAATGCGTTGCTGCTTGGGGAACCCTGACATTATCTAGTAATGGTACGTCCCATCTAGTCTCTTTTTGCCGTCACTACCCGAATATCCAGCCATGGTTATATATGGGCGTTCTATATGTGCTACGTTTGCCATTTACCGAGATGAACTTTCCTCTGCAGTATGGACCATTAGTCTATCTCCGTCAGTAATCATACTTTTTCCAAATCTAAGATTCCATCCATACGCTCACTTTATCAGAGTATCATAGGTACAGGATCATATGCTGTAGTATTGCGCTTATGATTGTGCAAACGGATAATAATAAGCATAAAAGGTTCCCCTAGATACTAATTGTTGATCTATATCTGTTAGTCTGAAGTCTTTCGTTCTGGCTGACACAAGTGTCATGAGGATTAAACCTACGGCTATTGTCACAGTTGTATCCTTCCAGGAACCAACAATATCCGATCAAAGTTGTGATGAACAATCGTCAGAAAAGTGTTCAAATCTGGCACTGTTGACACACTTACCGCATACCCTAGTGATTGGCTTTTGGTTTGAATCATCAATTGATGCATTAAAGAGAACTCGGTACTCTCCTTAGAACGAAGTAGGTCATGGTGATAATGAACTTGGCCAGGTCCTTGTAATTTCGAGGAACTTGTCGTCTCAAAACTATTCACCTCGCTGGCAAACGCTGTAGTACTCTTTTTGGAAGACGCCCTCGCATCAACCTCTGCATGCAGTATAGTTTACTCCACAAGTAAGAATATCTTAATCTATACGTAAGAATGTCCGAGCTTTAGAATTTCCACAAAATGGACATCGACATGGAATGTACATACCGGGTATGCAGTTAGAGATGGAATAGCCGACAATGTGGACTTCATAGACGAGGAAAAGCCACCCTTTGACGAACTACACTTGATATAGATGCACACAAATTAAACAATGAGAATCGCTTTATGAATCAATCCAGAACAGAGTTCACCCACATATATACCTATCAACAAAGCATGAAGCTAAAATAAATGATGATCCACTGCTTTTCAGTACTGCTGACATCGGTTCACACTGCGTCATGGGAAGGAAAGCCTTCCAGTCCTTCTGGAAACTGTGGATTCTTAGATGATGCCATTGACAAGACTGCGTTTGTACAATGTAACGTGCGTGCAAATGTAAAAACGGTCCATGTTTGGCCATGTGCTAACGATACCAGAAGAAGCACCCGTACAGATAGCGTTACTGGGCGCCAGTAGATATAAGCCAGGGGATGATGTCATTGCATAAATCTGTTATGCGTCATGCGAACTGATCGAGAAAACAGGGCTTTGTACATTCAGATCAAGAATGGACCTGAGGAAGATAAAAGTTTTAGCTGAATAAAGGATGTAGTGGTCAAAGGTTAGAAAGGACAGATTGCAGCAGTAGTTTCTTCTACTACAGCTGCAGGATACTGTCATCTTATTTATTCTGATAAGCCATGTAAGGAAGTTGTCAGATTGAAAAACTCTAAATGAAGGACTGTACGCAAACTGTGGCCCTGCTCCCTCAGGGGTCCCCTCCAATAATCTTATTTACTGAAAAGCCATGCTACATGTCGTCCTGATGTGGTGATCATTTGTACCAATGATGATATGACGAGTTTGAATGATGTCTGCATTAATGGTGGAACGATGTATAACATATGCTTTCTGTCTGAAGAGTTCATCACTTTAATCTCGAGGTGTAATAAACTCTGCGGTACGTCCTTTAGGCGCGTGCAGTGAAATGCATAGGAAGGTAGCCCATCCATCTGGAGAGTGGGAGGGGCCTGTGAAGGGTATGGGAACAATTATACAAGGTGCGAGATGCTGCTGCGTCAAACAGTATTGTCAAGTCACGATAACTGCAACATGATGGTACAATACCTAGTGTGAGTTGAATCCGGCTTCAAACTCCTGATTTCTCTCTATATTTTGAGGGCGGACGCGTGGGTCGTGGTGGTGATGGTGGTGGTTGTCAGGGTGTGTGTGCAATTGTGACGATACAGAGCTATTGTACGGGCTGTTGAGAAATCGCGTGGAAGATAAGTGCCTATTGACTGCGAACCAAAAGCAGCTCTTACAGGCTCTCCGCGCATTAACCATCTGAAGTAGCAGCTTCGATTGTTTTAATAAATCAATACCGTTTATATGCCAACTGCTGTTCATTTTGGGGGAAATATCGGAAACCCTTCCTCTCATAAAACTGTTGCTCCCTGTGACAGCAACACCTTCCAACAACTTTGTTGCCAAAATGAACAGCAATATTCCTGTCAGAATCCTGAGGTATTTGGGGTGTAGAAAGTTGAATGATTATCCTTTTTTCTACATTTTCTATTCAGAAAATCGTTCACATTCTTCAGAAATCTCCCAGCGTGTTAATCACTCTAGCCTCTATGTACGAGGACACGCTACACACAGAAGTGCTTGAACGACTCACTCTAAGGCCACACAATAGTAGGAACCCTATTCACACGCGCGCGCACACTTCCGCATCATGTGTAACCTGGGCAGATCCTACTATGAATGGGTCGTGAGATTTACGAATAAGGCACCGTCTACCCGTGCAATACAAGAGGGCGTACGTTGTTGACAGGATGATACTAGACCGTCTCTCGATGGCGAGCCATTAATTGTAACTGTGGATAAACATGCGGAGGTTGATGTCCGCAACCAGTATATATTTTGACAGACTTTATATTTGAATAAAAATGGAAATAAATTTTTCAAAATGATATTCTCCACAGAACGCTCTTAACTGAATGATTCTTTAACGCACCAATGAAGCATTTAGTCAGTTGGTCAATGACACAAACCACTTTAAACAACTAGCTATTCGCTCGTCTGTTTGTAGGCACCACAGATCCATTGCGCAATTGTTTAATGGCGGTCCCGTTGTCAATGCGCTAAAGATTTTGGTCAAGGACAAGATACAGAGGTCAAAGGTGAATAATGACTGATTCCTGCTGTAGGATGTTCTTACTGCTACAGCTGCAGAATACATTACGTAATCATGGAGGATTACAGTTTATCCACCAATCATATAACATCATAATCAACTATATGACGTGCATGATGACGTCATAATCAATTACGTGACGTGTATAATGACGTCGTAATCAATTACGTCATGAGTGGGGTTGGTAAGTTCGTCATGAACGTTTAATTGATGACGGGCTAAACGGTATTGTACGAATTGTAAGTCTTCACTATTTAATAAACATGCTGTTGAATATTTTGAAAGTAATTTGCCTGGGCGCTGTTGCAGCCATTGGCAGCAACCGCACTCAGAGGAATTAATTTCGAAATATTCAAAAGCTTGCATGTATAGTTGGAGTATCAACCTCTCTTGTCACACCAGGTTGATCACGATTACCATGTGCTGAATGAAGCAAGCTTATACATGTCATTGGTGACTGACATGGATGAAACAAAGACAAAGAAGAAAGCAGTAACTAAACATTGCAGATAGGTCGATTATAATTTAGCCATGTTAGCCATTATTGATTCCATTTGCGCCAGTTTAGCCACTTTAGCCACTTTAGCCATTATTGATTACATTTTAGCCACTTTAGTCACTTTAGATGTTATTGATTCCATTTTCTCCATTTTCGCCACTTTAGACATTATTGATTCCATTTTAGCCATTTTAGTCATTTTAGACGTTGCTGTCAGCAACTTCGCAATTGTAAATACATCGATTCTATTTTAGCTCGTTTAGCCATCATTGCTGAAAGCACTAGATAACCTTCGCTATTTTAGCCACTATTCATAGCAACTTTGTTATTTTAGGTGGATCAGTTCTATTTTAGCCACAATATTACTATCAAGAACTCTATAGATAAATCGATTCGATTTTAGCTATTTTAGCCATCATTGCGAGAAGTACTATGTCACTTTAGCCACGCTAGCCACGCTAGCCACGCTAGCCACGCTAGCCACTTTCGTCACTATTGCTGGCTACACTGCAGTTTTGGATTCCATTTTAACCATTGTACCAACTTTAGACAGTATTGCCAGAACGCTGCAGTTGTAGATTCTGTTTTGACCGTTTTACGCAATTTACCCTGCAACTGCATAGAGAGGTTTTAGACATGTTAGCCATTTTCGCCACTACTGCTGGCAACTGTGCTATTTTAGCTGGATCGATTCCATTTTAGCAATCTAATCCACTTTATACTTTTTTGCCATTCTATTTTAGCCGTTTTAGCCAATTTACTCTCCAATTGTAGACGCAATTTTTGCCATGTTGTCCATTTTCGCCACTATTGAGGGCAACGCTGCTATTTTAGATAGCTCTATTCTATTTAGCTACCTTGGCACGTTAGCCAGCCAGAGTGTGACTACTGTGGCAATTATGCGATGGAACTTTCCAGTTCGTGCTGTGCCCCACCCACGTCTAGCTAAGCTCCACCCACACTTCGCCGTGTTGGGATTGATCGATCTACGAATGCCCTAACTATCAATTTCCCGAACATTCTACAGGTAAGCTGTTGAATATTTTTATTAGTTTCAAAATATTCAACAGCATAGTTATTAAATACTAAAGACATACAATTGGTACAACAACGCATATTCAGTCTTCAAATAGGCGTTCGTGAACTGGCTAGATGGCTCATGAGCGTACGCTCATTATGGGGCTAGTTGTCGCGACAGCCGATGACGGGAGGTCAGGAAATTGCAATTGCACATGACCGGGTATTCATTTATCGGTGGGCGCAGACGGTCAGCTGCATATATAAGTTAAGAATGACTAAATTATACTTTGGTATTTTGAAGAGAAATTGAGCAGACCCAAATTTATATATTTTTCTCAGAAATGAAATTGTATTTGGCTATATTAATCTGACACTTTATTCGACTACGTAATAAGCCTAGTGACAAAGGCAGAATATTTTGAAAACTGCATCCGAGGATAAAATACTGAACTCTGAAATACCGCATTTGAGAGGGTCGTGAGCGATCTAGCCAGTATATACGATATCTATTGTCGGATGTACATCCGGCTTATATCCACACATCATGCACGGCTCGATATGCGTCCGTACGTCCGTGCGTCTCATCGCCATAATAAGGATTTGGGATATAAAGATGTGTGCGTCCGTGAGTCTCGTACATATAATACAGATATGACTGCGCATGCGTACATCGCATAGCTACAATACACCTCATAAATAAGAAATGTGGCAGTTAGTAGAATATTTAATACGTTGTAATAAATGTTTTATTGAAAATTTTGGACAAAATTTTATTGCAAGCCATTGTTGCCTTATAGTACAGCTCACAAGATTCAAGATTATTTATTGCTATAATCCATGCACAAGGATACGGCAATTGACATATAAAATTGTAACAATGTATACACAAACATTTATGAACAAATATCTAAATATATATGCTTAGCAATACGTCATACAAGAAAGAATATTAAGGGAATATGGCTTGGTACAAATTGGTAAAAATGATAATAATAATAATAATAATAATAATAATAATAATAATAATAATAATAATAATAATAATAATAATAATAATAATAGTAATAACGACGACGACGACGACGACGACGCCGACGACGACGACGACGACGACGTCGACGACGACGACGACGACGATAATAATAATAATAATAATAATAATAATAATAATAATAATAATAATAATAATAATAATAATGATGATGATGATGATGATGATGATGATGATGATAATAATTAATAATAATAATAATAATAATAATAATAATAATAATAATAATAATAATAATAATAATAACAATAATAATAATAATAATAATAATAATAATAATAATAATAATAATAATAATAATAATAATAATAACAATAATAATAATGAGTTAACACGTTTCCAAAATAAAACAAAAAAGAAACACGTGTGTAAAATATTGAACACGATGTAAGAAATGTGCTGTTGAATATTTGGAACATAATTTGATTGGAAAGCATTGCTGCCTTATATTCCAATCCAATTCACCTTTCCAGAGTATCCATCGATGATCTGACCTCATATGATGTCATACTCAGCTAAGCGGTATGTTGGATGACGTCATAATCATTACGTCATAAATGATTCTATTAGGCCCGTCTTTAACTCTTAATAGTCCAGCACGTTGTACGAATTGTATGTCTCTACTATTTAATAAACATGCTGTTGAATATTTTGAAACTAATCTGACTGGGCGCTGTTGCTGCCATAGTTTCAAAATAGCTTACCTGTATAGTATTTTGGAAATTGATAGTCAGGGAGTTCAGAGACCGATCGATCCCAACACGAGCGAGGCGTGGATGGAGCTTAGCTAGAGATTGGGGGTGGGGTGGGGGTGCATTGCTAAAATGGAAAGGTCCATTATGTTCGACATATTCAACAGTACATTTTATTTTGGGGGTTTTAAACAACCAACAAATTTATTTCTGAGTTGTACTATATAACGCTGGCATGGGGGCGTGTGCGTCCGTGCGTTCCATAGCTATAATACAGATTTGAAGGCGTGTGCGTCAGTGCGTTTCATAACAATAATTCAGGTATGGGAGGTGAGTGCGTGGCTCTAACAACGACGACCGACCATCAGTTACATTTCCCGTCATTTACTATTGTATACGTCAACAATACAGACGCTGCGAAGAAATTGTTCTCATTTGCAACAATACGAAATTATTTGCAATATATTTTTCAATCGTTTTGTGTTGGGCCTAGATCTATTCTTTTAGGTTTCAATGCACGTTCGTTTGCGCGTACGATCTTTTGGTAAGTTCGGTTTTTCTTCACGTGCGCTCATTAATGTGTTTAACGATGTTACTTCTGTATTTATTTTACGAAAGGCATAGCCCCTACCTCCTTCCAATATGATCTCTAAATCGTACAATTTAAAAATGGCAAAAATGCTCGCAAATTGCAAAGTACATTGACTGAAACTGGTTGCTACCTGTCGCATCAAGAGGTGTGTAAGCCTACCAATTTGCTGTCACAGTATTCGAGATAATTTCATCTTATTTTGCATTATACGCATTCTCGCATCAAGAGTAAAATGTGTCTATTAACTGTGACTGCTGCAAGCCACCAGAAAATAATTCAAATGGTCAATAACTCTGGACCTGCTCAATATTCTGAAAACAATTTGACTGAAAGTTGTTGGTGGCTTAGCCACCAACAACTTTCCGTCAAATTGTTTTCAGAATATTCAGCATCTCCAGAGTTATATCCCAGAGGAAAAGTCGTCTGCAGACATTCAGCGGGTAGACGCTTAATAACGCAGTAGTAGAATCGAAAGTGGCGCGGCGTTTGTATTGAAAGGCCCTGTAGATGATTATAACCTTGCTAGTTTGTAATTATAGGCTATATCGTGTCGAAACTCACAGCGGATAAATCACACATGTTTTCCCCATTCAAAATGCTCAGCTGAAATGTTCAGAACAATCATATCTCAGTTTATGCCAACCCAAAAAAAACGACAAAGATGTGGAAAGATATGATAATGTGAACTTTTATAGAGAAAACTTCGGAGTCTGAAATCAGGCTGAATGAAGACGTCTGATCTCGTTATAGGAATTAAGCAGCAAATTAGTCTCGCGTGTACAGTATGGCTCAGAAATAACTTTACATACCTCCAAAAAACAACAAGAGCAATCAGAAATTGCAGACCCGTCCTCCTGTTTTTGTCACATTGTAAAGAAAAGTTTTCGGATTTTCAGAATTTTGGGGATTTTCCGAATTTTTCGGTTTTCGGATTTGTTCGGATCAGACCCACAGTTCTTGTGTATAAACCCGACCAGTTGTTTCCGCGATATCCATAGATTTTGAATTTGATCTGATCCGGATCAGTGTTCCTTTATCTGGGTCACAGTTAAAGTTTTGAAATCATCGTGCACGGCGAGTTCCCTCACTGTGTTAAAATGTGAGCCAAATCGGATCGGCAGTTTTTTAGATACGGATACTGAAGAAGACGGGCGGACGGGCGTACGGGCGGGCGGGCGGGTGTGAGGGTGGACTGGTGGACAAAGAGACACGATAGCAATACCCTCTTCACCTTAAGGGCCGAATATTTAGAACGTAATTGGATTGCGGCCTAATCCAATTATGCTCAAAATATTCAACAATATATTCCTTACATCGTGTTCAACATTATACTAACTAACATGCTTCTGTTTTAATCTTGGAAATCTGTTAACTTATGTATTAGATGGACTGTAAGATGCCACTTATGGTAATGATGTAGAAGCAACTGGAAGAAATGACGAATTACGTTAGTTTGAAAGCAATGTTACTGAATCCGGATGAGCCGTGAAACAACACCAGGCAGTGTTCTCACTAGAGAGTTAATCTGGAATAACGCCATACTTCAGTACATGGCGTTATTCCTGATTAAGTCTCTGGTGAGAACGCGGCCTAACTTACAGAACAACACTGATGACAACCATTGCGAAAACTATTACTAAAAAAATGAACGGAATACAGAAAGTAGTAAAGCCAGTAGTAGCAGTAAACAAAAATTATTCATTCTTGTATTATTCCTTTCTTTTTCATATTTTACGGGAGACGATGTGATGGCTGAGCTTGGAACACCTGCGTGGTAGCGGGGATGAAGTTGTCTGGCGGCCATGGGTGGGGACACGCCCAGTTTCATTGAAAATTGTTGATGGGAAATGCTTCACCACTTCACGTACAACAACAGCAACGAGCGTGAGTTATTATCATTGGAAATTGAACGCGTCGCACGTCTTTTAGTCATCGCTTATTCAAAATTCTTTCGAGAACTGTGTTTGCCATTCAGGTTAATACGACACTTGGGCCGACTGAAATTTCAAGACAACTATACCTGAAAGTTGTTCAAAACTGTACGGCTAATTCGAATAGGACCTGTTAGTTTCAACATAGTAAACAGACTATACTTTGCATCAGAAAGAATGTCGTTTCTGGCATTTCAGTGTTCAAAGGTAGCTGTACGCATAACAAGTGGTCTTCGTTGATTGATATATGCCCAAATGTTTATTATGAGAGCAATAGGGGGATTCATATCTAGGTATGCCCCGCCCATTTCTAGCTAACCCCCACCCGCGTGTTGGAATCGATTTGAAACTTTGAAATCTGTTCACAGAATATAAATTTCAAGGTCGCTTTACAGGTAAGGTCCTAGTCAGATCTGTTTCCAAATATTTAACAGAATGTGTATTAAATTGTAAATTCATCAAAGACATACAACTCGTACACTCGTGGCGGACTTTTCGATTTTCGTGACGGAGCTATACGTCATTTTGATTGTGACTAAATGTTGCGTGTTTGATTTTGACGTCAGATACTTGAGGTACACATCCGATCCCTCTATTGCTTTAGGTGCAGTTGCTATCGGAATATGAAGCATAAAACTCCTTATATTATTATCTTAACACTTTGACTCTCGAATTAGTTTTTAAAAATATGTCGCTTTTCTCCTAGAAAATGTCCGTTTGCAGACCAAGAGAACACTATTTTGAAATTTTATCACGGGAATGACTGGATCGGTTATCGAACCAGTCATTCCAGTGGGAACTTTACAAAAATAGTCTTCTCTTGGTCTGCAAATGGACATTTCTCAAGACCACTGTATACGCCATTTTGACTGATGTGAATGTAAAAGCGTTTTAATGAATTCCAAATAATAAAGTCCAAGGTTAGTGGAACGTAAAAAGGTGAAGTTTTTCTAATCAATATTCGCTCTCATTATAGGCCTAAACGCGGATTTAAAGGACGTTCACTTTGTCGTTGCTGTGAAAATCTTCAGATTGACAGATGTTAACTCTCACTGAGATACATAATGCAATAAAATATATCAAATACAGAGTTCATTTATAAAACTCCATTCAACCAGTGGCCGCCACTAATTAAGAACCGAGTCCTAACATTGTAGTTAAATCTAAATGAGAACGAGCATCGATTTTGTACAAATGTAGGCCTCTGAATTCTTTCATCAGGTATGGTACTCGAACTAGCCGAATATGGGCATGAATAAGGACATACAATTGTACATTAATTAGCCCTGAAGGCAATGGCATGCGGGATAACAGATCGCAAACAACAATATATGAGGTTGCAGGACGGTGGTCAGTCCGGTGGTGAGATGGGCCTTGATAATGTCGAGGGCGATTGCATTATTGATTTTATGGCGTATCAAAGTTGATAAAGGCAGTTGTTCTGGTGTGGAAAGAAAGAAGGAAGGGAATCGTTACTTTCCCCCATGTATGCTAAATCTTTAACAATGTATGTAAATGAGAGTTTCGGAATGTTGAACAATGTTGATCATTTGCAACCTTGTTTCCGAAACCTCCAATAAAGATATCCATTTCTAGCTTAAGGCATGCCACACACATTTCTAGCCAAGCTCCACCCACCCAGTGCGTGTGTTTGAATCGATTGCGTGACCACCATATCCCCGGAATCTCGATCACAAGGGAACTATATAGGTTTGATATTTTGTTTATAGCAGCAACATCTCCATTTCAAATTCGTTTTATGATAATTGAACAATATATTTATCAAACAATAAATTCATCAAAGGCACATAACTCAGACACCTATCGTCGGATGGTTACTGCGTCGGACATACGTCATATGATTTTGACGTCAGCTAACAAGCGACGTATTTTGATCATAACGCCAGGACTGATGTTTGAGTGACAGATTAGATTCCTTTTTGTCTTTTAGTCTCTAGCCACCCAGGGCACGAGGTAGCAGAATTAGTTCTAAATGCCATTCATAATGTATGTGTTGGATATTGTATAATCTGCACAGCCAGTATATAATGAGGTGGATCTTCCTGTAATGTGTTATTCCATTTATCTTTAACCATTTAAAACTCAAATCTGCTTGAGATAGTATCAGTTTTCACATAGCCCATTTGTGGACCGAAGGTGCAACACCGTTAGCATGATTGCCTTAAGATGGAACAACCGAGATTTCAAGGTTGAATTATGAGTTTTGTTTTATCAATACACGCATAATAATAATAATAATAATAATAATAATAATAATAATAATAATAATAATTATTATTATTATTATTATTATTATTATTATTATTATTATTATGTTAATACATAATACATGTTTCTAAAACATCTTTACTTTGGGGGAGGCAAAATCGGTGTTTCGTTACGACAATCAATGAAATACTATCGCTTGACCACCTAAATGCAATCCTCATGTGAATGATAGCACCTGTGTGAGTGGACAGCTTCTGACTGTGCAATGCGTTCGGGAAACATGGGGCTGACTGTTTTCATAATTATCGTGTGTTTAACTCAGTTTCGGTTTAATGATATCAATCGCATTATAGCTGGGAGCATTCCTCATAAACCTGGATGCCATTTTCCTCCTCCTCTCTCTTCGTCAATAAAAATCCATCCGATCCCGTCTGACTTTCCGCGCTCCTGTAATAGAGATGAGTTTAATGTTCCAGCATATTGGCGTTCTCACGCGACTCACCACTTAATTACAAGGCAAGAGTTTTGTGCTGTCCGACAATTTGAAGATCAAGATTCCGAAATTGGCAAAATAGTCCGCAAATTATGACAAATGTCTGCTTAAGCGTGCATTGTTATCCGCGCACGTGCACGGGAAGACGAGCATGTTAGATACGTCATTTGTTTCCGGCCGCTCAAGCAGAAGGGCAAAGTTCTTGAAAATTGCTCGTAAAATATCGTTTTCGTAATTTTGATTTCAAATGCGAGGGCGCGATTGGTGGCTCTCAAAGAAAGGGTATTTCTTTACTCAAGGGCCTAAAATATATCCTGGACCGGAAATGTCTTGAAATTATGTACAAAAGCTTTATTAGGCCATCTCTAGAATACACAGATGTTGTCTGGGATAACATACCACAGTATCTTGTAACACGACTGGAGGACATCCAAAAAGATGCTCTCAGAACAGTATGTGGAATGACACGTAGTCCTCATACGGAAGACGTGTACACCGAAACAGGAATAGAAACGCTTTCACATAGACGGGAATCTCACAGACTAGTTATGCTATATAAAATTATCAACGGAATGACGTGTGAAATTCTGAATAATCACCTTCCCGCATTATCCCAGGCACGAAACGCCTACAACATTCGTCACGCAAACCTATTTACTCCATTTCGTTGCCGAATTGAGCTCTTCCGAGGATCCTTTTTACCAGCAACAGTCCGCGCATGGAATACTCTCCCAGCGCCGGTCACGTGTTCCGTTACTCTCACGGAATTCAAGAGCAAACTTAAAGCCATGTCGCCATACGACGCCTCCTCTCTGGTATTATGGCGGCCACAGGTTAGCTAATGTAATCCTATGTAGGCTTCGTAATGGTTGTAGTAATTTAAATCGGCATCTATTTGAAAATTTTCTGCCAGACTCAGTTAGCTGCCCATGTGGATCCTTCACTGATCTCTTTTTAACGTTTAAACCAAAGGGTATTTCCTAAAACCATACGCGTGTCTGTCGTTATAGGCTACTTATGTCTGACGTCATACACATGTATATAATGGACCGGGATCCAGTGTACAGTATTGGATATATATGCACTAAAGCACATGTATATAATGGACCCGGAGCCAGTGTACAGTATATCATCAGAAGGTAAACATTATCAGAAGATAGACATCAGAAGACATACATCAGAAGCTAACCATCGGAAGATAGACATCAGAAGACAGACATCAGAAAGTAGACATCAGAAGGCAGACATCAGAAGATAGACATCTGAAGATAGACGTCAGAAGGTAAACATCAGAAGAAAGAGATCAGAAGCTAGACATCAAAAGATAGACATCAGAAGGTAGACATCAGAACTTAGACATCAGAAGAAAGACATAAGAAGATAGACATCAGAAGATAGACGTCAGAAGGTAAACACCAGACGAAAGACATCAGAAGCTAGACATCAGAAGATAGACGCCAGACGGTAGACATCAGAAGGCAGACATCAGAAGGCAGACATCAGAAGGTAAACATCATCAGAAGGCAGACATCATCAGAAGGTAGACACCAGAAGGTAAACATCGGAAGATAGACATCAGAAGACAGACATCAGAAGCTAGACATCAGAAGATAGACATCAGAAGGTAGACATCAGAAGGTAGACATCAGAAGGTAAACATCGGAAGATAGACATCAGAAGAAAGACATCAGAAGCTAGACATCAGAAGATAGACATCAGAAGGTAGACATCAGAAGGTAGACATCAGAAGATAGACGTCAGAAGGTAGACATCAGGATAGACGTCAGAAGGTAGACATCAGAAGGCAGACATCAGAAGGCAGACATCAGAAGGTAAACATCATCAGAAGGTAGACATCATCAGAAGGTAGACATCAGAAGATAGACATCAGAAGGTAAACATCGGAAGATAGACATCAGAAGACAGATATCAGAAGGTAGACATCAGAAGGCAGACATCAGAAGGCAGGCATCCGAAGGTAGACAAAATCAGATGATAGACAACAGAAGGCAGACATCAGAAGAAAGACCTCAGAAGGTAGACATCAGAAGGTAGACATCATCAGAAGGTAGACATCAGAAGGTAGACATCAGAAGGTAGACATCAGAAGGTAGACAACAGAAGACAGACATCAGAAGATAGACATTAGAAGATAGACATCATAAGGCAGACATCAGAAGGTAGACATCAGAAGGTAGACATCAGAAGGCAGATACATCAGAAGGCAGATATCAGAAGCCATGCATCAGAAGGTAGACATCAGAAGGTAAGCTCAGACGATTGACATCAGAAGGCAGACATCAGATGGCAGACATCAGAAGGTAAACATCGTCAGAAGGTAGACAACAAAAGGCAGACATGAGAAGAAAGACATCAGAGGGTAGACATCAGGAGATAGATATCAGAAGGTAGACATCAGAAGGTAGACATCAGAAGATAGACATCAGAAGGCAGACATCAGTAGGTAGAAATCAGAAGGCGGACGTCAGAAGGTAGACATTATAAGGTAGACAACAGAAGGCAGACATCAGAAGATAGACATTAGAAGATGGACATCAGAAGCCAGACATCAGAAGGTAGACATCATCAGACGGTAGACATCAGAAGGTAGACATCAGAAGGGAGATACATCAGAAGGCAGATATTAGAAGACATGCATCAGAAGGTAGACATCAGAAGGTAACCTCAGAAGATTGACATCAGAAGGCAGACATCAGATGGCAGACATCAGAAGGTAGACATCATCAGAAGGTAGACAACAGAAGGCAGACATCAGAAGAAAGACATCAGAAGATAGACATCAGAAGATAGACATCAGAAGGCAGACATCAGAAGGTAGACATTAGAAGGTAAACATCAGAAGATTGACATCAGAAAGCAGACATCAGATGGCAGACATCAGAAGGTAGACATCATCAGAAGGTAGACAACAGAAGGTAAACATCAGAAGAAAGACATCAGAAGCTAGACATCAGAAGATAGACATCAGAAGGTAGATATCAGAAGCTAGACATCAGAAGATAGACGTCAGAAGGTAGACATCAGAAGGCAGACATCAGAAGGCAGACATCAGAAGGTAAACATCATCAGAAGGTAGACATCATCCGAAGGTAGACATCAGAAGATAGACATTAGAAGGTAAACATCGGAAGATAGACATCAGAAGACAGACATCAGAAGGTAGACATCAGAAGGCAGACATCAGAAGACAGGCATCAGCAGGTAGACATCATCAGATGGTAGACAACAGAAGGCAGACATCAGAAGAAAGACATCAGAAGGTAGACATCAGAAGGTAGACATCAGAAGGTAGACAACAGCAGGTAGACATCATCAGAACGTAGACATCAGAAGGTAGACATTAGGAGGTAGACATCAGAAGGTAGACATCAGAAGGTAGACAACAGAAGACAGACATCAGAAGATAGACATTAGAAGATAGACATCAGAAGGCACACATCATAAGGTAGACATCAGAAGGTAGACATCAGAAGATAGACATCAGAAGGCAGACATCAGAAGATAAACATCAGAAGATTGACATCAGAAGGCAGACATCAGATGGCAGATATCAGAAGGTAGACATCATCAGAAGGTAGAAAGCAGAAGGCAGACATCAGAAGAAAGACATCAGAAAGTAGACATCAGGAGGTAGACATCAGAAGGTGGACATCAGAAGGTAGACATCAGAAGGCAGACATCATAAGGTAGACATCAGAAGGTAAACATCAGAAGATAGACATCAGAAGGCAGACATCAGTAGGTAGAAATCAGAAGGCAGACGTCAGAAGGTAGGCATCAGAAGGTAGACAACAGAAGGCAGACATCAGAAGATAGACATTATAAGATAGACATCAGAAGCCAGACATCAGAAGGTAGACATCATCAGACGGTAGACAACAGAAGGTATACATCAGAAGGCAGACATCAGAAGGCAGACATCAGAAGGCAGACATCAGAAGGTAGACATCAGAAGAGAGACATCAGAAGGCAGACATCAGAAGGTAAACATCAGAAGGTAGACATCAGAAGGTAAACATCAGAAGGCATACATCAGATGGCAGACATCAGAACGTAGACATCATCAGAAGGTTGACAACAGAAGGCAGACATCAGATTGAAAGACATCAGAAAGTAGACATCAGGAGGTAGATAACAGAAGGTAGACATTAGAAGATAGACAACAGAAGATAGACATCAGAACGTAGACATCAGATGGTAGACATCAGAGGGTAGACATCAGAAGGTAGACATCAGAAGGTAGACATCGGAAGGTAGACATCAGAAGGCAGACATCAGAAGAAAGACATCAGAAGGTAGACATCAGGAGGTAGACACCAGAAGGTAGACAACAGAAGGTAGACATTCGAACCTAGACAACAGAAGATAGACATTAGAAGATAGACATCAGAAGGTAGACAACAGAAGGCAGACATCAGAAGGTAAACATCAGAAGGCAGACATCAAAAGGTAGACATCGGGGAAACATCAGAAGGCAGACAACAGAAGGCAGACATCAGAGGACAGACTTCAGAAAGTAGACATCAGATGGTAGACATCAGAAGGTAGACAGCAGCAGGTAGACATCAGAAGGCATACATCATATGGCAGACATCAGAACGTAGACATCATCAGAAGGTTCACAACAGAAGGCAGACATCAGAAGAAAGACATCAGAAAGTAGACATCAGGAGGTAGATAACAGAAGGTAGACATCAGAAGGTAGACAACAGAAGATAGACATCAGAACGTAGACATCAGAAGGTAGACATCAGAAGGTAGATAACAGAAGGTAGACATTAGAAGGTAGACAACAGAAGATAGACATCAGAAGGTAGACATCAGAAGGTAGACATCAGAAGGTAGACATCAGAAGGTAGACATCAGAAGGTAGACATCAGAAGGCAGACATCAGAAGGCAGACATCAGACGGTAGACATCATCAGAACGTAGACAACAGAAGGCAGACATCAGACGAAAGACATCAGAAGGTAGACATCAGGAAGTAGACATCAGAAGGTAGACAACAGAAGGTAGACATTCGAACCTAGACAACAGAAGATAGACATTAGAAGATAGACATCAGAAGGTAGACAACAGAAGGCAGACATCAGAAGATAGACATTAGGAGATAGACATCAGAATGTAGTCATCAGAAGGTAGACATCATCAGGAGGTAGACATCAGAAGGTAGACATCAGAAGGTAGACATCAGTAGGTAGACAACAGAAGGTAGACATCATCAGAAGGCAAACATCAGAAGGTAGACATCAGAGGATAGACAACAGAAAGCAGATATCAAAAGGCAGACATCGGAATGCAGACATCAGAAGGTAGACATCAGAAGGTAGACATCAGAAGGTAGACATCAGAAGGCAGGCATCAGAAGGTAGACATCAGAAGGTAGACATCATCAGAAGGCAGACATCAGAAGGTAGACATCAAAAGGTAGACAACAGAAAGCAGACATCAGAAGGCAGACATCGGAAGGCATACATCGGAAGGCAGACATCAGAAGTTAGACATCAGAAGGTAGACATTATCAGAAGGCAGACATCAGAATGTAGACATCAGACGGTAGACATCGGAAGGCAGACATCAGAAGGTAGACATCATCAGATGGTAGATACCAGAAAGTAGACATCAAAAGGCAGACATCAGAAGGCGGGCATCAGAAGGTAGACATCAAAAGGCAGACATCAGAAGGCGCACATCAGAAAGCAGACATCAGAAGATTGCACTGGGTCAAAGAATACGTTATTTGTGACATGAAGAAATGGAGGATGAATCCCCTTTTCAGCTTAATTAGATTAGGACATTGCTGCCTAATGTCTTCCAGCCCTGTTACGTTCAAAATATTCAACATTTTTGGAAAATGTTAACTTATTTATTAGGTGTTTTAATGGACCGCATCACGTGCTATTATTGGTCACGTATTGAAGATCTTCGAACTTGTCTTATATACCAGTGTATATATCATTGGTAGAGTTCAGACAACGTAGGCGTGCATCGTTTATAATTCATAGAGCGGAACATCATGTGTTTCCTTCTCGCAACAACACACGGTCATCATTATGATAATCCGCGTGATATTTATCCTAAAGTGTCACTTCAAACGATTATTGAGTAATCAATCAAGACTTACGACAGACTTACGACAGACGATTTTAAACGCGTAATGATCATGTGCTCGGGCCTGGAAACCATTCTCGCTTAACCGCAGCACATCACTGTCCTCATCTGTGGAGGGCAGATGATACCACGTTCAGTAATAAGCTGTAATCACACGCTACCCATGTTCGCG
This sequence comes from Chaetoderma sp. LZ-2023a, assembly GCA_034401795.1. Taxonomy (NCBI): domain Eukaryota; kingdom Metazoa; phylum Mollusca; class Caudofoveata; order Chaetodermatida; family Chaetodermatidae; genus Chaetoderma; species Chaetoderma sp. LZ-2023a. Next base: position 4,451,594 of record CM067368.1, read on the forward strand.
TTTACCTTCACCCAGCAGGATGGGTATTAACACTCACGACGAGAGGCACGTTCTAATATATTTACATCTGAATTACCAGCGCTATCAGCTCGGTGTGCAGTTAAACATAAGAGCTGTTGAATAGTCTAAGAATAATTTTACAGAAAGTTGTGCTGACTGAAAATTCTTCAGGTAACATTTAGTTTGATATAATTAACACTACATGGCATATTTTAAATATCGTCTACAAATATTTAGATTAAAATACATAAATAAGTGGGTATTAGAGAGTCAGTACGCGACTCGCGAGGCTTTGTCCTGTCCACAGCCCCCTTGTACATAGGTGGCGCTGACAATCGTTCACCGGTGCTCTTCAGTGAAAGGAGGCTGAGAAGTCACGCTGAGTCGATTATTCAGAGTGGTTGTCTACGCTGGTTTCGCGCGACACGAAATGACCGGTAAGTCAGACGTGTTGATTGTTGTGGCTGTGATCTGTGTCTCTCTGACCAGCGCAGATGGAATAATAATCACGCTTAGCAACCGCGAGATGGTGATTTGATGATAGATGCTGACCGATGGACAATGGTCAACACGTAGACGGCATTGTTAACGTGATGACCAGGGCGGCGATTATAAATAACAGAATTGCTGTAATCTGGAATCATTAAATTCAAATCTGTAAACAAACTATTTAAAGCTTATCTACGCACAACACATGTATTCTGTAATTTTTGTTATTAGATTCTATAGATATTGTACCCATATGCGTACAGACCAGAGAGACACAACTATTCACATGTGACCTCACATCGCCTTCAGGGACTGCATTCCATTTGCGGTTAGAAAACAAAGGATGGAAGAAACACGTGACTGCAAATAGTTATGCCCCGTCCATTTCTAGATAATCTTCACCCACTTTTTCCGCGCTTTGGGATCGTCTTATATAATTTGAATTCTGAATTCCCAGAGTTCAGATTTCAAGGTAGCTATACAGGTAGGAGATGATGACACATTCCCGCGGTTTCCTCCACCAGTACTTTCGGGGAAGCTAACTTCAAGGTCTGCGCACTAACAACCGCATACAGGCAATACCTGATCATGTCTATTTTCTCCACAAACATTTGAGTTCGTTATTGAGGGCTAGCCATCTCATCAAAAAGACAATCCGTGTTAAGAGACTGCGATTACTACAACATTGATGTCGTATCTATTCAAGAAACAAAATTATTACCGCCTCAGTAATGGCACGTGACCATATTCTTTTTATTTGATAGGTTAAGAACAGTGATGTATGATCTGGTATTTCCCTCACTACTACACCGTATCCCCCGTGATAACATCGTGCTAGTCGTAATGTCCAGATTAATTATGGCGTAACAATAGCCAAGTGTTGATGCATTCTGAAAATGATGTCATAAAGTGTTGAAAATTTGCGATAATTAAGTTAAGATCGAATTCTCTCTCGCTTTCTCTCTCTCTCTCTCTCTCTCTCTCTCTCTCTCTCTCTCTCGCTCGCTCTCGCTCTCTCTCTATGGCAGCAACAGCGCTTAGTCAAATTAGTTTTAAAATATTTAACAGCATGTTTATTAATTAGTAAAGACATGCAATTCGTACGTGTCGGACTATTAAGAGTTAAAGACGGGCCAAATAGAATCATTTATGACGTAATGATTACAACGTCATCCCACACACCACTTAGCTGGTTATGACGTCAGCTGATAGATGGATACGCTGGTAAAGTGAATTCTACTCGAACAGAAAGAAGGCATTCACCGAGACTTACGTCTTGTAATTGGAACAAGACTGACGGGCCATGCCCCCAGTTTCGCATACATCAGTAAATGCATTGCAATACACCTTTCCCACATTGACGTCATTACGCCGGGATCCCCCAAAATCAATGCTCAGAGCAAAACTGCTGGCTGGTACCGCCGCCAACAAGCCGCTGACCTGCGTTGAGTTGCTTTCGCACTAAACTACACTGTAATCTAAACCGTTCCTATGTTAAACTAAAATCATTGTACTATTTGAATCATATATCATTGGAAAGCGCATTCAATTGCCGAAACATTAATGCATTATTTTTTATATTTTTGTAACGTTTTCACTGAGCTATTTGCGTATATAAAATACACAATTCGACTTTGATTTATTAAATCAAGTGGACAATAGGGGATATTTTAAAATTGCAAGCAACTGTATTAAATTTTATAAAACTATAAAAACTAATACATATAGTATATATATATAATCTATAGAAAATTGGCTTAGCGTTCCAATGATGTATGACTTCAAATATATTATGAAAATAGTTTTTCATATGCACTGCCTAAAGTGCACTGTATCTGATTCCCATAGTAAAGTAATGCTGTTTGAGCGTCGGCTATCGCGGTTACCAGTCGGAAGTGGTATTTCAGATGCATTCCGGGAAGGTATTGTCCCAAAATACGCTAATGTGGGAAAGGTGTATTATTATTAGCAATGCCAATGGTCTTTTCCACTCTATCCATCCATCATATGACGTCATAATTAAATATGTGACATGTAGAATGATATCAAATCAATGACGTCATGAATGACGTAGATAAGCACGTCACGAACGTATAACTGACTTCAACTCCAAGATGTGGTGACTTCAGCTCCAAGATGTGGTGACTTCAACTCCAAGATGTGGCGACATCAACTTCAAGATGTGGTAACTTCAGCTCCAAGATGTGATGACTTAAACTCTAAGATGTGGCGCCTTCAACTCCAAGATGTGGTGACTTCAACTCCAAGATGTGGCGACTTCAGCTTTATGATGTGGCGACTTCAGCTCCAAGATGTGGTGACTTGCACTCCAAGATATGGTCACTTCAACTCCAAGATGTGGTGACTTCAATCCAAGATGTGGCGACTTCAACTCCAAGATGTGGTGACTTCAGCTCCAAGATGTGGGGACTTCAACTCCAAGATGTGGTGACTTCAACTCCAAGATGTGGTGACTTCAACTCCAAGATGTGGCGACTTCAACTCCAAGATGTGGCGACTTCAACTCCAAGATGTGGCGACTTAAACTCCAAGATGTGGTGACTTCAACTCCAAGATGTTGCGACTTACTTCACCTCCAAGATGTGGCGACTTCAGCTCCAAGATGTGGCGACTTACTTCACCTCCAAGATGTGGTGACTTCAACACCAAGATGTGGCAACTTCAGCTCCAAGATGTGGCAACTTCAACTCCAAGATGTCGTGACTTAAATTCCAAGATGTGGCGACTTCAGCTCCAAGATGTGGCGACTTACTTCACCTCCAAGATGTGGCGACTTCAGCTCCAAGATGTGGCGACTTACTTCACCTCCAAGATGTGGTGACTTCAACACCAAGATGTGGCAACTTCAGCTCCAAGATGTGGCGACTTAAACTCCAAGATGTGGTGACTTCAACTCCAAGATGTTGCGACTTACTTCACCTCCAAGATGTGGCGACTTCAGCTCCAAGATGTGGCGACTTACTTCACCTCCAAGATGTGGTGACTTCAACACCAAGATGTGGCAACTTCAGCTCCAAGATGTGGCAACTTCAACTCCAAGATGTCGTGACTTAAATTCCAAGATGTGGCGACTTCAGCTCCAAGATGTGGCGACTTACTTCACCTCCAAGATGTGGCGACTTCAGCTCCAAGATGTGGCGACTTACTTCACCTCCAAGATGTGGCGACTTCAATTCCAAGATGTGGCGACTTCAGCTCCAAGATGTGGCGACTTACTTCACCTCCAAGATGTGGCAACTTCAGCTCCAAGATGTGGCGACTTCAGCTCCAGGATGTGGCGACTTACTTCACCGCCAAGATCTGGCGACTTCAGCTCCAAGATGTGGCGACTTACTTCACCTCCATGATGTGTCGCCTTCAACTCCAAGATCTGGTGACTTCAACTCCAAGATGTGGCGACTTCAACTCCAAGATGTGGCGACTTACTTCACCTCCAAGATGTGGCAACTTCAGCTCCAAGATGTGGCGACTTCAGCTCCAGGATGTGGCGACTTACTTCACCTCCAAGATGTAACGACTTCAGCTCCAAGATGTGGCGACTTACTTCACCTCCAAGATGTGGCGCCTTCAACTCCAAGATGTGGTGACTTCAACTCCAAGATGTGGCGACTTCAACTCCAAGATGTGGCGACTTCAACTCCAAGATGTGGCGACTTCAGCTCCAAGATGTGGTGACTTCAACTCCAAGATGTGGCGACTTACTTCACCTCCAAGATGTGGCGACTTCAGCTCCAAGATGTGGCGACTTACTTCACCTCCAAGATGTGGTGACTTCACCTCCAAGATGTGGCAACTTCAGCTCCAAGATGTGGCAACTTCAACTCCAAGATGTCGTGACTTAAATTCCAAGATGTGGCGACTTCAGCTCCAAGATGTGGCGACTTACTTCAGCTCCAAGATGTGGCGACTTCAGCTCCAAGATGTGGCGACTTACTTCACCTCCAAGATGTGGCGACTTCAATTCCAAGATGTGGCGACTTCAGCTCCAAGATGTGGCGACTTACTTCACCTCCAAGATGTGGCAACTTCAGCTCCAAGATGTGGCGACTTCAGCTCCAGGATGTGGCGACTTACTTCACCTCCAAGATCTGGCGACTTCAGCTCCAAGATGTGCCGACTTACTTCACCTCCAAGATGTGTCGCCTTCAACTCCAAGATCTGGTGACTTCAACTCCAAGATGTGGCGACTTCAACTCCAAGATGTGGCGACTTACTTCACCTCCAAGATGTGGCAACTTCAGCTCCAAGATGTGGCGACTTCAGCTCCAGGATGTGGCGACTTACTTCACCTCCAAGATGTGGCGACTTCAGCTCCAAGATGTGGCGACTTACTTCACCTCCAAGATGTGGCGCCTTCAACTCCAAGATGTGGTGACTTCAACTCCAAGATGTGGCGACTTCAACTCCAAGATGTGGCGACTTCAGCTCCAAGATGTGGTGACTTCAACTCCAAGATGTGGCGACTTCAGCTCTAAGATGTGGTGACTTCAGATCCAAGATGTGATGAATTCAGCTCCAAGCTTGGAAGACTACGCAAAACAGACAAGCAAACATCCTGTATTTTTTCCATGGACTGGGGGAGCGCAACAGTAATGGCGCTACATTAGCTTCCTTCATCTGCCCTTGTGTACATATGCAACAAACACGGCCTTTAAGCACCCGTGCCGTCATTGAGCAACATGGACATGACACATATCCGACAAAAAAGCTAAAACCATAAAAGCAAGCTTTAATCAAAGAAAGTCGTGCCAATAGACTCGATTTTTTGCAGAAAAGGTATTATACTCTCATAGACTTTGTCATTCCAGTACTTCCCGTGTGTATGAGCTATACCAATAATACTTAGTTTTCTGCGTTTCTCATTAAATGAAGAAGATTTTTATATATAGCACAAATATTCTACTTTATAAGACCTAAAGCCCAATATGTTAGAATTTTCACAATTCATAGGAAAGGATAGCATTGCATAAATCTGCTAAGCGTGATACGAGGTGACCTCAAGCTAGCAGGACTCGGTACATTCAAGTCAAGAATGGACCTGAGGAAGCTAAGGACTTCGGCTGAGGACAAGACACAGTGGGCAAAAGCGAAAAAGGACTGATTGCAGCTGTAGAATGTTTCTACTACTACAGCTGCAGAATACAGTAATCATACATAATGTGAATGCAAAGAAGTCACTCTGAGATTCACGATCATACGATGCAAGGAAATTCACGATCATACGGTGCAAGGAGATTCGCGATCATACGGTGTTACAGAACCAGTGATTGCTCGATCACGGACTGATCTAATGTGCCTCATCTACAAGCGACTCCCAAAACAAAATTCCAAGATCAACCATATATGGGTGCACAAAACTAAGTAACGGCAAGGCCATCCAGGCATCGTCTAAGAAACCAATAATTGAGCAGATGGTCATGGATGACTTCGATTGTAAACCAAGCGAGGCCCTAAATAAAGTCGTAAAATGTGTGGAGACATCAGCTACTATAAACAGTAGTGTATCCAGGAATGCCAATCAAAGCAAATCCTATGTCAATGATCCACTTGTCGCAAGATTCTCGGAACAACAGAAACTCTGCAACTACGCATTTATCAAAGCAGACGAAATGAACACCAAACTTAACTATGACAAAGTCGCAATAAGATCCTGCACCAAATCAGTGAACGATTGAAAGAACTCTCCATCAAAAGAGCGGATGACCTGGTAAACGAGATCACGTCCACCGATGATTGTCGAATATTGTTGAGAGCGAGCAACGTATTAAAAATCAAGTCTCCGCAACAACCACTTGTTGTACATAACTGTGACGGCCATATGATCGCCTCTGACCAGGAAAGGTTGAAACAATCAAGGAATGGTTCAAAGATCAGTTCACTGAAACAGAAAACGAAATTTTACCCATGTTTGAAGTTCAACCACGACACATACAAAAGCCAAAGATAAGAAGCAGAAGTTAGAAAAGCTTTACCTTCTCTAACAAACGGCCGTCCATGCGGGTCTGAAAGCATTAATAATGAACTCATTATATATGCAGATAATACCATCTCGACACAAATCGCACACATCATCAACTCTGCTTTTGAACAACAATTCACCTTTCCAGAGTACCCACCCATCATATGACGTCATAATCATCTACGTGATGTGTAGAATGACATCATAATGGATGAGGTCATGAATGATGTCGATAAGTACGTCACGAACGCATATTTGAAGACGGGCTATGCGTTGTTGTACAAATTGTATGCCTTTACTATTTAATAAATATTCTGTTGAATATTTTGAAACTAATTTGACTGGGCGCTGTTGCTGCCATAGGCAGCAGCAGCACCCAGTCAAATTAGTTACAAAATATTCAACAGCTTCCCTGTATAGTTTTCAGGAAATTGATAGCTAGGGCATTCGGGGATCGATCAATCTCAACACGGCGAGGTGTGGGTGGAGCTTAGCTAGTGATGGGCGGGGCATAGGTAAAAATGGAAAGGTTCATTCCTTATTGATGATGCATGATAACGTGCGCTCATCGCACTCCCAAAGCCTAAGAAACTGCCATGGCCTCCTTCCAACCCGAGACAAATGGTCCTACTGAACACAATCCGAAAAATTCTATCAAATGTGTCATTATCTCTTATCAGAGATAATACTGATAGATTTACTGGAAACTGGCAGAATAGTTTTAAGAGAGGACGTAGCTGCGTTGGCATAGTCTGAGCACAGCGAATGTTGAAGTCAGAAGTATTATAAAAGCGTTGGGGCTTCTACAAGATGGGAATCGACATGTCATGTGCTTTTTGAGACCAGCCAGAGACCAGAGATCGTCCAATTTCTCCATCAAGTTGGCTGCAATGAAACTGCATGTACGTATGGTGAGACTCTTATTGGCAAGCATAAAACTAAATGTTCGCGTGAAATCAACGCTTTCTGTACAGTTTGAAACATTAATAGGATCACCACAAGGGGGTGGGGTGGGGATGTTATCACCAGCGCTTTTCAGTTGCTGCCATGAATTTGCAGTCATATGTGCCCACAGCTATCAGGCACACAAAGGATGACACAACATCAACTTGCTAAATGTTGCGATCAGACTTCAAGGACTGTAATCTAAGACGGGAAAGAACCTAAAGCAGTTCAGAGCCTCGCAGCTGAAAAGACACAACGGAGAAGGTTGAAGAAAGACTGATTGCAGCTGAAAGCAGTTTTCATTTTATCAGCTGCAGAACACAGTCGCTCATCATCATACAGGTAAGCTGTTGAATATTTTGAAACTAATTTGGCTGTGCGCTCAGCAACAGCTCCCAGTCAAATTAATTTCAAACTATCCAACAGAATGTTTATTAAATAGTAAAGCATACAATTCGTACACTTGACGGGAGTTTCAGTGTACACGATGGAACTAGATACGTCACTATGTAGTGCGACCTCAACCTACATGTGATGTAATTGAGTATGACGTCATATACTCGAGTGACAGATCGTATTTCCTATTGAGATCAACTTGGCTCCATACGTGTTTGATAATAAAAGAAACGTCCATCTCCCTCCCTCTCCGCCTCCCTCCACACGCCCCCACCCCCAGCCCCACCCACCCCACACCCACACGCAGCCAACCCAACCCCTACTCCCCACCCACCCCTTCCACTCCCCCTATCTCTCTCTGCGTGCGTGCGTGCGTGCGTGCGTGCGTGCGTGCGTGCGTGCGTGCGTGCGTGCGTGCGTGCGTGCGTGCGTGCGTGCGTGCGTGCGTGCGTGCGTGCGTGCGTGCGTGCGTGCGTGCGTGCGTGCGTGCATGTGTGCGTGCGTGCCCGTGTGCGTGCGTTCGTGCGTGCGTCTGCAACAACGCATTAATGTAACGACTGCAACACGTTACGTCACTTCAACCTGACACCAATACCCGACTCCCCATAGTCAACCAAAACAATCGGCTATTATTGTAATACTCGGGTACCCGTTTGACCTTTCATTAGACGTGTTATTAAATGTTTACCGACCCACATGAAGCCACTTGCACAGCGATTCCACGCCGGGGTATATAATTAATAAATGGTATTTTTGAGAAACGTATCTCCGAGTCCTGTTTATCTTGCCTCAAGGTGCCATGCAAACGTAAACAACTCCGCATATACATTGTTTCGCTGAAAGCGTTTTTAGAATTCCTCTACCGTGGTATCCAGGTACGGGGAGAGATGCTAACGTACGTTCCAAGACTTTACAATGTGGATGCCAATGTTTCTCTTATTTTCATCCTCGAGGCTATAGTTCTGTTTCTGTTATTTTATATAGAAGATTGCGACAGTAAACTAACAGATCCAGTCTAATAAACACGTTTCTTTGATTTGTAAATAATAATTGTTTCAGCTTAATAAAATAGACATTGTTTTCATCATCTCTTCTCATTCTTTGAACAGTAACTCAATAAGTATATTATCCCGACCCTTTCAGCGCGGACGGACGCCTGAGTTTTCAATTTCAACTATACCGGTAAAGCTCTTGAAAATATTGAAGCTCATTTGACTGTAAGATGTTGCTTTAAATAATCACCCAACAAAACCTTACAGCCAAAGTAGTTTCGAAATATTCACCAGCATATGCTTTATATCGCAAGCAGAAGATGGAGGAACCTAGTTTTAGCTATGCCCCGCCCATATCTAGCTAAGCTCCACCCACGATTTGGCCGTGGACCATCTTTGTTGGGCGATGTATTACACATCTTGTATAGTGCATCTTTGAAAGATATGCTGTCTGGCAATCGGCGTCCAGTGATGGTGCGGAGGTGTTTGCGGTGGCTGGCATCAGGTTTATCTAGAGCTGCCTTCAGAGCTGCCCAACGGCTACAGCTATATATATAGCATCAAGGATACTGAGATTGCGTCGTGTAAACATACTCTTTTTGTCAAAGCCACATTTGCTCTACGAGTCCATACCACTCCAGATGTTCTGGAAAGCTGTGTTGCCCACGACGCGGCGTGCAGCGATGTCAGCAGTACTGCAGAGCAATTGACTCCGGATTTTATCTTTCCTCCATGGTTCGCCGCCACGAAGTGGATCGTCATTTTCTTTAATTTCATGCTTTGTCGATAGGTATATTTGGGTGAACTCTGTTTTCGAGTCATTCATAAAGAGATTCTCAAGTTTTAGTTTTCATGCAGCTATATGGAATATTTCGCCATTGGGTATCTTTTCCTCGTCTATGAAGTGACCCACATCGTCGGCATATTCCATCTCTAGTGGCATACACAGAATGGACACAGGAGGTTGGTCTTGTGGAATTTTTCGGCACAGGCTTCAACGCAGCAGCAAGATAGCAGGTGAACAGCACATGGGGAAGTCCATTTCCCTGTGGGGTGTCAATTGATGTCTCAAATTCTGCAGACTTCACTGTCTTTACTTGTACTCTGAGCTTGGTGTATGCAAGCAGTAGTCTCATTAGTCCCAGCTCATCTTCAATACGTCTGACCTTAGCTAGTACATCTAGGATCTGTGAGCGTTTAATTGTGTCGAAGGCCCGTGACATGTCAATGCCCATTGTGTGGAAATCCCAGTGTGTGGACATGGCTACTGACACAAGCATGCGTTGAGCCCTTACGATGTCTGCGCCGCTGCGTCTACATTTAAAGCCACTTTGGGATGATCCAGTGAAGTCATCGATCTCGTCTCGGATGCGGCATAGAGTAACATTGGATATAATTTTCCATATGCTTTTGAGGAGCACAGTGGGCCGCAGGTTGGCGCGCGTGGCCTCTTGGGCTTATGTAGCACTAGAAGGTCGCCTTGGACAACAGCATCGATGGGAAGGTGGTCCATAAAGGCGGCTGAATTGATTAGGTGCGTGATCAGTTTTGAGATAACGCCACTCGCGTCCCTGCATACACTCTTTGAACCTCAATTTCCAGAAAACTTGCAGCTAAGCTGTTGAATATTGTGAAACTAAATTGGCAGCGACACCGTCAAATTAGTTTCAAAGTATTCAACAAAATGTTTATTAAATGTGTAAAGACATACAATTAGTACAACTTGTCGGACTATTAAGCGTTTGTGGGGGACTATAACGTGTCATTCAAGGCGTCATTGAGTATGACGCCAGCCTACATGTGAGGTAGTTGATTATGACGTCACATGATAGAGTGAGAAACTGGATTCATCCATTGTATTACATATGTAGTGTTTAACCCTTTCATAGCGCAGCCGGCCAAAAGGTCCACTGCATCCGTGTTGATGAATGTCCGTCTGCAGGCCATGAGACGACTATGATTTAACAATTAGGCTATCACTTGAATGGCTGGCTTCATAACCGAGCCAATCATTCCGGTTACCAATTTTCAAACATTGCCTTCTCTATAAATGGGCATTAAATACGCAAATATTTTTATATATTGCACCAAATTTTCCCACGAAAAGGGTTAAATCTCATGTCCAGTGATGATAATCTGTTGACGATATAAAAAATGAATTTGATCGGAAAGCGGGTGCTGACCAAGCCAAAAATACCTGCCACATTTAATATTCGACACGTGGTTTCAAAGAGTATAAAAGTATATCTTGGTCATTGCAAACGATACAGGTATTGTATCCTGGGGATATCTTTCTTCACTGAGATTGGTGCAGAGAACATGTGGGTGGCATTTGAAATGGGCAATAGGTCCAGATATATTTATTGATAGATTTACAGATATATTTCCGTACGGGACATCTGTAACATGATGTCACCTGTAAGGTACTTCTCCCTACATGCACGCCCTGGTAGGGTCCAACAACACACACTTCTTTTCCATTGCGAGGAAAAATGTGTATAAAAGGTAAAACACGAGGTCAAAGCTGGCAAGCGCGTTACGCCCTGCTGACAACGCCACTCATACTACCGTCAGAGGATTGCAATACCATTGAGAGTTTCATCATCTCCCAATATGATGTGTCCTATACTCCCACCAGGCGGGATACATATGGGGAAATATCATGAGGCCAGGCTCGGCGTCTGATATAATTGTTCTAACTGTATAATGATTGAGATTGCCGATCTACAATTCAACGAGCCTCCCGAGAAGGGATGCAAGTAAATGCTGTGGGTGTCGTGCAAATGGAGCGTGTGTGTTGCCTAGTGTGTCGTGTAATTCCGTGATGGTGACAGTTTTCTTTGGGAAATGGAAAGATGGAGGAAATCATGAAGCCAAGTACGTGCACGAAAAGGAAGGGGGAATAGGAAGACTGACACGCTTTACTCATAGGGCATTGTATTCACTCCGCGTGGAGACCCAAGGGGCTCCTCTGCCACTAACCATGTCAATCAGCCTTTTAGGCCTTGGGAATAACACTTGACGTACCTTTAACTTAAACGGAATACTGACCTGGTACTGGGTCACCACATCTTGTTAATCTCATTAAGACGATTATTCAACCCGAAATTGCAGAAAATGGCGTTGTTGTATTATAGGTGGGCAAATGTGAGCTGTAAGAACCAGTCACCGTTTCTGTATCGTTAAGCTAAGACTTTATAGATCTAGGCTCCTGGCCAGGTAGATTCCACTGGACCATCTGTATATATGTCCTGGCCCAGGCTACTGTGCCGTACCAAAACAGAAACACGTACGTTCCCGGTTCGTTTGTCCGACATCTCCTATATACGCATGCATTGAAGAATGAAACTCTGCACATGGCATATCAAACTTTGCTAGTGGGAGTATCCGATCAGAGCTGACTGGATCAGTAGCCTCTTGGAGCGGTCAGTGGACTGTGTTCCGTCCAACATAGAATCATCATATGAGAGAAATGCTTCAGACATCGCCACAAGAGGCACCAAAGCTGTCGCTCTCACCAAGGTGGCAACGATGACAAAGTACTCTAAGGAAATTGTAACAGCAAACGTAGGTTGTGAGCCGACAGCATCTCCCCGGCAACATCTACCCGGCAACATCTACCCAGCAACATCTACCCAGCAACATCTACCTGCCACCATCTACCCGGCAACATCTACCCAGCAACATCTACCCAGCAGCATCTACCCAGCAACATCTACCCGGCAACATCTACCCAGCAACATCTACCCGGCAACATCTACCTGGCAACATCTACCCGGCAACATCTACCCGGCAACATCTACCTGGCAACATCCACCCAGCAACATCTACCCAGCAACATCTACTTGGCAACATATACCCGGCAACATCTACCTGGCAACATCTACCTGGCAACATCTACCTGGCAACATCTACCCAGCAACATCTACCCGGCTCCAAAATGGTATCAAATGGTACCCGGCAACATCTACCCGGCAACATTTACCTGGCAACATCTACCCAGCAACATCTACCCGGCAATATCTACCTGGCAACATCTACCCGGCAACATCTACCCGGCAACATCTACCTGGCAACATCCACCCAGCAACATCTACCCAGCAACATCTACTTGGCAACATCTACCCGGCAACATCTACCTGGCAACATCTACCTGGCAACATCTACCTGGCAACATCTACCCAGCAACATCCACCCAGCAACATCTACCCAGCAACATCTACTTGGCAACATCTACCCGGCAACATCTACCTGGCAACATCTACCTGGCAACATCTACCCAGCAACATCTACCCGGCAACATCTACCCGGCAACATTTACCTGGCAACATCTACCCAGCAACATCTACCTGGCAACATCTACCCAGCAACATCTACCCGGCAACATCTACCGGGCAACATCTACCCGGCACCATCTACCCAGCAACATCTACCTGGCAACATCCACCCAGCAACATCTACCCAGCAACATCTACTTGGCAACATCTACCCGGCAACATCTACCTGGCAACATCTACCTGGCAACATCTACCTGGCAACATCTACCCAGCAACATCTACCCTGCAACATGTACCCGGCTCCAAAATGGTAGCCGAGTTATCTTACGGCAAACCAGCAATTCACCATATTAAGCCTTATCTGCAAGTATTAGACGATCAGCGAACGACCATTTTGTATTTCACAGGATTTCATGTTCACGAGTGTGGGCTAAAATTAAGATCATCCTAGCGCAGGTTACATATTACAATTATCCCTAAGATGCGCCGATTACTTCCCGGCTCCTAGACAATACTAGGAGAATTGTAGACATGCTTGGTATGGTGGTAAACTTGATTTAAAATCATCCCCGTATATAATACGACTACCATAAGGTGGTCTTGCGGCGTTTAGTAATTAAAATAATGTGCACGTGACTACGTAAGCACATATACATCTACATCCGGCAATTAATACGCGTGCGCGTACGTGAGTCGGTCGGAACGAACTTAACGATCGTAATCCATTTACAAACACACGATTTCATTACTGCTTTGATACGATTTTATTCAGAGCTCAGTTTAATAGCTTACAGTCCCGAAACAAAGTCTTGACATGCTAAAACTTTCTTAATTCGGATATGGCCATTCCGATTTGCTGACATCTTCCAAAATCGCGCCGTGACCGTACCGTAGAATACACAATGCAGCCAGACTAGTTTCCCCAGGATTTTGCTTTCTGACTGAGCCGGGCTGTGGCCGCATCTTAAGGAAAAATCGTAATATGTAACCCCGGATTTATTCATTAGGAAGTGATGGGATCTGTCAATCAAGTATCTGATGTCATAATGAAAAAATTAACATGTTAGCTGACGTCACAATCAAAATGGCGTATTACTCCATCACGAAAAACGAAAAGTTTGTCACGAAGTGAACGAATTGTATTATTTGCGTGAATGTGCAATTTGATAATCATGTTGTTGAATGTTTAAAAAATAATTTCGCTTGGAGGCGAGTGGGAGCTGTTGATTTAGTTATCTGTTTAAATATAATTAATTAATTAATTAATCAGACCTAATTTCAATGGGAGCAACAAACCGAGTATAATTCCAAAGTATTCAACAGTTTACCTGTGTAGTTATCATGAAATTTAGATTCTGGGAAGAAGCCAACGTTTAAAAATTTCAAATTGATTCCAACTCGCAGAAAAATGTGAAATGGAGCTTAACTATGAATGCGCGGGGCATAGTTAGAAATGGATCCCCCCCCCCCACCCACACCCACACACACCCACACACACCCACACCCACACACCCCACACCACCCCCCCCCCCCCCCACACCACACCCAATTGCACATGCACTGCAACAAGGTGGCATTGTCATTCAGGCACCTGCGTTATCAGTGTCGGTTATCGGCAATGACAACAACCGGCGTATCAAGGACGAAGACGACAACGACGATGACGACATTTTTATGATCGGTATTGTATAACGAGCAACTATTAATCAATCCATAATTCATTTATTAGAGCAGTTTGGGCGCATTGAATCAGACATAGAATATCTGACAAGCCAGGGAGTCCCGTCATCCATCACTCCCTCTCTGGCATTTCTCAACGGACAGGCGAGTTAAACAAGTCTCGCCGTATTGTCTTCCCTAAATTGACGTTTCATGAATTTTCTTCACAGACTCATTAAAGCAATTTCAATCATAGTATTATTGGACTAGACAGCAGCCGCTCTGTAATGAGCTAGACCATAATGTGCCGTATTCATCTAGCTTTGCCACAATTATGCTCGCCAAATACTGGTCAGTGATCTTCACACTAATTTCCGGTATTATTAAATCAGCAGCAGTAGTTGATCTAGCAGCAGCAGCAGCAGTAGTAGTAGTAGTAGTAGTAGTAGTAGTAGTAGTAGTAGTAGTAGTAGTAGTAGTAGTGGTAGTAGTAGTAGTAGTAGTAGTAGTAGTAGTAGTAGTAGCAGTAGTAGTAGTAGTAGTAGTAGTAGTAGTAGCAGTAGTAGTAGTAGTAGTAGTAGTAGTAGTAGTAGTAGTAGTAGTAGCAGTAGTAGTAGTAGTAGTAGTAGTAGTAGTAGTAGTAGCAGCAGCAGCAGCAGCAGTAGTAGTAGTAGTAGTAGTAGTAGTAGTAGTAGTAGTAGTAGTAGCAGTAGTAGTAGTAGTAGTAGTAGTAGTAGTAGTAGTAGCAGCAGCAGCAGCAGCAGCAGCAGCAAGCAGCAGCAGCAGTAGTAGTAGTAGTAGTAGTAGTAGTAGTAGTAGTAGTAGTAGTAGTAGTAGTAGTAGCAGCAGCAGCAGCAGTAGCAGCAGCAGCAGCAGCAGCAGCAGCAGCAGTAGTAGTAGTAGTAGTAATAGCTGCAGCAGCAGCAGCAGCAGCATCAGCAGCAGCAGCAGCAGCAGCAGCAGCAGCAGCAGCAGTAGTAGTAGTAGTAGTAGTTGTAGTAACATCATCCTCAACAACAACAACAACAACAACAACAACAACAACAACAACAACAACAACAACTACAACAACAACAACTACTACTACTACTACTACTACTACTACTACGACGACGACGACGACGACGACGACAACAAAACGCGGCCGGTGCCGCTACTACTGCTACTGGAGCAGCAGTATAATAATAATAATAATAATAATAATAATAATAATAATAATAATAATAATAATAATAATAATAATAATAATAATAATAATAATAATAATAATTCCGTAATTTCAATGAAACGTCGTTCAATCACATGACAAGATTAAGCTAATGTTCTGCACGTGCATCTAATTGACTGATTATGCGTTCTTGAAGATGTCAAACAGCGCTCGTGAAATATGTCAATTTCACTGCCCAGAGTGTCACAGGACAATTCATCAATTAATTTATAACCAAATATTCGCAATCATCTTTCCTGAATTGATCACAAAATTCCTCTCCCTTTTCATCGCCTCTTTGTTGTTTAACTGTTTCCCTTTTACTACTGAATGTAGAAGTTAATATTATCAGCTACTTGTGAATGGAAGCCAGTCGTACCCATTTTCGTAAACCGCGCTTCTGAAGGAAGTTGCTGCTTTAGCAACAGGTTACCATAGCAACGTATTAATACATTAAGCAGTGTTTAATACAGCGATCCAGTCGCAAAGCTCTATGCCCCGCCCTTTTCATGCTAAGCTCCACCCACTTTCTTTGTGTTTTGCAATCGTTTTATAAATGGAAACCTAAATTATCATAATCCTTCTATCAAGGCAACTATACAGGTAAACTGCTGAATTTTTTTAAACTAATTTGACTGGGGGCTGTTGCTGCCAGCTCCCACTTATATCAAGTTCAAAATATTCAACAGAATGGTTATTAAATTGTAAATTCATCAAAGACATACAATTCGTACACTTGAAGGATTTTTCGATTTTCAGGACGGCGTAATAATACGCTGTTCTGGTTGTGAAGTCAACTAACTGGTGACGTAATTGAATGTGATTGCAAATACGTGAGTAACAGATAGGATACCTCTATTAGATTAAAGCTGCATATTCACGCCAAAATGGTTGAAAATAAAATCGTTAATATTTGTTTAGTTTGAGAGACTTAAATTGTGTTCCCAAATTCAATACATCTAGGCACACAATTTAATCTTAAAGTATATCATTTTAACAATTTTATTTTCAAGCATTTTTGTGTAACTATGCACCTTTAACATCCGCATAATTGTTAACAAAGATATCATTTCAAAGGTTCACCATGTTAATCCCGATATTTTCGGAATCTCGATATGTGCACGCTTATAGAAAACGAAATCATATAGGCGCCAACGGATAACAGTCAGTTTAGTCTCAAAATAATCAGCAGAATAATTATTAACATTTTAACCGTTGAAATGGTAGCTCCTCAATTTCAAGACGACTACACAAAAGGGATGTTTAATATTTTGAAATTAATTCGACTGGAACCAGTTTTAGCCTATGGTAACAGATCCCAGCTAAATTAGTTTCAAAATATTCGGCAGAATATTCCTTATATCATAAAGGGTTTTTTTGCACTTTTTGCTATACGCGGCTTAAAGGGTTAAATTATTAATGCATTTTCGTTTACGGTACATGGAGATAAAACAGTTAATTCGTTAATCACGCTTCTTATCGCTCATTCTCGCGAGAATGCATCTCATAACGGAATCCTCTAAATGAAAGGGCAAATTGATGACTAATAAACGCTGTTTCCGCTAAATTAACCACATATCTGTTGAGAAACCACTTAGAACGAGGCCTTATCTTACACATTTCTATCATCGATATTGTTATCACTATTATCATCATTATCGTCTTCGTTATCGTTATCATTCTCTCTCACCGGGTAGGGGTGGAGTGAGATATATATTATTGTTTCAGGTTTCAGAAAAGTTCCGCTATGCCCAAAAGTGGCATAGAGTGGCGGTACAAGGAAATGTTTGTTAAAGGGACACGTTTGTCCCATGGGTGGAAAGGTGTCGTGGATAGTTTGCGCCTTCAAAAAGTGTCGGATGGGCTGGGGAGGGGGTGGGGATCCTTTCACGGGAAAATGTGAAAATTAAATGCTCTGAGAAGATATGGCAGCAAAAGTGCCCAGTCAAATCAGTTTAAAAATATTCAACAGAATGTTTATTAAATAAAGGCATAGGCCCACAATTCGGACAACATGTCGGAATACGCAGAAAAACACTGTTCATTGTAGGAAATGCAACATTTTTTACAAAACGAATAACATTTTTCCTCTTGTGCTGCGTTGTGGCTTGGGTGTGGGCTAAATAAATAAATGAAATGAAAATAAAATGAAATGATCGAACGATATCTGGTAACAAACCATTTTTTTTTTCAGTTAGCTTTATTGGCCGCTTACACCTAGATGTATTTGAGCCATGCCTCTAATCATGCGGTGCTTACCCCGAAGGGTTGCGAAATGAAAGTAAATCCTGAAAAAAGTAAAACATTGTGATGTTGCTAGGGGTGTAGGCACCTAATGGACTGCTGTTGGCGGGTGTAAGTGTTGGATGCTGTGTAAAAGCGGGTGGGAGGAGGATCACTTTATTTCACTTGCGGGTAGGATGCGGGACTCAGGGGCTTCCACAGTAGGGGTCAGAGATTAAGTTTGCATCCTCATCAAATCAGGGAGGAAATCAATTCCGCCGCTACCCCCCACCCCCGCCCCCGCCACACCAAGACCCCTCACCCCTCCAAAAAAAACCCACTAAAAGCATTGCCCCTGCAAACAAGGGTGTTGGAACCAAACATCCAGCCACTCCACCAGTGCCCCACCCCCACATTATTAACCCAATTTATTAGAAATACTGTCTGAAATGGCCTCTCAGTGTCAAATTATCAGAATTTTCCAGGGGAAGGATCCCAGGACTGCCTAACTTTCCAGAGTATTAACCCAGGGACCAACCCCCATACACCCCCCCCCCCCAGCACACCCCCATTGCACCCTAAATGCTCGCTCTAGGGTTGAAGTCTTTCAAGATTTTCTGATCTCACCCCCAAATCTTCCAAGGGGGATTTGAATGGGAGAAAGATTAGATGGCATGGTTAGTGTGCATCCATGCCATAGGGGTGTGGGGGTGGGGTGGGGGTGGGTGTTGTGGACACACTTGATAGGGGTGGAAGGCGGTCTGTATAATTAAATCTATAAAATGAACTCTAAGTGAGAATTATGAAATAAAAATATTAAGAGATGAAAATCATAGTCAAGGATATCAAATAAAATTAATTAAATTAAAATTATTTGCATGTGATTAAATAAACAAGAAACAGGAAAACTAGAGAACAGAAAATCTCGTGTTTGTAAAAGAAATATCCCGGGCAAGAACTTAGAATTAAAACATCTTGCTATTTGAAATAATAGGTTAATTGAGAATTTTGTTATATAGGCCTAATGGTCAATTTTTGCAAGTCAAGCCTATGTCTACTCTCTGCGCGCTCTCATCCGTATCTATATAATATATATAATATATTCATTTACAGTTCGAGAGAAATTTATTTTTGAAAATGTTTGATGGAATTACTGGTTCGGTTACCGCGCCAGTCAGTTCAGTGGTACATTTTCAAAAATAGCCTTGTTTCGATATCTGCTAAAAAAATTTAGGTGAAATAATAGTGAACGACCAACCCGAGAACCAACGACTTATAACCTTTTCCCAAATTGTACTCTAAATGTCTCTCCAAGCTTGTAGTTTTTACAATTTTCTAATCAGTCCTCCAGAACTCCCAAGGGAGATTTGGATGGGGTAGAGTGTGTGCATCCATGCTATAAGGGCTGGGCACCGTTAATCGAGGGAGAGGGGAGGGCAGTCTGAATGAATAAATCTGGAAAATGAAATTAGATAATTTCCATGTGATTAAAAAACCAGGAAAAATTTAAATGGAAAATCTGGTATTTTAATTGCAGACCAAAAGAAGACTATTTTTGAAAACTTACCACCGGAATGACTGGCTCGTTTATCGAGCCAGTCATTTCAGTGGTAAATTTTCAAAAATAGTCTTCTCTTGGTCTGCAAACGGACGAAATTAGAAAGGTCTGTGTTATTATTAAATCGGGCCAGCGTGAGTTCACGTCATCGCTAGGTTTGGTTGGGGTGGGTGGGGCGAACATGCATGTATACAAACATACGGGACATAAATTTGAAACATTGTATGCAAACGCTTACACGAGACAAAAGTGGAATGACTTAGGGGCGATAAATCATATTTTAATAACGTATGTGGAGTTACTTCGCTGTAATATCATAGACATGTGGAGCAAGGGAGATAATTCCAACGAGTAAAATTAGCTTTATCAGAGTTATCGGCCTCTTAATGTAATCCGAATAGATGATCCAGTGGTTCTGACATCTCATCGTACTAACACACGCTCACTCGCATAGCTCCGCCTGTTTAAAGAATAGCTATCAGTAAGGTAGTAATAGCCAAACTTCACTTTAACAGTACCTGACACCAACATCGAATGACTCGCTACAAACTATCCAATACCATAACAAATGAGTATATGTGTGAACACACTTGCTTACCTCTGGCTCTTATTTCTTCCTGATATGTCCAAACTGGGCTGATGAAAGACAAATTCTAGTGGACTTCCTACTTCAATTTGGCCCATTTGGCTTACTGGAAGTGATTATAATGGAAGCGACAATCTTTCGACCGAGGTGAACGAGGATATAGCGACTCGGGTACATCGTTTTATGAGGCAGACTGGCAGATTTTGACATATGTCTGTCTTATGGAGCAATGCACCTTTTGTAAGCATATTTCCAAGACTCCATCCATATTGTTGGGATTGTTGATGACAGAAATGTTTCAGTGGCACAGAAAACTTCAAGTTCTTTTTCACACTTCTCCATAATTAGTTTTAACTGGTCAATCTTAGGTACCAGGTGCCGTACATTTAAATGACCAATCCTAATTCCTTTAGAATTAATATTGAAAGACGGCAGATCAATGGATTTATTTTATTATTTTTATTATTATTATTATTATTATTATTATTATTATTATTATTACAATCACCGCCACCACCACCACCAACAACACCACTATAACAACCGCCGTCGCCACCACCACCACTACTACTACCACCAATACCAACACCACCACCAACACCACCACCACCACCATCACCATCACCACCGCCACTAACAACTTCATCATCATCATCATTCACTTCTTCATCATCATCATCATTATCATCATCAGCAGCAGCAGCAGCTGCAGCATCATATATAGACATGACAATGACAATGATCATGCCAATGGTGATGATGATGATGATGTCGTAATTGGCGGTGCTGCTGCTGCTGACGACGACGACGATGATGATGACGTAATTGGCGGTGCATACATACATACATACATATATATATATATATATATATATATATATATATATATATATATATATATATATATATATATATATATATATATATATATATATATATATATATATATATATATGATAGAATTATTTAGAAAATATTCATCCTCTTTGAAAGTCAGCAATCCTGACGATAAAGAAGCCAATTGCAAATACAGATCAGACACAGTAGTAGTAGTAGTAGTAGTAGTAGTAGCAGCAGCAGCAGCAGCAGCAGCAGCAGCAGCAGTAGTAGTAGTAGTAGTAGCAGTAGCAGCAGCAGCAGTAGTAGTAGTAGTAGTAGTAGTAGTAGTAGTAGTAGTAGCAGCAGCAGCAGCAGCAGCAGCAGTAGTAGTAGTAGCAGTAGCAGCAGCAGCAGCAGCAGCAGTAGTAGTAGTAGTAGTAGTAGTAGGAGTAGTAGCAGCAGCAGTATCAGCGGAAGCGGTAGTAGTAGTAGTAGTAGTAGTAGTAGTAGTAGTAGTAGTAGTAGTAGTAGTAGTAGTAGTAGTAGTAGTAGTAGTAGTAGTAGCAGCAGCAGCAGCAGCAGTAGCAGCGGCAGCGGTAGTAGTAGTAGTAGTAGTAGTAGTAGTAGTAGTAGTAGTAGTAGTAGTAGTAGTAGTAGTAGTCCATTTGTTGGGCCTAGAATACACCTTTCACGCATTGACGTCATTACGCCGGGGTTTCCCTAAATCAACGCTCAGAGCACAACTGTTGCCTAGTAACGCCGCCAACAAGCAGCCGACCCGCATTGAGTTTACCACTGAGTTACTACTGCACTAAAATACATCGCAAATTAAACCGTCCCTATGACAAACTAAAATCACAATATTAAGTCATACATCATTGGAAAGCGCATTCAATTGTCTAAACATTAATGCATTATTTTCATATTTTTGTAAAATTTTCACTGGGTTATTTGCGTGTATAAAATATACGATTATACCTAGATACATTAAATCAAATGGACAATAGGGGCTATTTTAAAATCAAAATCAATTGTATTAAATTTTACAAAACTATAAAAACGAATACAGAAATGTATAGAAAATTGTCTTAGTTTTCCAATGATGTATGACTTCAATAATATTATGAAATTAGTTCTTCATATAAACTGCTTAAAGTGCGTTGTTGTATCTGATTCCAGTAGTAAAGTAATGCTGTTTGCGTGTCGGATATCGCCATTACTAGTCGGAAGTGGCAGGCTATGTGCAATGCATTTAGGGAAGGTATTTCCCCAAAATACGCTAATGTGGGAAAGGTCTAATACGCATACGCATGTACGTACAAATGTAATCCTAGCATAAATACATTTATAAGTTTGTTTATAACCTGTTATTTATTCTGCTTCCAATATATGTGAAAACAAAAGGCCCATGGGCCTGTGGCGCTCACCTGGACGAATAGCATTTGAACCATTTGCGCTTAAAGACATGATGGATAATTTTCGGAAAATCCAAGATGGCCACCAAAAGAATCCACCAATCAAAATTATGTATATACGTTCTAAAGCCGACTCACCTAGGGGCCTTCCAGCTGAGATTTATTGAAATCTGCCAAGCGGTCAATGAGGCGTAGGTTTTTAACTGATTTACCATACTTTTTGGAAAATCCAAGATGGCCACCCAAAAACTGACTAATCAAAATTCTGCATACTGGATCCGAAGCCTGCCTTCATAAGATCCTTCCATCCAAGTCTCGTTGAAATCGCCCAAGCAGTTAATGAAGAGTAGCATTTTAAGCGATATTTGGTAAATTTTCATAAAATTCAAGATTTTCACACAAAAATTACATCTCAAAGTTCTGTATGCAAGTTCTGAAGCCTACACCCATAGGGTCCTTTGACATAGGAACGGCTATGGCCATGAGTCTGAATTCTCAGACATATACATTCTTATAAGATTGCAAAGTGGTCACCAATAAAATTATTAATATGTAAACATTTTCCACTTGCCACTTATTATTGATGATTAATCTGATTTCTATACAAAAATGCTATCATAGCCATTATTGCGTGTCACCGACACGCTCGCATGCACGCACGCACATACATATATACGCGCGTACATATATACGTACGTACGTAAGCTCGTGTGTGCGTGCGTGTATGCACGCACGCGCACGCACTCACGCACACACACACACACGCGCACATGCATACGTTCATAGATATATACATTCTGGCGTGTGCGTATATTTTTTACGATTGAGTGTTTGGTTTTGCTCAACACATCGTCTTATATCTCAGGATTGGTTCACCCTATTGGCACTAAACTTGGACACATGTTTTCCTCTATCAAGTGGATTTGCAAGTTGGAAATGCAAAATGCCAAAAATTGTACGCCTTGTTGTTTAATTAAGTCATAGCCATAGCTAACTATGCTAATGGACGAATCCACTTTTAGCGATGCTCCGCCCATCTCTAGCAATTTCTATGCTTTGAACCCAGACTTCCCAGAATTCAATTTTCAAGGTAACTGTACAGGTGAGCTGCTGAATATAGCTAAGGCCCATGACAGTAACAGCGCCCAGTAAAATTTGTTTCAAAGTATTCAACAGAATGTTTATTAAATAGTAAAGACGTCATTTATGACCTATTTGATTGTGACGTGAACAAGATGGTAGTTATATTTTGAAACATTCATTCCTTGGGAGCAATAGAGGGATCCATTTCTGGCTATACCACGCCTACTTCTAGCACCAGCCACATATAGCTAAGCTCTTCCCACTTTCTAAGCGTTGGAAACAATTTATATACTTTGATTCCTGAATTCCCAGAATCACAATTTCGAGGTAATTTTACAGGTAACGTGTTGAATATTTTGAAACTAATTTGGCTGTGGCAACAGCTCCCAGTAAAATTGGTTTCAAAACATTCAACAAAATGTTTATTGAGTGGCAGATCGGATCCATCCATTGTCTTTTGCAACGGTGTTAAGGAACTATCAAATTATTTGAGACTTCAGAATTAACATCGTTACCGTTCAAACACTAAATTACCAGAATCTCAATTTTAAGGTAACTCTACAGGTAAGATGTTGACTATTATAAACTAATTTGATAGGAACCTGTTGATTACATTAGGCAGCAATAACTCGCAGTCAAGCTGATTTCAAAATATTCATCAGGATAGCTATTAAATTGTAAGATTTTTCGTATTCGGTATTTAGCGATGAAATGATGATTGACTGGAGCATGCTGATTTTCTCTAAATCATATCGTTCTAGTGTGACCAGAACACCCCTAACCGTCTATAGGTACAGGGAATCGTTATCGTTTATCGGTATCGGAATCAGTATGTGACCTGGGCTTAAAAGCTGACACTGGAGGGTAGGATTGTACATGTATTATATTGCCCATATTAATGACGTCATACATGATGTCACAACAAAAATTACGTCACAAACGTAGTCGTGACGTCATGAAATTATCTCTTTACTACCGGTAAATTGTCGTGTAGAGAGAAGACCACGAAATTACAACCTGATTTATTATCCTGATTTACTATCTTTAGTCAAAGATGTCGTTTTTTCGACGTGTCATGGGTAAACGTCATTCAAAATCAAAGAATAGGCCTAGGTCATTGATGTCAGAATCTAACGATGCTGACAGCGAAAGCACAGATATTTCAGAGTGCGCGGATATTTTCCACGCTCACGTTAATCCTGATCCGGAATTGGTTCAAGTTCAAGAGGAATTGGTGTCGACTAAGACAGAATGTAATGACAACACGGAAATGAGTGTAGATGTGGCACCGATGATAGGACGCTGTGACGGGCCGGGAGAAATTGGACAGACGAAAATAGAAATAGATTTAAACAGTGCATTGAGGCGAGCAAGGAGATCCTTAAACGCAGAACTGAGAAAATGCAGGTAATATGTGGTAAGCGTACACAACAGGGACATATTTGTTAATTAAACTCTTGGCTCTAGGACCTTTCAGTAAAATAAGCACGCAAATTAATATTCAGTATACAAAGATTCAAAATGATATATTTAGAACAGTACTATTTAGAATGAATTGCACTGAAGTCTGTTTCTTCTTCGTTCCTGCTGACAGAGTTAGATCTCAAGGTCAAAAGAAGGACCCATTTCTAACTACAGTCCGCCAACCTTTTCGCGTGTTAGGATCGTTTAGTTTTACTAGCCTTAGGCTACATAGAACCCTGAATTTCCAGACTTACATTTTCAAAATAACTAAACTTGAATATGAGATTTGGCATCAGTACTTATTAACTGTCTGCTGATTAGCCGTAAGTGGCACAAAAAGCAATACATATCTATCTTATCTATCTATCTTATCTTAAAATAAGCAATGTCTGTGAGGAGAACAATATTGCTATTGTCTGTCATTCTGTAACTCAACCGAGTAGTGACAGTATCGACTCTATAGGTGGATGAGTGGCCCCTTTGGTGATGGAACGTCGATATTTGGTTACTAGTTGACACAACTGAAAGGCACAGCTCTCAGTTCTCTCTTGAAGGCGTCCACGGAATATGAACCGTTCGAGTTTATCCATCCATCATATGACGTGACGTGTAGGAGGAAGTCATAATCAATGCCGTCATGAATGACGTGTATAAGTACATCAATAACGCATAATTGAAGACGGACTACGCGTTGTTATACTTAGTGTATGGCTTTACTGTTTAGTAAACATTCTGTTGAAAATTAGTTTTAAAATATTCAACAGCTTACCTGTAGAGTTTTCTGGAAATTGATAGTCAGGGCGTTTAGGGATCGATGATCGATCGATCCCAACACGAGCGAGGTGTGGGTGGAGCTTAACTAGAGATGTGGTGGGCCATGGCTAAAACTGGAAAGGTCCATTGAAGGTAGTAGATAAATAGCTACAAATATTGGATAGTGACGGTCACGGTCACGTGGTGTGGTGAACGCTGCATATTTTGATTTTCTAAAGGCATTCGACAAGGTGTCCCATCGTAGGCTTGTACATAAACTGAATATATATACACGAGATGGGTTAGGCAATAGATGGCGATTCTTGAAGGCAGGTGGTGTTATTAGACATCATGTCTTAGCTATTTAATGGCTAAATGTAGTCACGAAAATCTAAATATTTTTTTACTGAATACTCATTCGCAGGCCACGAAAAGACCATTTAGAAATGTTGGACACCCTGACACATAGTCGTCGGCGGGGGGGGGGGGGTCGTCCGGTGCGAACGACCCCCCCCCCACCCCCTCCCCCCACCCACAAAAATAGGCCTAACCAGATAGATAACGCTGGCATTTTTATCGCACCCGACCCCATGTACACCACCACACCAAAAATAATAATCATTATTTGAGGTCTGAGCATATTTTAGCCTTTCTAATTTTGATCGAATTTGGTATTTTAACCTTGAGAAATGCAGGATATGCATCCTGAGAGCATCTAGATATTTCAAAATTTTCTGGCCGGGGGGCCCTCGGACACGCCCCCCACCCCACCCTGTCGCAATGCAATCGCGGACCTACTCCAAAATTCGACCCCCTCTTTAGAATTACTGGCGACGTCCGTGTGACATACCTTATCAGTCATTCTTGTTTGAAAATTGTTTACAGTCCTTGTTGAGAATTGTTGCTCAGTCAAGATGTCCGGAAGTTTACCAGTGAATGACTGGCTCGGTTAGTGGTCCAGCCATTCCAGTGGTAGGCCTACACTTTAAAAAAGTTGACTTTTGGCGTGCAAATTGACATTCCTCAAGACCACTGCAGAAGCCGTATTGCCGGCTTCGCCATGAAAGGTTTAGCCCTATCATGCCGAAGCCGGCCCAAACCGGCCTGTGTAGTGGTCTGGAGGAATGCCCATTTGCAGGCTAAGAGAAGACCGGTTTTTTAATTTTTACCACAGCAATGACTGGCTCGGTAACCGAGCCAGCCATTCCTGTATTAAATTTTCAAAAGTAAAAGAAATTTAGTCATGAAAGGTTTTAAGAACTAAAGGAATGATTGTGTATCTGGTGTTAACTGAGTGAAAACTGAAGCTCCAGATTTTCAATTCCAAGGCAAACATATGGCGTTAAGTATTTTGACGAGAACTTTATATTATTTTACAGCAACCAGATGCCGCCATGGGCAGTAATTATAGCCCAGAGTCAAATTAGTTTTAGCAAAGTTCAACAGAATATCTATTACGTCCGGATGCGCATTGTGCATTGCTAATCATATATTGTCTTCTGTTAAATGTACGATGCAGAAAATGCAAACGTCTCGAGGCGTACAAAAGGATAGAATTGAGTCACGTGACGGCAGAGCTAGCGGAGACGCAGAGAATTGTCCGACATTTGGAAGAGGACGCGAAGCTGGCGGGCACTGAAACTGAGAGCCGGACATTGGAGCTCGATACCGCGCTTAATTTAAGTAAGGAGGGGAGAGGTGGGTGGTTGGTGTTGGATTAACTTAATATATCCAATTGTATGTTCACAAAAAAGCCACAGCGGTGATATTGCTATCGACTCTATCCAGACATACATCCGTCTAGCCGTCCGTCAGTCCACCCAGCTGCTTGCCTGTACGTTTGTCAGTAATCATTTCTTGCCAACTGTGTCTACAGTTTACTTGCGATTGCTGGGAAAGTCGGTACATGTTACCAGTTTCACCTAAAGGGTTGCACGTACTTTTTTCAGCGAAATCCGTCCTTATTTGGCAGAGTCATCTCCCTTAAAATACGTAAGATTTATCAAAGTTGTCTTTTTAGGGACAGATCTTGAAGAGTTTTGAACCTATGGGCTTGTTAAGTGATGACGTATTTCCAGGTTCAACTCGATTGTTAAATACACAAAACAATGTTTTTATTTAACAAACACATAACTTATGATGTACTAAAGCAAAATACACACTTCAGGGTTGCGAATCACGCGCAGTGACGTCAGTCATACTTAACAAGCCCATGCTCACAATTTCCTTTTAGCTGGTCATATAGCTTCAAGACGCGGCGCTATGATTGTGTTTCGATGAAATCCATACATAGTCTCCAGAATTATCGCCCCTGAAATACTTAAAATTCATCAGTTATATGGTTTAGGCCAGATCTCGAAGAGGTTTGTATCTACCGTCACAAATTTTATTTCGCCGGATATTATATTGCGTCGGTATATAGTGATATGACTTTGTGTTATTTCAAGTAGGGCATATTCGCCAGTCTTCTCTCTAATGCTCCAACATTTTCCTGTCCAGGCCAGATTTCAAAGAGTTCTACAGGCACAATTTCTTACCATTTTCGAGTGGATACATGAAGACGCAGTGCAACAGTGAAGATTCCTGTGAATCTGTCCATTTATGCCAGTTATGTATCGCCACCAACAGACTTCAATTTTGCTGAAAAAATGGTTTCCGATAGATTATTTGAAAATGCCTAGAAATACTCAGTTCTAATTTGATAGATACCATATTGTCCTTTAGAAATAACGTTATATGTAAAGCCTTGATGTGCGTTTTTGTGACCTGTTTGGATCCGTGGAGATATGCTATCTTTTGGTGGCTCTTTTTTAATACTATTGTGGGTCTCGCATGTTCCAAAGAAAGAGCTTTTACTTGGTGTAAACACATTAGGTGCATTGCACGCTGAGAGAGCTGCCCACCCGCAACCCCCACCCCCTGTGTTGATTTGTGGTCAACACTGGAATGTCTAGACTCAAGCTACGAACTCACCAGAAAAGTGACGATCCGACACTGTCCACTTGTCATCAAGAGGATACCTGCAGCAGAGTATTCATTCCATGTATGACTCAAACTACCATTAGTTGACTGGAGCCTATATCCGGTCAACCATGGTAGGCCCATTTTGGATCGCCAACAAAATTTATAAAATTCTTGTTTGGCCGATATGTTTCAGGCGAAACTGCTCAGTTGAGCAGAGATCCACTAAGAACAGCTCCCAGTCATTAAACGAACTGGAGAATGACAGTTCGAATGAGGGGTGCAGAAAACATGTGAAGCATAGTTGCTAGGGAAACGATAATATGGTTCTGAAGATAGAGAAAGAGAAGGGCCTTTCAGAACCGAGGCATCAACATGTTTTGCTTGTTCTGTTGTAGTTTGTTAACTAACCGCAAATTGTGAGTAATAGACCAATCCGTTTCTAGCTAAAACTCCACCCAATATTCACGGGCATTGGAATCATATAACATCTTGAAGCCTGAACTCCCAGAATATAAATTTCAAGGAAACTCTGTCTTGTGATAAATCGTGTAGTAGTAGTAGTAGTAGTAGTAGTAGTAGTAGTAGTAGTAGTAGTAGTAGTAGTAGTAGTAGTAGTAGTCGGATTGCCAGTAGTAGTAGTAGTAGTAGTAGTAGTCGGATTGGCAGTAGTAGTAGTAGTAGTAGTAGTAGTAGTAGTAGTAGTAGTAGTAGTAGTGGGTGGTGGTGGTAGTAGTAGTAGTAGTAGTAGTAGTAGTAGTAGTAGTAGTAGTAGTAGTAGTAGTGCGGTTCAACCTGTCAGGTACGGACCGTCCCAGCCATGTTGGGTACGGAACCGCCGGGCCAGGTACGTTCCAAATGTGGCCCGCTGGGTAGGACTATACGCATGCATAGAGCCGTATATGAGAGGTTCGTAAAACGACTAAGACCGCGAGATCGCCTAGAGCGCATGCGCTGGTGTCAGAGATTGCTAGACAACGCGCGTTAGAATTGGGTAGAAATAGCATCTTATTTTGTGCCGAGTTGGTATACGTAATTACTTTGAATTACACCCTTCTTGCCGTTCTTGGTATGAATCATGACCGGAATGAGGCGAGGATTCCAAAACACTGTACTATTTTAAAATCGGTTAAGAATTGACTGAGTTATGACTAAATGAACCAGCAAATTTCTTTCAAAATATTGAACCCCATAGGCTTAGCGCATGCATGCTCTCAGTGCATGGGTACGATAGCGCGTCGCGTGACCCTCTCCCCTGCCTCTGAAGCGCGCTCGCTGATTGGCTGTGGCGCTCCAGCTATGATGTCACAGGCAGCATAAAAGGGGTCGAAAAATCAGATTCATCGGCAGTCAGGTGGTGGTGAGGTGCCTGGTCTGAGAGGACGAATCGATAGTACTGCTAACTACAGCAGATACTAACAGCTGCTGTGGTGCCATTCAATTTTCAGTATTCGTCATCTCTAGGGCAGCTCGTCATACAGTATGTGGGGCGAATGACGAGCTCTGTGATAACTCGCCAGATCTGCTGTACCATGCAACCAGTGGTGTAAAACAATCGTGTGAGCTATACGATACATCTCGTCTTGTGAACCATCAGAATGCATCCACATTATCAACTTCATCCGTAGCCCTTCAAGAACTACAGGGAAGCCTTCAACTTCCGCACCAGTACAGAACTTTTGACAACACCGTTTAAATTAATAACTACTGTGTAGACGTGACTATCCACTGGCCATCCGCTCCCGCAAATGTTCTTCTGCACCATTCCTGAGAGTGAGCCGCATCCACAGTATGCCTGAAGTTTTTCCTAGCAGCCAACTTCCATATCGTGCCATCTCGCATTCCGATTGTGTTACGCTACAACTATTGTGACTCTAGAACCTTTTCCGTACCGATGACTAATAGGTACTCTGTTATTATTATTATTATTATTATTATTATTATTATTATTATTATTATTATTATACTACTTTTGTGTAACAGGTACTGATGACAAATAGGTACCTCCCGGTCACTTGAGACCACATTTTATAGTTTATTATTATGTATATATTATCCTTATTTTCGTGCCCATAAGCACTGTCAAGGTCGAGTGACTTTCTTTTACTGTATTATTCAAAGTTAGTGATATGGCAGTAGCCATCTATGTTGTATATTTTGTTTATATAAAAACTCTTGGACCGCAGTCTCATTAGGCTACACTATACAGCAACAACAGCCGCACTACCTTGTTCCCCACACAGCATCAATTTTTCACTGAGGTCACTGTTCTTATTACGCGAACATGACATGCGGTCGACTGGACCTAGACTGTTCTAGCTCGATAGGATATGTTTACAGTAGTAGGGACGATTACTCGATAGGAGACATTTCGTGTTACTCTCTTTTCCGGAAGTAGCGGATATGTAACACCGCACACTGGCTAGATTGGATAAATTGGCCATATACTTTAAGGCCCCCTTCATATTGAAGATTTCGGGTTGTCTACCCTTGTTGATGACGTATGCTCTACCCCCTCCGATGAAACCTTGTACGAATGGTTGCTGCGACAACCGGTTCCACCGATGAAGATGGAGCGTGACACTAGCTCGCCTCGTAGGTACAGAGACCTGATGATATTTATATTAGTGCCTGGGCCTGATCTAACTGCGCGTTTTCAAAACGATTGGTTCGACACGGTGGTCTTCCGTGTTCTCCAGAATAACAACAAATATGTGACAAACTTTTGCCTTGTATATATCACAAGGTGATCGTTTTACTTGCTAACTTTAACTATACAATAACCTACAAAGTTGGTAACTTTTACTGTTACCTAGCGATCTATTCACAATCATTAAATATTACAACTCAATGTTTCCTAAGCTTCCCACTTTGACCAGCTCTTGCCTACTTAAAACATTCAGCAAAGAGTTTCACAAGGTGCGAGGCGGACCGAACTCTCGATTAAAGTTAAAGTCCCCCTTATGTACTATCTCAGTTTCTATTCTCCCTCCAGCTTGGTTTCGCACCGCCAGAGGTTGCTCTGATTCTCATTGGATTATGACATCATTTTGACAATCAAGACCCCGACCCTCCCTCCCCGGGATGGTGCTTTCTACCTAGCACCTGCGGTTTGGCTGGTTCTTGAGTGATGGGATCTGTCATTCCCCTAACTTTATTTTAGAATTCCAGCTGGCTTCCCATGTCATTCCTGACGAATGACCTGCCCAAAATGACGAATGCTGGTTTGATACCAAGGCTTGCTGGTGGATTAGCACGCCTCTCGATTTATATGTTTTTGATAATAACTTTCGATTGTGTCCTAGCACGCCTCTACAATTGATATGTTTTTTATCATAACTTTCGATTGTGTACCTACCGCCTACAGGACGCTACAATGTCCATGTCATGTTCATTGCCTATTAGTCGACAACTTGTAGAATGCTAGAGTTAATCGGCACACGAGTTACCATTCCTCATAGCCGGGTTATTCTTGGCTTATCTGGTCCCACGCTCCGTGAGAACACAGACCGCTACGTAACTAACCAAGTCCGTTTGTCCTATCTAATCCCTTGATTGATTCCCACCTGGTGCCAACCATTATCTTTTATGCTCGATTCAGTTTCGGCGAAACTGTACCTGCACTAGCTGACGTATCTGCTGCCAGTCATCCAGTGCTGATAATATATATCCAAATAATAAGATGCTCTAGCCGATGATCAGTGCATCTAAATATACACAGTAACATAGTCTCTTAGCTCACCTGGTATTCAAACAAGAATTGTGCTCGGGCTTACTCCTCGTACATATAAGATGTCCAGCGGGGTCATGACCTCCCCATAAGACAGTCCCATATCTACAATATGAGTAAATGGCTCTATATATGCTCCACCAGCCTTCGAGCTTATTAATTGTCTGGACCTCCCTCCATCACGTTATTTAGAGTTGACTCGGGAACTACTGGGGTTCCAGTGCAGCTAGAAATAAAGTGATGATCACTGCATATACCCCCCCCCACCCACCCAACCCCTGTATCTTCGGATAAAGTAGGAAGCACTGCGAAAATATATATAGTTACTGGCCTGCAGTGCATCTCTGGGCGATTTTACATAACCCTAATGTCAGGTAAATGTTAGCTCCCCGGGTGTCGATCTCAAATGATTCGTCCCCGACACACTAGTGACGGAAAGGATTCAGCTCTCCATCTACCTCTACAAGTGAATGGTTGCGGTCTTATAACCAACCACGCCCTCATGGGAAGGTCACTATAGTTGGATAGCTGCATCTGTGTCCCCACCCTAAACGTACATGTGCTATTCAACACTTATGTATTGTGACTTGTCCTTGTGCTGCTATATGTGGTCTTGATGCGACAGTGGCAGGATTGGTATATGATTCTGGTGCTTTCACCTCATGGTACTTCCGCATGCTGTCTACTGAGGGGGGGGGGGGGGGGTTGTGGTTCCATAGTGTGTAAAAACAGTTAAGCTTACATTGCCATTTGCGGCTAAACCTAGACCTGGACCCAAAAACTAAATGATAGGGTAGAAATTAGCAGAAGGACCACATAAATAAAGCGGCAACTACTAACACAGAATCTTGGAACTTTCATAAGATGACGGTGTTGAATTCTGGGGAAATCATCCACCCCACCTTCACGTAAAACAGCGTGCATCACAACAAACATATAACTTCAATAGGTTTACTCTTTTACATAATATGGTTTTAACACGAGAGTGACCCTTTTTGCCATCTCTCTCCCTCCGCTTCGGCGTTGTAGGCATTTTCCTGTGATCGAGGCCCATGTGAGGCACTTTCCTCTCGCAACAAAATAATGTTTGTATGTGTTAATTTTGTTTATATTAAACTTGCTAAGTAGCCGCACTAGGACCCTCCTTTGAGGGGATGCCTCACGGATCTTATTCTGTGAGGTATCTCTGGCGAGGACCACGATGATGAGTCATCATCTTGGCCCCATGTACTCAACTTATCCCAGGTAGCAGCAAACTAGTACGATTGTTTGACTGCTACATATATTAATTATTGTATTATTTAATTATGTCCCGGCCCTAAATGGAGCTGTGGGGCCGTCACATCGGTGACACCAACAGCGAGGATGAGACCATGAGGTTCAACTTTCGCGGCGATGGTCACATGGCATCACTGGAATGTAAACGTTCCACCTGCTCTAGAAGTCGGTTTTTGTACAATCCGGCAATGCGTAATACCGGATCTGCAACCCCGAGATCCACAGCTAACCAGCAGCCCCATCCTGACGTACCGCGCACTGGCGGTACCGCTGTACGGGAGCATCCAGCAGACCAGCACGCACGTCCGGAGGCTACAGTATTAGTAGCAGTAGGGTGCAAAGTTGGCCTAGTATCAATTGAATACGAATATCTAAAAATATCAGAAGCAGGACTAGTATAAGCTAGCACACTCGCTGCTTGTTGTATATTGATAAATGTTATTTTAATTAAATGTAATTGCCTTTATTTTAAAATGTTAATGCGTTAGGAGACGCTAATCTTAACGAATATCCTAACCTTGGGAATCAGTATATTTAAATATCAAGTCAATATTCTGGAGGTGATCCGACTTTCGAGTTCACTAGGTTAACAGAGTATGACATCTTACAATTAGCATCTTGTTGTAAATGTTTACTGTAGGTGTATTTGTTCCAGGGTAATTTGCAAATATTTACAATGAAGTAACTTTAGAATGTGAACCCAAAGCGCCATCTATGTTGCCATAGTTTGTATACTTTCGCTTTGCGCATTATACTACATAAAGGCTACTACATCCGGCGGGCCTTTAAGAATCGGCTAACTGGCGTCAATGAGTGACTTTTTGTTACTTATTGACGAGTCACCTCGACACCTGTTGGCGAGCTGCACTCGTTATTTGGCCCTACTACTATACACTGTGCTACGTTAAACTACATATGACCTACTTAGCCTGCCAGTCATGAATCGTCTCAATGATGTCAATGAGTAGCAGTAACTTAATGCTAATTATTGACGAGTCGCTTTACTTGTTGGTTAACTATGTTCGCCATTTGGGCCTACTACTACACGGTGTGCAAATAGTAATGGCTTTGTTGAATTATGTTATGATAGATAGATAAATAGATATTTATTGCTTTTTGTGCCACTCATGGCTAATCAGCAGCCATTTAATAAGTACAATTGATACACAGTCATTAAATTACAGCAATTGGCATATACATATATGGTGACTATATACGCTAAATTCACGGGTACATTGGAGGTACGGTGCTAATAATGCTGGAAGATGGGCCCCTCAGATATTAGCCTCCATATCATATACACTACGCCGCACACCTAACTGTAGTCTGAGTTTTCTGACTCTCGATACCTCCTGAGGACCCGGCCACGACGAGCGTCTTATCAGAAGTCCCATAGGGCACAAAGAGTCAGTGAACCCGGATTGTAGGTGAATAGCCCAGTATGTGTACATATACATATGTGTACATATACCAGAATCCAACAAAGAGGTACCGATCCACCAGCGTCAACAGCCAGACTTAGGGATTAGTCTA
Source organism: Chaetoderma sp. LZ-2023a (assembly GCA_034401795.1). Classification (NCBI taxonomy): domain Eukaryota; kingdom Metazoa; phylum Mollusca; class Caudofoveata; order Chaetodermatida; family Chaetodermatidae; genus Chaetoderma; species Chaetoderma sp. LZ-2023a. Next base: position 4,486,942 of record CM067368.1, read on the forward strand.
GTCTGATATATATTGCCGAGCCAGTTAGGTTTACGTTAAGATAGTATATCCGCTATACGGGGCCTAAAATTGGTGTTAAAGTTGGATGCAGTCTCGAAAGTGTGGGTGTCGTGGCTTGTGTCACAAGAGGCCAGAGCATTGCGGCTGGGGTTCATGCCACTTTGGCATTACAGATTTAACTTGGTCACCGCAAAAAAACCCAACCAAACACGTATCTCAGAGTTACTGTTGAGTTTGATTTAGTGCAAAGCCACTATGAGATGAGACTGATCCATAGTTGTGCGACAATAAGGCAATGGTGTTATCACTAAATTATAAATAACCCATAAATAACCCATTCACTTAGGCCAACACAATACAATCTGTAGCATGAGGGACACTATATAGTGCATTACGTTATCAGCTCTTTATTAAGTGTGTTTTCTATGTAGTTATGCCATGGTCTGGTGGTATATGATAACAGAGTATTTTAGCTTGCACTGTTTTGATATGTTAGGTTTGTTTTGTTATTCTATTAATAAAGCCTTCTATTTCATTCGATTTTTATGTGGGTTTGTAAGCCTTTTTTAAAGGAGTTCCTCCGTGAAGTATGTCCGACTGCATGAGCGTCGGATTTTCAAAAAAAACGTTGTACTAGTAGTAGTAGTAGTAGTAGTAGTAGTAGTAGTAGCAGTAGTAGCAGCAGCAGCAGCAGCAGCGTCGGTGTCATTGTCATAATCGTTGTTCAATTCCTTGGATATTTTGCAGTACCAGACGAAGCGACGCCTGAAGTGAAAAGCAAAGAACCACTACTTTTTAAAAAGTACAAAAATTTGAAAACAGCGACAGATTCTCAAACTTTGTTGGGCAACATTCGACAGAAAATCCGAGCACTCCAGCGCTTGGAGGTCATGACCTACCGCAAACAAATTGCTTTTAGAAAACACAATCATGAAGTATCTAATGATGGTACACGGAAGCAGATTTTTAGACGTGGCATAAACGGAACCGCAACACGAACTCCGGCAACTCCTACTTCCGGTAGTAATCATGGTGGTACGCAGGTGCAAACAGACGAATCCGGTGTGTTTCAATCTTTTATGACGTCACTAGCTGAGCGTTTATCTCCTTTACGTGTTCAGAATGGTGCTGAGCAACCTGATCTGGAATGGACGTTTGACATCAACAACCCGACTTTAGAAAGTTCTGTGTAATAATAATAATAATAATAATAATAATAATATTAATAATAATAATAATAATAATAATTTTTTTGTTTTGAACCCCATTGTCTTATTGGACGTGCCTCGCCCTCCCGCTCGGCTCCCATATCGAGTACTGTGCTTGCAGGCTTTTGATCCCTGTGCTAAGTTCAGGAAACTTCATAAATATAAACAATGATCTGTGTCGGTCGTTAAACGGTAAGATAATTAAAACACTGAATAAAATATTTGTATCAGTAATGCATCATTATTTGTCATATTAGAGTGTATTATATACAGTGCACCGTGTTCCCAATGTGTTCCCAATGTGTTCCCAATGTCACCATTGTAAACATTGGCCACGAACATATGGGAATAGATACAAGACTTATGACCGTAACATGACAACTTGCAGAGATATTGACGAAAATGCTTTTTCGGTAATGGCAGTTTCAAAATTCCTGCCATGGTCAACAGGGGTGTTTTTGCAATGGGTCCACACCTGAAAATCTTCATAATAACATAGCATTGAAGTGTGCCAAGTTCAAGTTCGTTGATATTTTACACAGATTACATGGACTATGAGTTTATCAAGTAATCCGGAGAATGCCGAGACTTTCCAGCTTGCCTGTTTTGAATATTTTGACATCTGGTCGTTTACCCATTGAGCCTAAAATCAGATGGATAGTTTTTAGGACCCCTCGATAACATCCCCCCCCCCCATTTTGCCATTCACGATGCCTTCAACACAACTCGAGAGTTGTCATGATGGGCATTATCAGACATACTTTTATATTTCCTTCATCGTTTGACCGCAATATCACAAGACTTCTTCAGAAGCTCCAGAGGAACATCTCGCCCATCTATTGTAAAGACCCCTCCGGTAGAAGTTGAAGTATCGCGATGGACACACATGCACGCACATACAAATTTAGTTGAGGTAAATACGCACATCACTGTTGCATCTCAGCCCAAAATGATTCATTGCCTGGCTGAGAAACATCATCACCATGATCGTCATCGTCACTATTATCATCATCGTCACCACCACTACAGCCACCACCACGGTTGTCGCCGCCGCCATCCATGTGCTCCATGGTCATCATGAGTCGTTCTGTTCCATAAAATATAGTACTTTATCACTGATTAGTAAATCAGAACACGGCCGACATTTGCACAATTTCTTCGTATGACAACTGCATAGGCAATATCGCACAATTTCGGAAGATCTTTAGATTTCTTTATCAATAGGATGACTGTTGCCAAGTGGCAACCATAGTAACCACTATATGCAACACCCCGATTTTGAACTCTTCAACTACTCAAGTGTTTAGGGATGTGTAAAGTTTCACCACCGTAATGATTTTCTCAGCCCAGTATGATTGTACTGCTCTGTGTTTTCTTCTTTCACTATCTGGTTGGTGGACAGTCGAGAAGACAGTGAGTGGATCGATGACAATCCATACTGGGCCAGCAATCTCCTTTCTCCAACAGACTAACTGTTCTCTGTATGACACTCCATACAGGTAAGTGGATAGTTGCCGCCACAGGTAAATCCCATAGCTGGAGAAAGGACGCTGGCTATGCGGCACGTTCGGAGAGTGTGTGTATTTACTTCAATGACTCTGTAGAATGTCTCGATCTCTTCCACGTTCTGGTGCATGAGAATTCACGTTTCCAGAGTATCCATATGTCATCTGACGTCATATGACGTCATAATCAGCTAAGCGGTGTGTAGGATGACATCATAATCATTACGTCATTAATGATTCTATTTGTCCCGTCTTTAACTCTTAATAGTCCGACACGTTGTACGAATTGTATGTCTCTATTTAATAAACATGCTGTTGAATATTTTGAAATTAATTTAACTGGACGCTATTGCTGCCATATGCAGCAACAGCGCCCCGTAAAATTAGTTTCAAAATATTTAACACCTTACCTGTATAGTTTTCGTTAACAGTCAGAGAGGTCAGAGACCGTTCAATCCCAACGCGGACGAGGTGTGGGTGGAGCTTAACTAGAGATTGGCCGGCCATAGGTAAAACTGGAAATGTCCATTGGTGTCTCCCGATCATGGAGGAGCACCAGCAAGATAAATGTCTAGTAGGTATGAAGATGACCATGGATCCAATACATGTATGCCATGTAACAAAGCCCTTAGTAGAGAGTGCACCGAGTTTCTTCTACTGATATGGTACTCGTTATAGTAAGGGGAGCTTGGGTTACTGTTGTCTCCCTATGCCAGGATGTGTTGCAGATTTAGAGACCGCAATATCTTTACCCGTTAGCTCAAGGTTTTCTTGTGAATCATATTTCTGTTTGTTGTAAGGATATCACGTTCAATGGTTGGAGCTCATAAAAATGGAACTGGCCGTAGAGACTCGCGACCTTGTAGATTTTCTATTCATTAGCATTTAAGGTAACACCATCAGCGCCTGTTGGTGCAGAACATTGTATCATGCCCATGTGTACTCATATGGGACCCTGTCACTCTATATAGGTCCGTTAATGTAATTCCTCCATGCCATACATCGTGTCGTACTTCACAATCGAATCCGAGAGTTCAAGCTTATCCTGTGGGTGATAATTATGAGTGGTCATGGCTTACTGTACTGATGGCGACTTTCGTGTGAAGAGGTGCGTTGTAAGCATATCTGTGCACGCTCTGTGTTCCATGGCAGTCTCATGTAGGAGTATGTTACTGTATATTGATCAAATATGCTTAGTGAACCCGAACTGCAATTTATGCCGCATTTGGAAGACTGAACTGTGCATTCAAACTCGTAGGACCTATTCTACGGCTACCGGTAAAGGAGCGCATTGACTATTTCCGGTTAAGCTCAGTCCACTTGTAGCGTATGTTGGACTGGATGTGTTTATTTTGAACGCTGGATTCCCAGAATCCCAAGATGTTGAATATTTTGAAACTAATTTTCTGGGGCCTGTTATTGCCGTATATTCGTCATGCATATTGTTGTTTTATGTTCTATGTAGGGGTTCACCACCATATGGATATATAGGGTCTACCTTTGGTGGGCTACCTGTTGTGTACCTGTGAATGTATATCAGAATAAATAACCTTGAACTTGATATACAATTCGTAGACTCGTGACAGACTTCGATCGTCGTGACGGAGCTATACGATATTACGATTGTAACGTCAGTTACTTGAGTGATACATCTGGTCCAGCCATTGTATGACCTATCTTTCATCTAAGGCCAAATTAAGATTTGGAGAAAGCATCTCATGATGATTAGTGTATTGTCTTGGATGAATCAGAGAGGAAAGAGTAGTTTACAAGTTCAAAATTGGGATGCGGCATATAGTGGTTACCTCAATGTCTACTAGTATAGAGGTACGTTAGATAGATGAGCAATTGTAGTTCGACTGAAGCCACTCAACGGGACATAACTTACTCCTGTCCAACAGAGCAGTTTTCAATCAGCAGGTAGTGGATCTTGGTATCATTCTTTATATTCAAGAATCTGAGACACAAACTGATTTCTTAGTAACTTATGAAGCACTGAAACAAGACAACCTTGTACGATTCATACTTACTCCACGTCTTCCTGGAAGGGTGTAGCTGCACAACCAGTATTTAGCGAGTGTGTAGGCACTTTCTATATTCAATACATTTACAAAAGTGTACCAGTTCTACACACTGGACCGTTACAATTTTAGCTATGCCCCGCCCATCGCTAGTTAAGCTCCACCCACGCTTCACCCGTGTTGCGATCGAACGAACTGCGAGCGCTTTGACTATCAATTTCCAGAAAACTAAGGTAAGCTGTAGTATATTTTGAAACTAATTTGACTGGTTGCTTTCGCTGTATATGGCTGCAACAGCGCCCAGTCATATTAGTTTCAAAATATTCAACAGAATGTTTATTAAATATTAAAGACATACAATTCGTACAACAACGTTTATAGTCCGTCTTTAATTATGCGTTCGTGACGTAGTTATCCACGTCTTTCATTGATTATGACGTCACCCTCCACGCCACGTAGTTGATTATGACGTCATATGATGGATGGATAAACTGGAAAGGGCCATTGCTGAGATGGGTTGCTGTTACATTTAGTCCATGATTAATGCGAATCCACTATCACTGCCGTAACACAGTCTTTAACTATGTACCAGACCTCAATGAGCATATCTAAGCTTAGACTCATATTATAATATAATATATTACTTAATTAATTGTGAGCTGTGACTGATGGTTCTCCGAGTTAACTGTATGCTGTGTTTTAAGTGACACTGGCGAGAGTCACTGTGCTGTGGTGTACATATTTGTTATTTATACTGTAAAGATTGTTTACAAATTATTGTGTTTATTATTATGTGAATTTTTATTATGATCATGTGTATATCATGCACATATCAATGGACCTTTCCATTTTAGCTATGTCCCGACCATCTCTAGCTAGGCTCCGCCCACACTTCGATAGTGTTGGGATCGATCGATCTCTGAACTCCCTGAATATGAATTTCCTGAAAAATATACAGGTAAGCTGTTGAATATGTTGAAACTAATTTGGCTGTTGCTCCCATATATTTTGAAACTAATTTTACTCGGCGCTGTTGCTGCCATCCAGTCAAATTAGTTTCAAAATATTCAACAGCATGTTTATTAAACGGTAGAGACATACAATTTGTACAACGTGTCGGACTATTAAGAGTTAAAGGCATAGAATCATTTATGACGTAATGATTACGACGTCATCCTACACGCCGCTTAGATGATTATGACGTCATATGACGTCATTACTCTGGAAAGGCTCATTGTGCCTGGAGCAGTGTGTCTATTCATCCTACATAATTGTCCGGCGCATAATAATATCCACAAGCAGACCTGGCACATAGCTACCACAGTCAATATAAGCACCATATAATATATACAGTGTATATAATATATACCTCCAAGCAAAGATCAATCAATGAGCAGATAATCGCAGAATTATCAGGTTTAATTGTAGGACAACCTTTAAATATACAGATGATATCCACCATGTTGCAATTCCAAAATAAATTTATCACAAAGTAAGATAAGATTATTTCGAATTCCCATGTCAACTCTTTCCGATTAGCATTGTTTTGTTTAGGGCTGTAACGAGTTCTGACCAATCCTAAATAAAATATAGTGATAAATGCTACATTTTATGATTTCAGAATTAAAATTATTTTTGATTGATAGTGTAGTAACTTAGCTACATAGAAAAGGTTACTCACCCAACAGAGGTCTCGAATCGGCCCGTGGAACCAGCTCGCGTTTCTAGTTCCAAGGTACGACTGCCGGGCGTCCGTAGAAACGGCGGGAATCAGCTAGCCCGGCAGCCGCGAAACGCGAACTCCGGGATTGCGGGATACCGCCGGCACCACACTCTTCCCCCATTTAAAAAACCCCATGAACTGCCAGTTTAGACATTAAAACTTTTGCTTTAAAACATCTACAGTTAAAACAAAACTTCCAATATAAAATGCATGTGTAAAAGGACCAGAGCTGGTGTAACTGTAACCTGTAACTGACTAACTTAGTTGCATTTTTAATGTAAGTGAAGTAACTTGTACTTGAAGAATTGTTTTAAAAATTATACGCTCAACTGCTAAAGGTAGAATTAGAAGTTACCACAATTAAAAAAAAAATTCCCCATAGTAGGTGTCGAACCATCCAGAAAGAATGAGTAGCTAATGATAAGACAGATGGATAGATCAACAGCCGCCGGACGAGGGCCATCGTTACAGATTTTAAAATAGCATAGCTTCCCTAACTAAAATTAAGGACAGTGGTTTTCCACCACAGCAGAAAACTGACAGAATTGACGGAATTGCTGAATTGATAAAGAAGTAATAAAAAGAATCTCACATGAATTTAGTGGAAGTGTTATCTGAAATTAACATATGTGAGATTCGAGGAAAACCTATGAATATTGCATATTTTTAATTTTAGGGAACATTTTTAACCTTAACATTTATGATATACCTCTTATATAATTGAACGGATCTGATCTACAAATTTAGGAAATCTGGAAAACCACTATCCCTATCACAATAAAGATATCTGAATGAAGCTAAAACGGAACGGATAATACAGCAGAAGAACGAAACATGAATTTGCGCTATGACTAACGCGCCAATTACATCGGGCATTATAAAATGGTAAGCGCAAGAACTACATCTGCACGATTTATGCAGTCTTTGCTAAATGCATATTATAAATATGCTGTCATATGCAAGACTTCTGCATTATAGAGTAATGCACATTTTAAATATGCATGAGTCGTGCATTATAGAGTAATAATGCATCATTGCATCAAATTAACATGTAATTGTTACACGTTTAATAGAGAATATATATAGATATGGCATATATGTATAATGTTGACCTAATATAAAATATCTGAACTGACCTGATGTAGAATTAATATATCTGGGCTATCCTATAAAATATCTGTGCTGACCTAATAAAACTATATATAATATATTTGAGCTACCCTATAAAATATCTGAGCTGACAAATATAGAACTGGCATTGAATAGCTAACCTAAACTGAAGTTCACAATACATAGATGAGTTTGCATCATAACATATGATGCATATACTTATAAAAAGCGTGTACATGGATTTAATCCATATACACATAAACAGAGAGCATTATTATGACTACACGTCATGACCGACAATAAATACAGTTAACAATACAATGTATATGATTAATGCGTAACAATTTACACATCATTTGACAACACATATTTGTAATGCGTGATCAAGAAATGCGTAAATATAAACATGCATTACTACGCGCAATTAGTCACGCATCATTTGAAAAACGCGTAATTATAATAACGCGTTCTGTGAGTCATACAGCGATGGACCCCTGTTGGATTTTGGTATCTCAAGGAGTATTATTGCTGGAAAAAGCCACTATGTGCGTATGTGTCCAACTAATTTAGTTTCCCAAAAACTTACAAAGAATAGAACATCACGATTTTGCTGTTGCTGAAACTAAAACTAAGATGGAAACGGAACATAAGCCAATGACTGTAAATGTTTTCCGGACAAGTTGAATGTCTTCAGTGTCATGCAGAATGTTAAAATTTGAAGTCATAATTTCATATCATCTGGATTACAGTAATTCTTTTAATGTTGAATTACTGTTACCATTGTACATTATCACACTACTAGTACAGTTCTGTACTACGACCGAAAAGCTAACTGCAGTCCGCAACAGTACCATGACCAAATGAATCCGAAATAAGACGAAACCAGAGGAACATATATGCAGGTGGACAAGTAGGGTCCATGAAGACTTACATAGTCTAAATACGAATGCTTAACAGCGATTCTCTTATCACTCACCAACTTACCCAAGAAACAGAGTTCTGTACGGAACAAATTACACTTCTTAGGTTTTAATTTAAGGTTGTGCAATAGGAATCGGGAAAGGACCGCCTTAAAGTTGGTCATATGACTGTCAACGTCAGTCCCTGTCACTACCACGTCATCTAAATATGCAAGACACTCGCACCAGTTAAGACCTTGCAACACCAGCTGAACAACCCTCATTCTCAAAACCAAGAGGAGTTCGTCTAAGTTTAGAACGAACAGGTTGTGCATTACCTGTGTCAACCTTATGTCTTATTCCCTTGAACAAACCTAAATCAAGACCATCTTTTGCAAATGCCTCCTGATACTCGATTAACATGGATTTAACTTGCAAAGACTGGGTCTCCGATAAACCTGATGTTGACCTCTCATACAGATCCTGTAAGAACACAGGGATGTCCACCTCAGTGGCTGTAGAAGTCTGTAAACCATCCTGGTTTATGGGGTTACCAGCAAGTTGAAATTCTGCTCCAGGGTCTAAAACCTCCTCAATTTCTGTGACAATACCAAGGTTGTGGTCTTGTTCCAGAGTAATATATTGGGCGGACAGGTTCCTTAACAAAATAGGAATCTGCGAATCTTTGGCAGTGGCCACTGTATGAGGTGTTACCAGACCCTCGAGTTTAGATGAGGGCTGGAGCACAACATCATTCTGTACCTCCCGATCCAGAATGCATGTGGTCTTCACAGCCTCAAAAGGACCAACGACCACTTTCTGCTTCAATGTTACCCGAGCTAGTTGGGCTTCCTTCCCATGAGCTCTCAACATTGATGTTTGAACCGGTTCTCCATTAATTGTCAGATACAGTCTAGTCAGATCAATGGTGGCCTTGTGTGCCTTCAAGAAATCCAGGCCTAATATAATCGGATCATTAATATTGGCAAGAAGGACTGGCCAGTTGAACATCATAGAGCCTAATGCAATTGTGACCGGCTCAACACTTTCTGCAGGGATAATATTGTCTGTACCTGCACCTTTCAATGAAATAGACTCCAACTTCTTTAAAGGGTAAGGTAATTTATTTGCAAAGAAATTGCCAATTACTGTCACTTGTGCTGCAGTGTCCACTACTGCATCAACGGAAACACCATTTACTTTAATGGGAATGACTAGTGTCATAGGGTCACGATTAAACTCATACATGCGAACATCATATGATCGCACAGGCGAAGATCTCGGTGATGGTGACCGTGTACGCCTCGGCTCTGGACACTCACAGGAAAAATGGCCCTCTAAATTGCAATTAAAGCACTTTCCCGATCTGAGAGAAGGGGAACGCGATGGAACGACCTTGCCTCTTGGAGGAGACCGACCTCGACCGAATTGACCAGATATAAGATTCAAAATCTTACCAACATCTACCTTCATCTCTGCCATATCCTTCCTAAGTCCATCGACATCTTTCTCTAATTTATCTATCCTGCTTGGAACCGTTATGCCTCTCAACTGCTCAGGATTATCTGCCTCCATCAAATCAGAAGCATCGTCCGGAAAACGGACCTTTCGAACCTCAGGTCTTCTGGAACCCATGATCAATCTTTGATTATGGATAGCTGCATTGACCATTTGTACAGCCTCCTCCAGGGTGCTCGGAACTTTATCCATAGCTATCAGAGTGGCTCGTTTATGCTCAACACCCCCTAGGAATGCATCAATGGCAATTGTCTCGCCCAAGCTCTCTGAGGCATCAGGGTAGCCATCTAAAGTGAGCTCCTGAATGATATCTGCAAATTCTTCTAAAGAGTTACCCTCTTGTCGAATGTCTTGCATTTTTTTCTGATGATGTGGGGCAGATCTTTCTTCCCGAATCACAACCTTAATTTGTCGCATAAACTGAAGTAATCATTCTGGACTTGCACAGAACAGATGCAGTAAAACTTTAAGACCTTGTCCCTTAAAGCTGAGATGAGCATGTCTAATTTTTATGTATCAGACCAACGGTACCTTGAAGCATTATGCTCAAACTGTATGAAAAACGGTTTCCACTCACATTTTCCATCAAAGGTTGACATTTTAGCTGGAGGAGGACCATCAGAGTAGCTTCTATGACCGAGTGATGACATTCTAGAGTCATTGTATGAAGAGCAATCCAAGTAAGCTCTACGAACTGGTGATGACGTCCTAGTGTCATGGTGAGAAACTGATCGTGACTCCCTCTTAGGTTCTCTAGGGGTATATACCCCTCCCTAGGAGCCAGGTTATCAGCTAGGGTCTGATCACCCCTTTGTTGACTAGTTGAGTTAAGGAGTGCCTTGTATTTGATACTTTGAGCTAGCAGTTCCATGTTCAGTCTAGCTACTTGCTCTTCCAGGGATTCTTCCCTTGGGTGCGAGTCGACCCCACCAACAGCGCCTTCATCATTGATGTCGAATACGACGTCCCTAGCATGGAGCAATCGTTCAAGGACTGTAGCTGTGGCAGGCAGATCAGGATCTGCCTTAATGTCAGCCAGAGATATGGAACCTCCTCTGGACTCACAGAAACTTACTATGCCAGCAGCTCGAATTTTACCAATATTATGGAGTGCACTAAGTTCCTCCACGGTTGCAGTGTTAATACACAAAGGTTTCGGCATTATGGGTCACCTGTTGATTTATACCAGGAAAACAAAATTAATATTCACTAAACAAGTAATATCACTTACTGAAATAAGTTGTGAGCGTATGCTTACTGAAAAATATAACTCACTGAGTAGTGATGGTGGTGCAACTCCGGAGAACGTCTAAATGAATCTTCCAAAGCCAAACCAGATTCAGTGGCGTACCTGCATGCAAACCATCCTTCAGAAACTCAAAAGTATAATGATAACGGATGCGTTTATGTGCACAAGATTTTTTACGGAGTATTAACTCTACACTGCATTTGACGGTGTGTACACCAATATCTGCATTAATTTTCTCAATTCTATCATTGAGGAGAGAATTGGTCATGCAGTTGCAGCTCTTGGTCTTTGAAGGAACAGGGATTCAAATGGTGCAGTTGCTCATTATACAGGACCAGAGAACACGCCGGGATATCGATAAATTTCACCGTTTGGCCGTAACGCCTTACTATGTCTATCGCACGTTGATAGCGCTGTCAAATGCGGTCCACTGCGAGTTCATCATCGGCCGTCCTTAAATAGTCAAAACCGTCGCCTCGTTTCTCGGTAAGGTCGCAGGTTCCGGCCCAGATATAGAAAACGATGCGGTGAAATTTCTGAACGGCGTTGGTTATTCTCAACTGCAAAATATTAACCAGGTCTTGTGTAGTACCACCGCTTTTACACCAATACTCAACAAACCCAGTTTGATCAGCCCTTTTCAAAATGAAACCTTTACTTGTACCCAACAAAATTGCTTTGTGGGTAAAGGATTGATCCACAGAAAACTGGGTGCGAGCCAAAAACTCCTCAGATTTAACTTGAAAAGAAGGCATAAGCTGAGTAGTGTTCCACTAGCTATGATCAACTAGACATCAGCAGATGATTGATCTGCTAGCTATGATCAACTAGACATCAGCAGATGATGGTTCTGCTAGCTGTGATCAACTAGACATCAGCAGATGATGGTTCTGCTAGCTGTGATCAACTAGACATCAGCAGATGATGGTTTCGCTAGCTATGATCAACTAGACATCAGCAGATGATAGTTCTGCTAGATGTGATCAACTAGACATCAGCAGATGATGGTTCTGCTAGCTATGATCAACTAGACATCAGCAGATGATAGTTCTGCTAGATGTGATCAACTAGACATCAGCAGATGATGGTTCTGCTAGCTGTGATCAACTAGACATCAGCAGATGATGGTTCTGCTAGCTGTGATCAACTAGACATCAGCAGATGATGGTTTCGCTAGCTATGATCAACTAGACATCAGCAGATGATAGTTCTGCTAGATGTGATCAACTAGACATCAGCAGATGATGGTTCTGCTAGATGTGATCAACTAGATATCAGCAGATGCTGGTTCCGCTAGCTATGATCAACTAGACATCAGCAGATGATGGTTCTGCTAGCTATGATCAACTAGACATTAGCAGATGCTGGTTCCGCTAGCTGTGATCAAATAGACATTAGCAGATGCTGGTTCCGCTAGCTATGATCAACTAGACATCAGCAGATGATAGTTCTGCTAGCTGTGATCAAATAGACATTAGCAGATGCTGGTTCTGCTAGCTATGATCAACTAGACATCAGCAGATTATAGTTAAGTAAATATAAAATGTTTGCTGGTGGCCGACTCAAGGGTCTATAGATTTGACAATCATGTATTGCATAACAAACCCGATGATTTGCATGCATGTTTTATAATTAAAGCAGAAAACAATACCTTCTGTTAGTTAGCCTTAATGTAAAATTGTTTGTGAAAATCTGTGGAATTAATGATTTGCTCAGCAAACTCTACCCAGGATGATGTGTTAGCTAGCGTTGTCCCAAATTACTGCAGAGCTTTATTTTGTTAGCTAAATTATTTGAATTTAAGTGTGCCATAAAGAAGGAGTGTCCAGATGCCTTAGTCGGGGTTGTTACAATTCCAGCTGTAAACTTTTTATTTAAATAGGTGGTAGTGCCTGGCAGTATTGTCTACAAAATGGAGACTTAATTAAATCATGATTATCTTAAGTCAGGTGCTGCATTTTCAAGCATAACTTCTAGCCAAAGTTCAAAGCAACGAATAACAAGCAGGAAACTTGTCACTTGTGCAGCGTAGCTGCTAGCATTTGGGATGAAGAAATTGTGAAAATTCCTATAAAAGCTATGACACGGAAACTGAAACTGGCTCCACATTATTTTCATCATAAACTTTATGATGGGTCCATGTAATTTATAAAGTGAAATATGTATGGTTTAATTAAGTCATTTCTAGCTGAAATTAAATACAGCAGTTTCTTCCCGCTGTATATAGGAAATTCAGATTACATCCTAGCAGGCGTCCAGATGAGGACAAGGTGAGAAAACGTGCCAGTTTAGCTTCTCTATTATGACAGATTGTAAAGTATTTTATCTTTCCAATATCCCTTGTTTCAAGCAATCAGGGAGGTATCGTTGAGGATTGTGCATGCTGCAGGTGCAGAAAATAGATGAAAAATTGTTCCTACCTTCTCAGTGGTACAACCTTTTCTATTAATAGGCAACTTTCAATAAAATTGAAGACAGGCTATGCAGTAGTTAGGGATACTTTCACGGTGGCATATTCATTGCTGGCATTTGTTGATGACTTTTGGATGGAATTGACAAGTAGTGTTAAAAGGCCCAAATGGAAATCGCGTCGTGTATATGGGTGAGCTTCAGAGGCTAGTCAGATATGCTTATCCTACCACTTTAATTGTTATTTTGAAACCATTTCCGTGAAAGCTGTTCTTGCAAAAACAGCTTTTACAGAAATGGTTTCAAGATAACATATACCAGTACAATTCGCATTGTGGCAACAACAATTTGCAGTCAAATTGATTTCAAATAATTGATTGGACTCTAGCCCCACTGCCCATGTTATTGTTAGTTTATCTGTCAGGTGTTAATTACACAACACAATTTACACTATCTTAATGTATGGAGACAAGATGAATTTGCCAATTGATGTCTATGGTGCTAACACAGATAGATCTGTAGGAACAACAGAGACTGTTGCTGCATCATGGAAGTATCTGGCTAGTTCTATAAGCTTGCTTTGAAACAGCATATTAAATTTGTCATGCATAAGTTACGTAATATAGCCAAATATTTAATAATAATGATGTCATAATAAAGGTATCCATTCCTAGGTATACCATGCCCATTTCTAGTTAAGCTCCACTGACTTTGTAAGCATTTTCTAGAACCATGCTTTAACAGAATCTTAATTTCAAGGTAACTATACAAGCTATTCAATATTTGAACGTAATTTGACAGGGAGCTCTTCCTACCACAGCTCGCAATCGACGTAGTTTCAAAATATTCAACAGCATGTTTATTACATTGGAAATTTACCAGACATAAAATGCAGATTCTCACTGGTCGGTTTTTGCACTGACGTGATAGAGCTATGCCGTTTGATTGTGATGCCAGTTAATAAGTGACGCATTTTGATTATGAAATCAGATACATTAGTGACAGATTGGAATCCTTCATGACAACGACATTTTTAAACAAAAGCCACATTCTCTGTACTCTTTCAAACTTATGTACTCACACTGTGGCTTGTTTCATTCCCACCATTTCTTGGTGGTGGGTAGGAGCATCGTGTCAGCAGGGTGTGTCAAGTCTAGGAAAAGGAGAATTTCTTGTTACAGAATTTTCTGACAGAGTTATATTTGCGCTTTGGGCTGGGATACAAGCAACTCTGATAGGCTGAAGTGTATGAGCGGTATTGTATTTATTGGAGCATGAGTCATAGCTTATTATTATAATTATTATTATTATTTATACTGTAATGTGCGTGGGGAGAATATAGCAGCAATCTCAGCAATCATAAACAACGCATTTAGCAAAAATTATCAAGCATAGTCTATTCAGATCACTGATGGCAGTCGGTAAGCATATATATATATATATATATATATATATATATATATATATATATATATATATATATATATATATATATATAAAACAAAGACATTTCAGAAGCTCCTCAGTACAGAGGCAATCACTCTACCTATCATATATAGATAAAGATTTTCTAATATGATACAGTGACTACGAGAATAATGATAGCATAAAATTGTTTTAGATAGTTAGTCACCTTGTACTAAGTGTATATAATAGTAACAAATGATACAGTATACATCGTAATTAAGTTAACATGTTTCCAAAACAAAAACATGTCAGTAACAAATGTTCTGGTGAATATTTTGAACATAATTTGATTGGAAGGTCTAATTATCTTCAAAATGTTCAACAGGGCATTTTATTTTATTTTGGAACCAAAGAAAGTTATTTCGAATCTGTACAACAGAATCTGTACTACACAATCTGTACTACACAATCTGTACAACAGAATCTGTACTACACAATCTGTACTACACAATCTGTACAACAGAATCTGTACTACACGTCTAAAATTATTGTAATACAAATGATACATGGCAATATATAAATAAGATCAATATTGTATAAATTATTATATGATTACAGGAGGGCGTCTATGTCTTTCTTCTAGGGTGTGTACAGTAACTGTGCCTTCAAAAAGTATTCTATAAGGATAAATCTATGAAGTAAGAAGGTTGAATCCGGCATCAATTCTTACACATAAACTGAAAAACTATCCTAATCCCTGATAATGCAGATTCCTGGGCCAGTACTGGACCAGTACCAGGTTGATACAGCCCAGTACTGGCGCAATAACCTGTAATAATGTTAGAATTCACGGTAAAGCTGTAAGTTATCATGGTAGAACTCAACTATTGGCAGTAAAGTAAATATATAAGCTTCATGTAGCAAGATCATCTAAGATCAAATGATGTATTTATTTGTGGTACTAGTTATAGTTATATACTACGAGTCAGATAGGTAATTGACCTTTGCAGTTTATCCATCCATCATATGACGTCATAATCAACTATGTAATGTGTAGTATGATGTCAATCAATTACAGCATTAAACGCTTAATAGTTTGATACATTGTACGAATTGTATGTCTTTACTGTTTAATAAACAAATGTTCTGTTGAATATTTTGAAGCTAATTTGACTGGGTGCTGTTGCTGCCATATGCAGCAATAGCAGCCACTTGTTTCAAAATATTCAACAGCTTATCTGCATAGTTTTCTGGAAATTGATAGTCAGTGCATTCGGGGATCGATCAATCCCAACACGGGCAAAGTGTGGGTGGAACTTAACTAGGGATGGGCGGGGAATAGCTAAAACTGGATTCCTCAATTGACTGAATATATAATAGCAATGTATGAATGTGTATTAGAGATGATAGCGCGGATATTTCACTAAAGCGTGCATGCAAGGCAGGCCTAATAATAGTAATTTCTATGTGGCATTGTATACTCTCCTGTGCGAATTAATATACGAATAAACTTCACTCTACCCAGCAGGCACATGACATTGTTTCAACGTTGAATCCACGTTGAAATCACGTCATGACGTGATTTCAATGTGGATTCAACATTGAAACAACATCATGTGCCTGCTGGGTAATCAGTGAGACATTAGTGAACAAGGTTATATAAAGTGATGTTTGTATTTGCAAAATCATGTGACTCTCATCGTATAGCGAGATATATGTGAAGCATGTTGTAATGTGAGGCTCTATTCACATAAGAGTACCTTTGATGGTATATAGCCCCAAAAATGCACCTCGTGACACACAAAGGTAGTAGCAGTGGGTTCCATGGGACGCTGACAAATCTTGTATGACTTAAACACTAATTAGTTTACTGTGTTTTTGTACAAAAATCCATACATCACCCAGCATGGGACCAGCATAATTCATAGCTGTAAGTCCATGGTACATTCTAATTTGAGCACGGAAGAGAAAAACTACATGGACAGAAAGATTTCAGTCCGGAACACCCAGATTTCAGTTTGTGGCCTCAGTTTTCAGGTTATGGGGTCCCTGGTACCTGCAAAATTTAGATACCATGATAAACACAGGCTACGCTGCTCAAATACTGAGATATGATTGAAGTGGGTTGCTATGCATGTTGGTCATATACTGAGATATGAATGAAGTGGGTTGTTATGTATGTTGGTCATATACTGAGATATGAATGAAGTGGGTTGTTATATATGTTGGTCATATACTGATATGAATGAAGTGCGTTTTACGGTGATGGTCATCAAATATTGAGATTTATCCTACAAACAGGACCTTCAGCCCGTTTATTATTCCTCGATAAGAACACACATGTAACATGCAATGAAAGATTTTTCATTGGTCAGATAATGCGTACGGAATATTTTCCTTGGTCATATGTGTAATAATTCCAAATATCCTATGCAAGTGCATGTGTCGGAGCGATGACGGCGGCAAAATGTCAACACGCCAGGATATGTTAAATACGTTTGTAAATTTGCATGATAGATGCAGAAATTTTAAGTGCGAAATAACAATGTTTTGTTTGTCTTTCTTTGTAGCGCATTGGTCAGAACTCTTAGTAAGTGACGCGTCACAGCGACAAAAATGAACAGCAAAATGGTGTGTCCAAACATATTTTAGGGATCGACCTTATCGGAAAATTGATCAAACTCAGTTTATGTGATAAATAGAATCCCAAATTTGGTCCTATTTAATATCAATACCATCAACCTTGTCGAAAATTACCTCATTGTACTCGCTAAAGCTCATGCAATGTAATAATTTCTGACTCGGTTGATAATAGTGATATTAAATTGGACATTGTTTCAGATCCTCTATATACATGAAGTGTGCTGTAAAGTGATGTTGCTTATATACTGAGATAGAAATGAACTGTGTTCTCATTGGAGGGATCTGATCTGATCCTCAGGTATCTGATGTCATAATCAAAATATGTCACTTTGCTATGTGACATCACAATCAAATGACCTTAGGTCCGACACGAAGAGTAAAGGTCTGTAAGTATCAACCTGAATTGTATGTCTATGGTGTATTTACAGTTTAATCACTATTCTGTTGAATATTTTAAAAGTATTTTGACTGAGAGCGTACATGTTTAGTTACCATAAATTTATATTCTTTGAATTCAGTGCTAAATGTCACAACTGATTGAAACACATGTACAAAGTGGGTGGAGCTTAGCTAGAAAGGGGCATGGCATAACTAAACATGGATCCATAATGATTTGCAAAGGAATGCTATTCTAGTCACAGACTGAGATATGAAGCATGCATCATGCTATTTGTAAAACATGGCCGTTTACATAATTCTAGAACACTGAGGAAGAATGAAGGAATAAGAGACTAATGAATACGAATGAATAGTATGGGTGACAAACGTATAAGTAAAATGGTCCTATAAAACCTAATATAAAAACTGTAGCACACAGTTATAAATCTAAATATTTACTTAATAATAATTATTATCAAAATCGTGAAGTGATGGCACAAAAACTAGACTACGACTATGATGAGTGAGCGCTTAAAATGATAACATCAATGGATTTGATTCAAATTACAAATTATGGTTTATTTATTTATTTATTTATTTAGTGATTGACTGGTCAATTAATTTAATTGCAATGAATTTATGAATACTTTCTACAAGCCCCATCAGAGTTCCTCATGCACCATTAATACATAACAAGAGTAACATGATTTCTTTACCTCGTCTGTTAGGTGGCTATAATTCTCCGTTGTCTGACATCGTTAATAAATGCGGTAATTTACAAATGTGATGACAATGATTCATGTCGTAGGAAATGTGTAAGAAATACATAAATTAGAAAACAATGATACTTGAAGCAACTAGCTTTTTAAAGCACTTCTATAAATAACAATTCAAAGGAGGTAACGGATGGATGCGATCTGTCACACAAATATCCGACATCTTAATCAAATTTATCATATAAACAAAGCTTTCAGCCGATTCCATGTTTCTCAATATCAACACATGTGTAATATTCAAACAAAGATTTTCATTGGTTACATAATGAGGAAGAAATATTTTCATTGGTTAGATAACATGTAATAATTGCAGATGCTCCATGCCATCGCAAATGTTTCCTAACGGAGAACGGGATACCATGTGTTGATTTAAATTTTTTAATATATATATAGAGAATCTGGAACGAGGTCACTTTTCATATCACTATTATGGACCGAGTTGAAAATTATCAATTTGCACGAGCTTTAGCGAGTGCAAAATTGATAATTTTCAACGAGGTTCATAATAGTGATATGAAAAGTGAGCGAGTTTGAGATTTTATTTATCATATAAACTGTAATTTTGAAATATTTGCCAATAGTTGCTAATGTGACTTTTATCTGATTTCACATTGTTGATTTTCGTGAAATCGATACCGCCGCTGTGACGCACTACTACTTGATAACAAATACTGAATGTGCAGCAAAATATAGTGACAAACACAAAATCTGGTGATGTCCGCCGTTAAATAGTATTTTAATTGGTCATTGAAAATTATATGTTACTGTTTCCATGCAATTTTACAATCTTATTTTTGAGTTTTATAAAAATAATACAACGTTATAACAACATATTAAAGTTAATCACGTGATGCGTTTTGAACAGCAAATCTAGTCACTGTCTGATTCAATGACAGCTTGACGTCGCGACAGTACCACGTAGTAATCCCTACACGTCACGCTCACATCAATCAATATTTTAATTGATCGATTTAAATGGGTTGCGCACCCAACAGCCAATGAAAATACTCCGTTGAATATGGCACGTGTGCTCATATCGAAAAACATGGAACGGGCTACAAGGCTTGTTTATATGATAAACATATATACACTACCTAGTTATGAAATACGTTTGTAAATTTGCATGAGTCACAAAAATGTTAAAAGTTGGATTAAAAGTAATGTCAAGTCCGAAATAATGCCGTTTTGTTTGTCATTATTTTTGGTGACGCATTGGTCAGAACTCTTATCAAGTGATGCGTCACAGTGACGACGGAAACGACCAGCACAAAATATTGTGTTCAAACAGGTTTCAGGGACAAGTTCATTGGAAAATATGATAAATAGAATCTCAAACTCAGTCCCATTTCATATCACTATTAAACCTCGACCTAAATTAATCCAAAAGTAATTGTCTACTCAGTCGATAAGTGATATGAAATGTGACCTCAATCCAGATACTCTATAAGTCACATCTTAACTGAAGTAGTTTACCAGAAAAATGGACCCCGCTATTACCTATGAAAGCTTACGGTGAACGGGACACAATGATTAACCTTTTAAACATGAATGATCGCGTACAAAAACTTATTTATAACGGAAGAAATATTATACTGAATTATTAAACCGAATATTTTGAAACTAATTCGACTCATAGCTCCTGCTGTCAATGCCAGCAGAAGATACCTGCTAATTTATTTTCAGAATAATCAACAGTTTACCTAATTATAATTGTCAAAAAATATACATTCTGGGTTTTGAAAGGTGTAATGAAGGAATAAAATTGCATAAAATCTCGACATTCTTTAAGATTTTTAATCCTAGATATCAAACAAGACAAATTCTTGACGATTCCGAGCATTAACTCTTTCACTACTGAATTCCCAGCATCTTGTTTTCAAGACAACCATACAGGAAAACGGTTGAACATTTAAAAATTAATTTGACTGGAAGCCATTGCTGCCTAAGGCAGCAATGCCTTCCAGTCAAATTGATTTTTAAATATTCAACAGAATAAATCTTATATCCGAAAGAATCTACTTTTTCAGGGATTGGGTGGTGAAAGGGTTAAATATGTTTAAACCAATTTATCATCGTTTCGTTAAATTAAATTCAACAGAATATTTTGCCTTGAAATTTCGTTAGCGTCATCGCAGGTTTGAGAGAGATACCATTACAAGATTATATGTTGTACATAAGTTCTTCCATATCGATGGTATAATTGATTGGTGGACGTAATCGAGTTGCATATCCCATAGGAACAATAAGAAAATAACTTGTATACACCATAATTAGGATAGTCAATATATACATATATGTAATGTGACCTAATTTATCATATAAATAACTCAAATTGCTACGACAGGTGTGGGTGGGTGTGGGGGAGGTGGGGTGTGTGTGTGTGTGGGGGGGTGGGAGTGGGTGGGTTGTGGTATATATTATAAGTTAACCATTTAACCCTCATAGGCCATAAAATTCTTTATCATGTAAATATTCTTTTGAATAATTTGAAATAAATTTGGCAGCATCAGATTCCAGTCTAATTAGTTTCAAAATATTCAACAGCTTTTCAAAATTTGTCTTATCCTGGCCTTCAAATCGACATTCAAACAGCAAAAAATTTAATCTTCCTGAAATATTTTGACCATTAGATGGCTAAAGGGTTAATGTTCCCCTGGTTACAGGTTCACAGGAAATTCATAAACTTTCATTCATGAAATATAAACAGGAAAATTAATGCCACTTGTATATATATATATATATATATAATTTTGAACAGCATAGAAACTGCGTGTATAATAAATCTGTTATATATAACAATAATTTTTATCTGAAATTAGCAAATAGAATAAAAATAGACAGGTGAGAGAGGGCCATCTGTGTACCAGACCAGCTGATTATACAACACAGGTAAGTCAGAAAGCAGATTTACGCAGGTGAGATAGATGGTGACGAGGTCCATCATTGCAAGGTACAGTGAAAACCTCATCAAGAGACCACCTGCTTTCCTTCACCCATTAATCATCAAATTTTTTCAATTTTGCCGAATTTTAAGCTTTCAAGAGAGATAACTCTAGCGAATATGGGAGGATTTTGCCGAATCGAAATCATGACACGTCGTCTACAGGTAATATACCTGCTGAAAAAAATGTGTGAGTGTAGGTTCAAAACTCTTCGAGATCTGCTCCGGACAAGAATCAGATGGACGGACGGATGGCGAGCGCCATCACATAATACGAACTCGCTTTGCGCGGGCGTATAAAATTTGAAATGATCTTAAAAACAAATTTGAGGATTAAAGAGTTAAGAACTAAAGACAGGTTTTAATCGTCTGGCTGCTGAATTTCGGCAGACTACATCTACCATGGAATTTAAATCTGAAAATGCTGAATATTTTGAAAACAATTTGATTGAAAGTTGTTGGTAGCTAAGCCACCGACATCTTTCAGTCAAATTGTTTTCGCAATATTCAGCAAGTCCAGAGTTATTGCCCATTGGAATTATTGTCTGTTGGCTTGCAGCAATCAGACAGTTAAGGTACTGTAGCATATTTATTGTGCTTGAATGAAGTGTTCTAGGAATCAAGGTAAAATGAATAGTATTATAATTCTCATCTTGACAAAGCCTATACATAATGAAATGAGAAAAAGCTTCTTTAAAATATCAAACAAACAAATATACGTAATACAAACTTAGCCCTTGCACATATATAGTCATTTCTATACAAATTAATTACAATTAAATATTTTTGGCACCAAATAAAACTATAAATTATAAATTAAAATAGAATGTTAAAATAGAAAAATAATAGCTATAGAGCGACCGCAAGCACGAGATAGATGTTTGAACTTTGAAATTATATGATTGATACAGACGCTGTTATTATTATTATTATTATTATTATTATTATTATTATTACTATTATTATTATTATTATTGAGTGACCTAAATAGTAAATATTAAATCTTGATAATGAATATTTTATTATAGTACATAAAGTTAAATAGGAATATAATGTCATATACGCCGATAATATTATTTACAGTAGCGAGATAAAATATAAGCCTTTCATGTTTTATACTAATTACACATTTCATCACGTGAAGTGATTGAAAATTTGCATGTCATATTGAACTGTACAGCAAGAATATTATATCACAGAGTGAAATAATAACAATAATGATAATAATTTGTTGTTTGAATATTGTCAGTATCAACCATATAATAATACATAAAGCTAAAACTCGAGAACTTTGCCTGAAATTATCTCGAGGTTTAGAAGTCTGGATGCCAATGGTCTGTTTTGGTCTGTTTATAACAATACTATATAATAATACATACCTGTACATGTTGTATTAGACTTTAGAAGCCTCATATTTCTCCATATAATCTCAGATTGATTATCTGTGCAGAAACTAGTCATTTACTAGATTCTATGTATCCAGAACATTTGCTAAAAGAAAATAAGCTTCTATGCAGGTTGCAAAGACAAATGTATTTCAAAATAGCTGGGAATTCAGGTTTCAGAGTTAACTCTTTAATGTTTAAATTTGGTCAAGAGAATCCAAATATTTCCTTATTGAATGTCCATTTGGATGCTAAGAGAGTATTTTTGAAAATTTATAACTGGAATGACTGGCTCGGTTATTGTGTGGGCTATAGCTAGAAATGTGTGGGGTATAGCCAGAAATGTGTGGGGTATAGCTAGAAATGTGTGGGGTATAGCTAGAAATGTGTGGGGTATAGCTAGAAATGTGTGGGCTATAGCTAGAAATGTGTGGGCTATAGCTAGAAATGTGTGGGCTATAGTTAGAAATGGGCGGGGCATAGCTAGAAATGTGTGGGCTATAGCTAGAAATGTGTGGGCTATAGCTAGAAATGTGTGGGCTATAGCTAGAAATGTGTGGGCTATAGTTAGAAATGTGTGGGGCATAGCTAGAAATGTGTGGGCTATAGCTAGAAATGTGTGGGCTATAGCTAGAAATGTGTGGGCTATAGCTAGAAATGTGTGGGCTATAGCTAGAAATGGGCGGGGTATAGCTAGAAATGGGCGAGGCATAACTAGAAATGTGTGGGGTATAGCTAGAAATGGGTGGGGTATAGCTGAAAAGGGCGGGGCATAGTTAGAAAGAGATGACTCTATCCTGCTAATCGCTCATTGCCATGATCGTTGCTGTTCTCAGTTATTACTTAGAAGTAAAGTTACTTGAGGTAGGCTTACATTTTTTTCCAGATAAGGTTTTAGAGAAGATTGAAGTGCTGGATAGACAAGTAGTATGTGTGTAATAATGAAATCTTCAGCACTAAACAGACTGACTGAAAGAGGCAAGCCTGAAGCTGGGTCTTAACTTTGTAAGATGCAGAGTAGGAGGTAGGAGGTGTATCCGAGTTTTGTCTTCGGTTCTTGGCTTTTACAAAAGGGTAGCTGGCAGGGATTGCTCTGCTCCAAGTAGAATGGGGATTGTATTAGGAATTTGAAATTTCAATGGTGTAGGTTTTAATAGCCTATTTATAATTCCTGAATTATTTCCCTTGCTGCAAGTGACAAGTGCATGACAGCCATGAATCAGATGTCTCTAATGCAATATAAAGCTAACGTTTACATTATGATTTTCAATAGACATCACAAAATGTTTGAGAAAAGTGACTAAGCCTCGGTATCTCTTTGTAACAAGCAGGCATCTATTTGGACAAGCTTATCAAATAAAATGATACAATAGTTATTACACCATAGGCCTCACAGTGCAGTATGATAATAATGCAAGCATGAGAAGCTATTTTAAGCTAAATCTTTCTAACTGCTTAAAATAACCATGATAACAGCTAAATATTAAAAAAATATTTGATGCAGTCTGGACATCAAGAGATACAATTTTTTTACACCTCTGTCGCATTTATAGTGCATACATACGTGCTCCATTGTCAATTATACAGTCCCAATTAAAATCTTGAAAGTAATCAACGAATGAAAGCACTAGCCGAGAGCGGCTGATTTAATGGAAAGGGGGGGGTACTTGTAAAAAAAATTGAGCAATTTTTGTTATGAGAAAATGATACACAATGAAAAGCAGCAGCTGTGTGATCAGCATCAGTATTGAGAAACAATGATTATGATTGGTTATTAACACATTAATGATCAAATTTGGTTTTTAAAAAATTAAATATTTTCTTATTCTATGTCCATTTACATGCCAACAGAATACAAATTTTAAACTTTTATCACTGGAATTACTGGCTCGGTTAGCGAGCCAGTCATTCCAGTGGTAAATTTTCAAAAATTGTATTCTCTTGGCATATAAATGGACATTCCACAAGACCATAACAGTGCTCAGTTTTGGCCCGGCATGGCCATTAAAGGGTTAAGCCTTACTTTACTCATTATATGATACCTAAGGGTGGTAACTCCTCTATGATACCTAAGGGTGGTAACTCCTCTACCTTATAAGTACACAAATACAAACATTTTGCAAGTTCTTCAACGATATTCTTTAATGGTCATGATAGGAAAACTTTTTGTCTTACTGACTGTTCATTTGTAGGCTAAGACAAGACTATTTTTGAAGATTTACCACTGGAATCACTGGCCTGGTTAATGAGCCACACATTTTATTAGCAAATCTTTTTAAAATCATTTCATCTTGTTCTGCCAATGACCATTTCTTAAGACCAGTACAGATGCCACTGTTAAAGTGTCGGTCATTATAATTGTTAGAGTCGGTCATTATAATTGTTAAAGGGTCGGTCATTATAATTGTTAAAGTCAGTCATTATAATTGTTAAAGTCGGTCATTATTATTGTTAAAGTCAGTCATTATAATTGTCCAAGTCAGTCATTATAATTGTTAAAGAGTCGGTCATTATTATTGTTAAAGTCAGTCATTATAATTGTTAGTCAGTCATTATAATTGTTAAAGAGGCGGTCATTATAATTGTTAAAGGGTCGGTCATTATAATTGTTAAAGAGTCAGCCATTATAATTGTTAGTGTCGGTCATTATAATTGTTAAAGACGGTCATTATAATTGTTAAAGAGTCGGTCATTATAATTGTTAGTGTCGGTCATTATAATTGTTAGTCAGTCATTATAATTGTTAAAGTGTCGGTCATTATAATTGTTAAAGACGGTCATTATAATTGTAACATTTTCAAAGAATCCTACTCCTTGAATAAATGCACAATATTTTGACAATTTGGTCACTATGAGTGAGATGGTATGCATTATACATGCTGGGTCCTTATGACTTAGAGATTTCAGAAACTGGGTCCATATCAACCAGAGATTTGACCTGCTTTTTATATATCTATATACATAATGAATGTACTCATATGCAACAAGGGAAATAATTCTTACATTTTTCTCCGGCTTGATAAATTATATTTTTATTTTATACTCCTGGGTGGAGAAAGGCAAGGAGTGAAGGAGATTTCCCATGTTTGCAACGGCGGGTGAGATAGCGCACAGTATAGCGATGTAAAGTTGACTTTTTAAAGGGGTGAGATAGCGCACAGTATAGCGGAGTAAAGTTGACTTTTTAAAGGGGTGAGATAGCGCACAGTATAGCGGTGTAAAGTTGACTTTTTAAAGAACATTTTCACCCTCTGTTAATTTATCTTTCCAAATATATCCTATTATGCACAGCAAATTCTCACCCTTAAGACATAGAACAATGAACAAAGACAGATAAATAAATAAATATAAACAAAGCACTTTGTCAAGATGAGAATACAGGTACTGAAAAAACCACATATCGCTGACCTTAAATATTAACCTCACTTCACGCAGCAATGTAAAGCGAGGGAAAATCATTACTGAAAATAGCCACTTACAGGCGGAGAGAGTATTTTTAGCTGTTGAACGGCTAAGCCAGCCAAAACATGCCTTTACAGTGGTCTTACGCTACATGTTAGTTTGCAGGTCAAGAAAAGACTATGTTTGAAAATTAATGACTGGAATAACTGGCTCGTTAACTGAGCACTTCATTACACCGGTAAATTTTCAAAGTCTTTTGCGAACTTCAATAAACTTATATTTTGATTTTCTGGACCAAATTTGACCATCAATCCTTTAAACATTTAATGACTAAATGTGTTCAAAAAATTTAAATATTTACTTATTGAAGGTCCATTTACAGGCCAAGAGAAGTCCATTTTTTTTTTAATTTACAACCGGAATTCCAGTGGTAAATTTTCAAAAATAGTCTTCTCTTGACCTGCAAATGGACATTCCCCAAGACCACATGGCCGGCTTCGTCGTGAAAGTGTTAATCCTCATATCAGCCAAAAGCGGTTTCTGCAGTGGTCTTGAGAAATGCCCATTTGCAGACCAAGATTATTTTTGAAAATTTACTACTGGAATGACTTGTTCAATAACCGAGCCAGTTATTCCAGTGGTAAATTTTCAAAAATAGTCTCTTCGTCTACAAATGGACATTTTCTATGAGAAAATTCAAATTTTCTTGAACAAATTCGAGAATTAATCTGTTAAAGGGTTAACAACTTAACCCATATAGAACAAAACTGATTAATTCTTTAAGCTTTAAGATGTAAAGAACATTCTGTTGAATATTTTGAAACTAATTTGACTGGGAGCCCAACTGCTTAGAAGCGTGATTGATTTGCAATTTCTATTCTGGCCGTTCAAGACTGAAAGGGTTATAACACTGAATTGGCTGACCTGCCAAAAATGCCACACTCCCAGTAACTGGACCAACAGCAATATCAGTACTAAGCTTTCAAAAAATATATATAACTTCTCCCCGCGAGTAAATAGTCTTAATGATTGTGATTTCGTTGTTAAGCGATGATTAATCAAACAATGATTATTATTTAATCTAGAGCATGTGATTTAATAAATAAGGTGAATAATATGCAGCAAGTCTATCACTACAGACAATCCTAGACAATGATGTCACTAAGCGTGCTACAGTCACACCTGTTCTACAGAATCACCTGTCCTCTAAGCAGAGGTGGTTCTTTAAAGCAGGTGAGTGAATGACCACCTATCTTAAACAACCACCATCATCTGGCGACTAATACGCATGTCTTATAACAGCTATAGAAAGAGCACTCGTTTGGAATCAAATGATGATGGCTCATCTATGTGTCGTAACACATTAATGGTAAAGGCAGATAAGACGCATTTCATGGCCCATGTCCATTTGAGAGTCAAGAGAAGACTATTTTTGAAAATTTACCACTGGAATGGCTGGCTCGGTTAACGAGCCAGTCATTCCGGTGATAAAAATTACACCTGTCTATAGGGACCACTCGTTGCTGTTCCTATGGTGATCTGTTAAAACAAGTACGACTGTAGCTCTCGACACTCGTCTCTTGTGATCCATTACTGACGATAGTCGATTAGAACAACAATACTGTGATTGGCCACTCCTGATGACATCAGAGGATGATGATATCCTGGTTGACTGATTGACCAATTATCAATAAGGTTACATATTGATTGACCAATCACCAGAAAGGATACATACTGATTGACCAATCACCAGTAAGAATACATACTGATTGAACAATAACCAGTAAGGATACATAATGATTGACCAATCACCAGTAAGGACACATACTGATTGATCGAATACCAGGGAGGACATATACTGATTGACGAATTACTATTAAGGATGCATACCGATTGACCAATCACCAGTAGAGATAGTATACTGATCGACCAATCACCAGTAAGGATACAGTGTCATGCCCATCTTCTCTGAAGCGGTCACAAAGAGAACCATTATGATAATTGTACAGACAACGCCACCTAGCAGCTCCGGGGCTTGTAGTCAAACGATAGACTGATGTTTCGGACTCACGGCCGTGATACCGGTCAGTGCTGTCACGGTTAGAGAGATCCTTGTGAGACCCCGCTCTTCCAGTATGTCATGTGCTGTGCAAATCTGGTTCTGAAAAGGAAAGAACAACAAATAAATTATTCGTATGTAAAAGACACCTGTTGGTTACAAATCTGATGCATATGCATTTTAAAAACAGTTATTTCATCGTCTGAGACAACTCTGGCAAACATTGATAATATTAACTGAAAATCGAAAATGTGATCATGTCAAGTCATAGATATCACAATTTTGAAATGATGCCGACTCGGAAGAAACGTATACATAAACGAAGTCCTATCTGTTGGTACTGACAAATTGGATGCAGTTCCACTATGGACTAGTAGCATGATTTTTACAGCACATAATACAAGGGTTAGAATATAGAACACCAAAGGGGGATGTATGACAGGGTCAACTAGTGTTGTTCCGATTAACCGATTTGATCGATGATTGATTGGTTTGTATGTTCAACCAACAGATCATGATTTCAGAAATCGATTTTGGTTGTTTATAAATTGACGTTATTAATATATATTAACTGGTCAAGCTAGAAAACGAATACTTTTTGGAAAAGAATTTAAATTTAATTGTTAGACCTATATAGTATTACTCCTAGGTCTAAGACCTTAATTCTTTCAGCACTGAAATAGTATGTTAATTTCAAAGCAACCATACCAATAATATGTTGAATATTTTGAAACTTATTTGACTGGAAGCTGTTGCTGCCTAAGGCAGCAACAGCTTCCAGTCAAATTAGTTTCAAAATATTCAACAGATTATTCCTTAAATTATTAAGAATCTGTCATACCTGCAACTTTGTTTGAAAGGGGTAGTTATCCTTGAACATGCTATATAATTACTGCATTCAAAATGGGTAAAAAATGAGAACCAGTTATGATCAATCATTAATTGATCATCAGTTAGTAATAAAACCAATCATCGATCACAAAAATAGAACCAATTCCCAAGACTAGGGTCAACATGGATGCCTGTTTGTACACGTTACAACATTTCTGGATGCCATGATGCTTAAAACAATCTGTCTCTATTCCTCAGCCAAACAGCCATTAGTTCCATCAAGTTCTGTCAGCGTGTAGAAAACTCAATAGCATTGATCAATCAATGAGTGACAAGACAATCTGTGCTATGTCTGTTATAAACATTGCACACACATTGTGATTGTCTATTAGCGTGTGTTAGTGCAATACTGTTCCTTGTTGTGGAATAAGGACTGCATGATCCCCATGTTGTGTGACTGCATGATCCCCGTGTGACTGCATGATCCTTGCGTGATTGCATGATCCCCGTGTTGTGTGACTGAGGCAAGCATTTCGCTCAGGATGCAAAATGAATGTCTGGCTTTCCATACACATGTCGAAACTCGAACAATCTTAATGCTCAATAAAATTGTTGATTTAAATCTAGGAAACGTTCTTATGTTCACAAGCAAAAAACATGTGAAACTTTGATTTAAGCAGTGGCATAAATCTGTTTGAGTATTAACAGATTTTGTTGAAGATCAACATCTTTAAGACAGATGATGTCATTGAAGGTGATGAGTGAAGCGCACGTTAAGCAACACGATCCTACCTGTCAAATTAATTTCAAAAGATTTTAACTGCTTGAATCAGATTTTCAACAAGATTTCTTCCAACATTCAGACCTACAATATTAAATTATCACAATTTTTATTCACTATATCACAATATGGTCTAGGGAAAATATTATGCAGGCCTAATCGACTCGCAATAATCGAGGAATACAATCTGTCACTCAAGTATTGACGTCATAATCAACTACATCACATATAGGTTGATGTCACAATTCAGTGTCACGATACCCAAGCATAATTGACAGAAATACTCCGTCATACACCTGGAATAGTCCATCACGTTGCATGAATTGTATGTATGTATGATGTACTGTATTTTGCTGCTGTTGTAGTAGAACCCTTCTACAGCTGCAATCAGGCCTTCGCATTTCACCACTGTGTCTTGTCCTCAGACAAAATATTTCATTGACTGTATATAAGTACAAGCAAGTACGATACACTATTGTTGCAATTTAAACACCTTTGTCATACAATGGAAACAATTTTACTAAATGGACAAATTGAATTATACTCCGTTAAAATCTTCCTATGAACGCTTTGTTTCATTTGACTACTACCGGTACTCATACTGTTCTCCTGCAGTATCACTGACATATTGTTCTCCTGCAGTATCACTGACACTTCACACGCATATATATATCTTCTAGGGATAAGTACACACTATGTAACGGAGCCTGATCTGTAGTTCACCACATGATGGATTTTACAAGGCCCATGCTTTTAATTTTAATAGAATGGATGAATGCATTGTTAGATTGATGATGGCTGGCTACATACAATACCACCTCGAACCAACTTTAAATTATTAGCATAAATTTCACAACCAGAACACGCTGATATTTGTCACACAGCCAAAACAATATCGCACAGGCGAGCGTAGTGTTTGCTCAAGCCAAATCGGATTCCCATTAAAGTCTAACAAAACCCTACAAATGCGGGTCAGTAAATGTGGTTGACGTGTTACGATTTTAGTATTATGCGCTGGGACATAATGCGCCAGTTTAATGATATATTGTACATGTATACATATGTAAGTACCCTAGTACATGTGCAGATATAATAAATGTAAAGTCAAAAGCTGACACACTTTTGATAAAGAGCCAATCTTCTTTGTCAACAGCCTTGTGTTAGTAATGAAAAACGTTTAAAAATGACAGTTTTACAATCATAGATATTGATATATTGGCTAGATTGCTCATGCGAATACTGTCACCATGGGGATAGTTGTTGCGACTGCCGTTGATGTGCGTTCAGTCAATCGCGACTACAGAATAGGTTTAGTAACAAAAACATATTTTGGAGGCTATACATCCGGGTAGAGAATACTGAACTCTGAAATGCCACTCTTGAGAGGGTCATGAGCGATCTAGCCCGTACATACGATATCTGTTTGTAAAGGCTAATCTAGTTATATAAAAGCTGTTGTTTCGTACTATTCTAAACAGAGCAATCGTAATAGGTTTGTTTTTTCGACATATTATAACAGCAATTTTATGCGTCTTATGTTACATGGTCGTTGTTCGGAAGTTTGAAAAAAGTTTTGAGACAAGAAGTTTGTTTTTACAGCAATTCACGGTAAAAATTTGGTCGTGGTCATCGTGTATTATATTATTCTAAAAGAATGTTCAAGATGAGAAGGTCACTTTACGACATTTTACAGTATAAATTTGGCACATCTTATGCAACATGGGCGCATGCATTAAATGTCTATTCTAGAATAACTGCGGAGATACGAAGCCTTTTTAAATTTGTATATTATATGACGTAATTAATCCAAAACTAAACTTCGTTATTGTAGCGAGATATGAATGGCGTGAAAGGTAAATTCCAGGAAATATTTCACCTGTTTATGGTGTTCACTGATGGTCCAATTTAAGGACGTGCAGAAACATTCGAGTAGCGAGATAATTTGTTTTCATTTTGTGTTCGCGCTAGTTTCATCTATGTGTATTTACTAAATTACACGCGAAATGTTTTTCTGTAGCTCGACCAAAATAAAAAGTGCAAAATCCGCGTGTTTGCGATCAAATTTTAGCTTTGCTTATGCTTTTGTTCCAGTGCTTTTAATGTACAGTTTGTTTCAGGCGGTACTGTAGATGAATGGAGTGTTAAGTGGATGGATGAATGGATAAATAGATTAATGGATTGCTACGTGGATTGATGAATTAATGGATGGATCATAGATGGATGGATAGATGAATGGATTGATAGGTGGATGGATGGATGGATGTATGAATGTTATGCGGATGGATGGATGGATGGATGGATAGATACATGGACATGTGAATTGAGGAACTGCATGGCTAACGGGCAGACTGGATTCACCGATTACATTTCAAATAACCAGAATGAAAGGCAAAGGAAACAAATTCACAACTTTTAGCAACCCAATATTAGAATTTATTCTTTATTTTAGAAACTTAAACACAACTTTAATTACCCTGGTAATTAATGCAACAAATCTTTCATTCGTATAAGCAACATAATATAAAATTTGATTTTTCTATAACATTAATTAATTAATTAATTAATTAATTAATTAATTAATTAATTAATTAATTAATTAATTAATTAATTAAAGTCAATGAAGCTATTTATTAAATTTTTTAATTTAAGCATAATTAATTAACTAATTAATTGAGTAATTAGTCAATGAAGCTATTTATGATATCATTAAAAATTTTTATTTAATCACATAAATAAATAGTCAATGAAGCTATGTATAACTTAAGTCAAAGCTTCTCTTGGCATGTAAATCAACAGTCACTAATTAAATTTAAATTTTCTTCACCAAGCTTGACCATTAAATGATGAAGTGACCATGATCTGGAGACCTCATCAGGAGTATTTATTGTGCCAGCTCAATACATTGGTGATTACCGATGGTCTAATTTAAAGATAATAAATTCATTCACAGCTTTTGCAATAACAGATATTGGCAATTTTTAAGTAATTTCAAATTTTTGAAAAGCTTTGCAGTTTTATTCGAAAGCTTTCAAAAATCAAAAGGTTACAGGTAAGCCTAAAGGTTCACGTTTAAATCGTCTAATAATTAACATTATTTAACACAGCTCTACCAAGTTTTATCTTGTATCACGAAAATACTCTGAAATTGACGGCAATAATTCTCATTAGCATTCTTCTCAATAACACAGTACAGTACATTGTCATTGATATGATCCTACAGTTCATAGTTTTTTATATATTAAAATAACAGGTATTACCAAGATCTGATAATAGCATCCTGGATCAATAGAGGGATCCCACCTGCCACTCAAGTATCTGATGTGATAGTCAAATAGGTTACATGTTAACCCTTTAATGCTCACACATCGTAACAGAAGAGTATTTTTGAAAATTTACCACTGGAATGACTGACTCGATTATCGAGCCAGGCATTCCAGTAGTAAATTCTCAAAAATACTCTTCTCTTGGCCTGTAAATGGACATTGCTCAAAGCCACATCAGGCCAGTTTTTGGCCGGCTTGACCGGTAAAGGGTTACCTAATATGACAAGCAAAATTACATAGCTCTGTAGCTTAAGGTATTTATTTGATGAATTTATAATTTAATAAAAATTATGTTGAATATTTTGAAGCTAATTTGGCTGGGACTGTTGCAGCAAGAGGACCCCAGTGAAATTAGTTTCACAATATTCACCAAATTACCTGTATAGTTACCTAGGACAATTAGCTTCTAGTAATTCAGTTTCACAACTTTCGATACTAACCCGCATCCCAATATTGTTGCGTAATAGTAGATAAGATTAGATCCTCAATAGTTAGACTTACAGTCAGTAGTTGAGGAAACAAGGCATTTATAACAACATAAACTACATGTAAACAAAATCACATGATAAGCCCCTACCCTGACAACAGCAGGCATTTTGGTGTTTGGCAAGAGGTACAGAGGCACACCTTGTTCATAATATATGTATGGATGGATGGAATGACCACAAAAATAATACCTTTCGTCCTACATGTAGCCGAGTTAATGACGAAGTTGTGAAAACATATTCTACGTAGAAGCTAAGTTATTGAGTGAAGACGACAATTCCTCACCGATATACGTTCATATGAGCACCAAATGGACCAAGCAGAAAAATAATCTGCTTTAAGACTCATGCACTTTGATCACAATACTCCAAGTAAAGGATAAGTTTCGCACGGACAAAAAAATGCATGGACGGGCAAACACATTGTCAGCAGGACAGATGGATGGGTGGAAGGGTCTCACCAATAAACTAATATTCTTCATCTTAACCATTTCATTGACAAATCCTTGAAA
Source organism: Chaetoderma sp. LZ-2023a (assembly GCA_034401795.1). Taxonomy (NCBI): domain Eukaryota; kingdom Metazoa; phylum Mollusca; class Caudofoveata; order Chaetodermatida; family Chaetodermatidae; genus Chaetoderma; species Chaetoderma sp. LZ-2023a. The sequence continues at coordinate 4,521,507 of CM067368.1, forward strand.
AAGTAAATTATTTATGATATAAAACTTATTCTGTTGAATATTTTGAAATTAATTTGCCAAAGGCAGCAATGGGCGTCCTGTTAAATAAATTTTTAATATTCAACAGTTTTCCTGTATGGTAGTGTTGAAAATGTGATATAAGGAATTCATCAGTGAAAGGGTTAACCGCATGACCACCCAACCCATGAATGTTCAGCAACACATGTAAACCCTTTAACAATCATACCAGCCAATAACGGCTTCTGCAGTGATCTTGAGAAATGGCCATTTGCAGACAAAGAGAAAACAGTTTTTGAAAATTTACCACTGGAATGACTAGCTCGATAACCGAGCCAGTCATTAGTAATAGATTTTCAAAAATAGTCTTTTCTTGGTCTGCAAATGGATATTTTCCATAAGACAAGAATTCTGCGGAATTAAATGTCTCCCCCACCCCCCTGTTTGTCACAGTGGCATTGACCTTTGACCTTGTGCCCTCTGCGTTATCATGCCGCTTCCTAAAATTATAGCTAACTATATATTTAAGTTTAGTTCCAATGTCACCATCTTGTATCCTCTTGGCATAAGCAACCATGTACCAAAGTTGTGTTCCATTAGGGTTAAGCAATTCCGAAATATAACATGATAAGATTTGCTAAGCCTAAAAACTTAATTGAAAAATACAGTTTTGTAGAATGACCTTGACTTTCGACGTTGTGACTTCAGTATCAGCATGCTGCTTCCTAACATTATAAGTAACAATGTATCTACGGTTACTTCCAATAGGATTAACCAATCCTGAAAGATATTCCAAGAAGTTTTGCTAAACGCAAAAATTTAACATTGAAAAAACAGTTTTGTATCAAGGTCACAGTGACATTGACCTTGTGACCTCGGTATCATCATGCCGCTTCCTAACAGTATAGGCAACCACATAGCCAAGTTTAGTTGCAATTTTCCACAAGACTTCGCAAAATTATGTGAAAAACAAAATTTAATAGATGTACACAGATGTATATGGTAGCTCATGTGTGCATTTCTATGTAGATGTATATAATATTAGTGCACAAATCATTAGCTAATTACGCATAACAAAAGCATGTACACATGTCTGATACCACATGACGAGTATTATCAAGCTACGCAGATATTGAGCAAGCGTAAAAAATCTTTTAAATATAAAACAATTTGAACAAAATAAACAATTAAAATAGATTATATGCATATGTAAATTTTAAAATGTATATGAATTTGACTAGATTCATAGAACACACCAAACCATAATGCTTTAATTATGAATAGCCTATACTCTCAGACTGGAATATCTTCTTACATCTTTCAACACCATAAAGATATGCTTTGCATTTCTGGTGTTACACGTCCGGAGGCAGGATTTTAGATAATGGACACGATTAGGAGCAATGATGGTCGGAAGGAACAGGCCCTCCAAACATAGCACCACAGATCCATCAGACCAGACAATCTTTCCATTACCTCCATCCGAAGACCCATAAAACCAGACGAACACGCTCTTATCTCACCAAACCCCCAACTCAGACCAATCAAGCAAGACAATCTTTCCCAAACACCATCCCAAACCCAAGTTGAACAATCTCATATCGCTCCCCAAGAAACCAACCCCCCCCAGCCTCCAAAATCCCGGACCAATCAACACAGACATAAACTATCTTTCACACCACAAACCACCTCCCAAGACACATCAAATCAGATACACACTCCTCTCTCTGAGTCTCGCACCATAAACTACCTTGCTCCCATAGGCATCAAACCAGTTAAAAACGATATAGTATTAATGTTCTTAAGTATCACTTAACTGAAACAATATGCTAAGATATCACAATAACATGCAAAATAATACAAAATATCACATTGGATGAAACACGAAGCAATACAAATTTCTTTATCATTAGATGAGTCATATACATGAACTACAGAACCAATGGCTCCCATTTAGCTCACCCGGCTCAGAGGCTATATACATAGATACATGCATTACTAATGCATAGTGTATGTTTTAGGCAAATCATACTTAAACTTCATTTAACAGGCTTAAACTTTAGTTTGTATTTTAAAAATCATTTTGCATAAACTTTAATTTGCATTTGAAAGAATTGTGTAGTTTTATAATCGGTCTAACACTCAAGCTGACCAGTCATTGTCGGGTTAAAATTCGGAATCTGACATTTCAGTTATCTACGGGTTGAGCACGGAGAAATACAATCATATATAACAGAAAGACTAAAAATGGTATATCTTCATACTATACAGATGACCTCTGACCTTTTACAGAACAACGCCAATTTATCTACAAGACATTCATGCGGTACACTATGTAATGCTGACTTAGGCTAACTGACCGGACCACTTGACTGCTAAGCAGGACACTGACCACAGACATCAATATTGGAACTGAATGTCATATGTACTGTGGAGTCTAGCGATGTTGTATAATTATGTTAACAAAGTTTCATCGAAATAAATCTATTAATTTACCCCTTAAACCCTTATAAACCAGAAACAACAAATTCTTTATGATGCAAGGAAAGTTAAATTGAATATTTTGAATTAATTTGACTGGGAGGTGTTGGCAGCAAGTTCCCGGTGAATTAGTTTCAAAATATTCAAGAGTTTTCCTGGACAGTTGTCTTGTAATTGAGAGACTTGCATTTCATGTGACAGTGTGTTAAATCTTTAATGGTCAGACTAAAACCAGTCTCTGCAGTGGTCTTCAAGAATGTTAATTTGCAGGTCAAGGGAAGACAATGTTTTTAAAATTCAGCATTGGAATGACTAACCGAGTCAGAGCCAATGACTGGCTCGGTAATGACTGGGTCAGTAACCGGTGGTAACCTTTTAAAAAATAGTCTTCTCTTGGCCTGAAAATAAACATTTAATAAGCAAATTTAGCCAGTAAAGGGTTAAATTGACACGAAATGACCAAAATACGGTAAATGAATTTTATAGTCTGTAACATTATGACAAATAGCACATCTATATATTGTGCTTCATCATGACAATAGAACAGATATGAATAGCTATTTACAATGATACATATTTATAAATCATTGAGTATTTTGAAATTAATTTGACTGGAAGCCGTTACTGGCTAAGGCGGTAGGTAAACGATGACTGTATGTGAACATGTATCAAGGTGACAAATAATCAAATGACAAAAATGAGTGAGAAACCATCATCACAATGAAAACTCTCACTCTCATGAATAGTTGAAGGCAATTAATTTGAACTGTGGCTATAAAATATAAGTTAAATGATGAATGAATGGGCAAATTGAATGATAGATGGCTGGACAAAGTATAGTTTATAAGATCTGAAATTAATTTTGGTAGGTAAGAAAAAAGGTAAGAAAATAAATCTAGTTAGAAATATGAAAGATAAACGTATGTACATATCTTACAATCAATGGCGCGTATGTTACACTGTATTGAGTAATGAGTTTAACCCTTTAATGGTCAAGCCAGCCAAAACAGACCGCTGCAGTGGTCCTGAGAAATGCCCATTTGCAGGCCAAGAAGACTATTTTTAAAAGTTTACCACTGGAATGACTGGCTCGATAATCAAGCTGTTTGACCATTAACTATTTCAGCTAAAAACAGCTTCTGCAGTGGTCTTGAGAAATGTCCATTTGTAGACTAAGACGACTATTTTTGAAAATTTACCACTGGAATGACTGGCTCGATAATCGAGCCAGTCATTCCAGTGGTAAATTTTTAAAAATAGCCTTCTCTTGACCCCCAAGTTGAAATTTTCCTGACCAAATTTGACCATAAAAGGATTAAAAAATATCTATGTATTTATTTAACTCTCTAACTCACAGGCACAAAAAGACAAATTCTTTAAGAAATAAGGAATATTCCGTTTTGAGAGTATTTTGATACTAATTTCACCGGAAGCTATTGATGCCACAGGCAACAACAGCTTCCAGTCAAATTAGTTTCAAAGTATTCAACAGCTATCCTGGAGAGTTGACTAGAATTTGAAACTCTGGAAATAAGCAATAACAGGTTCCAGTAAAAACAGTTTCAAAATATTGAACAGCAGTTTTCTTGAATTTGACTCTGAAACTCCATGAGTTAAAGGGTTATACAACCTTCTACTGTAAAAAGAATATATATATAAAAAATTTTAAAATGTTAGTTCATTCTGCCCATAACACCATTAATAATATCTTGTCATGAGTTCAGTACGATGAATAGAAGGCAAACATTTAACTATTTGGCTTACTGAATGCATTGTCACGGTTTTTGTAGGGTGAATGTTTTTATATAGTCATGTGATCGTTATGAGCGATCAGTTGTTTGTCAGATGTGAGCATTGTGATGTCATATTACGCCATAATGAAGGTCAGGATCTAAGCAACACTTCATAAGCATACAAAGATTGTTGAAGACCAACTTAGTACCACGATCACTAAAAATTCATTGGTACATGTAAGCTTACTTTAAGCTTAAATCGATAAACAGTGTCTCAATTGATGATACTGTATATTTTGCCACAATCTTGGGTTTTCACCTATCAAAACCATTCACCTCGCTATAAAAAATTTTGTCATGAAATTTTGTTCAGTAAAGAGATCGCACCATGTGATAAAAATCACTGGGCGAGTGGAAAAAGTTCACCTTGCTGAACACACACCTGTTTTAGATAATTAGTGACTAGCAAACCAGTCTGGACACCAGGTTTATGAATGTGTTATCAGATAAGTGATTATTTACATGGATACAATACAGCTCACAAATATATTATGTTTCGAAAAACAGAAACATGTTCATACAATATTGAGCATGATGTATGACATGTTCTGCTGGATACTGTGAACATAATTGGATTGGAAGACATTGCTGCGTTAAAGGGAATCACCAGACCCCCCCCCCCCCCCGCCCCCCACACACACACACACACCCTTATACTACTTTATATAAAATTAATCTAGAGGCTGTAACGATTTAATTATAAGCTCTGTGCTCAAACTAGAAGTAGATATATTTGTTAGTTAAATATGTGAAACGTTAGACAAATTTCTATTCGAGAATTAGGTTATGACATCATAGGTTGAATGTTTTTCTCGCTGTCATTCAACAGCGCTATTGCAATAATGTTGCGAATTGCGTTTTATCTCGGGGGTTTCTCTCCAGCGTTATCGTGATTTTTTCGTACGGGATTCAACCTATGATGTCATAGGTTGAATTAACTCGCAGAAAATTAAAGCAACATAGCGCTTTTTAACGCAATATTAATCGGATTTATAATTAAATGTTACAGGAAATTTTTACACAGTAGCTTAAATATGGGCTCTACAATAGAACTACGTGATTTATGTAATCTATGGTGACCCTTCTTGTGTTCCCCTTTAAGCGGCAATGTCTTTCAATCCAATTATGTTCAAAATATTCACCAGTATGTTTTTATTTTGGAAGCACGTTCTGTATACTTTAACCACAGCCGTTTTACAAAGCTTACATTTATTGCAATGTTACCATTATATATCTATAGATGCTATAAGCGGTTAGATAGAATGCATTCATAAGGATCACTGTAACAGCACTAACATGACAACCAGCGTTAACCCTTTAACACGCAAATTTCAATAGAAAATGTCCATTTGCAGACCAAGAGAAAAGTTTTTGAAAATTTACCACTGGAATGACTGGCTCTCTTATCGAGCCAGTCATTCCAGTGGTAAATTTTCAAAAATAGTTTTCTCTTGGTCTACAATATGATTACATATCCATGCATACGCGAGTTTGTATAACCTACAGATTTGTTAAAGAAAATTTAAATTTTCTTATAGAAATGTCCATTTGTGGACCAATAGATTATCTTTGAAAACTTCGCACAGGAATGAGTGATTTGTGATAAATTTTCAAAAATAACCTCTTGGTCAGCAATTTGACATGTCACAACCCACCTAGACATGCTAGAGAAGTCGTTCTTGGGCAGTTTGAGAGTTAAAATGGTCAATAGGTCTACATGTGTTTTAAACCTGCTTTTGATCACTTTAACCACGTGAGATAAAGCATTGTTGACTATTACAGGCAACGAGAATTTGTCTTTTTGAAAATATCTCAATAGCATGGCTGACAGCAATATCCAGTAAATTTTCAAAATATACACTTTTGTCCACTTTAGCCCATTAATGATCAAGGCGGTCAAAACTGCAGTGGGTCTTGAGGAAATGTCCATTTGACAGCCAACAGAAGACTGTTTTGAGATTTTTTACCACTGAATTGACTGACTCGATAATCGAGCCAGTCATTCCAGTGGTAAATTTTCAAAAATTGTTTTCTCTTAGCTCTCAAAAGGACATCCACTAAAAAGTTTTGATTTTGTACCAATCTTAACCATTAGCAGTCCATGGTTAAATGACTTCTATGAATGCATTTACCTCCATATTACACACGAGTTAGTTTGTTAGTAAATCTCGGCATGTTAGCACGCTTATCATACACTACCACCAGTACTGCAACGTTAACTTTACTGTACTTAAACAATGCTATTATATATAGTTAACCCTATAACACGCATGAGACAACAACTGCTTCTGCAGTGGTCTCGAAGAATGTCCAACTGCAGACCTAGAAGACACATTTTTGAAAATTTACCACTGGAATGACTGGCTCGATAATCGAGCCAGTCATTCCAGTGGTTAATTCTCAAAACTAGTCTTCTCTTGGTCCACAAATGGACATTTTATGAGAAAATTTGAATTTTCTTGATCAAATTCGAGGGTTAAAGGGTTAAAAACCTTTAGTAAGCGTCACCTATATACGCTGTCTGCCGATTATTTTGAGAAGAATTTGACTGAAAATTACTGCTTCATAAGTAGAAATAATTGTCAGTTAAATTATTCAAATAATCGTTAAGCACATTTCACTTGTTACATAGTAGATTTATATGGATTGTCGAAGAACAAATACTCATTGCTAATAGCTTTTTATCGACGTGTCTGCTAACCTGAACATCCAGGAATGTTCGCTACACGAGACAAGAGATTATAACTAAGATGACGTCGGTTAACTTGATTAGCCCCTTAATGGTCAAGCCAGTCAAAACCGGCATCAGCAATTGCTTTGGCAAATGTAAATTTGCAGGCCAAGAGAAGCTATTTTTGAAAATTTACCATTGCAATGACTGGTTTGACTTATCAAGCATGTCATTCTAGTGTAAAATTAAAAATAACCCAGTCTTCTCTTGGCCTGTAAATGGGCACCCTCCAAGCAAAAATCTAAATTTTCTCGACCAATCTTACCTCAAGGGTTGAATATGGCATCTTAACCACCTGACTGCTGAGTTTTTGCAGACGACATCTTCCACCGTTTATATCTCTGGACCGGTTAAACATTTTAAAAACAATTTGACTGAAAGTTGTTGGTGGCTAAGCCACCAACAACTTTCAGTCAAATTGTTTTCAAAATATTCAGCAAATCAAGGTTTTTGCTCATTGAAATTATTGTCTGACAACAAAATATCACACTTTCATAACAACTTTAACCCTTTAACACACATTTTTTGAAAATTTACCACTGGAATGACTGGCTCGATAACTGAGCCAGTCATTCCAATGGTAAATTTTCAAAAATACTCTTCTCTTGGTCTGCAAATGAACAATTTCTATGAGAAAATTGAAATTTTCTTGAACAAATTGTAGGGCTAACGGGTTAAATAGAGAATTATTGGGTCATAAGCTTGAGCACAAGTGAGTGTTGCAGCGCTGGTTAGAACAGGATATGATAACTTTAATCTAATGCATTCTATATACTGGTAGATGCATCAATCTACCCTATACTATATCTACAACCATGTTGATTATATTGAGAATAATTTCACTGAAAGTTGTTGCTACCTTATAAGACAGCAATGAAAGGTCTTGATACTGGAACGATTGACGAAAGTTGCTGCTATCTTAGGCAGTTATTTGACGAAAGTTGTTGCTACTTTAGGCAGTGATGTTGTTGCTACTTTAGGCAGTGGTTGCTGCACTCGTAGACAATCACAAAAATTGTTGTTACCTTCTGCAGTGATGAAAATTGTTGCTACCTTAGACAAGAGATGAAAGGTGTTACTACCATACGCCGTGACAACTTTCAGTTAAATTATTCTCAAAATATCCTGATGAATAGGGAATGTTAATTAAGCGGGTAGACAAGGAGAAGAACAAGCGTGGTGAGTAGGATTGTCAGGCACATGTTAGCAAGGGCGTAATCACGAGCGGTTAGACGTGGGAATTCTACGAGCCGGAAAACGGTTAGTGCGAGACGTGCGGGACGTAAAGTGTCTATGATGTCATCGGATGCACACAGGTTATCCTGAAACGACACGAGACAGAGCGATGTCAGAGAGGTGCAGATTGAATTTTGAAGCGCAAAATTTTATATAGCCCTCTAATTTTTGTATTATATCATCATTTAAATTTAGATTTTAATACTTTTTACGAGAAAAGCAAACCAAAAAGCTTTAGAAACGTAAATATTGTAACCCTTTAATTTTCAAGATTAGTCAAGAAAATCTAAGTTGTTTAGTCAATGTCTTTTTGAGGGCAAGAGAATACTAATGTGAAATATTTATCAGTGGGATTACGGCTTGGCTATCCATCCAGTTATTTCAGTTGCCCCTTAGATGGACATTTCTCAAGACAATAGCAATGGCTGGTTTTGGCTGGCTTGACCATTAAAGGGCTACTCGTTAAAATTTGTCAAGAAAATCAAACATTTTGCATAATATCCATTTGCAAGCCAAGAGAAAACTGTCTGAAAATTTATTAGTCGTAAATTTTCAGAAATTCCCTTCTCTTGGCCTGTAAATGGGCATTTATCATGACCACCATATTTGGCGGACTTGAAGATTACGGGTTAATACGTAGAATGGAAATAAAAAGAAAGGAAATATTCTAGAAAACCTGTGTGCATGAACTATCAACAATAATCATTGACCCTTAATGGGCCGATATGGGCAAGAAATATCAAAATTTTTGATTATTTAATGTTCACTCGTAGGACAAGACTATTTTTGAAAATTTACAACTGGAATGACTAGCTCGCTTATCGAGCCAGGCATTCAACACAGTGGTAAATTTTCAAAAACAGTCTTCTCTTTGCCTGTAAATAGATAATCATCAAGATCTGTGCAGAAGCTGGATTAGGTCAGCTTGACCACTAAAGGATGAATACAATGTCACATAAGATTTCTATTCTCAAGTCGCTTGTCTAATTAGTTTCAATCTTCAAACAGCTTTCTTGCACGGTTGCCATCGATACTTGCGAGATCTCACGGTCATGACGGTTGGACTTTACCATTAGAATTGGTTTCCCGGAAACATTATTGCCAATCAGGTAGTTTCATTTTGTTCATTTCTTAGGGATATTTGACTGACCAGGTCAGTCATAGGATCTGGATGTCTGGTACAGATAGCTATGCCTACTCTCCATTCTAAAATCCCTTGTCCACTATGTTTGGATATATCCACTTTCCTAATATCATACTATTATTGTTCTGAAATTTGGCCACATGAGAAAAAATGATTTGTAGCAATATTGATCAACAACTTATCAGATTAGATTTTTTTAACAAACATACATAGACAATTATTATTACATATTTAGCAAGTTCACAGATATAAATGGTCATTCCTCAAGACCACTTAAGAGGCCAGGATTTGGTCGGCTTAACCACTAAAGGGTTAAAAATATAATTCTTTATGTTCTTGATCAGCATTGCCAAGATTAGGAAGATATTTGACATAGTTGATTATGACGTCATATGATTGACTGAGTAACTGGATTCATCAATTACGGATGCTGAATTCATTTTTCACTATTCAAGTCGCAAAAGAATTAGAATGATATTGAGATATTTTCATCTTTTCTCATGTGGTCAAATTTCAAATCAATAGTGTAATTGTAGGATAGTTGGTTTGCCCAAATGTAGTGGACACAGAGTTTTGTGATGGACAGTAGGCTATGTGTTTTGCTGGCTGCCCTGACAAACAGCACACTGGATGGATGAAATGCTGTGATTCTAATGCGCCATACATGTCGTGCAGTATTCTGTTTGGCGTGATTTTAGTCGGCCTCAGTAGTCTGAAGTTGGCATAGTCCTTCCTGGTTATACAATACTGAGACATGATATTTTCACACGGTAATAATAAGCCTGTAATAATATTATTGTTAATATTATCGCCATACATTTCTCCTAATAGAATCAGTTTTAGACGTCCAGATATTCTGCGCAAATACGAAACCAAGACAGAGTTTAGCAAATGCCTATCAGGTGACAGGTGAGGTCAGTGATAAAGGCATCTCACTGCATGATGAGGAGGTATGGAGAGAGCGGCATCCATGGCTCTCAGGTGTCCAGCTTCTCCAGTATTGCTGCACATTGTTGTATCATGGGAAACATAGACTTTCTGTCCTTTTTGGAAACAATGGATCTGTGGATCAAGGATCCTCCTGGCCCACAGCTGTGACAGTTGTGCAATATACTCTGTATCTACATCACAACATACTCACCTGGCCACCTTGCTTCTACTAGCCACAACACACCATGACCTCGAAGAATGCTGCAGAATTAAATGTCTCATTGGTCTCCTCTTTGTGACCTTGACCTTTGACCTTGTGAACTTAATGTTATCATGTTGCTTCCTAACATTATAGGTTACCATATATCCAAAACAGAGTTCAAATAGCAAGGTTAGAATGACCTTGACCTTTGACCTCATAATGTCACTATCATCATGCTGGCTAATCATCGTACACCCATTATAGCCTAATTCTTTGATAGATTACTGTTCACATTAGAAACTAAACACGGCAGCAACTGGCTGTCTACAGGCTCAAGAACCTCTCCAAAAATGGTTCCATTAGAAACACATATGGCCGTCCATTGTACAGCCTGTCTCGACCAATCAGAATTGAGATTGAGACCATTAGCAACACTTTTTGATCAATCAAAGGTGAGTATGAGACCCGAACAGCCGTCCACAACAGTAGAAAAGGAGCCGTCTTTCCGCAGAGGTTATACAGACTTTGACAACAACATGTGGCAGAGGTCAGGCTGCCAAATCTATACAGTAAGCTAGATCACCTACCGCCTATGTATTTATAAAACCTAATTATGGTATAGGCAACGATGTGCCCAAGTTTGGTTCCATTAAGATTAAGCAATGCTAAAATATATTCAAAGATGATTTACTAAATGCAGAAACTTAATGCTGACGCCGCTGCCATCACCATTGCAGTTGTCGGAAAGTGGTACATATATCTATGTTTCGCTTTCTGCTTTGCAGGCGAGACAAAACCTACAATAGCCTCTGGCATGTCTGGGAGTTTAACAAAAATAATTTTCAATTCTTTCCCAAAAGAGAAAACACATATTCTGTTAATTATCTTGACATCAATTTCACTAGGTATTGAGTGTGTGCTCCTGACTAATGCAGGGATGGCTTCCAGTTAAATTAATTACAAAATATTCAAGTCTTCATTTACTGTTGCACTGAAATGAAGATAGAAAAATCTCACCATTGAAATGGCAAAAACAGCATTCAGTCCATATGTTGAATTCACACTGCAAATACAGCTCAGAAATAACTTTAATGTTTCCAAGACAAAATAAAATGTATTGTTGGATATTTTGACAATAATAGAGCTTTCCAAGTTTATCCACCTATCATATAACGTCATAATCAACTACATGACGTGTATACTGATGTCATAATCATGACATCATGACTCGATATAATCTGTCTTTAACGCTTAATAGTCCGACACATTGTACGAATTGTATGTCTTTACCATTTAATAAACATTCTGTTGAATATTTTGAAATTAATTTGACTGGACGCTGTTGCTGCCATAGGCAGCAACAGCGCCCAGTCAAGTTAGTTTCACAATATTCAACAGTCTACCTATAGTTTTCTGGGGATCGATCGATCCCATCACGAGTGAGGTGTGGGTGGAGCTTAGATAAAGATGGGCGGTGGAATAGCTAAAACTGGAAAGGTCTATTGGATAGGAAGAGTTTAAGTCGGTAATGTCTTCCAATCCAATGCTGTTCAAACCATTCAACAGGAACATTTCTTACATCATGTTCAAAATTGTACTAACTATAACATGTTTCTGTTTTGGAAACCTTTTCAATTATTTCTGAGCTGTACTCTAAGTCAATGATGTTGCTAATTTTCTACACTTAGTTAACTCACTTGATTAATACCAATTTTCCGGCATGCCTCTAAGAAATTGTCTACATTCCGTCGACATTTGGCCATCGTTAGTTTCGGCTGTAATAAAGCAAAATATACCATACAACATTGATACACATTTCTCCACGAAATCCCTGTCGGTACGTCACTGAATATCTTCAAATTAATGTACAACTGTAGCTGTAAACCGTTGCTGACAAGATTTAATCTTGATGGTAAAATTTGTCTCATAGAAAAGGTCCATTGGGAGGCCAGTAGAAGACTACTATGTAACTTTACCCCTGGAATGACTGGCTCAGGTACCAAGCCAGTCATTCCAATGGTAAAATTTCAAAAATAGTCTTCTCTTGACCTGCAACTGGACATTTCTCAAGACCACTGCAGTCTGGTGTTGGACATCTTGACCATAATTAAATGTTTAACCCTTTAACACTCATTTCAGACAAAAATGAACCAGTCATTCCAGTTGTAAATTTTCAAAAATAGTCTTCTCTTGGTCTGCAAATCAACATTTTCTATGAGAATTGAAATTTTCCCGAACAGATTTGAGGGTTAAAGTGTCAAGACGCACTAACTTTTAGATGGTGATGGATTTCTGCATTGATGAGAAGATTGAAGTGTTACATTGATACATAATCATAACATACAGTACAGATCATAGTTAGCTTTACTTAAACGCATCCTAAAGCGCTTTTAAAATGCGTCTAAATGGTGTCATTTTCTCGTAGTGATCTACGCAGTCATAGCGCGTTTGTTAAAATCTCAAGATGCATCTTGAATTTTATCTTGACGAGTTTAAATTTTGACACTACGGGTTTGACATTTTGAATGACGGGTTTAACTTTTTGCTCTACGCGTTTGAAAATTTTACGATCAATTAAACGCGCTGTCAATTCCAACTGCGGATCTCTAGTTCTTTCGCCGAGTCCTATGGCCAGAAGCAAACGGGTACTCGGTTCCTAGTCTAGACAGACCCGGTTATCAGTACACTTTTCCTCCGTACATGTATCTCGTGTGCTTTGCAAACTTTGAGCGATTCGTACAGCAGAGTTTAGCTTATTTACGTCAAGTTTTGGCTGGATTTACCTGAAGATGTATTTAATTTAGTGCTTCTCCGCGGGATTCGTCTAATTTCTACATTTTTATAGTGAAAATCTCAAACTATCTAATGGCGAATGGATTATCGTCTTGAACTGGAACACCATTCCATTCTGATGACGTCATTGCACATATATTTAACCTTGTTATCTTTGATTGGCAGAGACATTGTTGGACAAGCCATCAATGGAAAATCTGATTGGTTGAACTAATGTCATGACGCTTTGACAATTGTGTACTATTAAACGACAGTAAAAAAGCGACATAACTTAAACAAGCGCTTCCAGACGTTCCCTGTGATCTGGACAAAAACCAAGTTGGATCCAGATTGAGCACAAATTTTAATCTATGGCTATATCGGAACCAAACTGGTCAGATTTTGCTCAAATTTTAACAGAGGAGGTTGTGTGATCATACATTAAGATTTATCAACCTTGGATGCGATCAAAAGAAAATTTTAGGCTGTGGGTTACAATCTCTGATAACTTGATCTATCTGACGATGGAAAGTAAGTGATAACTAGATTGTCTGGTCGATGACGTGTCATAGCAAATCGACCACGTTCACTATTTTGACGTTTTTAGCCTACCCCACTCCCAGGGGAGGAGCCAAATGTAATACCAGAAATGTGGCTGCAATGCAACCATGATATTCAACATCATACCTATATAATGACGGTAAAAGTGGAATTCTGGGATTTCAGGTTCAAATGGGTAAAATGTGATAATTCATTGGTTTTGATTTGGGGCCCATTTCCCTGATAATGCAGATTACTAGGCCAATTTTGGCCCAGTAACCTGCATTATCATTCGTGTTTTAGTAAATGTGATGTCACTGCTAAGGAGAAAGTTATAGATTGTCGTGTATATATATATATATATATATATATATATATACACACACATTTTGTTTACCTGAGTTAAGATGCCGAAGCGGTCAAATATATAGGCATCATACATTCTGATTGACAGTTTTGTTATTCTGCGTCATCTGTCTACTTTTTAGTCTGTGGCATACACGAAATGTGCATAGATTGATGTATTGCACATGCAAAGATATGTTATTTTCTAAACAGTTAACGCCATCTTTGCTAAATCTCATTAAATATGCGTATATTCTCGACCAATCAGACTCGTGTGATACGCCGATACCCATTGCCGAAAACGGGTAATGAGCTTACGTACTCGGATATCAGGTATGGGTAAAACAATTATGTATGCATGCGTGTGTCTATGTAAAAGCGGAGATTTTCGGTTACATATTATGCATGAAATAGCGAATTCGAAAACAACCGAATGTCAAGTTTGCAGATTTTGTAAATCGCTTCCCTTTCCGTTATAAGACGTTACAACACCAGCCACAACTGATGCATATATTGTTCTAAAAAGTTATGCCTATTACGTCGGCTCAAATTAGACTATATTGTAATAAGTCCATTTCATAGAATATCTTGGTATATTCATCCAGATTTCAAGAGAAATTGTGGATTGAAAATATATTAAAATATATGCACTGTCATCACACTGGCTTCATAAACAGTCAAGACTACACAGGTGCGGAGTTTACACATGTCCATTTTATACAAAAGTATGATTGATGATTACGATGATATGACATTTCGGCAATTATCATTTATGGCCACGAAAAAAATAACTAAATGTGATGCATGTACTTAACACATATACGGCCCCAATTGCTATTTAGATCTACATGTACGGGTCCTCGACAGACCATAGACCGATTCCACTTTATGTTTAATGACGCGTAGTAAGAATCTTTGTCACGTTACTGAATACATTTGATAGCGCCTTTTTCGTGACGGGTTTAAAATATTCCATAATGCGTTTAACATATTGTAGGAAGGGTTTGACTTTCCGTTAGATGCGCCTATAAAATAAATTAAATGCGTTTGGTGTTTGGACACACCTGTAAACGCTACGAGCTTCGGTCACTAAAAAGACACATTTGAGTTTCGTTTTTGCTTCGTCAAACAGTAAAGCTAACTATGATCTGTACTGTATAAGAGGATCTTATTATTAACATTTGTATTATCAACATGGTTGCATTTTGATCACAGTTCGTTGTTACCAATAGTTACTGGTTCGTAAATTTCAAGATGCTGGCGCCCAAACAAAGTTCACAACTTATTTGAATGATGAAATCTCATCAATATTTTTATTTGATGTGGTTGTCTGCGATTTACAGACTAAAATTAAAGTCTAAATCAAATACTATCAAATTAATTGCTACAGTTAATGCAATTTAGAATGCTTGTGTATTGGCCAATTTGCATAAATGTCATTTTGGTATTTCTGGTTCGTGGTAAGTGGTTTAAACCAAATCGTAAAATTCACTTAGCCGGTCAGTCGCGAAGACGAGCACTAATTTTGAATGAGATTCGGAGACGGACAATGCGTACATGTATATTAGCCATATTTGAATATATTTTCTTAGGAATACTCAATAATTTGAGGTAACTACTATTCTCTGAATGAAAAGTCTAAATAGTGTTTATGTCATTGTTCATTCAACCAGTGACTGGAGAGCGGTGCCAGCACATATTGAGCCTTCGTGGCATTTCTGAAAAACTTGAACAGTCTTCTAATCCTTGGTGCAAATTAAAATCTGATAAAGTCCAAAACTATCAAAACAAGAGGCCCAAGGAGCCTGTATCGCTCTCACCTGGAACCTTGGCATTTCAACCAATCTTTATTGAGTTTTACATCAATTGACAACAATCTCTGGACTGCTTTTTGCAAGTTATTTTGAACAATGTTTAAATGAAAATAGATTACATCAGCGCTAACAATAAAAATTAATGACATACAGTCAAACTTGTTTTAAGACACCACCCAAGGGAGAATCAGAAGGCAGTCTCTTACGGCAACTGGTTTCTTAATAAGGTTCAAATACATTGCTTAATTGGATTTAGCAAATTAAGAAAATGGTCTCAAAGGCAGGTGATTTCTTAAGCCTTTCGCCGATAAATCCTGGAAAAAGTATGTTCTTTATGACATAAAACTTATTTTGTCGAATATTTTGAAATTAATTTTACTTGAAGCTATTGTGCCTTAGGCAGCAATGGCTTCCAGTCAAATTGATTTCAAAATATTCAACGATTATTCTGTATGTATGCCTTGAAAATGCGATGTAGGGAATTCATCGGTGAAAGGGTTAATTATAGAGGTAGACTTAAAAGCTAGTTTAAGAGTATGTTCCTAACCATCCATTTAACACATGTACATCTGGCTGAATGACCAAGTTAGCAGCAGGGGATGGGTAGGTGAACTGGAGATTATTTAGAAAATAATTTGACTGAAAGTTATTGCTGCCTTAGGCAGTAACAACTTTCATGCAAATACATTTCAAAATATTCAACAGTATAGATGTCAGAGCACATAAGACATATCTTAAATATTTAGGCAGTGAGGAAAAAGGTTAATCTGTTAATTGTTTTTATCTTGTTTAGTAATAAAATAAGTTATGATAATAAAACCTGTCTAATATTCCCCCTATGAATGTGGCGCTATACTAGTAGTGCAAATAGCTACGGGCTGATAACTCTCGTGTTTGACATCATATGAGTTTCAATTTCGCAACACAGATATTAGATCCCGACATTAACTTTGTGACCAAATTTGGTGTTAATCCACCAAGAAATAACAAAACGTGCTGATATTGTTGACGATGGATGGATGGATGGATTGATGGCCAGACAGATGACAGACTGGACGTCATCATAGCTAAGCCAATAAAACCAATTTCGGCTTCAAAAACCATCAATTAAAAAAAATCAAATGTGGCTGCCAAAGATGCTTCATTTTGATTGGTCTACTGTGGCCATGTTTTTTTACCCATCAACTTCTCTTGAACAAACTTTAATGACCTTAGTCCCTAATCATATTCCCCAAATTTCAGCCCGATCTGTTCCGCAGCTATGGAGGTCATTTTTTCGCTGGGTCATCCAAGATGGCCGCCGAACCAGCTGCCAAATCAAGTTCTTTTGAACAAAACTTAGTTCAGCTCTTGCCCTATATAATAGTTCATGAGTTTTGAATCGATCCACCAAACAGTTTCCGAGATTTTTAGAAGTTTTTAAAATCGGCCAAATTCCAAGATGGCCACTGGCCAAATGGGCCGATCGACATCCTTTGAACAAACTTAGATTTCTATGCCCTAAGTATGCTTCCTGCCAAATATAAGTGTTTTTTGAGATGAAGCTGTTAAAAGAAAAAATTGATGGATGGACGGACGGCTGGTCGCCATGGCATAAGTCAGGTCAGCTAAAGATGCAAAAATCATCTTTATTATGATGTAGACTCGAGGCAGTGATGACCAATCTGTAATGTTTTAATGAGATCAGGTAAGCCCTTGATGAATTAAATATCCATTGAAAAATTGTATTCTAATTCTTGGTACATGCGATACATAATTAGCATCACTATATCGAGCCATTCTCTGCTTCGCGTAGCGATCAAGAAAAATACTTTGTTGTTCCACTACACTAGTATAGAAACCTGTTTTTATGACAAATTGCACTATGTATTAACCCTTTAAGACTGATATCAACCAAAAAACACTTCTGCAGTGGTCTTGAGAAGTCTATTTTTTGAAAATTTAACACTGGAATGACTGGCTAGCTTATCGAGCCAGTCATTCCAGTGGTAAATTTTCAAAAATAGTTTTCTCTTGGTCTGCAAATGGACATTTCTCAAGACCGCTGCAGAAGCCATTTTTGGATGATATCAGTGTTAAAAGGTTAGCGTTTAGTAAAATTTAAATTACCACAGCCGGAGATGGAACATGTATACTGGCGACGGAGCGAGGTCGAATCTGATTCGCCAAATGGCAGAGAACTACACCATCTCGTAATGCTTCTGGCAAGTTATCGGGTAGCGTCACTTTTAAACGCGTTTCAATTGTCTGAAAAATATACACACCACATGTTGAATAGGATTATAACAGTATAATCAAAAGATATGGAGCGGAGAGTAGCAAGTGGCACGATTGTCATCTTTACACTTTAACCCTTTAATGCCAAGACCGGCCTTTGTTGTACTCTTGAGGAATGTCAATTTGCAGGCCAAGAGAAGAATATTTTTGAAAACTTTGCCACTGAAATGACTGGCTCGATAACCGATCAAGTCATTCCAGTGTTAAAATTTCAAAAATAGTCTTCTCTTGGCCTGCAAATGGACATTCAATGATTAAATTTTAATTTTTTTTACAAAATTTAGTCGTTAAAGGGTTAACTCAAATTTATTCAATAAAATTTCAATTTTCACATCAAAAATGTCCATTTACAGATGATTTTTGACAATTTATTTGCTGAAATGACTGGCTTGGTTATGCAGGTCCTGGGAGTCCAGGGTTCACAGTGTTTCACCCTTTAATGACTAACTTTCTTCGAAACATTAAAATATTTACTTATTTAATGTCAATTTGCAGGCCAAGAGAAAACTATTTTTGAAAATTTACCACTGTAATGACTGGCTCAGTTAGTGAGCCAGTCATTTCAGTGGTAAAATTTCAAAAATAGTCTTCTCCTGGCATGTAAATGGACATTACTCAAAACCACTACGGAGGCCAGTTTTGGCCAGTTTCGTCGTCACGAAAGGGTTAAATCGATTCAAACACTCTTACAAATTGGGTGGAGCTCTAAGCTAGAATAGTCGGGTCATAGCTAGTCATGGATCCCTCCATTGTGAAGATAATGGTTGATAATCCGTCAACAAATCAGATAGTTTTCATAAATATTCCGTCCATGTATGTATACTAATCATTTACAAATCAGTAAAACACCTGGCTTTATAATGCAAACAGAAAGCCACATAGAGCCATGATTCAAGAGTTTCACACATTTTATTTACGAGAACAAATGTCTGGTGACGATTAACAAGCTTCGCTAAACAGCAAGGGATCCATTTCTCACAATGCCCCGCCCACTTTACGCATCTTGGAATCGAATTAATACTTTGAAACCCGAATTCACAGAATCTAAATTTCATGAGAAATGTGGTAACAATAATAACCCTCATTCTCTCACCTGTCTCAGTCTCTGTGATTATAATGCTCATTCTCTCACCTGTCTGAGACTCTGTGATTATAATGCTCATTCTCTCACCTGTCTGAGTCTCTGTGATTATAATGCTCATTCTCTCACCTGTCTCAGTCTCTGTGATTACAATGCTCATTCTCTCACCTGTCTCAGTCTTTGTGATTATAATGCTCATTCTCTCACCTGTCTCAGCCTCTGTGATTATAATGCTCATTCTCTCACCTGTCTGAGTCTCTGTGATTATAATGCTCATTCTCTCACCTGTCTCAGCCTCTGTGATTATAATGCTCATTCTCTCACCTGTCTCAGTCTTTGTGATTATAATGCTCATTCTCTCACCTGTCTCAGTCTCTGTGATTATAATGCTCATTCTCTCACCTGTCTCAGTCTCTGTGATTATAATGCTCATTCTCTCACCTGTCTCAGTCTTTGTGATTATAATGCTCATTCTCTCACCTGTCTGAGTCTCTGTGATTATAATGCTCATTCTCTCACCTGTCTCAGCCTCTGTGATTATAATGCTCATTCTCTCACCTGTCTCAGCCTCTGTGATTATAATGCTCATTCTCTCACCTGTCTGAGTCTCTGTGATTATTATGCTCATTCTCTCACCTGTCTCAGTCTTTGTGATTATAATGCTCATTCTCTCACCTGTCTCAGTCTTTGTGATTATAATGCTCATTCTCTCACCTGTCTCAGTCTCTGTGATTACAATGCTCATTCTCTCACCTGTCTCAGTCTCTGTGATTATAATGCTCATTCTCTCACCTGTCTCAGCCTCTGTGATTATAATGCTCATTCTCTCACCTGTCTCAGTCTTTGTGATTATAATGCTCATTCTCTCACCTGTCTCAGTCTTTGTGATTATAATGCTCATTCTCTCACCTGTCTCAGTCTCTGTGATTATAATGCTCATTCTCTCACCTGTCTCAGCCTCTGTGATTATAATGCTCATTCTCTCACCTGTCTGAGTCTCTGTGATTATAATGCTCATTCTCTCACCTGTCTCAGTCTTTGTGATTATAATGCTCATTCTCTCACCTGTCTCAGTCTTTGTGATTATAATGCTCATTCTCTCACCTGTCTCAGTCTCTGTGATTACAATGCTCATTCTCTCACCTGTCTCAGTCTCTGTGATTATAATGCTCATTCTCTCACCTGTCTGAGTCTCTGTGATTATAATGCTCATTCTCTCACCTGTCTCAGTCTTTGTGATTATAATGCTCATTCTCTCACCTGTCTCAGTCTTTGTGATTATAATGCTCATTCTCTCACCTGTCTGAGTCTCTGTGATTATAATGCTCATTCTCTCACCTGTCTCAGTCTTTGTGATTATAATGCTCATTCTCTCACCTGTCTCAGTCTTTGTGATTATAATGCTCATTCTCTCACCTGTCTCAGTCTCTGTGATTACAATGCTCATTCTCTCACCTGTCTCAGTCTCTGTGATTATAATGCTCATTCTCTCACCTGTCTCAGCCTCTGTGATTATAATGCTCATTCTCTCACCTGTCTCAGTCTTTGTGATTATAATGCTCATTCTCTCACCTGTCTCAGTCTTTGTGATTATAATGCTCATTCTCTCACCTGTCTCAGTCTCTGTGATTATAATGCTCATTCTCTCACCTGTCTCAGCCTCTGTGATTATAATGCTCATTCTCTCACCTGTCTGAGTCTCTGTGATTATAATGCTCATTCTCTCACCTGTCTCAGTCTTTGTGATTATAATGCTCATTCTCTCACCTGTCTCAGTCTTTGTGATTATAATGCTCATTCTCTCACCTGTCTCAGTCTCTGTGATTACAATGCTCATTCTCTCACCTGTCTCAGTCTCTGTGATTATAATGCTCATTCTCTCACCTGTCTGAGTCTCTGTGATTATAATGCTCATTCTCTCACCTGTCTCAGTCTTTGTGATTATAATGCTCATTCTCTCACCTGTCTCAGTCTTTGTGATTATAATGCTCATTCTCTCACCTGTCTGAGTCTCTGTGATTATAATGCTCATTCTCTCACCTGTCTCAGTCTCTGTGATTACAATGCTCATTCTCTCACCTGTCTCAGTCTCTGTGATTATAATGCTCATTCTCTCAACTGTCTCAGTCTCTGTGATTATAATGCTCATTCTCTCACCTGTCTCAGTCTTTGTGATTATAATGCTCATTCTCTCACCTGTCTCAGTCTCTGTGATTATAATGCTCATTCTCTCACCTGTCTCAGTCTCTGTGATTATAATGCTCATTCTCTCACCTGTCTGAGTCTCTGTGATTATAATGCTCATTCTCTCACCTGTCTGAGTCTCTGTGATTATAATGCTCATTCTCTCACCTGTCTGAGTCTCTGTGATTATAATGCTCATTCTCTCACCTGTCTCAGTCTTTGTGATTATAATGCTCATTCTCTCACCTGTCTCAGTCTTTGTGATTATAATGCTCATTCTCTCACCTGTCTCAGTCTCTGTGATTATAATGCTCATCCTCTCACCTGTCTCAGTCTCTGTGATTATAATGCTCATTCTCTCACCTGTCTCAGTCTCTGTGATTATAATGCTCATTCTCTCACCTGTCTCAGTCTCTGTGATTATAATGCTCATTCTCTCACCTGTCTGAGTCTCTCTGATTATAATGCTCATTCTCTCACCTGTCTCAGTCTCTGTGATTATAATGCTCATTCTCTCACCTGTCTCAGTCTCTGTGATTATAATGCTCACTCTCTCACCTGTCTCAGTCTCTGTGATTATAATGCTCATTCTCTCACCTGTCTCAGTCTCTATGATTATAATGCTCATTCTCTCACCTGTCTGAGTCTCTGTGATTATAATGCTCATTCTCTCACCTGTCTCAGTCTCTTTGATTATAATGCTCATTCTCTCACCTGTCTGAGTCTCTGTGATTATAATGCTCATTCTCTCACCTGTCTCAGTCTTTGTGATTATAATGCTCATTCTCTCACCTGTCTCAGTCTTTGTGATTATAATGCTCATTCTCTCACCTGTCTCAGTCTCTGTGATTACAATGCTCATTCTCTCACCTGTCTCAGTCTCTGTGATTATAATGCTCATTCTCTCACCTGTCTCAGCCTCTGTGATTATAATGCTCATTCTCTCACCTGTCTCAGTCTTTGTGATTATAATGCTCATTCTCTCACCTGTCTCAGTCTTTGTGATTATAATGCTCATTCTCTCACCTGTCTCAGTCTCTGTGATTATAATGCTCATTCTCTCACCTGTCTCAGCCTCTGTGATTATAATGCTCATTCTCTCACCTGTCTGAGTCTCTGTGATTATAATGCTCATTCTCTCACCTGTCTCAGTCTTTGTGATTATAATGCTCATTCTCTCACCTGTCTCAGTCTTTGTGATTATAATGCTCATTCTCTCACCTGTCTCAGTCTCTGTGATTACAATGCTCATTCTCTCACCTGTCTCAGTCTCTGTGATTATAATGCTCATTCTCTCACCTGTCTGAGTCTCTGTGATTATAATGCTCATTCTCTCACCTGTCTCAGTCTTTGTGATTATAATGCTCATTCTCTCACCTGTCTCAGTCTTTGTGATTATAATGCTCATTCTCTCACCTGTCTGAGTCTCTGTGATTATAATGCTCATTCTCTCACCTGTCTCAGTCTCTGTGATTACAATGCTCATTCTCTCACCTGTCTCAGTCTCTGTGATTATAATGCTCATTCTCTCAACTGTCTCAGTCTCTGTGATTATAATGCTCATTCTCTCACCTGTCTCAGTCTTTGTGATTATAATGCTCATTCTCTCACCTGTCTCAGTCTCTGTGATTATAATGCTCATTCTCTCACCTGTCTGAGTCTCTGTGATTATAATGCTCATTCTCTCACCTGTCTGAGTCTCTGTGATTATAATGCTCATTCTCTCACCTGTCTGAGTCTCTGTGATTATAATGCTCATTCTCTCACCTGTCTGAGTCTCTGTGATTATAATGCTCATTCTCTCACCTGTCTCAGTCTTTGTGATTATAATGCTCATTCTCTCACCTGTCTCAGTCTTTGTGATTATAATGCTCATTCTCTCACCTGTCTCAGTCTCTGTGATTATAATGCTCATCCTCTCACCTGTCTCAGTCTCTGTGATTATAATGCTCATTCTCTCACCTGTCTCAGTCTCTGTGATTATAATGCTCATTCTCTCACCTGTCTCAGTCTCTGTGATTATAATGCTCATTCTCTCACCTGTCTGAGTCTCTCTGATTATAATGCTCATTCTCTCACCTGTCTCAGTCTCTGTGATTATAATGCTCATTCTCTCACCTGTCTCAGTCTCTGTGATTATAATGCTCACTCTCTCACCTGTCTCAGTCTCTGTGATTATAATGCTCATTCTCTCACCTGTCTCAGTCTCTATGATTATAATGCTCATTCTCTCACCTGTCTCAGTCTTTGTGATTATAATGCTCATTCTCTCACCTGTCTCAGTCTTTGTGATTATAATGCTCATTCTCTCACCTGTCTCAGTCTCTGTGATTATAATGCTCATTCTCTCACCTGTCTCAGCCTCTGTGATTATAATGCTCATTCTCTCACCTGTCTGAGTCTCTGTGATTATAATGCTCATTCTCTCACCTGTCTCAGTCTTTGTGATTATAATGCTCATTCTCTCACCTGTCTCAGTCTTTGTGATTATAATGCTCATTCTCTCACCTGTCTCAGTCTCTGTGATTACAATGCTCATTCTCTCACCTGTCTCAGTCTCTGTGATTATAATGCTCATTCTCTCACCTGTCTGAGTCTCTGTGATTATAATGCTCATTCTCTCACCTGTCTCAGTCTTTGTGATTATAATGCTCATTCTCTCACCTGTCTCAGTCTTTGTGATTATAATGCTCATTCTCTCACCTGTCTGAGTCTCTGTGATTATAATGCTCATTCTCTCACCTGTCTCAGTCTTTGTGATTATAATGCTCATTCTCTCACCTGTCTCAGTCTTTGTGATTATAATGCTCATTCTCTCACCTGTCTCAGTCTCTGTGATTACAATGCTCATTCTCTCACCTGTCTCAGTCTCTGTGATTATAATGCTCATTCTCTCACCTGTCTCAGCCTCTGTGATTATAATGCTCATTCTCTCACCTGTCTCAGTCTTTGTGATTATAATGCTCATTCTCTCACCTGTCTCAGTCTTTGTGATTATAATGCTCATTCTCTCACCTGTCTCAGTCTCTGTGATTATAATGCTCATTCTCTCACCTGTCTCAGCCTCTGTGATTATAATGCTCATTCTCTCACCTGTCTGAGTCTCTGTGATTATAATGCTCATTCTCTCACCTGTCTCAGTCTTTGTGATTATAATGCTCATTCTCTCACCTGTCTCAGTCTTTGTGATTATAATGCTCATTCTCTCACCTGTCTCAGTCTCTGTGATTACAATGCTCATTCTCTCACCTGTCTCAGTCTCTGTGATTATAATGCTCATTCTCTCACCTGTCTGAGTCTCTGTGATTATAATGCTCATTCTCTCACCTGTCTCAGTCTTTGTGATTATAATGCTCATTCTCTCACCTGTCTCAGTCTTTGTGATTATAATGCTCATTCTCTCACCTGTCTGAGTCTCTGTGATTATAATGCTCATTCTCTCACCTGTCTCAGTCTCTGTGATTACAATGCTCATTCTCTCACCTGTCTCAGTCTCTGTGATTATAATGCTCATTCTCTCAACTGTCTCAGTCTCTGTGATTATAATGCTCATTCTCTCACCTGTCTCAGTCTTTGTGATTATAATGCTCATTCTCTCACCTGTCTCAGTCTCTGTGATTATAATGCTCATTCTCTCACCTGTCTGAGTCTCTGTGATTATAATGCTCATTCTCTCACCTGTCTGAGTCTCTGTGATTATAATGCTCATTCTCTCACCTGTCTGAGTCTCTGTGATTATAATGCTCATTCTCTCACCTGTCTGAGTCTCTGTGATTATAATGCTCATTCTCTCACCTGTCTCAGTCTTTGTGATTATAATGCTCATTCTCTCACCTGTCTCAGTCTTTGTGATTATAATGCTCATTCTCTCACCTGTCTCAGTCTCTGTGATTATAATGCTCATCCTCTCACCTGTCTCAGTCTCTGTGATTATAATGCTCATTCTCTCACCTGTCTCAGTCTCTGTGATTATAATGCTCATTCTCTCACCTGTCTCAGTCTCTGTGATTATAATGCTCATTCTCTCACCTGTCTGAGTCTCTCTGATTATAATGCTCATTCTCTCACCTGTCTCAGTCTCTGTGATTATAATGCTCATTCTCTCACCTGTCTCAGTCTCTGTGATTATAATGCTCACTCTCTCACCTGTCTCAGTCTCTGTGATTATAATGCTCATTCTCTCACCTGTCTCAGTCTCTATGATTATAATGCTCATTCTCTCACCTGTCTGAGTCTCTGTGATTATAATGCTCATTCTCTCACCTGTCTCAGTCTCTTTGATTATAATGCTCATTCTCTCACCTGTCTGAGTCTCTGTGATTATAATGCTCATTCTCTCACCTGTCTCAGTCTTTGTGATTATAATGCTCATTCTCTCACCTGTCTCAGTCTTTGTGATTATAATGCTCATTCTCTCACCTGTCTCAGTCTCTGTGATTACAATGCTCATTCTCTCACCTGTCTCAGTCTCTGTGATTATAATGCTCATTCTCTCACCTGTCTCAGCCTCTGTGATTATAATGCTCATTCTCTCACCTGTCTCAGTCTTTGTGATTATAATGCTCATTCTCTCACCTGTCTCAGTCTTTGTGATTATAATGCTCATTCTCTCACCTGTCTCAGTCTCTGTGATTATAATGCTCATTCTCTCACCTGTCTCAGCCTCTGTGATTATAATGCTCATTCTCTCACCTGTCTGAGTCTCTGTGATTATAATGCTCATTCTCTCACCTGTCTCAGTCTTTGTGATTATAATGCTCATTCTCTCACCTGTCTCAGTCTTTGTGATTATAATGCTCATTCTCTCACCTGTCTCAGTCTCTGTGATTACAATGCTCATTCTCTCACCTGTCTCAGTCTCTGTGATTATAATGCTCATTCTCTCACCTGTCTGAGTCTCTGTGATTATAATGCTCATTCTCTCACCTGTCTCAGTCTTTGTGATTATAATGCTCATTCTCTCACCTGTCTCAGTCTTTGTGATTATAATGCTCATTCTCTCACCTGTCTGAGTCTCTGTGATTATAATGCTCATTCTCTCACCTGTCTCAGTCTCTGTGATTACAATGCTCATTCTCTCACCTGTCTCAGTCTCTGTGATTATAATGCTCATTCTCTCAACTGTCTCAGTCTCTGTGATTATAATGCTCATTCTCTCACCTGTCTCAGTCTTTGTGATTATAATGCTCATTCTCTCACCTGTCTCAGTCTCTGTGATTATAATGCTCATTCTCTCACCTGTCTGAGTCTGTGATTATAATGCTCATTCTCTCACCTGTCTGAGTCTCTGTGATTATAATGCTCATTCTCTCACCTGTCTGAGTCTCTGTGATTATAATGCTCATTCTCTCACCTGTCTGAGTCTCTGTGATTATAATGCTCATTCTCTCACCTGTCTCAGTCTTTGTGATTATAATGCTCATTCTCTCACCTGTCTCAGTCTTTGTGATTATAATGCTCATTCTCTCACCTGTCTCAGTCTCTGTGATTATAATGCTCATCCTCTCACCTGTCTCAGTCTCTGTGATTATAATGCTCATTCTCTCACCTGTCTCAGTCTCTGTGATTATAATGCTCATTCTCTCACCTGTCTCAGTCTCTGTGATTATAATGCTCATTCTCTCACCTGTCTGAGTCTCTCTGATTATAATGCTCATTCTCTCACCTGTCTCAGTCTCTGTGATTATAATGCTCATTCTCTCACCTGTCTCAGTCTCTGTGATTATAATGCTCACTCTCTCACCTGTCTCAGTCTCTGTGATTATAATGCTCATTCTCTCACCTGTCTCAGTCTCTATGATTATAATGCTCATTCTCTCACCTGTCTGAGTCTCTGTGATTATAATGCTCATTCTCTCACCTGTCTCAGTCTCTTTGATTATAATGCTCATTCTCTCACCTGTCTGAGTCTCTGTGATTATAATGCTCATTCTCTCACCTGTCTGAGTCTCTGCGTTTGATCTGCTTCATCACGGATCAATTCCTCTCGACGACGTATCGTGAAGTTTGGGTCAGACTCTCTATATTCCTGGAGCATCTTCATTGCACCTGCCGACAGAGCTGGAAGAGATAAGGTAATGTATACAGCATAGCTCATAATTAAGGCTACAGTACACTTTATTTAGTATTAGAAACATATTACGTAATTTCTGTATGGCATAGGACATGTCTGAGGGCACATCAATCGGGTCGATTATATGACCATTAGATGGAGCCATTTCATCTGACCTACATGTGTTTAATAACCTGTTAATGGTCAAGCCGGCCAAACCTAGCCTTTCCATAGGCTTGAGGAATGACCATTTGCAGGCCATAATACAAATTTTGAAAATCTTTCACTGAAATGACTGCTTCGATTACAGAGCCGGTGGCTCGATAATAGGACTAGTTATTCCAGCGGTACATAAAATAAAATAGTCTTCTTTTGGTCTGCAAATGGACATTTTTAACGAGAAAATTGAAATTTTCTTGAACAGATTCGAGAGTTAAAAGGCTAAAGGATTAATAGCCCAGGCAGAACGGGTTGCCATGGTCCTGAGAAATTGGTTTACTCAGCAAAATAGGAATACTTTTCAAAACCTGACCGTGTAAGTGGTCAATAAAAACATTCTCAGTGACAATTTCCAGTCAACTTAATTCCAAAAATTTCAGCAGAATTATTCAGTCTCTTCTCGAGGAATTTGATTAGCGAAGTTTAAAGACAGTAATTCAGAGAATGTAAATTTCAAGGTAACTATAGATACAGGTCAGCTGTTGAATATTTTGAATATTTTGAATTTAATTTGATGGGGGGCTATTGCTGCCTACAGCAGAAACAGCTCCTAGCGACATTAGTTTCAAAATACTAAAAAGTATGTTTATAGAATTGTAAATTCATCAAAGACATACATGTACAATGGACCGCTCCGTTTTTAGCTATGCCCGCCCATCTCTAACTAAGCTCCACCCACACCTCGCTCGTGTTGGGTTCGATCGATCTCTGAACATCCTGACTATTAATTTTTTTTAAACTACACAGATAAGCTGTTGAATATTTTGAAACTAATTTGACTGGGTGCTGTTGCTGCCTAAGGCAACAACAGTGCCGAGTTAAATTAGTTTCAAAATATTCAACAGCATGTTTATTCAATAGCAGAATTACAAATACATACAATTCATACGTGTCGGACTGTTTGAGATTTGATGACGGTCTATATGGAACCCTTTTTGACGTAATGATTGTGACATCATCATACACCCGCTGAGCTGACTATGATGTCATACGAGGTCAGATGATAGATGTATAATCTGGAAAGGTGAATTCATATACATTAGCGACTGTCTTTTCAATCTTCGTGATGGAGCTGTGTCATTGTGACTGTGACATTGGTAAAATGTGGCGTATTTGATTATAACATCAAGTACTTGAGTGACAGATCAGATCCCACCATTCAGATTAAACGTTATTTGAAGTTTTCTCTCGTCAGCCATGACAGGGTAACTGTGATTGACAGATAACAACATGCCAATCACTGTGAATGATTGACAGATAAGTAATGCTAATTAGTGATTGACTGATAACTACACATTATTTGTGATTGACAGATTTTAGTATTTAATGTGATAAGCATTAACCACAGATTACACGATAAAATGATTCACATCAACGCCTAAAGTTAGTGCATTACTGAGTTATCAAATCTCAGGTAATAACTACCCCTGTAAATACACACCTGTCTTTTCCTTGTCTAAGCTTACACGCTTATCTCTACTAGCAGACAATGGCTTCACCATTATGACAACACTACAGTTTCTTTAAGCCTTCAACACTCAAGTCTGCTAATAAATAGCTTCTGCAGAGGTCTTATGAAATGTCAATTTGCAGGCGAAGTTAAGACTATTTTTGAAAATTTATCATTGGATTGACTGGCTCGATAATCAAGTCAATCATTCCAGTGGTAAATTTTCAAAAATAGTCTTCTCTTGGTCTGCAAAAGGACCTTTTCTCTGAGAAAATTTAAGTTTTCTTGAACAAATTCGAGGGTTAAAGAGTTAGTCATTAACACTCAAGTCTGCCAACAAACAGCTTCCGCAGCCATCTTGAGAAATATAAATTTGCAGGCGAAGAGAAGACTATTTTTGAGAATTTATCATTGGACTGACTGGCTCGATAATCGAGCCAGCTAATCCAGTGGTAAAATTTTTAAAAATAGTCTTCTCTTCACTTGCAAATTGACATTTTGTATGAGAAAATTTAAATTTTATTGATGGTCAGAGGAATCTGATCAAACCAACACACATCACTACTCATTTATTACTAACATATTGAACATACACAAAGCTTATTATATGTATAAATCACACGCATTTTTCTTTTCACGGGGTTTTTTTTGCCTCATATTTTTTCTTGTTTTTTTTGTCAGAGGAATGAATGAGTCATCCAGCACTGCCTGCCTCAATGGCTCGCTGACTGACACATGACTTATAACTCTCATATAGATATACAGTTGAGAAAATATTCTATATATATTTTAGTGGCCCATGGCAGGAAATGTCAGGTTGAACAGGTGAATTGATGATGTGATTTAATTAGCTCTGGCAGGAACAATCATATGTATGCATACACGCACACACACAAACATATATAAAAACACACACCCACAGACACAAACATATATAAACACACACACACGCATGCACGCACACACAAATACATCAATACACACGAACAAACATATAAGCACACACACGAACGAACGAACGAACGCACCCACCCACACCCACACCCACCCACCCACCCAACCACCCACCCACACACACACACACACACACACATACACACACACACACACACACACACAAACACACAAACACGCACGCACGCACGCACGCACGCACGCACGCACGCACACACGCACACATTCCTGAACACACACACGCACACACACACACACACACACACACACACAAGCACGCACGCACATGCACCCTCAAATATGCACACATGTATATACACATGCATTTGCACATGTACACTGAATGACGCACGCACATATGCATGCACGCACGCTCGCACAAACACAAATATGCACACATGTATACACAGATGTATATGCACATGTTAACACACATAAATGCACACACACACACACACAAGCACACAGGCACGCACACGCATGCAGACACACACTTTTAGTAAGTAATCAGACTGAAGGTTATTGCAATGTATGTTACAAATAACTTAACCCTTTAATGGCCAAATTGGTCAAGAAAATCAAAATATCTGTGTTTTGAGTCTACATTTACACGCCAAAAGGAGACTGCCCGGCTATTTTTCCAAATTTAACCCTGAAATGACTGGCTCGGTTATCGAAACAGTCATTCAATAGTAAAATTTTGAAATAGCATTCTCTTGGTCTGTAAATGGACATTCCTCAAGACCACTACAGAGGGTCAGTCATGGCCGGCTTGACCATTAACGGGTTAATCCTAGATCTGAGCTGGACATGTAAAGCCTCATTTATGATATTATCCCTTTAACCCTTCAAGGGTCATACCGGCCAAAACTGGCCTCTGCTATGGTCTTATGGAATGTCCATTTACAGGACAAGAGAAAACAATTTTTGAAAATTTACCACTGGAATGCCTGGCTCGATAACCGAGCCAGTCATTCCAGTGATAAATTTTCAAAAATTGTATTCTCTTGGCCTGTAAACGGACATTTAATAAGAAAATATTAAAATTTTCTTGACCAAATTTGACCAATAAAGGGTTGACCCTCAGACATGTTCAAGATAATTTTAATCTTCTCACAGAAAATGTCGATTTGCAGACAAAGTGACGATTATTTTTGAAAATTTATCACTGGAATGACTGGCTCGGAAAATAGTTTAAATTGTGTACCTCAGTGTAATGAAATGAAATAAATCGTAACATACGATTTCATTCTGTATAAATTAATATAATTTCTTTAGTTACTAAGTTGAATTAGGGACTCATTTTCCTATTCAACTTAATAACTAAAGAAAATTATATTAATTTATAACGAATGAAATCATATCTTAAGATTTATTTCGTTTCATTACACTGAGGTACACAATTTAGGCTTTAAAAGTATATAATTGAAAATTTTTATTTTCAATCACTCAAGTATGAATGTGCGTCTTTAAATAGGTTCAACACAACAAGTTAATTTCTTTCCACATCCCCTCCCCACCCCGAGCTACTGATTGAAATCATAATTTTATGTTTAACGCTAAAAGAATTTTAGTTCAAGTGCCCTTAAGACATTTTCTGAATGAAAAGATGAGGATTTCTGCAATCAATACAATTTAACCCTTTAACAGGCATATTAGCGAAAATTGGCTTTTTTTTTTAATTTACCACTGGAATGACTGGCTCGGTTATCGAGCCAGTCATTCCAGTTGTAAATTTTCAAAAATAGTCTTCTCTTGGTCTGCCAATGGACATTTTCTATGAGAAAATTGAAACTTTCTTTCTCAAATGTAAGGCTTAAAGGGTTAAACGCCTCACATTACTGATAAGCTAATGACTGGTGCTGACTGCCTATGTCAGTTACACAGTAAAGACTGAATGAGTAGTTTTTATCTGTTTTTACATCTCTCTCAGGGCCGCTCTGAGCGATAATAGAAACATGAGTTATTCTAACATAGGCTTACATGACTCATATATATTTATAATTAGCAAGAAAAGCTCGTTAAAAAAGTAGATTTCAATCAGTGTCAATTAGGAAATATCAATATCTCAATTTCAACGGGCGCCTACAGGCAAGCTCGTGAATATTTTGAGACAAATGCGACAGGAAGAGCGCTTTTGTTTTATCAACAAATTCCAATTGCATTATACTTTCAAAATTTTCAAGAAAATTTTTCTGATTACATAAAGAATTCATTGTATTTGGTTATTAGGGTTAACTTGGCTACAGAAATTATAAATACAGCTGATAAACTGACAACCCTTATAATAAGTTCTCAAAAATTTTTGAATTCACACTAATTTATAAGAAGCCGCCTCAGTTGTAAAGGTACATGTAAGAGATATGACTGACTCATCTTGCTGTCCAATATATGAACAATTATCAGACAGACAGGCACGTGATGGGTGGGTGGGAGAGTGTGTTATGTGGGTTAATTGCCTAACATAGGTGCACAGGTATATCTTAATTTGAACGTGTACTTATAACTTACTATATACCTACATATTTTATGCCTTTGGAAGCTCTCATTGATAGGGAATTATAACTGTCACGCTTGATGAGCTGGCTAAAAATTTTACTAAATTTTTGTTTTAAAAGTATCATCGCTGAAGCTACATATATGTATGATTACTGTATTCTGCGGCTGTAGTAGTAGAAACATCCTACAGCTGCAATCAGTCCTTCTTCGCTTTTGCCCACTGTGTCTTGTCCTCAGCCGAAATCCTTAGCTTCCTCAGGTCCATTCTTGACTTGAGTGTACCAAGTCCTGCTTTCCTGAGGTCACCTCGTAGCACACTTAGCAGATTTATGCAATGACATCCTCTCCTGGCTTTGTATTTGCTGGCTCCGAGTAGGGCGAATTCCAAGGCTGTCTGTGCTGGTGTCTCGTCTGGCATTCTTAGCACATGGCCAATCATGGACCTTCTTTGCTGGCCGACTTTTACAGACAGCAGCGACGTATTACACATCTTGTATAGTGCATCGTTGGAAATTATGCTGTCTGACCATCGGTATCCAGTGATGGTGTGTAGGTGTTTGCGGTGGCAAGCATCCAGTTTGTCTAGAGCTGCCTTTGGCACTGCCCAGCTGTTACAGTTATACAGCATCACGGATACGCTTGTTGCATTGTATAAAAGTAGCCTTTTTATCAAGGGCATCTTTGATCTACAAATCCATAGCTCCCAGAAGGACTGGAAAGCTCTGTTCCCCATGACGCAACATGCAGAAATGTCAGCAGTACTGCAAAGCTATGTTCCCATGACGCAACATGCAGAAATGTCAGCAGTACTGCAAAGCTATGTTCCCATGATGCAGCGTGCAGAAATGTCAGCAGTACTGCAAAGCTATGTTCCCATGACGCAGCGTGCAGAAATGTCAGCAGTACTGCAAAGCTATGTTCCCATGATGCAGCGAGCAGAAATGTCAGCAGTACTGCAAAGCTATGTTCCCATGACGCAGCGTGCAGAAATGTCAGCAGTACTGCAAAGCTATGTTCCCATGACGCAGCGTGCAGAAATGTCAGCAGTACTGCAAAGCTATGTTCCCATGACGCAGCGTGCAGAAATGTCAGCAGTACTGCAAAGCTATGTTCCCATGACGCAGCGTGCAGAAATGTCAGCAGTACTGCAAAGCTATGTTCCCATGACGCAGCGTGCAGAAATGTCAGCAGTACTGCAAAGCTATGTTCCCATGACGCAGCGTGCAGAAATGTCAGCAGTACTGCAAAGCTATGTTCCCCATGACGCAACATGCAGAAATGTCAGCAGTACTGCAAAGCTATGTTCCCATGACGCAGCGTGCAGAAATGTCAGCAGTACTGCAAAGCTATGTTCCCCATGACGCAACATGCAGAAATGTCAGCAGTACTGCAAAGCTATGTTCCCCATAACGCAACATGCAGAAATGTCAGCAGTACTGCAAAGCTATGTTCCCCATGATGCAACATGCAGAAATGTCAGCAGTACTGCAAAGCTATGTTCCCCATGACGCAGCGTGCAGAAATGTCAGCAGTACTGCAAAGCTATGTTCCCCATGACGCAAAATGCAGAAATGTCAGCAGTACTGCAAAGCTATGTTCCCCATGACGCAACATGCAGAAATGTCAGCAGTACTGCAAAGCTATGTTCCCCATGACGCAACATGTAGCAATGTCAGCAGTACTGCAAAGCTATGTTCCCCATGACGCAACATGCAGAAATGTCAGCAGTACTGCAAAGCTATGTTCCCCATGACGCAACATGTAGCAATGTCAGCAGTACTGCAAAGCTATGTTCCCCATGACGCAACATGTAGCAATGTCAGCAGTACTGCAAAGCTATGTTCCCCATGGCGCAACATGTAGCAATGTCAGCAGTACTGCAAAGCTATGTTCCCCATGACGCAACATGCAGAAATGTCAGCAGTACTGCAAAGCTATGTTCCTCATGACGCAACATGTAGCAATGTCAGCAGTACTGCAAAGCTATGTTCCCCATGACGCAACATGCAGAAATGTCAGCAGTACTGCAAAGCTATGTTCCCCATGACGCAACATGTAGCAATGTCAGCAGTACTGCAAAGCTATGTTCCCCATGACGCAACATGTAGCAATGTCAGCAGTACTGCAAAGCTATGTTCCCCATGGCGCAACATGTAGCAATGTCAGCAGTACTGCAAAGCTATGTTCCCCATGACGCAACATGTAGCAATGTCAGCACTACTGCAAAGCTATGTTCCCCATGGCGCAATATGTAGCAATGTCAGCACTACTGCAAAGCTATGTTCCCCATGACGCAACATGTAGCAATGTCAGCACTACTGCAAAGCTATGTTCCCCATGACGCAACATGTAGCAATGTCAGCAGTACTGCAAAGCTATGTTCCCCATGGCGCAACATGTAGCAATGTCAGCAGTACTGCAAAGCTATGTTCCCCATGGCGCAACATGTAGCAATGTCAGCAGTACTGCAAAGCTATGTTCCCCATGACGCAACATGTAGCAATGTCAGCAGTACTGCAAAGCTATGTTCCCCATGGCGCAACATGTAGCAATGTCAGCAGTACTGCAAAGCTATGTTCCCCATGGCGCAACATGTAGCAATGTCAGCAGTACTGCAAAGCTATGTTCCCCATGACGCAACATGTAGCAATGTCAGCAGTACTGCAAAGCTATAGACCATCTCATTGTGGGGGGGGGGGGGGACAGTAGTAGTCTCTGCAAGCAGTAGTCTCACTAGTCATAGCTCATCTTCATTGCGACTGGCCTGGCTAGTACATGTACATCTAGGATCTTTGAGCGTTTAATTGTGTCGGAAACTCATGACATGTCAATGCCCATTTTGTGGAAGTCCCAGTGTTTGGACATGACTACCGACACAAGCATGCATTGAGCCCATACAATGTCTGCGCAGTTGCGTCCACATTTGAAGCCACTTTGACATGATCCGGTGAAGTAATCAATCTTCTCTCGGATGCGGCATAAAGTAACGCTGGATATGATTTTCCGTATGCTGTTGAGGAACACAATAGGCCGCAGTTTGGTTGGGGGCCCAGGTGACTTCTTGGGCTTGGGTAGCACGATAAGGGTGCCTTGGCCTAAAACGTCGATGGGAAGGTGGTGCATAAAAGCTGAATTGATTAGGTGCGTGATCGATTTTGAGATAATGTCACATGCGTATTTGAATAGTTCATTGCTCATGCCATCAGGTCCAGATGCACATACATTTTTCAGGGCTTTAAGTGCCTTTTCAACTTCTGCTGTTTTAATTGGTGTTAGTAATGGCCTGGGTCTCCTAAGAACGGGTGCAAGGGCTCATCATCATTGTCAGTGAACTGTTCCTTGAACCATTCTCGGATCACGTCGGCTTTTCCCTGGTCAGTCCCGATAAAGTGTCCTTCAGAGTTGTGTACAATGAGTGGTGGTGTGTAGTCAGTAACTCTCAGGGCTCGGGCTGCCCGAAACATTTTGTGACAGTCATCCGTGGCAGTGATCTCATCTGCTAGGGAGTCTGCCTGTTGAATAGCAAGATCTTTTAAGCATTCGCTAATGTGGCGCAGAATAATATTGCGCTCCCGGTGTAGTTTGGTGCAGTATACATGTACATATAGTTTTCTTCTGTGTAAAATGCTTATCCTGTCATGAGTGTGTATAATGTTACAGACGAGTAAGCAAGCATTATGTACATACAAGTTAAGACTGACAGAGATGGATGATTGATGACTATACCTGTACCTCTCCATTGCCCACTCTGACCCGTACAGTAGTTATACCTTCTACATTAACCCTTAAACCTTTAATGACCATCATCTTCCAAGAAAATTTTAATTTATTCTCAGTAAATGTCCCTTTGCAGGCCAAGGTAAGACGATTTTTGAAAATTTTCCACTGGAATGACTGGCTCGATAATCGGTAAATTTTCAAAAGACCGTCTTACCTTGGCCTGCAAACGGCCATTCATCAGGACCACTGTAGAGGCCATTAAAGGTTTAGACCCTCAAATTTGTTCAAGAAAATTAAAATCGAAAAATTGTCCATTTGCAGACAAAGAGATGATTATTTTAGAAATTGTATCTATGGAATGACTGGCTTGGTTATCGATGGAGAACAAAAGAATTAATGTTCTGACAAAGACAGATGATGATGCACTTAAGACACCTGTGTTGAATTCCGCGGAGAACACAAGTACAATAAGAGGTCAGGTGTGCAAGCTAAAATCACTCCCTATTATGATGTACTGACACCGATACATACTAGCTTTGGATAGATAATAATCAGACCAATCGTTACTGAATGTAATTGACCTTTCCGTTTTGAGCTAAGCCACACCTATCTCTAGCTAAGCTCCACCCACATCTCACCCGTGTTGGGATCGATCAATCTCTGAACTTCCTGACTATCGTTTTTCAGAAAACTATACAGGTAAGTTGTTGAATATTTTGAAACTAATTTGGCTGGGAGCCCAGTCAAATTAGTTTCAAAATATTCAACAGCATGTTTATTAAATAGTAGAGACATACAATTCTTACGCGTCGGACGAACAACGGGCCTAATAAAATCATTTATGACACAATGATTATGCCATCATCCTACACGCCGCTTAGCTGAGTATGACATCATATGACATCAAATCATCGATGGATACTCTGGAAAGCTGAATTGTCCTCATGCAAACACAGTAACGGAGGATCAAGTTGAAACTTTGAAACCTGAATTCCCAGAATCTAAATTCCAACGTACTATACATGACAGCTGTCGAATGGCTTGAAACTAATTTGAGTAGGGTCTGTTCCTGCCTAGGTGGTCCTAATCGATCTTAGTTTCAAAATATTTATATATAAAAATTCATAACTAGTTTTTCCGCATATCACACATGTGTGACAATGTCACAAAATAAGGATTTTCTTAAAATAGTATACCCCCTTGATAAATCAAATGTCTATTGAAAACACTAACATTCTTCTAATTCTTGAAAAGGAGACAAATAAATACAGAAATAAACTAAGTCCAAACCATGCAAAAGTATGAAGAAAACCTTTAAACTGTTTTAAGTTTGCTGCAAACTGAATGCAATGATGACATATAACAATTTGAGATCGGACAAGCCCTTGATGAATTAAATTTCTATTGAAAAACATTTACCTAATTCTCGTTGCTAAATAGACTAAAGCTAGGATTCCATTAACGCGTATGCGTATCCGTATGCATATCTGAATGAGTTATTCCATCCGAAAGTAGTGATTTTATTCAATCAATTGTACTACTACTACTACTACTACTACTACTACCACCACCACAACCGCTGCTGCCGCCGCCGCCGCTACTACTACTGCTGCTACCACCACAACCAGCACCACCACCACTACTACCACTACTACTGCTGCTACCACCACCTCCAGCACCACCACCACCACCCCCACCACCACCACCACCACCACCACCACCACCACCACCACCACCACCACCACCACCACCACCACTACTACTAGCATGAATATGTTCTAAAATAATCTATCAGCCTTTCAGTGAGTTTCACATTCCAGCGCTTTTACTATGAATTTAACTTATATATTGGAACACATGTACAGAATAAGTGCCGATTTGGGGAAAGCCCATGAATGACGTAATGAAAACGTCATTTTCAAGGAATCCCACATCTGAATGTTGTCCGTATCCGAATGAAATCGCTACATGTAGTGATCGGATTCGGATACGGACAGGTTTCGCAAACGCATACAGACATATGGAATCATACTATCTATTTGTAATGGGAGCGAAAAAAGATTCGGATACGGATACGCGTACGCATACGCGTTAATAGAATCCTAGCTTAAGTTCAAACCCTGTATAAATATGCGAAATATTTGAAAATTATTTTAAGTATGATGTAGACTTGATGCAATGATGGTATAGAACAAATCTGTATTATTTTATTGAAATCGGATAATCCATTGATGAATTAAATGTACAATGAAAAATGTATGCCATTTGGATTGCTATGTTGAGCTTTCCTATGCTGCCCATTAAGACTCGACAAATAACGTCACAATTTCCAACAAACTCATAAGAGTTAAGACCCCTTAAAGGGAAACACCAGACCCGCTATACTACTTTGTATAACATGAATCCACAGACCACAACGTTTTCAAAAATATAATTGTAAGCTCTGTGCTCAAATTAGAAATATATATCTTTGTTATTTAAATATGTGATACATGAGTTACATTTCTATTCCCGGATGAGCCGTATGATGTCATAAGTTGAACGTTTTTCTCGCTGCTATCCAACGCTATCGCAATAAACTTGCGAATTGCGTTTTATAAGGGGATTCTCTTCAGCGGTTTTAGGAATATATAAACTATATCTGCGGAAATGTTGAAGAATATATACTAACAGTCCTTTGTCTGATTTCTCTGATGGTGCTAATTTTGACATCACGTTTTGATCTTGAGATAAATGAATGACGCGATAGTATAGGCATATCGATATAATTGCCACTTTTGAATCAACACTCTCACTGGCGCTACGACATATAACGTTATTAAAGTTTCATCTATTAATGTGAGAGTTTAAATAGTTCTTATATACATCTAGTCCATCTTTAGGTACTTGTGTTCTCATCCTAGCCTCAAAACTTCCTGAGATATTGTACTATTCATGTAATTGGCAGGCATCTTCATGGAAAATGGCTGTCTTAAGGTTGGGCAACTAATGTATGAAAATAACAAATATATTCAGGACTGGCGGTATGATCAGCGAACGAAAAGAAGAAGACAAATATATTCCATAAATTTGCGATAGCGTGATAAACGTCTTAATCTCTTCAATCTGTACATATATAAATGATGTCAATAGCACTATCACCGATAGGGATATCACCATCCAAATGCATGCACTCCTGTCTTCAGAATGCTGTTATCATAGTTCTTGTCGAATGGGATTCAACCTATGACGTCATAGGTTTAATTAACTCGCAGTAAATTATAGCAAAATAGCGTTCTTTAACACCATTTTAATCGGATTTATATATAAGTGTCGCAGGAATGTTTTACACAGTAGCTTAAATATGGGCTCTACGATAGAACTGCATGTTTTATGAAAACAATGGTGACCCTTGTGTTCCCCTTTAAGCATTGGCAGATATATCTGAAATTTTTTACATAACTTCCAGATGGATAGAGTGTAAATCGCTCACACGTGTGCATGCATGCATGCACGCCCGTATGCACGTTAAATGAATTAGAGCACCTGGCAAATAGTATTTGTAAAGTAGTAAATTATTAGAAATAATCTACATATTTTAATTCATGCTGCAAAGAAATTACTGGATAATCACTTTGCATGAAGCAATGGCAATAATATTACATTATATTTGCATGGCAAGAAACCTATTTTTGAAAATTTACCACTGGATAACCGAGCCAGTTATTTCAGTGACAAATTTTCAAAAATGGTTTTCTGTTGGCCTGCAAATGGACATTATATATGCAAATATTTAGGTTTTCTTAAATAAATTTGGCGATTAATCCTAAAACAGAAACTGACTAAATACTGATCATTATCTAGATATCAATCAAATACAATGTACTTACAAGCTGTCAACAATTGAGTGGCTGTATCTTTCTAACACGAATATTTCACGGACACCTAGCACACGGCTGCTTCCAGGAGGAAACAACATTGGCGGTAGTTGATTCACGTATTTGTAAAGCTGGGGTTTCATGATAAGATTTATGATGTTACGATTGGTTGTACAGACAATGGACCTTTCCAGTTTATCCATCCATCATATGACGTCACAATCAACTACGTGACACGTATGATGACGTCATAATCATTGACCACATGAATGATGTAGATAAGTACGCTACGAAAGCTTAATTGATGACGGACTAAGGGTTATCGTATGAATTGTATGTCTACTATTTAATAAACATTCTGTTGAATATTTTGAAACTAATTTGACTGGGCAGTTGCTGCCTATTCATGGAATGATCGATACCAACTCGGGCAAGGTGTGGGTGGAGCTAAGTTTAGAGATGGGCGGGGCATAGCTAAAACTGGAAAGGTTCACTGAGATGTCATACAATCAATCATATGGTAAATCTGATCATGGAAACTCAGCTTAAGCAGGCTGTTGCTACTTGGAGTATTGAGCAGAGAATTCTGAATGTTTGCTGTTTTTGGCAGAATGATTCACATCATGAGCTGACATCGCAGTGCTGATAAACCACTTAACCTTGCAAATTTAAAATTTTTTAAATTCCATTCCTAGCTTTTTTATGATTTTAACCGGTGATTATTTTGGAAGCAACATTGCTGAAAACTGTTGCTGTCCATGACATTAACAGCTTTCAACAACAGTGTTTCCAAAATATACACAAGTTTTTTCTCTAGTGTTAGCAAAATAACTTACCTGTTGACACGCTCCTTGTGATAATGATGTACGATTAACTGCCTGGCTGCTGAAAGCCACCAGACAATAATTTCAATGGGCAATACCTCTAGACATGCTGAATATTTAAAAAACAATTTGACTGAAAGTTGTTGGTCGCTTAGCCACCAACAACTTTCAGTCAAATTGTTTTCAAAATATTTAGCATATCCAGAGTTAACCCCATGGAAAATGTAGTCAGCAAAAATTGAGCAGCCAGACTAGCGCTAACACTCCAGGGTGGGACAACCTTGATACTCTTTACCTAGGGGCCAGTGTTTATCACATGTGTATGCAACACATAGATGTGTTGAGAGTTCAGCGGTGGGAAAGATAAATAAATCTCTGATTTCTTTCAGCCAAATATCTCTTTCCAGGAATATTCATTAATACAAATAACATGCAGAATATTTTGACAACACATGACACAAGTTACTGATGCCTCAAGAACAAGGACTTTATTTTAGCATATAATTTTCAGGTGAATCAGAATGACTTTATAGAACAGGCATTCATTGATTAATTCTCAGTTTCGTCCACACCACCGTTCTTATTACTTTGCCGTTTGATCTTTTGACCCAAAATCAAGAGACAACACACACACACCCACCACCCCCCACCCCCTCCACAAGCTTTGTCAAAATCCAGCATGTAGAATGAGTTATTGTTACCACCTATCTTTAGCAACCACCTATCTTTAGCAATCAACTGTCTTTAGCAACCACCTATTTTTAGCAATCAACTGTCTTTAACAACCGCCTATCCATAGCAATCAAATGTCTTTAGCAACCACCTATCTTTAGCAATCAACTGTCTTTAGCAACCACCTATCTTTAGCAGTCAACTGTCTTTAGCAACTACCTATCTTTAGCAATCAACTGTCTTTAGCAACCACCTATCTTTAGCAATCAACTGACTTTAGCAACCACCTATCTTTCGCAATCAACTGTCTTTAGCAATCACCTATCTTTAGCAATCACCTGTCTTTAGCAACCACCTATCTTTAGCAACCAACTGTCTTTAGCAACCACCTATTTTTAGCAACCAACTGTCTTTAGCAACCACCTGTCTTTAGCAACCAACTGTCTTTAGCAACCACCTATCTTTAGCAACAACCTATCTTTAGCAATCAACTGTCTTTAGTAACCAACTGTCTTTAGTGACCATCTGTTTTTAGTGACCATCTGTCTTTAGTGACCATCTGTCTTTAGCAATCAACTGTCTTTAGCAATCAACTGTCTTTAGCAACCACCTATCTTTAGCAACCACCTATCTTTAGCAACCACCTATCTTTAGCAACCACCTATCTTTAGCAACCACCTATCTTTAGCAACCAACCGTCTTTAGCAACCAACTGTCTTTAGTAACCATCTGTCTCTAGCAATCAACTGTCTTTAGCAACCACCTATCTTTAGCAATCAACTGTCTTTAGCAACCACCTATCTTTAGCAACCACCTATCTTTAGCAATCAACTGTCTTTAGTAACCAACTGTCTTTAGTGACCATCTGTCTTT
This sequence comes from Chaetoderma sp. LZ-2023a, assembly GCA_034401795.1. Classification (NCBI taxonomy): domain Eukaryota; kingdom Metazoa; phylum Mollusca; class Caudofoveata; order Chaetodermatida; family Chaetodermatidae; genus Chaetoderma; species Chaetoderma sp. LZ-2023a. The sequence goes on from CM067368.1 coordinate 4,564,154, forward strand.
AGTGACCATCTGTCTTTAGCAACCACCTATCTTTAGCAACCACCTATCTTTAGCAACCAACTGTCTTTAGCAACCAACTGTCTTTAGCAATCAACTGTCTTTAGCAACCACCTATCTTTAGCAATCAACTGTCTTTAGCAATCAACTGTCTTTAGTGACCATCTGTCTTTAGTGACCATCTGTCTTTAGTGACCATCTGTCAACCTAATTCTTACAGCCTTAAACTTACTCAAGAAAATTCAGATTTTCTCAATGAAAATGTCTATTTGCAAACCAAGTGAAGATTATTTTTGAAAATTTACCACTGGAATAACTGGCTCGGTTATCGAGCCAGTCAATCCAGTTGTAAATTTTCAAAAACTCTCTTCTCACGGTCTGCAAATGGACATTTCTTAAGAAGACAGCAGAGGCCATTTTTGGCTGATATGTTAGAAGGCTAAAGTGGTTGCTTAATACAGGTATGTCCGCATCCCGGAGACGCACCTCAGAAATATTATTGTTTAGAATTGTTTGTGTGAGAAATCAGTACACAGCACGCTAATAACTCCTGTACTGCGCATCAGTCATGTCTTTAACCTTTTAACACTCATGTCAGCCAAAAACAGCGTCTGCACTCGTTCTGAGAAATGTCCACTTACACATCAAGAGAAAACTATTTTTGAAAATTTACCACTGGAATGACTGGCTCGATAACTGAACCAGTCATTCCAGTGGTAAATTAAAAAAAAAACTTTAATGGTCAAGCCAGCCAAAACCTGCCTCTGCAACGATCTGGAGAACTGTTCAATTTCCGGCTATGAGAACACAATTTTTTTTAATTTTGCCACTGGAATGGCTGGCTCGATAATCGAACCAGTCATTTTTATGGTAAAATTTAAGAAATAGTCTTACCACTCTTGGCCTGCAAATGGGCATTCAGTCATTCATGAAGCAATTTCAAGCAAACAATGCAGTCTTCACCATCAAAGTGTTAATAACTGACACGTAACCAGGGGGTGTTCACTCAGTGCATTTGCCATCCCATATTTCAGTCTTGCAGGAACCCCCCCCCCCAACCCCCATCTCCACACTTATTGAATGATTATGGATATTTTCATCGCTGTATTCTCAAGCACGCAGCATCTTTACTGGACGAGAAACTCATAGCTTGCTGTCCTAGATCATCGTTATACACAGATGTGTTCAGTGTACCGCAGGGAGAAAATAAACAAATCTGGTTGTGATTACGTCTTCTCATTCAAAAATAAATGTTTCGCAAGAAAAAAAGCAAATAATATTTTGACATTTTGCCGCATCATATTATCTGGGTAACTGTAGCTCTTTAAATTTGATGCTCTTCAAATTATTTCTTCATCTCCATAACTACAGCATAATGGAGGATTCCAGTTTCTCAGTCAATTATATGACATCATAATCTACTATGGATGACGTCATAATCAACTACGCTATGAATGATGTAGCTAAGTTAGTCACAAACGCTTAATTGATGATGGACTAAGCGTTAGTGTACGAATTGTATGTCTTTACTATTTAATAAACATGCAGTTGAATATTTTGAAACTAATCTGAGTGGGCGTATGGCGGCAACAGTATCCAGTCAAATTAGTTTCAAAATATTCAACAGCTTACCTGAATACATTTCATGAAATTGAGTCAGGGAGTTCAGGGGTCGATCGATCCAAACACAGGGGATGTGTGGGTGGAGCTCCGCTAAAGATGTGCGGGGCATAGCTAAAACTGGACCTCCATTAACACCACACATGCATAAACCCTGAGATTCTGAAGTGTTTCAATTACAAGGTAAATATAAACAGATACACTGATGAATATTTAGAAATGAATTTGACTGGGAGCTGTTAATGTCAGCGCTCCCAGTCAAATTAATTAATTAATTAATTTCAGAACATTCAATACTCAATAGAAGAATATTCTTTACATCGAAAGGTTGTTGTTTATGGATCGTGGGAGTTAACGTGTTAAGATTTGTGAATCTAACTGTACATGCAATGCTGAAATAGGATAATTGTTCCGGTCATAGCTTTATTGCGTGCCCGCTCCACTGGCACGCTTCTATTTATTGCTGTCTAGAATTGCCTATAGGCACGGCCATTTACGCAGGGGATTGTGGGGCTGTGTCTCGCGTGATCTCCATCGATACGAGAGCTAGAGAATAATTCTCGCCGCGAAGAAACGGCTCTATTTTTAGATTGCTGGATATCTCATAATTATTATCATGCGCGTGATTCATGCCGAGTTCACTTATTTGTTCTGGTCTGACTGTAATAGAGTTTGCGCGGAGATGACCGCTTAATTATTTTAATAAACAGACAACGGAACTCCAAATAACTACTCTAAATAAGTACTCTTCTTTTGCTGGAGGACTGCGTACAAAACATGTTTATCATTCCTTCTGCAGATGAAAGTACTCAAGTACACGCCCACGCGCGGCATCTCTTATATGTCCACTTTAGCACCTTATCAAACTGACCACAAATGGCTTCTTGCGGTGATAGTGAGAAATGTCCATTTGCATTAGCTACTCGCCGGAGAACTTGTTTTAAAAGTTTACCACTGGAATGACTGGTTGGATAACCGATCCTATAATTCCAGTAGTAAATTGCAAAAGAAAAACCACAATGGTCTCTTGGACGGCAATTAGACATAGGACACTTTCTATCATAATGGATTTTTCTGATCTGTTTCTGCAGTATATGACGTCATAATTATTTAGGTCAGATGTAGCTGGACGTCACAATCAAAATGTGTAATGAATGACGTATCTAGCTCCACCAGGAACATTGAATAGCCAGTCAAGTATGCGAATTGCGCGTCTTTACTATTTAATCAACATGCTGTTGAAAATTTGGAACTAATTTGACTAGACGCTGTTCGAATTGTATGTCTTTGCTATTTATTCAACAGTCATTTTCTATGATAATGGCTGGATTCGATCTGTAACTGAAGGATATGACGTCATAATCAATTACATCATATATAGGCTGACATCACAATCCAAAATGTGTAAATGAATGGCATATCGAGCTCAGTCATGAACATTGAATAGTCCGGCAAGTGTACAAATTGTATGTCTTTACAGTTTAATCAACATCGTGTTGAATATTTTGAAACTAATTTGGCCTAGCTTTGTTGCGGCCAGAGCCAGCAAACCTTTAAAAGCAACCAGTCAAATTAGTTTCAAAATAGTCATCAGCTTACCTGTATAGTTACCTTGAAATTGGAAGTCTGGGAATTAATTATTCAGCGTATATATATATATATATATATACATCGATTCCAACACGCAAAAAGGGGTGGAGCTTAGCTAGAAATAGGCGTGACATACATAGAAATGGATCTCTCTACTGAAATTGTCATGAGCAAATTGAGCATTACATGGCTAATACCACTTGGTAATGCGTGGCCCACACAATATGGACCACTTGTATTAAGAGACCACCCATATTTATAGGTCACATATTTTAACGCGGCCAATCACAGATTGTTGCCCTGAATACAATATACTCGTCCTCTGACGGAGGGAGGGTAATTAATACGACTTGTTAATGGGAATTTTCATGTTGTCTATCCATCATATTACGTCATATGATGTCATAATCAACGACGTGACGTATAGGATGACGTCATAATCATGACTGACTCGATTTAGTCTGTCTTATCATTTCAAGCAACCGCCACCAAGATGTGACTTACTTGGGCACAATTGTGTGTTTTTCTAACAAAATCCTTTAGAATGTTTAACACTGAAATTTCAATATCTCAGATAAAGACAACTATACGAACATCTTTTTAATACTTTGACTGATAGCCCACCCCACCCTATCTACCTGCTTGTTGCTATCATAGACCTGTATTAAGTATTGCAATGACAACGACAGTCCATGTACTCTTATTGTATTTTAACCCTTTCATGAGGAGGCCGCCAAAACTGGCCTCTACAGTGATCTTGAGGATGTTAATTTGCAGGTCAAGAGAAGAGTTTTTGAAAATTCACCACTGAAATGACTAGCTCGATAATTGAGCCAGTCATTCCAATAGTAATTCTTCAAAACAGTCGTCTATTGGCCTGCAAATAAGCACTCAATAAGCAAATATTTTTTTTATATTCTTGACTCAATTTAGGTAATACAGGGTTAATAAATTATGAGGACGACGATGATGTACCATGTCTGTTTAACCTTTTCCGTATTGTAGTATAGTACGATTCACATTCGTTGCATTCGAGATATGGTAAAAATTACAGACTTGTTACAGACAGTCTTGAGGCGTACTATGTGTGTGGTAAATTTCAAAAGAAAAACATGCATAATAATATTGTAGAGGGCGAAAAAGTAGACAGAGTTCGCTAACAATAATGGATCCATCTAAAAATAAAGGCTTAGCCTACTTCGAAACTATACCTCTAATGTAATGACCGGTCATCTTCTTACGTTATCACAACGACTAGACTGTTGCACATACTCAACTTCGGATACCAGACAGACCGCGACCCAGTCTATCTCCGTAGCGGACTGTAAAAGCAACACAGTGGATCGTGTTGATTTTGCGATCGTCTTAACCTCACACATTAAAATCGACTCGATCCATCCAGTGGTTCGTGCGATGTCAGCATCTACGCAACGTCACCAAATTCTTGACCTCATTAAATTTGTGCGTGACAGATTTGAATTTTATGACGAATTCAGAGGGACTATTTTCTGTTAACTACTTGTCATATAGACTACTATAAGCTTTATATCATCTCATTTTACGTGAATTAATATTATCTCCGACAAAGAGAGTAGTACTCATGCCATTTTAAGTTTCAATTCTCTCTACCACCATATTCGGGTGGAAATCACTACGTCAATGGCTACTCAATAGGCCCCTACATACGAGATACATTTCTCGATCTCGTATCAAGAGAACTCGCGGGATACGAATGAATAATGGATGTGTGATTATCAGTAGTATCCATTTGTCCTTAATCCATCCGTGGAATAAATCCATGTAGGGTCAATGCAATTATGTAGCAGTATTGATAGACTACCAATGTTCCAAATTTCCAGTCAAAACTGCTGTCAATAATATTGTAGCAGATTGTTGAATACAGAAATCAAGTGTAGGCCTATGCATGTGCTAAGTTAAGAACATCTACAGGAAATCCGGCCACAGAATTTCAACCATATAGTTAGATAGGTATATCAATACGCTAGTGAAGTAATGGATTGAGGTTAAAAAAAATTTTACCATGAAGTAATTTCGTAGTGCACAAATTCATACGGAAATTTTGCTAAATCTCCGGTGATTCACAGTTTTCAGTGTCCTATTGTCTGTAGTATGTTTAGACCCATAATTTCATCTACATAGACTTGAGCCTTAATATACTAGGTATATTCCGAATCTAACAAATTCTAGATGAAATAATTTTATTAGGCAAAAATTGGCTTTTCGGTGCCCTACTGTCTGTATGTAATATGGTCGGCTCCAGAACTTCGCTCATATAGGGGGATTTGAATATGATAGTTATATTGGGAATTTAAAAGAATTCGACCATGAAGTAATTTCGTAGTATGCGATTTCATCGCGTAAATTCGCTCAAATTTTGGTAGATCTACGGGTTTTAAATGCCCTACTATTAGCTGTCTGCAATAGGTTTGGCCACATAATTTCACCGATATGGTTAGATAGCGATATGAACACGCTAATGTATCTTGAGTTTTCTACCATGTAGTAATTTCGTAATATTCAATTTAGTAGCCACGGACAGTTGTCAAATGCCAACAATTTACTATACTCGGTATCAGAATTTGTTTTATATATGGATGTATATAACTCCATATGAGCTAGTGCTTTTGCACAATTCTACCATCAAGTAATCTCATCGTAGGTAGTTACATATTCGCCGTATGGCCCCATTGTAATATGGTTGGTTCAAATCACCACATTCAGATAGGTGTCGGTATGTCCTGGCATATCGCTCATAATGGGTTCGGCCCCAGAATGTCGCACATATGTTTAGATAGGTATAGGTATACGCTTACGGAGTAGTGAGATTTAAAACTATCTACCATGAAATAATTTCGGCTCAAATTTAGGCCGATTCACGGTTTTCGTTGCGATATGGTCAACCCGAGAATTTTACCGCAAAAACTAATAGGAGTTTGAATATGCTAGTGATATTCAGAATTTAAACAAATTCTACCGTGAAGTAGTAGTACACAATTCCATACCGAAAATTGGCTCAAATTCTGGCAGATCTGTACCATACTGTCTGCAATAGGTTCAGCCTCAGAATTTGACCCATATGGTTAGATACGTATATGAATACGCTAATAAACTATCAAAGGTTTTAAAAATTGTACTGTACAGTAATTTCGTTATATGAAATTTAGTAGCGACCGACCGACAGTTGTCAAATTCCAATAATTTACTATATTCAGTACCACAATCTCTGTACTTGCTTTGTAGTCGGTTTTTGGAACATAAGGCCATGTAGAACTCACTATGTTCTCGCGCTTTGTGCGAAATATTGCACAATTCTACTACAAAATATTTTTTATAATAATGTGTCTATATATCCCATATTATTGGCTCCGTGTACTGGTAGAATCTGACATATCGGGCTAGTACCCTACAATTTGCACATATGGTCCACAAGATCGTCACCAGTATTTTCTATGATAATGGCTGGATTCGCTCTGTCACTCAAATATATGACGTCATAATAAATTACGCCATATGCAGGCCGACGCCACAACCAAAATGTGTACTGAAAGATGTATCAAGCTCCATCATGACCATTGAATAGTCCGCCAAGTGTACGAATTCTATGCCTTTACTATTTAATCAACATCGTGTTGAATATTTTGAAAGTAATTTGGCCTGGCATGTTGTAGCCACAGGCAGCAAACGTTTTAAAGCACCCGGTCAAATTGGTTTTAAAAGATTCAACAGCTTGCCTGTAGTTATATTGAAATTGGGATTCTTGGAATGCATTATTCAGCGTATATAAAACGATATCAACACGCAAAAAGGGGTGGAGCTTAGCTAGAAATAGGTGTGGCATACCTAGAAATGGATCCCTCTATTGAAATTGGCATGAGCAAATTGAGCATTACAGGGCTAATACCACTTGTTAATGCGTGGTCCACACAATATGAACCACTTGTATTAAGAGAGTACCCGTATTTATAGGTCACATATTTTAACAAGGCCAATCATAGATTGTAGACCCTTGCCATCCCAAACACACTTTTCAGGTTGTCTATCCATCATATCACATCATATGATGTCATAATTAATTAAGTGACGCGTAGGATAACGTCATAATAATGACGTCATAACTGACTCGATTTAGTCCATCTTAAATGCTTAATAATCTGACACATTGTACGAATTGTATGTTTTTGTTATTTGATAAAAATGCTGTTCAATATTTTGAAAGTAATTTGACCGGGCGCTGTTGCTGCCATAGGCAGCAACAGGACCCAGTCAATTTAGTGTCAAAATATTCCACGGCTTACCTGTATAGTTTTCTTGAAATTTATCGTTTAGAAGTTCAGAAATCCATCGATCCCAACTCGAGAGTGGTATGGGTGGTTTAGCTAGAGATGGGCGGGGCATAGCTAAACTGGAAAGGTTCCTTGTATTAATAAACCACCCATATTCAGTGACAGATTGACTAACGTTAGGCCTATACCAGTCGTTTCACACAAACCGCCACCAAGATGTGACTTACTTAGGCACAATTGTGTGTTTTTCTAACAAAATCCTTTAGAATGTTTAACACCGATATTTCAATATCTCAGATAAAGAAAACTATACGAATATCTATCTGGTAGCCCACCCCACCCTACCCACCTACTTGTTGCTATCATAGCCATGTATTAAGTATTGCAACAACACCGACTGCGCATGTGGGCCTATCATCTTCTCTTATTGTATTTTAACCCTTTCATGAGGTCGCCAAAACCGGCCTCTACAGTGATCTTGAGGAATGTCAATTTGCAGGTCAACAGAAGTTTTTGAAAATTCAGCACTGTAATGAATGGCTCAATAACTGAGCCAGTCATTCCAATGGTAAATCTTCAGAAACAGTCGTCTCTTGGCCCGCAAATAGGAATTCAAGAAGCAAATATTTTCATATTCTTGACCCAATTTAGGTATTACATGGTTAATAAATAATAAGGACGACGATGACGAGTAAACCATGTACCATATATCTATTTAACCATTCCTATCAGACACTAGGCTGAACATTTGTTACATTCGAGATGGGGCAAAAATTACAGACGTAGCGTCTTATGGGGGCATCGACGCAAATTTGTTAACATGGTGGATGTCTTCTACGAGCAGCGTACTATGTGTGCGGTAAATTTCAAAAGAAAAACATGTATAATATTATTGTAGAGTGTGAAAAAGTAGATAAAATTCACTAGAAATAATGGATGTGTGAGTATCAGTAGTATTCTCCTGCCTTTTTTGGTCCATTAGTGGGAACACATCCATGTAGGGACAATGCAATTATGTAGCAGTATTGATAGACTACCAATGTTCCAAATTTCCAGTCAAAACGTCTGTCAATAATATTGTAGCAGATTGTTGAATACAGAAATCTACCGATAGTGTAGGTCTATGCTTGTGCTAAGTCAAGAAGGTATTCAGTAAATTTGGCCACAGAATTTCAACCAAATAGTTAGATAGGTATATGAATATGCTAGTGAAGTAATGGATTGAGGTAAAAAAATTCTACCATGAAGTAATTTCGTAGTGCACAATTAAATACCGAAAATCTGCTTAAATCTCGGGTGATTCACAGTTTTCGGTGCCCTATTGTCTGTCGTATGTTTAGCCCCATAATTTGCCCTACATAGACTTGAGCATTACTATGCTGGTTATATTCCGAATCTAACAAATTCTAGATGAAGTAATTTTAATACGCAAAATTTGGCTTAAATGATGGTGTATTCGTGGTTTTTGGTGCCCTACTTTGCGTAATATGGTTGGTTCCAGAACTTCGCTCACATAGACGTATAGTAGTTTGAATATGCTAGTTACATTGGGAATTTAAAAGAATTCGAACGTGAAGTATTTTCGTAGTATGCGATGAATAAATTTGTTCCAATGTTGGCAGATCTGCAGTTTTCAATACCCTACCATCTGCAATATGTGTGGCTACATAATTTCACCCATATGGTTAGATATGGATATGAATACGCTAATGAATCTTGAGATTTCTACCACGTAATAATTTCGTAATATTCAATTTAGTAGCCACGGACAGTTGTCAAATGCCAACAATTTACTATATTCAGTATCAGAATCTCAGTTCTCGGTTTGTAATCATTTGTTTTACATATAGCTGTATATAACTGAATATGTACTACTGCTTTTGCACGATTCTAAAATCAAGTAATTTGGTAATATGTAGTTACATATTCGCCATATGGCCCCATTGTAATGTCCTGACATATCGCTCATAATAGGTTCGTCCCAGAATATCACCCATATGTTTAGATAGGTATAGGCATAAGCTTACGACATAGTGAGATTTCAAAGTTTTGTAACGTAAATAAGCTCAAACTTAGGCTAATTCATGGTTTTCATTGCAATACGTTCAACCCCAGAATTTCACCCACAAATACTTATAGGAAATATGCTAGCTGTATTACGAATTTAACAAAATTCTACAGGAATGTAATTTTATAGTACACAATTCCCTACCGAAAATTGGCGCAAATTCTGTCAGATCAATGATTTTCTGTACCACACTGTTTGCAATAGATTTGACCCCAGTAGTTCACCCATATGGTTAGATACGTATATGAATACGCTAATAAAGTATCAAAGGTTTAAAAAAATGTTTACTATACAGTAATTTCATCATATGCAATTTAGTAGTGGCACACCATTGTCAAATTCCAATAATGTACTATATTCGGTACCACAATATCTCTACATGCCTTGTAGCCAGTTTTCGAACATAAGGCCATGTAGAACTCACTATGTTCTAGTGCTGTGTGAAATATTGTAATAATTCTATCGTCATCATTACAACGGTTGAGGCCGATTTTGGCCTTTTTGTCAGGCAAAAATATTTGATTTAATAGTTTGTCACTGTTTCCAGTAAAGATATCGTTTAATAGGTGACATAGCTAAATGAAACAGATCACGATGTCGTGGCTGTTTCCCAATGGGTCTTCAGTCAGAATGTTTTCTACTATATCATTTTCGTTGGAGAAAACTAGGTTCACGGTATTGGTTCTATCCTGGCCACTTAACTTTGTTGAAAAGGTTATCTGTCGGTACAGATCGGGGTCCTGTATTGCATCAAAAATATACTTGCTTTGTGCATTTCACTAGCATCGCAGTGTATATTTCACCAATTTATTTCCGGGTAATAAGCTCTTCACGTCTGTTTAAGAAGGTATCAAGATTTAGGTTTAAAATATTCTTTAGTCTTGTTTAATATGTTTGAATGGGCATCAGGGTCTGTACTGCTTCTTGCGCTGATTTTCTACTGACTGGGTTGCCAGTTCTGTTGATTTCTTTATCTTTACAAGTTGTTGATACCTAATGACCCAAATTTGATGTTACTCTCTGTTGATGCAGTAGTGCAATTTTCTCATCACTGGCTTCTGTTAATTTTGTCTGTTCCTCTCTCTGTTAAGGAGTTTAGCCTGGAGAAAAAGGATGGATGGAAAAATTGATGGACTGACCAAAAGAATAAGCTGCTTTTCCTAGCCCATAGCTAATACTGACCATATCTTTTTGCAAGAAATATTCCTTCTTTTGTGGTATTGTCCGCCTATATTTTTGTCATGAGTGGCTTGTATGCCTTTATATAACTTCATTTTTTCATGAAACAGTTGAGTTTATTCTCAGAATTATAATAACCTCCGGGCACGCTATTTACCATTGATGCCTTGCATCAATATGTGTACTTGTACTAGGTACTAACGCTGGCGAAGAATCTCATGCTATTCTTGGATGTTACAGCTCTCATAACGCAGGTTACTGGGCCAGGGCTAGGTTAATACAGACAAGTATTGACCTAGTAACCTACGTTATCATGGAGCCTGACCAGGCAGTGGTCAAGTGATTTGCCAGAGACACACAAAAATAAATAGGATAAGAAATGATTGATGGGCCCTTGTTTGAGAGGGCACCTGGCTTTACAGGCACACATTTCCCAATGTAAGCTGATTCATATTCACATATCGCATGCATTTAGTGACCACCTGTCTTTAGCGACTACCTGTCTTTAGTGACTACCTGTCTTTAGTGATCACCTGTATTTAGTGACCACCTGTATTTAGTTACCACCTGTCTTTAGTGACCACCTGTCTTTAGTGACCACCTGTATTTAGTGATCACCTGTATTTAGTGACCACGTATCTTTAGTGACCAGCAATCATTAGTGACCACTTGCCTTTATTCAGATACAATGTGGTCACATGATCAGTCACATAATCATCCTCAAATGGCAAAATGGAGGCCTCTGATTTTTCACTCAAGTATCTGACATCATTTACAATCAATTAATCACTACTTAGCTGACATCACAATAGACCTTTCCAGTTTATCCATCCATCATATGACGTCATAATCAACTGCGTGATGTGTAGGATGATGTCATAATCAATGGTGTCATGAATGAAGTAAGGATGTTTATGTTGAAAACAAAGAGTTTTTACCAATGTTACAATAACCTAGTCCTTTGACCTTTTGACCTCAACGTCACTGTATGATGCCCTCCAATTATAAGGAAGTATCTGTCTAATGTTGTATCCTGCATACTCAACCTAAATGCAAAATGTCAATACTGAAAAATCCAGTTTTTACCAATGTCACAATAACCTCGACCTTTTGACCGCAAGGCCAGTATGTGATCCCCTCTCATTATACGGAAGAATGTGTCCAAGTTTGGGTCTAGCATAATTAACCAATGTTGAGATATGAACTGTTAAGTTGAGATAAATGGAAAACATTAATGTTGAAAAAACTAGTTTTTATCAAGGTTACAATGACCTTGTAAATTGACCTTTAGACCCAAGGCCATTGTGTGATGCCGGGTCAAATTGGACGACGACGACACCACTACCGCCGCTGTCAGTGCTACCAGACGACATGCAGGGTATCACAATAGCTCATTTTACTTCTTATAGTCAAGCTAAAAATGAATGTAAGTTCGAAAAGTGAAGATACGGAAATTCATGATGTAACAGTTCTTCAATACAATGGTAATAGTGCATGCGTGCGTGAGCGTATGTGTGTAAGATACAAAGCTCTAGAGATGAAGACCACACATGGTAGGTGATGCTGAACATCTGAAGGGCTCACCCAATATATCGGCTTGTTCCGTTACACTATATGTCTGTCTGTCTGTCTGTCTGTCTGTTTGTTGGCGTCCAATCTCGGTTAAGATTTTGATTTAGCTCAACACACCGTCAAATATCTTTACCTTATTGGGACTAAACTTGGACACACACTTCCTTATAACAAGGGAATGGAGGACAATGACATGGAGATCATGAGGTCAAAGTTCACAGTCACTGGGACATTGGTATAAAACTCTATTTCTTATGGTTATGTTGTTTTGTTTAGCTCAACATAGCGTCTTATATCTCGGCATAGCTTCATCCTATTGGGAATAAACTTGGGAGCCATACTTCCTTATCACTGGGATGGAGCGTAATCATATTGTGGTCATGAGGTCAAGGCCACCCTGATACTGTTATAATACTCTATTGTTTCCGTATATCAAGTGAATGAAGTACAATGATATTGAGGTCAGAGGTCAAGGTCATTGTAGGATTTGTACAAAATGCCGACTTTAACAGTTTGGTTCTGCGTAGCTCATCTGGCCTTTATTTCAGAATTGGCCAAATTATTGGAACTAAGCATCATCGTACAGTAAGAGCAGCACAGACATTCAGACTTTTGAGGTCAAGGTCATTGTGATCCAGATACAAAGCCAGATTTGCATTTGGAAATGCAAAATGATCAGATTTTCATCAGTTATCCTGTCAGTGTAACACTGATATCTTGTCTATCTAATACACTTCCCAAATGATAATATCCTGGATAGACACGGGACGGAGAAATTAATGCTACCAAAAACTTATTTGGAATTCAAGGTATCCCTCGCAATACTTTATCGAGCCAGTCATCCCAGTGGTAAATTTTCAAAACTAGTCTTCTCTTGGTCTCTCAAACGGATATTTCTCAAGCCCACTGCAAAAACCATTTTTGCCTGATGAGTGCTAATGGGTTAAACTAACGCGGTTTATAATGGACATTTCCATTTTTAGCTATGCCCCGTTCATCACTAGCTAAGCTCCACCCACAACTCGACGTGTTGGGATTGATCGATCTCCAAATGCCCTAGCTATCAATTTCCTGAAAACTATACAGGGAAACTGTTGAATATTTTGTAACTAATTTGACTGGGTGCTGTTGCTGCCTATGACAGCAACAGCACCCAGTCGAATTAGTTTCAAAATATTCAACAGAATATTTATTAAATAGTAAAAGCAAACAATTTGTACAACACCGCATAGACCGTCTTCAAATATGCGTTCGTGACGTACTCATCGACATCATTCATTATGATGTCATTGTACACATCACGCAGTTCATTATGATGTCATATGATGGGTGCGTACTCTGGAAAGGTGAATTATCTGAATAGCTGCTAAAAGTTTCCATTTAAACATATTTAACACTTACCATCCCGATGTCAGATTTTTAAATTTTCAAATTAAATTAAAAAATGAACTGGTGTACAATTTTCAACAAACTTGGTGGAAGATGGTGCTATCGTAGCATCAAAATTATTGAAAATTGTACACCAGTTTCTTTGCTATTGACACGGTAAAAGATAGAATATTAACAACAACAGAATGGTAAGTGTTAAACTCAACATTACATAAGTTTCATGGTTTGACACTAATTTAACAGAATATACACATGTATATCACTGATTGATTCAAGGATTTTAATAAAACTCTAATAATGTTTAAAAGCCAATTTTGGTGTGCGTCAGTGAAGTGGTGGCAGTTTTTTGCATAATTTTGAACTGTGTATGTTCTAAGACCTCATCTCCTGCGTTTCTGAGCTGGTATTCATGAAGACGGCGTAGCTTACGACTTGTCATAAATGGACCTTTCGAGTTTATCCATCCATCATATGTCATAATCAACTACGTGATGTGTCGGATGATGTCATAATCAATGTGTAGGATGATGTCATAATCAATGTGTAGGATGATGTCATAATCAATGTGTCGGATGATGTCATAATCAATGTGTAGGATGATGTCATAATCAATGTGTAGGATGATGTCATAATCAATGTGTAGGATGATGTCATAATCAATGTGTAGGATGATGTCATAATCAATGTGTAGGATGATGTCATAATCAATGTGTAGGATGATGTCATAATCAATGTGTAGGATGATGTCATAACCAATGTGTAGGATGATGTCATAACCAATGTGTAGGATGATGTCATAACCAATGTGTAGGATGATGTCATAACCAATGTGTAGGATGATGTCATAACCAATGTGTAGGATGATGTCATAACCAATGTGTAGGATGATGTCATAACCAATGTGTAGGATGATGTCATAACCAATGACATCATGAATGACATATATAAGTACATCACGAACACATGATGACAGACTAAGCGTTGTTGTATGAATTGTATGGCTTTACTATTTATTAAAGATGCTGTTGAATATTTTGAATAGACAGCAACAGCGCCCCGTCAAATTAGTTTCAAAATATTCAACAGCTTACCTGTATAATTTTCTGGAATTTGATAGTCAGGGATTTCAGGGATCGATCGATCCCAAAATGAGCGAGATGTGGGTGGAGCCTAGCTAGAGATGGGCGGGGCATAGTTAAAAGTGTAAAAGACCATCAGAAAACAGACCAATTAGAATACTGCATTTATGCCACTCGGACGGCACAAGCCCCAGTTACGCCTCTTCTATGTCATTAAGCCCTCTGCGAATAGCAGCGCGGGTGGCTAGGGAAAGCTGTTGTTGTCTTGGTCAGCAACATCTATCCGCTAGTATTAATTATAAAGATCATGTCAAATCCTGGGGCATGGCCGTTGTGTTAAGTGACGTCATAATTAGTTTAAATCTGCCTTAGTCATTACTGTGTTTAAACGTTGCATCTGTATACATACTAGGTTCAACCCTTTAATGGTCAAACCGGCTAAAAACAGCCTGTGCAGTGGTCCTTGAAGAATGTCTATTTTGCGGACCAAGAGACGACTATTTTTGAAGATTTATCACTGATATGCCTGCCTCGATAAACGAGCCAGTCATTCCAGTGATAGATTTTCAAAAATAGTCCTCTCTCGGCCTGCAAATGGGCATTGAATAAGCTAGTATGTCGATTTTCTTGACCAAATTTGAACATTAAAGGGTTATGGATACGCCTATTAATAAATCTCTATTAAGCAGATTTAGCCCTGTAATGGTTATGATCTTATGGAATGCCCATTTCCAGGCCAAGAGAATAATTTTTGAAAATTTACCACTGGAATGACTGGCTCGATAACCGAGCCAGTCATTCCAGTGATAAATTTAAAAAAATTGTCTTTTCTTGGCCTGTAAATGGACATTTAGTAAGAAAATATTAAGATTTTCTTGACCAAATCTGACCAGTAAAGGGTTAAGAAATGATTTGCTAGCGGGTTGGGGCTATTTGAATTTGTAACTGTCTTAGAGAATTCCAGCCTGTATGTCTCGGCTTTGTCAAGTAATCTAGCAGAAAATTTAATTTCTGTGGATGTTAACCCTTTAATGGTCAAATTTGGTCATCAAAACCAAAATATTTGCTTATTGAATGTCAATTTGCAGGCCAAGAGAGGACTATTTTTGAAAACTTATCCACTTGAATGACTGGCTCGTTTATCGAGCCAGGCATTCCAGTGTTAAATTTTCAAAAAGTTTTCTCTTGGCCTGTAAACGGACATTCCTCAAGACCACTGCCGAGACCGGTTTTGGCCGACTTGACCATTAAAGAGTTAATGATGTCAGGGGAGATAACTGAAATGGCGAATATGGACAGATTTTGTTAAAATGAAATCATGAAACTGCGTCCTGACCTAATATATTCACTGAAAAATAATTTGCAAGTGTACGCTCAAAACGTGTAGAGATCTGACACACACAAAAAATGCAAGGATAGTTTCACATATATTTTTCTCAGTGGAGATTCTGACAAATAAGGACAGATTTCCTCCAAAAAAAAAGAAACATGCATATCTTTAGCTGGTAATGGCCAACAGCAAATTTTCACAAGAATTACAACTAAAATGTAGGAGCTGCATTTAAAAGAAATGATTACAGGAAGCACACAGTTAGACAAATGACAAAACAGATAGAGTTGCTAATCGTTAGATCACACCCACCCCACATTTCATGATGGGGATGTGGGATAAAAGGCTTGTATTGGTCATATGATTGCTGCAAATATGCTTTATCAGTTTATTTACAATGATTTTAATTAAATGAACACACACACGCGTGCACGACACATCAGAATTATCTTACCTTGTCTGGATTTGTTCATTGCATTCATGTTATTCTGTGCCTGGGATTTCTCATCAATATGATTCGCCGTCCGCTGTAAAGACAATAAACGCACAAATTAAATATTTCACTCAAATTCCTACAAAACACTCGGGATAATTTACATATTTATCACAGTTTCTGATCATTACAGGCTAAGTGTTAACCATTTAACCCATACATTTGTTCAAGAAAACTTAAATTTTCTAATAGAAAATATCAATCTGCAGACGCATAGAACATTTTGGAAATTTACTACCATAGAATGATAAATACATAGATTTTAAAATTAATATGTGACTATTTTTTACTTTATGGATGCTTTAACTGTTACCACTCTGATGTCAATATTCTACATGTATCTCTTACTAGGTCAATAGAAAACAAACTGATGTACATTTGTCAACAGTCTTCGTGGATGATACACAGCAACGTCTTACAGCAAATTTATTGAAAAATGAACACTAGTAACAAACACGTGATGAAATCTAAATTGTTATATATGAATCATACGTGTGTAGGAAGCTGATCTTACCTGTGCTGGATGAAACACAAAAGGTTGAATGAGTCTATGATGTGTGAATAATTCCATAACAGTAATGCCATAAACTAACTGATATATATATATATATATATATATATATATATATATATATATATATATACGTTACAAACTAAAAGCTTTCATTTCACAGTTAATCAGTTAACACTGAAATTTGTTCAAGAAAATTTTAATTTTCTCACAGAAAATGTCCATTTGCAAACCAAGAGAAGACTATTTTTGAAAAAAAGCCAGTCATTCCAGTTGTAAATTTAAAAAATAGTCTTCTCTTGGTCTGCAATTGGGCATTCTCAAGACCACTGCAGAAGTCATTTTTTGGCTGATATGAGTGTTAAATGGTTAAATTTAAAGATTCAACATCATTTATGGTGGAAATACAAATACATAAATTGTATATAACAGATTGATAACAAGACAATAGCAAAGTATATAATGCTGTCTATGGTTATTCAATACTGCTGATGCAGTATTATACTGCCTTGTTTGTGCCCTACCTCCCTTCTCCACACACCCACACCCTACCCTCACAGCCCACCCCTTCCACCACGACACCCTCCATCCCCTGTACAATCATACTAAAGGCTAGCAAGCTACTAAGGTTCAACCAAGAGCTAACAAATATTGACATAAGAAATGGCAAATTGAAGTAAACATCTAAGACACCACCACCAACAACAACAACAACAACAACAACAACAACAACAACAACAACAACAACAACAACAACAACAACAACAACAACAACAAGCAGAGATGTTATTGTAATGAAAAATATCTGTATGCTTAGACTTTATAACTTGATGAGAATTGGACCTGTTTAACAGGCATCTGACCTAGACGCCATACAAACCAAATTAACTCTCGCGCCTGGTTTTACCTTCCAAAGAATGTTACTAAAACAGGGAGCATAAAATATATTAGATACAGTATCATTGTTGTTGTTGTTGTTGTTGTCAACTGCTGCTGCGCTGACTCAGCCACTGTCATGATTAGGCTTGCAGAATTATGCAGTTGTAATTATTTAAGGAACACCAAGATGTGGCATCAAAAACACAACAACGTCTGATGGTTACAATAACATTATCTTAACGGCTACACTCCCCAAAAAATTTAAAAAGGATTTACCAGTTACACACAAATATCCTACTGCTACAACAATCAGAAATTTCCCGTTACACGGTAACTAACCAATCACATATGTCCGGTTACACAATTAATAACCAACCAAACTTTAATTAACAGCCACACAACGAAATTGATGGTTAGACAAACACAACAAGAGACCCAAGGGGACTGCATCCCTCACATGGAACATAGGCATTCCAAACATAAGGGTAATCGCCTTTTAAGAAGAATTAAAGGGCTTTGGCCAGAATTGCAATAAGAAGTAGTTCATTCAAGATGTCTGTTGAGCAAATCGACCCATCAGGTTCTCGTGAACAAACTTAGTTCAGATCTTACCATAGAGGAAGTATCCTGAGGTTCTCATTAATCCGCTAAGCGGTTTCGGACACAATTTTTAAATACACAACATGTGTTTCTAAAAATCAGTTAAAATCCCAGATGAGCAAACTTGGATCTGCCAAATATAATTTAAATCAGCCCAGTCGTTCTCGAAGACATTTTAAATTTCCTATTGCGTTAGTACATGTATGGGAGCTTATGGCAGGAAAAATATCCAAGATGTCCGTAAAACTGTTCAACTGACAGTTTCGAAAATAGCAAATCTGAAATCAGAATACCCAAAAAACCTATATAAAACCAATTTTTGATTCAAAATCCATCAAATAAAAAAATCCAATATAGTCGCCAAACGCATTTTGATTGGCACACAGCAGCCATGTTTTTAGTTCTATCTCATATCTCCCAAATTTCGGCCCGATCCGCTCAGCGGTTTTGGAGAAGTCATTTTCGCGAAAACTAGGTCATCCAAGATGGCCACCGAACCATTATGCCAATCAACTTCCCTTGAACAAACTTGGTTCAGCTGTTACCCCAGATGATATTTTAACAGATTTTTAAAAACGTTTTTAAAAATCGTCCAAAATCCAAGATGGCCACCGCCACCAGCCAATTAGGTCGATCAGTTTCCTTTGAACAACTAGGATCTCTATGCCCTAAGGATGCTTCCTGCCAAATATAATTGAAATCGGTCTAATTGTTTTCGAGAAGACATTTTAAATTTCATATTGCTTTAGTTGGGAGATTATAGCGGGAAATATATCCAAGATGCCTGCCCAGCCATTCATCCGAAAGTTTCAAAAAGGACAAATCTGAAATCAGAATACCAATATAATATACCAATTTTGGCTTCGAAATTTCAGCATGATCCGCTCAGTGGTTCTTGAGAAAGATGGCCGCCGAATCATTTGGCTGATCAACTTCCCTTGAACAAACTTGGTTCAGCTGTTAACCTAGATGATTTTTTAATTGATTCCCCAAATCACCGATCGGCTTCCTTTGAACAAATTTGGATCTCCATGCCCTAAGGATGCTTCCTGCCAAATATAACTGAAATCAGCACAATGGTTCTTAAGAGGTCGTTTAAAGAAAAAGTCGATGGACGGATGCTAGATGGGCGGTCGCCATGGCATAAGCTCACTTGTCCATTCTGGCCAGGTGAGCTAAAAACCAGTTGCAAATCAGTAACATTCCCTATTTTAATAGTTACAATTAAACTCTCTGGCTATAGGTAACCAGGAATTTTGTTACAGAGTGGTTACATCTGTAGAGCATTTGTGACCGGAAACCAAACAGTATAAAAGCAACTGAGAAACACAGCACTGACATTCAGATTACAATCCACGCTATGGGTCAGTGTTAGAATGAAAGAGAGAGCTGGCCAGGAACAGTTTTATGATAGCTGATTAATAATCTTATTAGAATTCCATTTTCTGATCTTTTTACCAACATGCAAGGGTTAATGCAAACACAGAGTGCTTCCTCATGTTCTTACTCCTTGTTATGAAGGCATTTTTTAATAGCTCCGCCTTACGTTCCCGTAAGGTGCAAAAATAGTCTCAATAGGTCACTCTAACAGAGCGCTCTGGAACAAAACTATTCTATACAGAACGATAATGCTTGCTAAGAAAACGGTATCCAGACATCATTTGCGCGAGATGATTATGACGTAATATATGCCTCTGTGACGTATGACATTACTTCGCGTGCAATTACGCCACAGTGAAAATATGTTTTGTTTTTCGTCACTCACGTCCCAACATGTTTCGTAAAATAGCAGAGCGCTCTAACAAAACATATCGTTCCATAGGAGAGGCAGGTTTCCGCCTCGCTAATCTAACAGAGCGCTCTGGAGTCCTTTCCCTACGGAACAGGCTCCTGGTTCTAGTGGAGGGATCTTCTAGAAACTTGGGTGGAACCTGGCCCGTGTGGTCACAAAGACATATCCGAAATTTGCCTCAGTGAGAAAATAAATATCCCCCCCCGAAGCTGGAATTCCGGCCCTACATATAGCTATGGCTATAGGCTGACGTCATGAGAAAAAGCATACATACCGCTACCTGGAGGCAGGTTTTCCGGGGTATATGTACTCTCTCACTGAGGCCATAATAACCGCCTTTAATGGTCATACCGGCCAAAACCGGCCTCTGCTATGCTCTTCTGGAATGTCCATTTACAGGTCGAGAGAATGCAATTTTTGAAAATTTACCACTGGAATGACTGGCTCGATAACCAAGCCACTCATTCCAGTGATAAATTTTCAAAAGTAGTATTCTCATGGCCTGTAAATGGACATTCAATAAGAAAATATTAAAATTTTCATGAACAAATTTGACCATTAAAGGGTTAATTAAAATTTTGGCAATGATTTTAGTATAAACTCATGCTGGGAATGGCCGATGGCAAAAATATATTTATGGCTCAAATGGTTAAAAAATAATCTTGAAATTGAAAACAATATCGCCTCCTTTTCTCTTTGTGAAAATAAATCGAATAAATACTCAGGTCTCAACACAAAATTTCTACCTAGGAAGAATTTCAAATGAGGGGAGAACAAAACCATTCACAAGACAATAGTCACAAACCTGGGAGACAAAATCATGCATCGCCTCTTTATGCGATTTCAAGAAAACATCCTTTCCGTCTTCCAAACGTTGTCGTAGCAACTGAGCCTCGATATAATGTTGATTAGTGAGAGCTTCATGTCTGTGTTTATATTCATCCTCCTGCAGGCAGGTCAGAGGTTAGAGGTCAGAAGTTAGAGGTCAGAAGCAGAAAACAAGCACACAGTTAGTGGAGACGAGAGGTTAGTATTAACCCTATAATGGCTCAATTTGGGCAAGAAAATTAAAGTATTAAT
The DNA here is from genome assembly GCA_034401795.1 of Chaetoderma sp. LZ-2023a. Lineage (NCBI taxonomy): Eukaryota > Metazoa > Mollusca > Caudofoveata > Chaetodermatida > Chaetodermatidae > Chaetoderma > Chaetoderma sp. LZ-2023a. The sequence continues at coordinate 4,585,637 of CM067368.1, forward strand.
TTTGTTTATTGAATGTACATTTGCAAGCTAAGACGATTTTAGAAAACTTACCACGCGAATGACTGGATCGGTTACTGGGCCAGTCATTGTAGTGGTAAATTTTCTAAAATAGTCTTTTCTTCACTTGCAAATGGATATTCCTGAAGACCATTGCAGAGGCTGGTTTTGAGCAGCTTCACAATGATAGGGTCAATAGAAGCGTAGATAAGTAAATGCATTAATCAGTCTGACGATGAGGTGCATAAATCTAAATTTCAAGACAGTACGGAAAGACCTCGTTTTGCAAACTATTACCCAATAGATAAGCCAAGGAGACATGTTCTTAGCCAAAGCTTAACTATGTTAGCCAATGGCTTACAATCAGTTACCACCAGTTAACTTTTCAAATGAACACAACAAACCCGATACAACAATACACTCTGCTGAATATTTTGAAAACAATTTGCCTGGAAGCAGGGCATGCGAATCTCAAATTTCAACTCGAATCAAATATCGAATTAAATATTCAAAAAAATTTGAATCAGATCTAATTTCATATCTCGACTACTGGAAATGTAGGCCTTTGTGAATATTCAAGCGTCATATCATGCAAACAAATTTGTGGTTCGATCATGTCTAGCAAATTTGAAAATGGAATGTTCTAGACATAAAACCTGGGTGTGTGTGTCGCATTCTTCAGTACATAATGCCTAGAGGCTAATGATCATGATGTAATTATATTTTAATTCATCGTAAAACCAATAGATATAAATAAGAAAATGACGCTACTCTCACTGCTTAACCCTAACACTTAAGCCGGCCAAAAATGCCTTCTGCAGTGGCCTGAAGAATTGTCGATAATCACGCCAGTCATTCCAGTGGTAAATTTTCAAAAAATCACCTCTTGTTCTGCAAATGGACATTGTCTATGAGAAAATTTAAATTTGTTGAACAAATTTGAGGATTAATCCTTTGACACTCAAATTGGCCAAAAAACGGCTTCAGCAGTGGCCTGAAGAATTGTTCATTTGCAGACCAAGAGAAGACTATTTTAGAAATTTTACCACTGGGGTGACTGACTCGATAACTGAGCCAGTCATCCCAGTGGTAAATTTTCTAAAACGGTCTTCTCTTGGTCTGCAAATGGATATTTTCTATGAGAAAATTGAAATTTTTTAAAACAGATTTGAGGATTAAAGGGTTTAAACTGTCTCTGGAGAACTATTTGACAGGAAGTCGTTGATGCCTAGAGCAGCTACAAACTTTTACTCAGGTTGTTTTCCAAACTGTTAGTTCCAGTATTTAGTTTCATTCAGATTTCGGTTCAAATACCACAAGTTTAAGTGCTACCCTTTCATGCCTGTGTCGGCACACTATCGACTGTATAGGCCAAGGCGGGCCAATACATTGCCATTAGCCATGACGCCAATGTTTTTCCTTGAGGAACAGTGCTCTCCCTTTAGCTGCTAGCCATCTGTATTCACGTGCATTTATACATTGAAATACTATATAATTATGTGTTGAAGCTATTTTAAATTGGCAGCTTGCCCAGTCACCAGCTGAAGTAATATCACTAAAAATCACAGGGCATATGGAGATTTAATTTGTAATCGCACAGCACTGTTAGATACATCATTGGATATTGCATCGGCAGGATGCATCCGGTACAGGCAGCTATAACATACATGTGATTTCATTTATTTCAATGTGAATTTTCTTTCGTGATTTTGAGAAAAATGTCAAATTTATAAAATAAGAAAATTAATTCGGTCAACACAGAGCATATGGTAAATATATTCAGACATGAAAGGGTCAACCTGTGTGTTTTAAAAACAGAACACATTTAGTTGTAACGTACTTATGAAATGAAATGATTTATTTACACCCCAGACCATGTTCCATGGTATATGGGGGATATATACATAGTAGTTACATGGAGTAGTAGCTAGGATACATTATAGCTACACTTTTTCTTGTCGAATACAATATACACATCTACATGTTTCGATATTGCTGTTGTTGTTGTAGCTATTGTTGTTGTTGCTGCTGCTGCTGCTGTTGTTGTTGTTCTTGTTGTTTGTCGTTGTCATCATCATTGTTGCCGTTGTTTCTGTTGGAGTTGTTGTTATTGCTGCTGCTGCTGCTGCTGTTGTTGTTGTTCTTGTTGTTTGTCGTTGTCATCGTCATTGTTGTTGCCGTTGTTTCTGTTGGAGTTGTTGTTATTGCAGTAGTAGTTGATGTTGTAGTAGTAGTGGTTGTTGTTGTTGTTGTTGTTATTGTTGATCTTGTTCATGTTGTTGGTGTTCTTGTTGGTGGTGTTCTTGTTGGTGTTGATCATGTTGTTGGTATTCATTTCGTAGTCGTCGTGGTCAATGTTTTGTATCATTGGTGTTGTCATTGTTGGTGTTGCTGCTACCGTCGCTGTCTTCGCCATCCTCGTCGTCTTCATCGTTATTGTCGCTTACTATCATTGCTGTTCCTAGTCTAAACTACTGTTGTTATTCTCTTTGTCATCGTGGTCGCTAATATTTAGATTTGGTGTTGTGGTCTGTCATCGTCGCCATTGTACATTTTAATTCGTTGTTTTCCTACGAGCAGGGAATTGATGTGTAATCACCTTGATAAATCTAGATAGTTCTACTAGAAATTTTATGTCCCGCGTAGAGAATAGCTTATGGAACTTATAGTAGTTTGGATGTGTGTAGCTTGATTTAGTCAAGATGTCTGCTCTTTCTTTTTTTAAATAATCGCAGGTGAATAAGTAATGGTATTCATCTCCGATTTCATTCTGTTGGCAATACATGTATATATATTACCCGCCGCAATGATATAAATGCCATTAAACTACGTTATGAGATAATTGCATACTTAGTGACATTCCTAGAATCAAGGTGTATTTTTCGATGTATGACTGTCTTGTATTTAGCAGCATGTGAAGAGCATTACACTACACTTAGCAGAAAGCAGTAGAGAAAGCGGTAGCGAAGATAAGCAAGCTAATTAGGAAGCAATCAGATATTAAGCCTTCAGCTCCAATAGACAGATCCGGTTCTAGCGACGCCCCACCCGTTTCTTGCTACGCTCCGCCAACTTTGTATGCACATTTGAATTGATTTTGACAATTTGACACCTGCATTCCCAGAACTCAATTTCAAGGTAATTATGCAGGCAAACTGTTGACTATTTTGAAACTAATTTGACTGGGAGATGTTGCTGCCCATGGCAGCAACAGCTCCAAGTCATATTACTTACAAAATTATCAACATAATATTTATTAAACTGTAAATTCACCAACGACATACAATTCAGAGGCTTACCTGTCTGACCTTTGCCAGTTTGAGGGCAGACATATGTCACTTGATGGTGATGTCAGCTAACAAGGGACATATTTTGATTATGATGTCAGATACTTGAGTGATATATTGGATCCCTCCATTAGTAAGCACTTGGATAGAAAGCCCCATCACCAATAAAGCAAACACACCGCTATGTAGAATGAGAGGCGTAGTCTAATAGAATCCCGTCAGTAGTTTTTCTGAGCTAACTTTGTGTTAATTATATATTAACCATATGACCAATTATTTTAATTTATTGATAATTAATTTTATTTTATGAAATTTTTATTTTACACACTTACTGTTGTCAGGTTATTTCTGCTACTTAGAGGCATTGTCCGACTCGTTGACGTTGTGGTCGCAGAAAAACCAGGTCGCGTTCTATTCATACTCGAAATCGTGGACAAGCCTGTGGTTGTGGTGGTTCCTCTTCCTCGACCACCTACAGACGACGTTGCTGATGTTGTAGTTGTCGAGGAAGAGGATGACGAAATTCCACCTGCCAATCTTGTTCTCCGTGTGGCAGGCGATTGTGTGCCTACGAAATAAATAAGATATTAAATAAAGATAAAAATTTGCATTTTAATCCTGTTAACATTTTCAACCATACCGACAGCAGGTCTGACCACACATTTAACCATTTAATGGTCAGATTTGGTCAAGAAAATCTAAATTTTCTTTTAGAAAATGTTAATTTGCAGGCCAAAAAAACTATTTTTTCCGAAATTAACCACTGGAATGCCTGGCTCAGTTATCGAGCCATTCATTCCAGTGGTAAATTTTCAAAAACTGGGCTTCTCATTGCCTGAAAATGGAACCTCTTCTAGTATGAGACTAGTAACAGTCTTTATCACATGTGGTTAGCCTGGGTACCATCAACACCTAAAGCAACCTAGCAAATGGTTATTTTAAACCCAGAAAAGATGGTCCATGTTTGGCCATGTGCGAAGGATGCCAGAACACACACACCAGCACAGAGCCGTGAAATTTGCTCTACGGGGAGCGAGCAAATACAAAGCCAGGAAAGGATGTTATTGTATAAATCTGTTAAGCATGCTGCGAGGTGACCTCAGGAAAACAGCACTCGGTACACTCAAGTTAAAGATTTCGGCTGAGGACATGACACCGTGGTCAAAGAGAAGGAGTGATTGCAGCTGTAGGATGTTTCTACTACCACAGCCGCAGAATACAGTAATCATACATACTGGGCCTAATTATCGTCTCCACACCATCTAGGATAAAACAAATTTCATGTTGATTCCATTCTGTGGTACAAACCTGATACAGAAGATGTACTATTAACGCTGGTCCCTCTTCGGTCCTCTATCTGCACTCGGCGTACCGTCGGGGCATTAGTTGTTGATGTTTTGCTTACATTGCTCAAAGAACTTGTTGATGATCGTGGACTTGAGCCAATAGAGCTTGCTGGACTGGTGGCTGGTGAGGGTGACTTCTCATGACCAACACCGCTACAAAAGAATAGTGGTTGTTCAGTAAATTTTTAACCCTTTCAAGAGAAGACTATTTTTGAAGATTTATCACTTGTCTTGAATGACTAGCTCGCTAGAAAAGAATAGTGGTTGTTGATTAATACCGCTAGAAAAGAAGGAGGGGCTATTGATTAATACCGCTAGAAAATGAGTGGCTGCTGAGTAATACCACTACAAAAGAATAGTCGCTGTTGATTAATACCGCTAGAAAATAATAGTGGTTGTTGATTAATATCGCTAGAAAAGAATAGTGGCTGTTGATTAATACCACTAGAAAAGAATAGTGGTGGTTGATTAATACCACTAGAAAAGAATACAGCTAGAAAAGAATAGTGGTTGTTGATTAATACCGCTAGAAAAGAAGGAGTGGCTGTTAATTAATACCGCTAGAAAAGAAGTGGTTGTTGATTAATACCGCTAGAAAAGAATACAGCTAGAAAAGAATAGTGGTTGTTGATTAATACTGCTAGAAAAGAATAGTGGTTGTTGATTAATACCGCTAGAAAAGAATACAGCTAGAAAAGAATAGTGATTGTTGATTAATACCGCTAGAAAAGAATAGTGGTTATTGATTAATACCACTAGAAAAGAATACAGATAGAAAAGAATAGTGGCTATTGATTAATACCGCTAGAAAAGAATAGTGGCTGTTGATTAATACCACTAGAAAAGAATACAGATAGAAAAGAATAGTGGCTATTGATTAATACCGCTAGAAAAGAATAGTGGCTGTTGATTAATACCACTAGAAAAGAATACAGATAGAAAAGAATAGTGGTTGTTGATTAATACCGCTAGAAAAGAAGGAGTGGCTGTTAATTAATACCGCTAGAAAAGAATAGTGGTTGTTGATTAATACCGCTAGAAAAGAATACAGCTAGAAAAGAATAGTGGTTGTTGATTAATACCGCTAGAAAAGAATACAGCTAGAAAAGAATAGTGGCTGTTCATTAATACCGCTAGAAAAGAATACAGCTAGAAAAGAATAGTGGCTGTTCATTAATACCGCTAGAAAAGAATACAGCTGGAAAAGAATAGTGGCTGTTGATTAATACCGCTAGAAAAGAATAGTGGTTGTTGATTAATACCGCTAGAAAAGAATAGTAGCTATTGATTAATACCGCTAGAAAATGATAGTGGCTGTTGATTAATACCACTACAAAAGAATAGTCACTGTTGATTAATACCGCTAGAAAATAATACAGCTAGAAAAGAATAGTGGCTGTTGATTAATACCGCTAGAAAAGAATACAGCTAGAAAAGAATAGTGGTTGTTGATTAATACCACTAGAAAAGAATACAGCTAGAAAAGAATAGTGGTTGTTGATTAATACCGCTAGAAAAGAATAGTGGTTGTTGATTAATACCGCTAGAAAAGAATACAGCTAGAAAAGAATAGTGGCTGTTGATTAATACAGGTAGAAAAGAATAGTGGCTGTTGATTAATACCGCTAGAAAAGAATAGTGGTTGTTGATTAATACCACTAGAAAAGAATACAGCTAGAAAAGAATAGTGGTTGTTGATTAATACAGGTAGAAAAGAATAGTGGCTGTTGATTAATACCGCTAGAAAAGAATAGTGGCTGTTGATTAATACAGCTGGAAAAAATATTGCCTGTTTGTTGATTAATACCGTTAGAAAAGAATAGTGGTTGTTGATTAATACCGCTAGAAAAGAATACCGCTAGAAAAGAATGGTGGTTGTTGATTAATACAGCTAGAAAAGAATAGTGGCTGTTGATTAATACCACTAGAAAAGAATACAGCTAGAAAAGAATAGTGGTTGTTGATTAATACCTCTACAAAAGAATACCGCCAGAAAAGAATAGTGGCTGTTGATTAATACCGCTAGAAAAGAATACAGCTAGAAAAGAATAGTGGTTGTTGATTAATACCTCTACAAAAGAATACAGCTGGAAAAGAATAGTGGCTGTTGATTAATACAGCTGGAAAAAATATTGCCTGTTTGTTGATTAATACCGTTAGAAAAGAATAGTGGTTGTTGATTAATACCGCTGGAAAAGAATACAGGTAGAAAAGAATAGTGGTTGTTGATTAATATCGCTAGAAAACATGTGTCTGTTGATAAAATACCACTAGAAAGGAATACAGCTAGAAAAGAAGTGGTTGTTGATTAATACAGCTAGAAAAGAAGTGGCTGTTGATAAAATACCACTAGAAAGGAATACAGCTAGAAAAGAAGTGGTTGTTGATTAATACAGCTAGAAAAGAAGTGGCTGTTGATTAATACCACTAGAAAATGATAGTGGCTGTTGATTAATACCACTAAAAAAGAATACAGCTAGAAAAGAATAGTGGTTGTTGATTAATATCGCTAGAAAAGAAGTGGCTGTTGATTAATACCACTAGAAAAGAATACAGCTAGAAAAGAATACAGCCAGAAAAGAATAGTGGTTGTTGATTAATACCGCTAGAAAATGATAGTGGCTGTTGATAAAATACCCCTAGAAAAGAATACAGCTAGAAAAGAAGTGGTTGTTGATTAATACAGCTAGAAAAGAATAGTGGCTGTTGATTAATATCGCTAGAAAAGAATAGTAGTTATTGATTAATACCACTAGAAAGGAATACAGCTTAGTGGTTGTTGATTAATACCGCTAGAAAAGAAGTGGCTGTTGATAAAATACCACTAGAAAGGAATACAGCTAGAAAAGAAGTGGTTGTTGATTAATACAGCTAGAAAAGAAGTGGCTGTTGATTAATACCACTAGAAAATGATAGTGGCTGTTGATTAATACCACTAAAAAAGAATACAGCTAGAAAAGAATAGTGGCTGTTGATTAATATCGCTAGAAAAGAAGTGACCGTTGATTAATACCACTAGAAAAGAATACAGCTAGAAAAGAATAGTGGCTGTTGATTAATACCACTAGAAAGGAATACAGCTAGAAAAGAATAGTGGTTGTTGATTAATACAGCTAGAAAAGAATAGTGGTTGTTGATTAATACAGCTAGAAAAGAATAGTGGTTGTTGATTAATACCACTAGAAAGGAATACAGCTAGAAAAGAATAGTGGTTGTTGATTAATACAGCTAGAAAAGAATAGTGGTTGTTGATTAATACAGCTAGAAAAGAATAGTGGTTGTTGATTAATACAGCTAGAAAAGAATAGTGGTTGTTGATTAATACAGGTAGAAAAGAATACAGCCAGAAAAGAATGGTGGCTGTTGATTAATACCACTAGAAAAGAATAGTGGTTGTTGATTAATACAGCTAGAAAAGAATAGTGGTTGTTGATTAATACAGGTAGAAAAGAATACAGCCAGAAAAGAATGGTGGCTGTTGATTAATACCACTAGAAAAGAATAGTGGTTGTTGATTAATACCGCTAGAAAAGAATAGCGGTTGTTGATTAATACAGGTAGAAAAGAATACAGCTAGAAAAGAAGTGGCTGTTGATTAAATTTTTAATGATCAAGTCATCTAGGAAATTAAAATTTTTGCTCAGTATATATACAATGTATATGTTCATTTGCAGAGCACGAGAGTATTTTTAAAAATTTACCACTGCAATGAATGACTTGATTATCAGAAGAAACAGTTCAAAATTGTCTTCTTTCCCTGGAAATGGACATTTCTCAAGAGCATTGCAGATGTCAGTTTTGGCTGCTTGAGCATTAACAATTTAACACTCATATCAGCCAAAAACAACTTCTGCAGTGGTCTTGAGAAACGCCCATTTGCTGACTAAGAAGACTATTTTTGAAAATTTACCACTGGAATGACTGGCTCCATACCCGAGCCAGTGATTCCAGTGGTAAATTTTCAAAAACAGTTGTCTCTTGGTCTGCAAATGGACATTTTCAATGAGAAAATTGAAATTTTCTTGAACAGATATATGAGTGTTAAAGGGCTAAAGGTTCAGGGACTAATCCACACCTCTTCTATATAAACTCGAAATTTAATTTTGAACCTAAATCTGAGAATCTGAGATATCTAGAGATCCGGAACTTGATCCAATCCGGATCCAGTTTTTACTACTGCTGCTGCTGCTACTGCTACTACTACTACCACTGCTATTACTACTACTACTACTACTACTACTACTACTACTACTACTACTACTACTACTACTACTACTACTACTGCTACTAGTACTACTGCTACCACTACTACTACTACTACTACTACTACTACTACTACTACTACTACTACTAGTACTGCTACTACTGCTACTACTACTACTGCTACTACTACTACTACTACTACTACTACTACTACTACTACTACTACTACTGCTACTAGTACTACTGCTACTACTACTACTACTACCACTACTACTACTGCTACTAGTACTACTACTACTACTACTACTACTACTACTACTACTACTACTACTACTGCTGCTATTAAAATTATTGTATTTTTTTTCCGGCAATAACTCTTACTTTTCTGTTAGTCCATTTGTCGTTTGATATGAGCGTATGTTTTTTGCCGAGTCAGACGATGTTCTATGATATGGTGCTGCAGTACTGAGTGCTCGTTTCTCCTCTCGAGCGTTACTTGTCATGTTTGTGGTTACTTTCCTGGAAATAAATTGTGACGTACTGTATAATAATGGATGAATATACAAATGAACTCAGACATTACTAAAATCTACACACCACACATTCTCTTGAATCCTGACAATGTCCACTAAATCAAACAGCATGGATATTGTCTAACAACGCATCGTAAACGGGGCGTGATCTCAATCAATGGACGAATCCACCTCTTTCTCGCTATGCCCCGCCCATTTCCAGATGCACACTTTTCTCTGTGTTGGAATCAATTTATATACTTTGAATCTAGAATTGCTAAAATCCCAATCCCAAGGTAACTTTACAAGTAAGCTGTTGAATATTTTGAAACTAATTTGACTGGGAGCTGCAAACAAATCGTACACGTGAGACACTTCAAGCCGCATGATGGTGTTATAATACGTCATCACAATTGTGAACTCAGCCTACATGTGATGTAATTGATCATGACATCATATACCGAGTGACAGATTGCATCCCTCTATTGTACTTTAAAGGGCTAAATCAAATCACACGCTCCCACCACCACCGCCATCAACACCTCCACCCCCACCCCACCCAAAACATTAGAAACGTCATTCATGTCTTACCCCACTTCCCCAACCCGTTTCCCACCAACCGCAGGATGGATAGCAGGGCATATGAATAGAAAGACGTATGCAGTGAGGGACTGACACGGAACACAAGAGGCCCCTGTATCACTCAGCTATAGAAAGGTTAATCAGTGAATGATATTTCTAGCTTTCCAAAATGGTTAATAGACATTGGTAATTTAGTAGGAGAGTGCTGAAATTAAACTTGCCATTCTACAGTATAACGGTTATTACAAGGCTAAATTAACCCTTTATTGGTCAAATTTGGTCAAGAAAATGCAAATATCTGCCTATTGAATGTCCATTTACAAGCCAAGAGAATATAATTTATCATTGGAATGACTGGCTCGGCTACTGAGCCAGTGGCTCGGTTATCGAGCCAGTCATTCGAGGTCGATTTTCAAAAATTGTATTCTGTTGGCCTGTAAATGGACATTCCACAAGACCATAATAGACCAGTTTTGGCCGGCTTGACCATTACAGGGTTAACCAGTCAAAAGTAGGAACATCTTTCAGTGAAATTGTTTTTCAAAATATCCAGACAGACATTTCAGTTGGGAATTTTCAAATATACTCTTGTCTTGACCAACAAATGGGGTCTACAGAAGCAATGTTTGACAAATATGATCATTAACCCTTTAATTTAGAATGTCAAGAAAATTACTATTTTCTCATATAATTTCTTGACAAATCTACTGAAAACCACAATGTGCACGGATGCATAGACGGATGGACGTAAAAATAAAGTACCTGTTTTCGCAGAGTGGAAGGATAAAGAACATAAGAGTTGATTTATAGAATAAAAATTGTTATGCAACTTATGATCAAAGCAGAAGCTCCCTATGAAGACCAGAAAGATTTTCTGATAAGAAATTTTGAAATGTGCCGATTAAACAGTGCTGATCTTTTAAACTTTAACCCTTTAACCCTCAAACAGCCAAAAACGGCTTCTTGGGAAATGTTCATTTGCAGACAAAGAAAAGACTATTTTCGAAAATTTACAACTGAAATGCCGGGCTCGATAACCGAGCCAGTTATTCCAGTGGTATATTTTCAAAAATAGTCTTCTCTTGGTCCGTAAATGGACAATTTCTAGGAGGAAATTTAAATTTTATGGAACAAATTTGACGGTTAACGGGTTAATGGTCAAGCTGGTCAAGTTTCAAAACTACTTAACCATCAGTTATCCAGCCAGTTATTCCAGTGGTGAAATTTCAAAAATAGTCTTCTTTTTCAGCAGATTGGCATTTGTCAATACAGTTAATAAATGGTCAAACATGTGAAACACACCATAGTTGTGACTTAGGCAGCTTTGTCAGAGATGTCAAAGATTTTACACAGACAGACAGACATACCGACTTATACTAGTTGCAAGTCACACTTACAAGATATAGATTTTCGGAAATCAGGGAAAGAATGGAATATTTCTGAAATCTTAACACTTGAATGACTAGCCGACTCGGTTACTGAGCCAGTCATCCCAGGGCTAAGCTTTCTCTAATATTATTTGCTTGCTTTACAAATTGACATTTCACTGAACAGATGCCTGTTCTGGTCAGCTTGAACATCAAAACATACATAGAGGATCTAAAACAAGGTCCCATATAATATCACTATTATCAACCGAGTAAAAAATTATCACATTGCATGACGAGCGAGTTCAATGTGATAATTTTCGACGAGGTTGATAATAGTGATATTAAACTGGACAGAGTTTGTGATTCTATTTATCATATTAACTGATATTTTGACAAATTTTCAAATAAAGTTGATCTCTGAAACCCGTTTGAATGCAGCATTTTGTGCTGTTTGTTTTCGTCGCTATGACGCATAACTTGCTAAGAGTTCTAACCAATGCACCGCAAGAAAAAATGACAAATAAAACATCATTATTTCAGACTTGAAATTGCATTTAATCCAACTTTTTAAAATTTCTGTCTGTCATGCAAATTTGCAAAAATTATTTCATAACCAGGTGTATATATATTTACAAAATTTAAATCAACAACATAACGTATCTTGCTGTGTTAATATTTGCGTCATCGTTGTCGCTACAAAATATTTACTGCTTCACGGGACATGTGTGATTACACGTTATCAAACCAATGAAATATGTCCTGTGTGTTATCTAGCCAATGAAAATGTCCTACGCATTATCTAGCCAATGAAAATCTTTCTTTGAATAATACAAGTGTGTTCATATCGAGAAATGTTAAACGGGCTGAGTTTATATGATAAAGCAGATTATGTGAGTCTGATACGTTGAGATTATCAGATTCTTGATTGTAAGCAAAGCACTAAAACATTAGCCATTGAATGGTCAAGATATTTCAAGGAAATCTTTTACTCCGTGAATTCCCATTGGCACTGCGCCATTTGCAGGGCAAGGACTATTTTTTTAATTTATCACTGAAATTCCTGGCTTTTATAGTGACAGTCATCCAGTGATACTTAGAAAGTCTGTTATCCTGCAAAAGGACGTTCCTCAAGAACCCTGCAGAATGTTTTTCGGACAGCTTTACCATAAAGTGCTAAACAAATATACATGTATATAATTTTAATGATAAAAAATATTTATTAAAGCAAACATTTGTATAAGTAGTCTATGTTATAAACTCTAACTCTATAAACCCGCCGATATTAACCCTTTAATGACCAAATTTGATCACAACAATTTCTATTTTCTCATACAGTAGTAAATGTCCATTTGCAGACCAAGAGAAGACTATTTTTTTTAATTTGCCACTGGAAAGACTGGCTCGTATTTTTGAAACTTTGCAACTGGAATTACTGGCTCATGTATCGAGCCAGTCATTCCAGTGGTAAATTTTCAAAAATAGTCTTCTCTTGGCCTGCAAATGGACATTTGCCAAGACCTCTACAGAGGGCGGTTGTGGCTGGCTTGAACATTATAAGAGTTAACTAGTACAAACTGAATTTCCCAGCAAAACAATAAAATACTTTACCGTAATTAGTGAATGACCTGAAAATAATGCAATTGAAACTTATATGCTATACTGCTAACTTTCAAAAAAATTATTTTCAGAATCTTCAGAACTTATTTTGAAAACCTTCAGCGGTGTACTGCCGGCTTCACAATTTACCTCCATATACTTCGATCACATTATGCCAAAGAGTTAGAATAAAGTTGTTAACACTTTCAGAGAAACTATGATTTAAGGAATAGTTTGTTAGATATTTTGAAACCAATTTTACTGGAAGTTATTGCTGCCAAAGCTAGCAACAGGTTCAAATGAAAGTAGTTTCAAAATAATCAACAGCTTTCCTGTATAGTTGTCATGAAGTTGAGTCATGACAATTTCAAGTATCAAGACTTTTCCACCCGCGGGCCAAAACGCTTTCTGCAGTGGGCTTGAGATATGACTATTTCCAACAATTGCAGACCAGGAGAAGAGGTACGACTAGAATGACTAGTTCTATAACTGAGCCAGTCATTACAGTAGTAAATCTTTAAAAAATAATCTCTTGGACTGCAAATAGATTTTTTCTATGAGAAAATTGAAATTTACTTGAATAAATTTCATGATTAAAGTGTTAAAAATCTAGCACTTTGACAAATCCCTGAAAAAAGTATATTCTTTATGATATAAAACTTATTTTGTTGAATATTTTGAAATTAATTTAACTGCAAGTCATTGCAGCAATGGCTTCCAGTCAAATTAATTTCAAAATAACCAATACTGAGACATCGGGAATTCATTAGTTAACATAATTTAAGACATTGACAACATGTAAGTTGATACCAGGAGGGCATGCCATGAGACGATGCGCTGTCAACGGTCTCCCTCCAGTTGAAATTCTCCGAAATGGGATCTTCTTGTCCCGAAAAGCGACTGTGCGTTATATGAATAGGTATGAAGCTGCAAAGCAAAGGGCAGATAACTCCATGCAACAAGCCCGGTTAGTAAAGACGATGTTAATAATCACTGTGCCAAAGTTACACGAATACAGTACATCTCATAAACACTTAACATGTATCCAAAACAAAAATAGAACCATGTTATTTAGTACAATTTTGAAAACGATGTAACAAACGTTCTGTTGAAAAATGTGCACTTTATTTAATTGGAACCCATCGCTGCCATCGGGTTTCCAATCAAATTAAATTTTAAATATCCAAAAGTGTGTTTATTTTGTTTTGCAAACATTCTACGTTATTTCTGATCTGTACTGTACATGTTTGTACGTATTTGTACATATTCTACCAAATTTTAACAAAATATACCAACCTTGGTAGGTTAACCCCCTTAGGTGACCTCCTTAATCAATACTGTCCATAAACAGGTTTCATAGTACATGTATTTCCCATGAAATATCACAGAATAAATGAAATAGTGTAAGCCTATCACATCACCAAGATGCCAACTAGATTGAGTACTGGTAAGCGGATGATGATGCTGCTGATAAATGATGATGATGATGATGGTGATGCATGTGCACATTAACATGTTCAATCTGATAGACCACAGAGGGTATTATCCATTACAACTTAAATAATTTTCCCTTCATGATTTTGAAAATAAGTTGACTAAAAATTGTATATCTTCAACACCTTTCAGTTAAATTATTTTCAAAAATATTCAACAGCATATGTTGTAGCTGTATTATTGTTCTGAAATGGAGAATACTGGAATTTCAAGATTGAAAATGTTACTCCATAGTGTTTTAATACCCTTTAACCCTTATATCAACCAAAAACAGCTTCTGTCGTCGTATTGAGAAATATCCATTTGTAGACCAAGAGAAGATATTTTTTGAAAATTTACCACAGGAATGACTGGCTCGATAATCGAGCCAATCATTCCAGTGATAAATTTTCAAAAACAGTCTTCTCTTGGTTCGCAAATGGATATTTTCTATGAGAAAATTTAAATTTTCTTGAACAAACTTGAGGGTTAAGGGGGTTAAAGCAATGTTACAGTACAGCTCATATATACAAAGTTAGTTACATTGTTTCCAAAACATAATAATTTTGAATACAATATAAAAAATGTTCTGTTGAATATTTTCAACATAATTGGATTGAAAGATTGCCTTAGGCAGCAGCAATGTCTTCACAGTATGTTCAAAATATTCAACTTCGTACGTTACTGTTTTGTTTTGGAAACATTTACCATTATTTGTGAGCTGTACTGTATCACGCAAACATATTGCTGTTAGCTACAAAGCAAGCATTGCAATCCCATATCTCAAGGCGTCGTGGACATGCGATTAGAAAACTATAATTGCATTGCATTTCCGTATCCCAAAGCATTAATTAAGAGACACATGCAGGTATTAGGCAGTGCACACGTCTAACCCATCTCCTCTAATTCTAGAAAGCAGCCAATCAGCTGGTACCTTTTAGTCATGTGACTCGGTGTTATTCTGCTAATAGCCGCCACCCGCCTTTAAAATGAAAACAGTCCATGGATGGATGTAGTTGACTGTTTATATAATTGCATAGTGCCACTTGAAGTAATTAACTAATTAACTCTGTACCGAGTAATTGGGTCAAGAAAATCAACTGTAATTGTTATTGAGTCCCATTCTGCAGGTAAAGAAGAGTATTTTTGACAATTTACCACTGGAATGCCTGGCTTGATTATCGAGCCACCCAGTCCAGTGGTAAATTTTCCAAGATACGCATCTCTTCACCTGTAGATGGACATTCCTCAAGACTACTGCAGAGGCCGGTTTTGGCCGGCTTGACCATTAAAGTGTTAACATAATATGAGTTTATTTAACAGAGTGAGCGGCTATCTTCTGAGCATATTGGTGGACGTTCACCCGTTACCACTTAAGCCAGCCAAAAATGCTGTATACAGTAGTCTTGAGGTGTCCATTTGCAGACCAAGAGTAGACTATTTTTTAAAATTTACCACAGGAATGATTGGCTTGGTAACCGTGTCAGTAGTTCATGTGGGAATAGTCTTCTCTTGGGCTGCAAATGGATATACATGTGTAATATCTATGAGAAAATTTTAATTCTCCTAAAGAAATTTGGGGGTTCGTGTATTATATTAACCATTATTTCCCTAGGACTCATTATAAAGTTACGCACTTACTGTTTATGGTGATCCTAATTTCATTGAATGGTCGGTCTTACTACATGTATATTAAAACTTCCATCTAATGAAGGATTCCACTTTATCCATCAATCATATCATGTCATAATCAACTACTTACGCATAGGATGATGTCTTAATCAATTACGTCATGAATGGTGTATCTAAGTTCGTCATGATCGCTCACTTGATGACGGACTAAGTGTTGTTGTACGAATTGTATGTCTTTACTATTTAATAAACCTGATATTGAATAATTATAACTGTTCAGCAACACCACCCAGTAAAATTAGTTTCAAAATATTCTACAGCTTACCTGTATAGTTTTCTGGAGATTGATAGTCATGGAGTTCAAGAATCGATTGATCCCAACACGGACAAGAAATGGGTTGGAGCTCAGCTAGAGATGGGCGGGGCATAGATAAGACTGGATTGCTCCATTACTGTCAATATCATCATAATTATATATCTGTATAAGGGTTATGACCCAGTATAAATGATGACTCAAATCAAGGGAGGCAAATCATACTGGCTTAATTCACCTAACTACATTCTTATCTCCCTTCGAAATAAACACCAGATTAATCATTAAAGGGGTTTAAGCCTTTCATAGTTAAGATAGACAAAAATGACTTTCGCAGTGCTCTTGAAAAATGTACATTTGCAGGAAAAGAGAAGACTATTTTTGAAAATTTCTCACTGGAATGACTGGCTTGGTTATTGAGGCAGTCATTCTAGTCACTCCAGTAATAAATTTTCAAAAGTAGTCTTCTCTTGGTCTGCAAATAGATATTTTCTGAGAAAATTTAAAAATTTTTGAAAGGATTTGAGGCCCGAAGGGTTAAAGAGTGTATGAGTGCAGTATGACTGTAGCTTGCGGGGTGCTTTATCACAGTTCAAAACACAATCAATCAGCAGCTAGACGCATGAATCTAACCCGTTAACACTTACCACTCCGATGTCAAAATTGTACATTTTCAAATTAAATCAAAAGATGAACTAGTGTTCATTTTTCACCAAATTTGGTGGAAGATGGTGCTGTCGTAGACAGCAACATCGTCCACCAAAATTGTTGAAAAATGAACACCAGTTTGTTTGCTATTGCCACAGTAAAAGATAGAATATTGACACCAGTGTTAACACTTTAGTCAGCCAAAAGCGCCTTTTGCAATGTTCTTGGAAAATGTCCATTTGTAGACCAAGAGATGATTTTGAAAATTGATAACCGGAATGACTGGCTCGGCTATCGAGCCAGTCACTCCAGTGGTACATTTTTTTTAAAGTAATCTTCTCTTGGTCTGAAAACAGAGATTTTCAAAGACCACTGCAGAAGGCATTTTTGGCTTACTTAAGTGTCAAAATGTTAAGAAGCTAGAGAAAATGACTGATGCATGGGTAGGTTTGGGATAAGTCATGGGGGGTGGGGGGGGTGTAACGATCCTTGTATAAATTCTGTATACAATTCTAACATACATTGTATCATTGCACATTTAAATGTCCTTTTTCTTTTTCACAAACACATGTACTGCTGCTACTTTCAATTTATTCATGTCATTTGGGTTTACCATTTTTTTTTCGCGAAATTTCTTTAACAAAATTTACCAAGCCATGTCAAGCAATACATGTACTAATCTCCTCAATTTCAGCTCTTTGCTGAAACGAGGCTTATAAACAAATCTGGCCGATATCGTCACCAAATTCTGACTTTCAAGGGACATAACTCTACAAAGTATTGATGACAAAAAAAATGGGAATGACCTCCGTTTTAGCAATGTAATTATTTTCTGACTTTGGTTCCGATCTATTGAGCATAAAATAAGCTCCAGGCTGGAAATGACCAAATTAACGACATTCAGACTTTTCAATGGCGATAACTGCGAGAAAAATTTACGAAAATTAAACAAGTATGAACTAACAAGTATTAGGCTCTAATCAGAATTGCTCCAAATCTGTTTAGTCTAACATGAGTCATGGCCAAGAAAGAACATGAATTAATCCGAGATTTCAAGGGGAATAACTGAGGCAAATATTGATGAAGAAAATGACACGTGTTTGAACTTTGACATTTTGACGTAACCCTTTAACCCCTAAATTATTTCAAGAAAATGTTAGTTTTCTCATAGGAAATGTCCATTTGCGGATCAAGAGACGATAATCTTTTTTAATTTATCGCTGGAATGACTGGCTCGGTTATCGAGCCAGCCATTCCAGTGGTAAATTTAAAAAAAAATACTCTTCTCTTGATCCGCAAATGGACGTTTCTCAAGACCACTGCAGAGGCCGTTTTTGGCTGATATGAATGAGTGTTAAAGAGTTAAGAGTATCAAGCTATATTCTGAATTTGGTTAATCTTAAGCCGTGTTCTCACTAGAGACTTAATCGACGCAACGTAATACTGAGGTATGGCATTATTCCTGATTAACTCTCCAGTGCAAGCCTGGAAATAAGGTGCCTGTCAAGGACATTGTCAGGCAGCAAACTATCAAATGTCAGGCACAGTTTTGGCGGTTCCGGACATTTTGTCAGGTACAGATTTAAACAGTCCCAATAGTTGCACTGTGTAACAAAAAGGTCTACATACAAGTGTTGACAAAGCCATAAAATAATCATCTACCTAAGGTGTATCATGATCATTATGACACATGATTAGTTGCTTCTTGACATGTTTCTAATAAGTTCAAGTAAAGAACACTGGAGTAAAATAGTGTTGACACGCAGCAAATTCTGGATGTCCGGTACTAAGTAGCTGGTGCCTGGCAAAGTGTTGGGCACTATTGAAAAAGTTATTTCCAGGCCTGAAGTTCAATCCTACATTGCTTACACCCGCGAAATTCGATTGCATATTTGATGTCTTCCCGTGTTTGATTAAATAAATCATGTTCTACACATGCGCTTGATTAAGACATCCCTGTGACAGGCAGGAATCGGAGTATGACAGGTACGAAATGGTTAGTGACTGCCATAGTGACAGGCAGCATTTTTACAGTTATTTCCAGGCCTGCAGTGAGAACACGGCCTAGGTCTAACACAAGCTATGACCTAGAAATGATAAAATTAAGCTTGTATTTTTCAAGCGTGACAACTCTGGCAAATACTGCGGTATATGAACTGAACAATGACTTGACCTCCATCATAGCACTATTTACATATAGCCATATTTCAAATTTGCTTAAAATCTGTTGACACAATTTATCACCCAGAAATGAGCAAATGAATGACGGCTAGCTGTTTCCTGAAAATATTTGTAAAAATTTAATGCCCAGTGATTATTAACCCTTTAATGGTCAAACCTAGTCAGGAAAACCCGACAAAAGGACTATTTTTAAACATTTACCGCTGGAATGAATGGTTCAATTCTTGATCCACGCATTAATGTGGAAAATTTTCAAAAATAGTCTTCTCTTGGCCTGCAACCGGACATTTTTCAAGACCACTGCAGAGGTTGGTTTTGGCAGGCTTGACCATTAAAGGGTTAACCTATAAATATATATATATACTGCATTTGACCTTTTAAAGTGGCTAATTTATCTAACAAATGCTAACACTGACCGCAGATCCATATGTAGATATAAAATCCTATATCAGTCTTTCAGAATTGTATTTTTGTGTGTAAACATATCCACATTAAACTTGGATTCCATTTTAGGTAAACAAATGGGTTGACAAAAACAGTGAAAACAACTTAAAAATAGGAACTTGGATTCAATTATGGGTAAACAAACAGAATGACATAAAAAGTGAAATAAATAAATAAATTAGTGTCAATTACTTAGCAAGAAACAAACAACTTATGCTACAATTGTGGTGACAGATACACATTCAAACAAAATCTTTTTTAAAAATGAGGGGAAAAAAAACCCCACACATTAATAAATAGCCGATGCTTAAAACTTTCAATATGCATAATTAACAAAGTAATCATTTGAAAAAAATTAAAAAATTCAAATTAATAAGTGAAATCATAACCGATTAAATGAGTTTTTAAATCATAAAATTATGCAAAGTAAACTAACTGATTCAAGACTTTTAAAACATGGTAATAGGTAGCTCACACGATTCACCACACTAATTCTTCTAAACACATTTATTGAAGTTACCCAGGCCAAAATGTTACGTCACAATAAAGCATTTAAAAAACCCATTTCATCCTCTATGTTTAATTAAACTTGTTTTTTTAAATATTTAGCATAGTCAATTTACCCGAGATGAGCAGAGTTTGTTTTGCTGATTATTTTGCAAACAATTAGAGTGAAAGTCATTACTGCCTTAGGCAGCAACAACTTTCAGTCAAATGGTTTTCAAAATATTCAGTATGTATAATATGTCTACAATGGACCTTTCCAGTTTTAGCCATGCCCCGCTCATCTGTAGCTAAGCTCCACTTACACCTCGCTTGGGTCCAGAAAACTATACACTAGGTAAGCTGATGAATATTTTGAAACTAATTTGACTGGGTTCTGTTGCTGCCTATTGCAGTGCTGTTGCTGCCTATTGCAGCAACAGCACCCAGTCAAATTAGTTTCAAAATATTCAACAGAATTGTTTATTAAATGGTAAAGTCATACAATTTGTATGTGTCAGACTATTAAGCGTTAAAGATGGACTAAATAGTCATTCTACACATCACATTAATTGATTATGACATCATATGACATCAGATGGATGGATAAACTGTAAAGGTCCATTCCAGAATAATACAGGTGAGCCAGTGTGACAAAATTATCCAGATATCATTAACCCTCGAACACTTAAGCCAAAAGTGGCTTCTACTATGGTCTTGAGAAATGTCAATGTGTAGACCAAAAGAAGACTGTTTTTGAAAATTTCCAACGGGAATGACTGGCTCGATTCGAGCCAGTCATTCCAGTGGTAAAGTTTAAAAAATAGATGTCTGCAAATGGACATTTTCAATAAGAAAATTTAAATTTTCTTGAATAAATTTGATGGTTAAAGTGTTAATTTCCTGCATTCTCAATACCTGTCATTAGTACATCTCAATCAAACACCGCATTCTCTTTAAGCTAAAAAGTTGTTAAATATTTTTGAAATTGATTTGAATGGAAACCATTATAGAGGTTCCAGTGGAATTTAGCAATGCAAGGACTTATTAGATAAGACAGCGATAAGCCTAGCTTATGGCCATGTAATACTAATGATTCAGATTTACTCATGCTATTAATAGATTCCACATACTTGTTTTCTGGCCGCGTCGTCTTAGCGGCAACATCCTGGTCTTTACTTGTTGTTTTGTGCTGTACTGGTATTTCCCGTCTTCCAGATATCGTCTCCCTGGCAACAGGTTGACCTCTCCCATGAGCTTTCAGCTCGGCAGCAGCTTTCCTCGTCTCCTCGATTTGTCTCGCTTGTTCCGCTTCCTGTTGCTTAGCAATATCAGCCTGTTGCCTGATAACATCTGCTTCCCGCTGTCGAGCTGCTTCTTCTGCTTCTCGTTGCCTAGCAACCTCTGCTTCTCGTTGTCGAGCGAGGTCCTCGGCTGCTTCTCGGAGCCTAGCATCATTATCTCTTTGTTTCTGCTCTGATAAGACTCTCTGCTGTTCCTCCTGGAAACAGGTTACCAACAGATTATAGATCACAGAATGAAGGACAATACGATAATTATATATAGAGTACAGACCCTAAATAAGCTAAATCGTTTCCAAAACAAAACCAGAAACACGTTAGTTAGTAAGTTCTGTCGAATATTTTGAATATAATTGGATTAGATCTCCCTCCCTCCCCCTCCCCCTCTCCCTCTCTCTCTCTCTCCTGTAATGACGCTGAAGAGCTAAGGTCAACCCATTAATGGTCAAGATGGTCAAAAATGCCTCTGTAGTGGTCTTAAAGGAGTACATTTTCAAAAAGAGCCTTCTCATGGGCTGCAAATGGACTTTAAGTTTCCATTTTTTTTTTTACAAATGTTTAGCATTAAAAAGGCACAAGATTTAATACTAATCAATATCAGTAATATAAATTAACTGTCTGGCTATTAAAGTTCTGCACACCATAGTATTTAACTCTGGATATGCTGAATGTTTTGAAAACAATCTGACTGAGAGTTGTTGGTGGCTAAACCACCAACAACTTTCAGTCAAATTGTTTTCAGAATATGCAGTAGGTCCAGCGTTATTGCCTATTGAAATTATTAGATGTAGTTAATAGCATCAGTGCATGCCAGTAACAATCATTATTGTATTCACCCACTAGAAGAGAGTATATTGCCTTTGGGTGGGTTCATCTGTCCGTCCATCCATCTATTCATCCATGCCTGTCCACTGTATGTTAGAAACTGTTGAGCCAACTTTGGTCAACTTTTACCACAAGCATGGGTATTCAGGTGATCACTTTATAGATGAGATGGGAAGGGCGAGGGTTTGCAATCTATGGTCTCTTGTTGACACATTAAACAAGACCAAGGTAACGATTCTCGTCCAGGATACAAAGAGGGGCATTATACTATGACTGTTTGATTTGGCATGAAAATTTGGATGATATAAGAATCCTAGTTACAAAGATAGGCCTTAGACCGAGTTACAAAGATAGGCCTTAGACTGAGTTACAAAGATAGGCCTGGTAATCCTAGTTACAGATATGCCTTAGACTGAGTTACAAAGATAGGCCTTAGACTGAGTCACAAAGATAGGCCTTAGACTGAGTCACAAGGATAGGCCTTAGACTGAGTCATAAAGATAGGCCTTAGACTGAGTCACAAAGATAGGCCTTAGACTGAGTCACAAAGATAGGCCTTAGACTGAGTCACAAAGATAGGCCTTAGACTGAGTCACAAAGATAGGCCTTACACTGAGTCACAAAGATAGGCCTTAGATTGAGTACAAAGATAGGCCTTAGACTGAGTCACAAAGATAGGCGAGTGTTTCATTTGGTATGATCATGACAAGAAGTGTTAGTTCTAAGGTAACTAATACAGTAACAGCACAGCACCTATTAGGTGTTGACTCGCAAATCAGGATTTCTTATAAATCGCCTTTTGAGGGTATATACCGCTACAATGGCGCTTGGTAACCCCAAAATTAGTGGTAGTGGGTCCCACGAAAAGCTATTCATAGTCATGAGTCCATGGTATCCTCTACACTTAGCAGAAAGGAGAAATGCTGATTGCGACCACCAGATTTCACCTTGGGACATACAGATTTCGGCTAGGGAATTCCAGGTTTCAGGGTCGCTTGTACCGCCAAACTTTAAAGGCCATGAGAGACACTAATGCAAAGGCACATTTCTTAAGACCATTATTTGACCAAGATTTTGGTCATTAAACCTTTCAACAACAAATCCCTGAAAAAGTCATTTCTTTACGATATAAAAGTTATTCTGCCTAAGGCAGAAACAGCTTCCAGTCAAATTAATCTCAAGATATTAGTTGTTTTACTACCAGAGGTAGAGTGAGATTACCAATCGGCGTGATTCATGCCTATAGGATACATGCAATGTGATTGATGGATCCAGAATTCTTCACGATCCTTGCGGAAAGCAGTTGCTTCTGTGCTGTCAGGGTCGTGGCGTGGCTTCACAATGGTTTCTGTGAATCCCGCTGGGTTGATGGAAGACTTGCTTGCTGATTCCATACTGTTGATTCTTGGAAAGAATCACGCTAAGCTTCTTTGAAATGATATAATTCTTCAAAAACTTGGTAGCGCTTATTGTTCCTGACGCGTCAGGAACAATAAGCGCTACCAAGTTTTTGAAGGATTTTAATCTCAAAATATTCATCAGTTTTCCTGTATCGTAGCCTTGAAAATGATATATGGGGAATTCATCGGCGAAAGGATCAAAAGGCTAAATTACATCACTTCTATGTATCATTTACTTAATAAATCCTCACCTGTAACCTAACCGCGGCTCGTCGTCTTTCTTCACGCTCTTCTACTTCTTCATGTTGAAGACGTATTTGTTCAGCCAGTTTCTTCCGTCTCTCGTACTCCGCTTTCTGTCTCTGTAATTCCTGTAATATATCATGCTACTATTACAATGTCTGACCGCCTAAGACCAGACTAAGAATACACAAAAATCTATCAAGTTAAATGTCTTAATCAGCCCTAGCTAGTCGAATAATTAGAAACCGAATATTCAAGCCAGAGTACTAAGCAAAGTCGCTGCATCAGAAAATCACGGACTACAATTTAGATAAAATGTTCAAATTCCAAATTTTAAGTACAATCACAAAATTTCATGAAAAATTAAACAATTTATGGGAATAACATTTTTTAAAGATGTTAACTCTTCGCTTGTGGTCCCAGTTCCCGAAAAATTTATAGCTTCTTCCGAAACATAAACTTGGTAAAATTTAATACGCATAGACACAAAGACAGCAGTCACCTCCCACTCCACACCCAACGCACACTGACACAATACAAGCACACATGTATTCGCACGCACGCACGCACGCACGCACGCACGCACGCACGCACACACACACACACACAGCCTGCATAACATTGGAGTATTTACTTTGGGCTAATACTCCGGGTTTTACCGACTATAAGCTGCATCCCTACTGAGCAGACAACTATCCCAGTTCAGATGCTGCCCTGATAATGCAGCTTAGTGTGAAGGTACTGGACCAATATCGGCACAGTACGGCCTGGGCCAGTACAGCCCGCTATTGGTCCAGTACCGGCCCAGTAACCTGGGTTATCAGGGTGACAGCACATACTGTGTCGCAAACTCAGGACATCTAGACTGGAAGCTGTCTGAGACACCACACCTTGCATACACAGACATGCTGTAACAGAACACAAGGACATCTAGACTGGACGCTGTCTGAGACACCACACCTTGCATACACAGACATGCTGTAACAGAACACACAAGGACATCTAGACTGGACGCTGTCCGAGACACCACACATTGCATACACAGACATGCTCTAACAGAACACACAAGGACATCTAGACTGGACGCTGTCTGAGACACCACACCTTGCATACACAGACATGCTGTAACAGAACACACAAGGACATCTAGACTGGAAGCTGTCTGAGACACCACACCTTGCATACACAGACATACTGTAACACACCACACAAGGACATTCTATAGGAATCGTATTTAATGCTTTAATCCTTTGCAAGATGGACAATACCAGCCTCTGCTATTGAAGAACGGCCACTTGCAAGCCAATTGAAGACTATTTTTTTGTACAAATTTACTATTGGTATGACTGTTTTGTTTATCAAGCTAGCAACTCCAGTGGGAAATTTTTCCAAAATAGTGTTCTGCTGACCAGCAAGTAGACATTTTTCAGGCGTGACCATAGAAGCCATTAACTGCTCATGATATTGACATTGGCACAGACAAATACTACACTTCAAGACACACACTGCATGTAACTAAAATGTAATTACAGGTAGCTGAATTGAAATAAACAAAGCAAGTCACAAAAACTGAACGTCAGAGAGAATCCAATAGCAGAGAACAACATTAACCTAAGCTTATAAATGGCAGAGATACAAATTCACTTTATTTACACTCGGGCCCTTGAGACAGACAGACAGGCAGGCAGGCACCTTGTACATTGTATGTACAAGGTATCTGGTCACTTGCTGGTTGATGCCAGGAGTGGCTGCGCTGGTTTGGTTGTGCTGCGCATTTGGACACCTGATTTGTGATTAGAAATGGCACAGAATCTGGGTAGCGGGAACCAGTATTGTGCATTCCAATGATTAAAAGTGGCTGCTGAGTGGTCGGTCCAAAGAACCCATGCGCAGAGGGCTATACCCCATATGTATGGCCATCTGCTCAACATACAATAGGTCAGGTTTATGACAGGGAAGATCTAAACGTGACGAGTGTACTGAGCAAGCCACGTCCTCATTTTGTGTTGTCAAGAGGAGGGCAGGTATGCTGGATTTTGAGGTGGTAGGAGTGGAGCGGGGAGTTTTTTGGTGGGAAAGGTAGATTTACTTAGGTGGCAATTTCAGAGGGTGTGATTCACGTTTGTCTCGCATTTCATTGCAATGTGCTTGGAGATACATCAGAGGTCGCGGTATTGGAGAAGAATGGAGGTCGTGGTTGGATTTGGAGTTGTGGTGTATGACATCATATAGCTTATGTGGCATCACGCCAAGTAGAGAACCTGGCGTCATAGTTGTGGCGTCAAGCATGGCGATCTATTAAGTGGGACTATGTTATCTAGAGCAAGACAGAGGAGCCTATATATGATCAACTAATTAGGGGAAAAGACGTTTGATAACAAGGTGATGGATTCAAAGAAGCGGTCCTATGTCGTGATAATGGACCTTTCCAGTTTTAGCTATGCCCGCCCATCACTAGCTAAGCTCCACCCACACCTCGCCGTGTTGGGATTGATCGATCCCCGAATGCCCTAGCCATCAATTTCCTGAAAACTATACAGGGAAGCTGTCGAATATTTTGTAACTAATTTGACAGGGTGCTGTTGCTGCCTATGGCCTCCTTTCATTGGCCTTCAAGCCTTGGCATCTAGGTGTTTGCATAATGACTGTTAGATCCCGCCCAGGTTCTGGACCGTTTCCCATTTTAAGGATGGTCTGGTCACCTTGCGGTGGCTGGTATGGCACTCTGATGGTGAAGGGTGCTGATGGGCGTCCCTGCTCCAGAGGGGAGGAACATCTTCACCTGTCTTAATGTTCACCATACAAGCCATAGCCTATGGTGCCCATGTATTCTTCTGGCATGCGCAAGGCTCAGCATGCTATTGATGTCACTGGACACCCGAGTGCCGGTAGGCAGGTCTCGTCTTTATTGCTCAGAAGGAATCTTCTGGGTAGCTACCCTCGGCCGAAATGAACTGCTTTTGCCAACTGGGATGACTGACCGCGATCCATTCGTGTTCGGACGGGTGTTGCGGTCACTGACTGATGATGCACCAGTATCCATATTAGTCGCCTCAAGTGTCAAGAATTGTGGCAATGGTGTTCACTGACCTCAGCGAGTGCCGAGAGATTGCATGGTAAGAACTGCTATGGTTTCAAGAACAGGTTGGTTCAGATTTGAATTGAAGGATAACAACAACACAGAGCTTGAAGAGGCTCTAGAAAGAATCTTACAAAGTTCTATCGCCATACACATACATGTAGTTTAGAGTGTAACTCAAGGTACAGTACGCTGCAAAAATAACTTACGAAAAACACATTTTTTAATGCGCCAAAAAGGAAAACAAAAACGCGCCCATTTTTCAACGTGTAGTAAAACAAAATGCTATATAGAACGCGTTGTCTAGACATTTTCTGACGGGCCTAAACTTGTTTTGATGCGTCGGATTTGTCTTGAACCATTTATTTTTTTCTGACGAACCTACTGAAACCTTTAAACGCGCTAATAATTTTTAATTTAGGAGGTGCTATATATTTGATGCGTGTTTTAAAATGTTACACGCCGGAAATACAATGACACAAACTATTTATCTTGCGTGTGGTCGTCCAGGCATTTACTACTAGTGGAGATCTCCGCACACATGTAATTCCTTCTCCTTACAACCCAAACGTAATGCATATGCGATATCGCGGTGAGCGCAGTTTGGCTAGTACGAAAATGCAATTTAAATATTAATACACTATATCGGGGACGTTTGGGAATTCCCCGATGAAGTGTGATCTGAACCTATATGATTGCTTTCGCAGTTTCTTTTTTATAAACAACCAAAGCACCGGGATGTACCGAATAGCGAGATCGCTAAACAATTACGAAAACATGGTTTAAAATGCAAATACAATGTACCATATATTCAGACAAAGGAAATTCCCGGAAAATCAGTAAACAACAAATAAATATCTAAGTTAATAGCGCACTCGTAAGCCTCACATGCCGTTTTATTCCAGGAAATGTGCTACAGGTATTAGAAGTGAATGTATGGAATTGTATATGACTGTGAAATTTAATGATAATTTAATATTTAGTAATAGGTTTTGGAGTATTTCTTATATGTGGAGTAGACATAATTAGGCTGTGTCACGTTAACGACAGTTTTGAAAATTGCAAATTTGAGATCAGAATACCCAAAAACACATAAATCCAATATGGCCACCAAACATGCTATATTTTGATTAGCTCACGGCGGCCATGTTTTTTGACGGATCAACTTCTCTTGAACAAACTTTAATGGCCCTTAGGCCCTAATCATATCTGCCAAATTTCGGCCCGATCTCTTCAGCGCTTCTGGAGAATAAGTCATTTTCACTACAACTAGGTCAACCAAGATGGTCGCCGAACCATTTGACCAATCAAGTTCCTTTGCCATAAATCATATTTCATTAGGTTTGCATCAATCCCCCAAGCCATTTCGGAGATTTTTGAAGACGTTTCCTAAAATCGGACTAAATCCAAGATGGCCGCCGGACAAATTGGCTGATCCGGTTCATTTGAACAAACTTAGATCTCTATCCCCTATGAATGCTTTCTCCCAAATATAATTGAAATCGGTCCAGTGGTTCTTGAGAAGAAGTCGTTTAAAGAATTCCCCATTACTTTACTATGGGCCCCATTGCTTTACTATGGCAGCCTTTGGCGGGAAAACAAACCAAGATGGCAGCCAAAGCGTTTATCCGACAGTCTCGAAAGTGGCATATTTGAACTCGACACACTGATAAGCAAATATAAAGTAATTTTCGCCATCAAAATACATCAAATACGAAAAAGCTAATATGACCTAGAAACGCTGAATTTTGATTGGTTGATGGTGGCCATGTTTTTTAAACTTCCCTTGAACAAACGCTTGGTTCCTAAGCATATTTACCAAATTTCAGCTCTATCCCTTCAGCGGTTCGGGAGAAGTCGTTTTCGTGAAAACTAGGTCATCCAAGATGGCCACCAAGCAAATTGGCCAATCAGGTTGCCTTGAACAAACTTGGGTCTACCGCTGCCACAGATGTGTTATGAGTTTTGAATCAATTCCTCCAGCGGTTTCGGAGATTTTTTAGTGTTTCTAAAAATCAGCCATTTTGGCCGACGGCCATCTTGGATTTTGACCGATCCGCTTCGTTTGAACAAACTTAGATCTCTATGCCTTATGAATGCTTCCTCCAAAATATAATTGAAATTGGCCCAGTGGTTCTTGAGAAGAAGTCGTTTAAAGAATTCCCCATTGCTTTACTATGGGCCCATTGCTTTACTATGGGAGCGTATGGCGGGAAAACAAACCAAGATGGCAGACAAACCGTTTATCCAATAGTTTCGACAGTGGCATATTTGAACTCCCTACACTGACAAGCATATATAAAGCAATTTTCACCATCAAAATACATCAAATACGAAAAAGCCATTATGACCAACGCTAAATTTTGATTGGTTGATGGTGCCCATGTTTTTTAACGTACACTTCCCTTGAACAAAATTAAATGGACAATGCATGGTCCCTAAGCATATTTACAAAATTTCAGACCTATCCCTTCAGCGGTTCGGGAGAAGTTATTTTCGCGAAAACTAGGTCATCCAAGATGGCCGTCAGGCAAATAGGCTAGTCAGGTTGCCTTGAACAAACTTGGGTCTACCGTTGCAATAGATGATGTGTTATGAGTTTTGAATCAATTACTCCAGCGGTTTCGGAGAAGATTTTTTAGTGTTTCTAAAAATCAGCTATTTTGGCCGGCAACCATCTTGGATTTTGGCCGATCGGCTTCATTTGAACAAACTTGAATCTCTATGCCCTAGGGATGCTTCCTGCCAAATATAACTGAAATCGGCCCACTGGTTCTTGAGAAGTCGTTTTAAAGGAAAAGTTGATGGACGGACAGACGACGGACGGACACACGACGGACGGTCGCCACGACATAAGCTCAGGCCAGGTGAGCTAATAATTAATACGCGAAAGCGATGACGGTAACAGCCTGAATTATACTCGTCAAGAAAATTTACGCTAGCCACTGAACATTTAAACATGCCTAAATAGTTTGAACTCGTTTAAATCTTCTTTTCCTAACACATTGAAATCTTATAATTGACGCCGCGCGGCAACTGTCCTGGTTTGTTTGGCTTCTTTTTGGCGCTATGGTCCAGGTTTTTTTCGCATTTTCTAGTAAAGTTATTTTTGCGGCGTACTGTATGAAGTGTTGAAGCCTGTCTGGACTCCTATTATAGTCATGGATGAGGGAACCTGGTCCGGGTCCTGGTGCCTCCATGAGGCGGTGAGTGGATACCAGCACCTAGTCACGCTAACAGTATCTACTCACCAGTATTCAGGCATTTAATCTCGGTATCAGGTACATGGTGATCCCACCTTCATTGTCCATTATGTGGGCACCTGGGGTACTGAATAGCTGGGTGATTACTGGTAGCTAGTGATAAGGAAAGGGCACCTTGTATGTGTAAGATGCCAGGACAATAGATGAGTGGTGCCACGAGTGGCTGCAGTGATTTGCTTGTGCTGTGCAGCCGGACACCTGATCTGTGCTGGAAGGACACTTGAACTGCGCTTAGGCTGCACAGAATGAATGAATGAATGAATGAATGAATGAATGAATGAATGAAGAGGTATATAGAGCATGATTGGATACACACACAACACATATTAGACAGATAGGAGGTACAGATGTGAAAAAATGAACATTGGTGATTGATGAGAAGCCAAGAAGATAGGCAAACATCTGGCCACTGAAAGAGAGATTAAGTGTTTAATGGTCAGGACCAGTCAAGGATATCAAAATGTTTGATTAGTAAATGTTCATTTGCATGACTACCTTTGAAAACATAAGACTCGAATGACTGGCTTTATTATCGAGCCAGTCGTTCCTGTGATAAATTTTCAAAATTGTCTTCTCGATGTCTGCAAATTGAAATTTCTCCAGCGCATTGCGGAGGCCAGTATTGTCTGACTTGACCATTAAAGGTTTAAGAGACAAGTGTCAGGTTAAAGAGCAATTTAATAGCCAAAAAAAACCTGATCGATTTCTAGCTTTGCGACACCCGTGTTAAGCTAAGCTCCGCCCACTTTTTTACATGTTCAAATCGATTTGAAACTTTAAAACCTGAATTACAGGAATGTAAATTTCAAGGTATCTATTCAGGTACCAAGCTGTTGAATATTTTGAAACTAATTTGAGTGGGGGTGGTAGTGCTGCTGTCTATATGACAGCGACAGTTCTCAGAGAAATTTGTTTCAAAATATTCAACAGAATTTTTTATTAAAGTGTACATTCCTCAGACATACAAGTTGTACACATTCGAAACATACTACTCGAGTTTCGTGATGGAGCTACGTCATTTTGATTGTGACATCAGCTAAAATGTGACATATTTTAATTGACATCATATACGTGAGTGACAGAACGGAACAGTTCATTATACATGTAGCTAACTGTCTCGGTGCTGCAAACCACTAAACAATAATTTCAATTAGGAATAACTCTGGATCTGCTGAATATTTTGAAAACAATTTGACTGAAGCTTGTTGGGGGCATAGCCACCAACATCCTTCAGTCAAATTGTTTTAAAAATATTTAGTAGGTCCAGAGATATAACCGCTGGACTAGCTGCAAATCATCTACAAAAACTCAGCAGCCAGACGGTTAAAAGCAAAAAGAGAGATCACAAGACAGATAGACACACAGAGAAATAAATGTTCCGTCTTGATTACATTCATTAACCCTTACCACTCTGATGTCAAAATTGTACATTTTCACAAATTAAATTAAACGATGAACTGGTGTACATTTTTCAACAAATTTGGTGGAAGATGGTGCTGGTCCACCAAAATTGTTGAAAAATGTACACCAGTTGCTTTGCTATTGATACAATAAAAGATAGAATATTGACATTAGAGTGGTCAGGGTTAACCCTTTTATAGCAGTCAGACAAAACTAGACCCTGCAGTGGTCATGCGTGAATGTTGATTTGCAGACCAAGACTAGTTTTGAAAATTTACCACTGAAATGATTATTCTATCGGTAAACTGTCAAAAATAGTCTTATCTTGGCCAGAAAATGGACATTCAATGAGCAAATATTTAGATTTTCTTTATCAAATCTGGTCATTAAAGTGTTAAGTGGATCCATCAAGTGATGCGGGTGATGCATGCCAGCTAGAAGATGCATTGAACTTACAAATATTCAACAATGATGCTGCAAATACCTACATGTATTTTACAAACATGTGCTTTCAAACCCTTATTTCATAATTGGTACATTCCACGGGGGAGGCATTGACTCTATCGAGATCTTGATGCAGGAGTGACGGGAATATGATAATCCTGGTGTGCAGTGACGGTGCTTGTGAACAGTTCTGGCTTGAACATTCGGTTATTTTCAAATTTTACCATAGCAAGGTTTGCTCGAACATCTAGCTATTAGTGATGCTGCTGTTCAACATCTAACATCCTTACATGTCCAATGTAATTGAAACAACGGACCATTTTAACCCTTTAATGGCCATGCGGGCCAAAACTGCCCTCTGTTATGGTCTTCTGGAATGTACATTTACAGGCCAAGAGAATACAATTTTGAAAATTTATGAACGAAATCACTTGCTCAATAATCGAGCCAATCATTTCAGCGATAAATATTAAAAATTGTATTCTCTTGGCCTGTGAATGGACATTCAATAGGCAGATAGTTAAATCTTCTTGACCAAATTCGCCAATTAACCCTTTAATGCTTATGCCGGCCAAAATCGGCCCCTGTCATGGTCTTGTGGAATGTCCATTTACAGGCCAAGAAAATACAATTTTTGAAAATTTACGACTGGAATGACTGGCTCCATAACCGAGCAAGTCATTCCTGTAGTTAATTTTCAAAAATTGTACACTTTTAGCCTATAAACTGACATTCAATAGGCAGATATTTAAATTTTCTTGACCAAATTTGACCCTTAAAGGGTTAAAGGGTTAAAAATAATGACATTTGTATGAAATTCTATTTGCTGAAAAGGAAAGTCATCATCATTAATAACACACTAATAAATCACATCACAATTATTTAATTGTCAAATTTAAACTAATCACTAAACATTAATCTAATTATTTATGCAAACTATCACACCATGGCACAATCA
This sequence comes from Chaetoderma sp. LZ-2023a, assembly GCA_034401795.1. Lineage (NCBI taxonomy): Eukaryota > Metazoa > Mollusca > Caudofoveata > Chaetodermatida > Chaetodermatidae > Chaetoderma > Chaetoderma sp. LZ-2023a. The sequence goes on from CM067368.1 coordinate 4,618,618, forward strand.
GAACATCTCAAATACATAACTCACGATTAATATTTAATAATGAATAACAATAACTTCACAATATAAATACACTACATAATTTAAATATTTAAATTATTTCTGTAAAAGTGCAAAATTCTATTTCAAACTCTGCAACATTCATGTGATTATACTGTCAGTCATAACAACAATGCACCGCATAATTACTAGAGTAACCATATAACACTCAAATTAACCAAAATTTCTTTTCAGGTGTTCTTGAAAAATGTCTATTTCGGGACCAAGATTATTTTTGAAAATTTACTACTGGAATGATTGGCTCAATAACCGAGCCAGGCATTCCAGCTGTAAATTTTCAAAAATAATCTTCTCTTGGTCCCCAAATAGACATTTTCTAAGATGAAATTTGAGGATTAAATGGTTAAATACTATCTACAGTGAATCCCACACACAGATCTTCAACAGTACTATGAGGTCATTATCACACACACAAAATATAATCACGGTGCATCGTAGGTAGTCACTCGTCTACGTATATTGTTACGACATAGCGTGTGATAGTATTTTATTAATTAATATTCATGCACGTTATTTAGCAGATATTGTAGTTTTGTTGGATTTTTAATCTGGTGGCCATTATGCTATCATTGTAAGTGATGCAAACTACTACTTACGAAATAAAAGTAAAGAACTACGCATAACAAAACTGGAAAAGAGCGGTAAAGGCGGAGGTACTTTTGTGACAAAAATGTGAATTTTAGGAAAATTTTTATCTGTAATGTTTTAAAAATTTTATTACAGTATTCAAAAGAGGTCAAAGATAATAACCATCTGACTGACTTCGTAGATATTAAAATGAAATACTTTGCGGTAAGTAGTTTCATAGATGAATACAGTTTGAGAGTTTCTGACCTAATCGTACTGTCGCAAATCTCTGCATGGGAAGTAATACCACAGCTATGGCTACCACTATTCCTATGTACCTGCATTCACACAGCATTTCCTGCAATACACGAAGGGATGTGGAACAAATGGTCGTATTTTCTACTATTTGAAGATATATCAAATAAATTTAATGATTTCCAGCCAGGCCAAAACCGGCCTCCGCAGCAATCTTGAGGAATGTCAATTTACAGGCCAACAGAAAACTGTCTGTGAAAATGTATCACCTGAATAACTAGCTCGTTCACCGAGCAATGTATACAAGCGATAAATTATCAGTCTTCTCTTGGCCTGCAAATGGACATTCCTCAGGACCATTGTATGCAGGTGCCGATTTTGGCCAGCTTGACTATTGTTTATGAGATTTTGAGAACTGGCAAGGTGTTTGTAACTTTCCTAATGGTCAATTTCCTAGTTTAATCCGATGGTGACTGCATCAGTGCAGAACAGCTGCAGCTAACGAGTCACACGATGACAATGACAAGAATGCGGGGAACAAAAGTCAAGATACTGTATGCAGAGATGCCGAAAAGCGACACTCAATATCTGAGATGATTTTGTCCTTCAAACAACAAATATTTGTTGATCAGAAGAGGAATTCTAACACCAGATAGTTCTATGCGAGTGAAATCAATCGAAATTGATCTGTATAAAATTTTCATGAATTTAGATGAAACAGTCTATTGCTTGTTTAATAAAAGAGGGATTGATTTCTTGATATGCCCCGTGAATTTGTTCAAGAAAATTTCAATTTTCTCATAGAAAATGTCTGTTTGCAGAGCAAGAGAAGACTATTTTCAAAAATAGCGTTTTCTTGGTCTGCATATGGACATTTCTCAAGACCACCTGCTGAAGCCGTTGTTGGCCGGCTTCAGGGTTAGGCTTCATCCTCTTTTTAAGTGTGTTGGAATCAATTTGAAACTTAAATTTTCTAAAATTTAAAATTCATCATAACTATATAGGTACTCTGTTAAATATTTTGAAAAAATGTGTGTGTGCATGCGTGCGTGCGTGTGTGTTTTGCTGTCCCAGTAAAATTAGTTTCAAAATATTCAATATGTAAATTCAATAAAGACATATGATTCACACACTTCGTGAGACTTTTCAATTTTCTGACAGCGCTATCAGCAGTTTTGAGTGTGACGTTAGCTATCCTGTGTCTTATTTGGTTATGATGTCAGATACTTGAGTGACTTATCACATCCCTCCACTACTATGTGACTTATGAACCAGTTTGTGAAAGCTTCATGTTTAAGTGTGGAAAAGGTTTATTAACTTACATATAACTCATTCATCAATGCCGACTAATTTAGACAACTATAAATCCTTTAAACTCTAGGAAATATTCTGCAGAATGAATTGAAACGAATTCCTGATCCTGACCAACACAGATCAACAGGTTCCAGTTAAATTATTCTCAAAATATTCCCCAGTTTTGTTTTGTGGATGGAATTCAGCATTGCCATTGTTTGCACAGCCTAATGACATCCATGAATGCAAGCAGGAAATGCTGGTGTCTATGAACAGGTACATAAACCAGGAACATTTTTGAGTAAAAAAAAAATGTTTTAGACTAACCCGTGTAAATTCATCCTCATCGTTAAGTGGATGATGGCTCATCTCAGGCTCTGGTTCTTCATAAGATGTGGCCAGAGATGGAGGTATGGAGGCGTAGGAACCCATAGAGAGGGGCATCACAGACACGCTTTGAGGAGCGGACACGAGCGAGTAGTCTTGAGGATGGGTAATGGCGGATGGTGAACTATCTGACTGACTTAACCATTGTTGTTGTTGTGCATGGTCATATGTGTAATTTGGGTCTGATGAGTATGATGGTGAACAAGGTGATGATGGGTAAGATTGGGGCTGATTAGAAGCTATCATGCTAGGGCTGTGAGAGGTAGTTAGTGACGGTGTAGGAGATGCACGGTAACTGCTATGATGCGATGTTAGTGAGGGAGTAGGTGAGCCACGGTAACTGCTCGCCGGAGACTGGTTGACAGGGATGATGGTCGTGTAGTTTGGAGCCGCGGCCATTGAGCCAGAATATGGCGATGTCCGTGGTGGATACTGCGGGAGTGGCGGTGGAGTCAGACCTCGTGCTTGATGGGCTGGTGAAATTTGTTGCGTTTGATGACTTGGATATTCTTGTTGTTGTTGTTGTTGCGACATTTGTTGAATCAATGGTGATATTTGTTGTGCACTGACAGGCTGTCTGTCAGAGTAGAGGTAGTGCTGTTGTCCAGCGCGTGACATATCGGTGGACTGCTGTATCACGGCTGTATTGTACTGGTCATATCTTTGAGATGGTGGTGATTGTACATATGGGCCATTCTGTATATGTTGTAATCTTTGATAGTTGGTCTGTGAGGTAGGGTCAGGTGGTATATGATGGTGTGTAGGTGAAGGTGTATGAGACTGTGTTGATGCGGGAGACGGTGACCGCCGCGACACTGGGGAATCATGAACGGGGTGGTAGCCATTATAACGGACATGCTGGTATGTTAAATGATTAGGTGTGGCTTGAGGGGATGGTGGGGCTGTGTGTGAATACTTTGGCAGAGAATTATCGTTATTTTCTACTAGTTTAGAGGAGAAGTATGGATTGTTGTGTTGTGACTGATTATATTGGTCTGAATACGGATATTGTTGTGAAGGAGCAGAATACGACTGTTGTGGGGATGGTGAGATGGTATTGTTAGGTGATGTAGGAGCGGAGTTAGGCGGCTCAGCAATTCTGCCGAGCGATGAATGATAAGCTTCTCCGGGATGTCTGTGATAGCGAGCGTCGAGAGCGAGCCTTCGGTGAGGCATAGCCACACTACCAGTGCCACTACCACGGTGTCTGGCCTGATGATCATCACGCATGGCATCGCCGCCCTTAAATGTGAGAGAGTTCTCATCATCTATACGATCGTTGTTAATGACCTGTGGGTTGGGTAGTAGGAAAACAAATGACAGAAAAATCAAAAACAACAAAAGGCATAATAATGAAACCATGGCAGCAACAACATCAAATGCAACACAATGCAACAAAATTCAAAACATCAAAAATCATCAAAGAGATTATGTCAATAGTATATTAAATAATTGCATTCTTCAATTAATTTAATTATTCAAATTTAAATCTCTTATCATAGCGACATTCTGTGTTAGTATTAGTTTATTGTTAATTCATTGTTATGCTAATTAGCCTCAACTTTTCATTGTTAGTTACTGTTACCCATGTCCGCCTGAATAACTTGTTTCTGGGAATTAAAGTGGAAAACAGTTGAATATTTTGAAAATAGTTTGGCAAGAAGTTATTTTAATCACAAACTTTATGACAAATTTTCTTTTCAAAACATTCATCAGGATGTGACTAACAATGTATATGTTAATAACTTATTAACCGACCGCCTGCTAAATTTCTGTAGATTACATTTTTCATGGGGTTTTACTCTGCATATGCTGAACATTTTGAAACCAATTTGACTGAAAGTTGTTGGAAGCTAAGCCACCAACAACTTTCAGTCAAATTGTTTTCAAAATATTCAGCAGGTCCAGAGCTATTGCCCACTGAAATTGTTGTCCGGTGGCTTGCGGAAGTCCGATAGTTAGGCCATTACAGGCTGACGAGGGCAAAATCGTGCATTAGAATTGGAATTAGGATTGATATTTAGTCGATGGTGTTAATCGATCATGAACAATATTAGATATTGAACATATGCATGATGCAAGTGTATAGAAGCGCCCCCTAGCAAGACTAAAACCAGCAAGCAATAAGGAGATGGTTGAACATGCACAAACAGATGGACACACATGCATGTACACACAGATTAAACACTATTATTTAACCCTATAATGGTCAAGCCATAAAAAAAACCAGTTTCTTCTGTATCGGTCATGAGGAATTTCCATTTGCAGGCCAAAATAAGCATCTTTTTGAAAATTCTTAACACTAGAATGTCTGGCTCGATAACCGAGTCATTCTAGTGGTAAATTTTCAAAAGCAGACTCCTCCTGGCTGGTAAACGGACATTCAATAAGAAAACATTCTACTTTTCTTGACCAGCATTGACCATTAAATGGCTAAGATGTATGATTGTATTTCGTTGAACAATTTGAAATTAATTCATCGTGAAGATAAATTAATTTACCTTAAATGACATTACTTGGGAAATATTTATTAGCTTTTCCACATGTATAAATATTGCCTTGGGAAGACGATACTTGGAGATCTAGGAGAGGAAAGAATGAAAATATGAAGCTAAAAACTTATTGCCAACGAACGAGTCATTAGGTTCAAAGCCATCCTTTAACTGTCTGCCTACTGTATTTCTCTAGGTATGCCAACTATTTTGAAAACAATTCGACTGAAAATTGTTGGTGGGCCAAATTCAGAATTCAGGGTGAGTGCTGTTAGTGAATGTATGAAATACGTAAACAAATGGAAGAAGATACATATCTTGTTAGCTTATTTTGGATACCCTCAAGATTTATATGTAATTTTAAGCTACCATTTCAGTTTTATTGCTTAAATCAAGAGCACTTAAAAAACCCATTACATATGACATATAAATCCTATAACGTGATGTATGCTACATCTGAGCTTATCACAATCCTATCACTTAACCCTTTAAACACTTTAATTTGCTCAAGAAAGTTTCAATCTTCTCATAGAAAATGTCCATTTGCAGACCAAGAGAAGACTATTTTTGAAAATTTACCACTGGAGTGACAGCGGTAAATTTTCAAAAATTGTTTTCTCTTGGTCTGCAAATGTGCATTTTCCCAGACCACTGGAGAAGCCATTTTTGGATTGTAACCAAATTTTACACTGTCTGAACTCCTACACCACACTGCATCCACCCGCCCAACACCCACATCCCAGCTTAAGCGTACCTCAAGGGGATAGCAAGACTATCGTACGGTGACTAACTGCTTGCTTTTATGATAACCGGTATAAAGTATTTACCAATACATGAAATATGACCAATATACTATTTAAATAGATTATAATAAGCCAGTCTAAAATTAACGAATAACAATTATTGTAAAATAAAATAGAATATGCGATGAAATGAGAAAATAAGCGGTTTGTATAATTCAGATAACAATATTGACAAGAACAAATAATAAGCGTGCAGACTTTGACATGACAAATCATTAGTAAGAACACGGTCATGCATGTTAAATATATAGACCCACAGGTCAGTCTATGAAAGCTATCTATCTTTACATACGATGTCAGGCTCTCGCGCGAACGCTCATGTACGAAGTTATGTTGATGATGATGGAGGAAAGGTGGGGGGGGGGAGGGGAAGTTAGAGAATGACAGTTGTGCATTTCCATCAATCTTTGTTGTCTGATATTTAACTTGGATACTAAATTAATTTATCAATGATGGCCAACGTTGATCAAGATGAATTAATATTGCCCATTTATAGACAAAGAGAATAATTTAGAAACATTACCAATGGAATGACAGGCGTAGTATTTTTGGCCGGCTTTAGCGCTAAAGGGTTAACTGTTTAACTCATTTCAGCCAAAAACAGCTTCTGCAGTGGTCTTCAGAAATGTCCATTTCCTGAGCAAGAGATTATTTTTGAAAATTTACCACTGGAATGAGTGGTAAATTTCAAAAATAGTCTTCTTTTGGTAGGCACATTGAATTTTCTATGAGAAAATTGAAATCTTGAACAAATTCATGTGTTAACCCTTACCACTCTGATGTCAATATTCTATCTGTCAATGTGCTAATAGCAAAGAAACCAGTGTACATTTTTCAACAATTTTGGTGGACGATGTTGCTGTCTACGACAGCAGCATCATCTTCAAAATTTGTTGGAAAATTAACAGTTCATCTTTTAATTTATTTTGAAAATTTCAAATTTTGACATCAGAGTGGTAAGGGCTAAAGGGCTACAGTAGTACTGCGTTTCTGGAAAAGCACAAACATGTCCGAATGAGGTATTAGTTATGATCTTGAAACAACAATGTTGATCTAATGTCATGTGACTGATGCTATACTTGATGGTATGAAAGCCAGGTGAGCAAATTATCCAGGTAAGCTAATTATCAAGGTGAGCCATGAGGCAGAGTGGACGATGCTCTACATGACGGATGTTGAATGAAAACAAAACCAATCCTACTCAATACAGTTCAGGGATGTCCGGGTCAATCTCATTCTAAATGAACATTTCGTAGAATCACCATCATAACATAACCCGTTAGTAGACTCTACGACAAACTATACGTGTTAGCGGTCAATCGGATTAGTGGTCAAACTAGTTAGCGGTCAATCGGCTTCACGCAGTGCAACAAATGATTCCGAATGCAAGTCCTAATAACATGTTCAATATTTTGACTAGAATTTCACTGGAAGCTGTTAGAATTACACTCCAGTTAAATTAGTCTCAAAATATTAAACAGATTTTCTGAAATGTTGCTTTTAGAATTAGATATTACGGTGATAGAGTTCTCTCAACGGTGCCTAAAGTGTCTGGACTACTGCTGCTGCTACTACTACCACTACTACTACTGCTGCTGTGGCTACTACCACTACTGCTGCTGCTACTACTACTATTACTGCCGCTAATAAGCACTGCTGCTAATCATTTCGCCGAAAAATGTCCTGTATCTCAATCTCGGGGCAAATAAACAGGAAACCTGTTGAATATTTTGAAATTATTATGACTGGATGCCATTGTTGCCTTAGGCAGCAATGGTCACCACTCATATTAATTTCAAAATATTCAACAGAATATGATATACATGTGATTCGTAAAGAAGATTGACTTTTTCAGGGATTTTTCAGTGAAACATTAATACCATTGCTCTTATAAAGGGTACGTGGTAGGTAGTAATGTTCACTGCAGGTGCGTCCCCTTACATGGAGAATTAATGTCTGCCATGTCAGGGGCCAGTTTCACAAAAGTGTGTAAGTTGCACCCTGTCACAAAGTAGAAAAAGGACCAATCAGAATGCTTCATTTGATATTTACGCCATACTTAACCCTTTAACGGTCATACCAGACAAAAACCGGTTTCTTATTGTCTTGTGGTATATCCATTTACAGGCTAAGAGAATACAATTTTTTTTAATTTACCACTGGAATGACTGGCTGGCTAACCGAGTCAGTCATTCCAGTGATAACTGTTCAAAAATTGTATTCTCTTGGCCTGTAAATGGAAATTCAATAGGTAGATATTTAGTTTCTTGACCAAATTTGACCATTAAAAGGCTAAGATGCGCAATGTACTTAAGTAGCCTTTGTGAAACTGGCCCCTGTATTCTAATTAGTAGAACAAAATAGCTAGGTTACTCAGTAATAAACTCCTACACAAAATGCTGATATTATATTATTATGTGTATAATTCTGTAGGTGTTAATGCACAGACTTATCTTTGCCAATCTACCTTGGCCCGAGATGAGTGAGCATTAGAGGGATGTAATGACCTTTGACCCCGTGTAGATTGAGAGAGAATAATCAATCATTCTCATTAGTCAAAGGCTCCAAGCACAAGACTGATTGACTACTGCCTGAGATTATGAATGGCCATGAATGAGTAACAATAGATGAAAGCCTTCACCAGAGTGCACCGATGACTGGTGATTAATGAATTAGCAATATGCATGCAGACATGCACGCGCACAAGCACACACACACACGCCCACTTCTACACACGAACACATATGCATATGAAGATACATACTTTATAAAACTTAATACAATTAATGATGTTTTTAGGTATGAACAAAGTACGAATGTTATGCATTATTGAGTTAATTTTTTTAACCATTAATTACTCTTTTTGAAAATTTGCCACTGGAATGACTGGCTCAGTGATGCAGCCAGTCATTCCTGTTGTAAATTTAAATGTGAAACAGGTAGTAATAAACATCATTTTCTTTCTCGAGGCAAGTGAAAAATTACTGTATTACAGTAGATTTCACAGATTCTTCAATAATAATAATAATAATAATAATGATTATGATGATAAGAAGTGTCTCAAAAATAAGCAACAAATCGTAAGCCTATGATGCGTAAAAGCGAGAAAGTTGCCAAAAGAAAATTAAATCCACACAATACGGAGATGATGCAAATCACTCGCGGTGTCAGCAAGATGGAAGACGATGGGCCGTGACATTTTCTAGCAACAAAACACGAATAGACACACACAGACATACACGTATAGCATAATAGCCATCACCGAGAATATTATTAGCAAATGGATGAGTCGTCAACTACATGCTATCTATTGGCCATTTACCGGTCAAGCCGGCTGAAGTAAGCTTCTGTAGTGGAATTGAGAAATGTCGATTTTCAGGCCAAGAGAAGACCATTCTTGAAAATTTACCACTGCAATGGCTTGCTCGATAACCAAGCCAGGCACTCCGGTGGCAAATTTTCAAAAAAGATTTTTTCTCGGTCTGCAAACAAACATTTTTAATGAGGAAAATGAGACTTTCTTGATAAAATTTGACCAGTAAATGGTAAAGCCTTTACTGGTCAATCCAGCCAAAACCAGCCTCTGCAGTGGTCTTGAGGAATGGCTATTTGCAGGCCAACAGAAGACAATTTTTTTAAATTTAACACTGGAATTCAGTCATTACAGTGGGAAATTTCCAAAAAAAGTCCTCTTGTCCTGCAAATGGACATTCAGTAAGCAAATATTGAGATTTTCTTGACCACATTTGACCAGTAAAGGGTTATTTGAAAGGCAGATTACCAGGAAAACAGAACTGTAACCCAAAGATGCAAAACTACCTCTTTATTTCATTCCTTACGGCTGACCATTTCTCTGGGTAATCTTGCCTAGATATTTAATCATGAGGGAGGTCTATTCAACTCTATAAACCCGGAATGGGATCTTAAAGGTGATATATAAGAAATATTCTCTTGAAAATTTTGAAATTAATTTAACCTTGAAGGTGTCGCTACTTTAGGCAACCACAGCATTATGCAGTCAAATTAAATTCAAATTATTCAACAGGTTACTGGCATGGTTTTCTTACGAGATACAGAGTTGAAATGTGTAGATGTTAATTATAATTATTATTTCAAATATAGTTTTAATATCTTTTACCCGTTGTCACATTAAAATTTTTAAATTTAAATTTAAAAGGTTCCTGCTGAATACAGAATTACATGTCTTAACACACAGCTTAACAGTACAGCTAAAAAATAACTTAAAATATTTTCAAAAAATAAAATGTACAGTTGAATATTTTGAACATAACTGGATTTGAAGTCATTGCTGCCCAAAGCAGCAATGACTTCAAATCCAATTATGTTCAATGTATTCAACAACAGAATATTTCGTACACCGTGTTCAAAATTGTACCAACATGTTTATGTTTTTGTTTTAGAAACATTTGAAAATTATTCATTAGCAGTACTGTATGCATTAACGTCCATTAATCAGATGGCCGCGCATATATCCCTTTAATCCTTCCATGCCAGAAATGACACATTCACTGTATGGAATATACTGTTGAATATTTTGAAAATAATTCGACTGGGGACCGTCAATGCCTATGGCAGCAACAGGTACCAGTTGAATTAGTTTCAGAATATTTTTACAGTTTTCTTTAAAACACTGGCATTTTTCTTTACCAAGCTTGACTATTAAATGGTTATTCTTAATGGTGGTGAAAACTCCTGTTGACCTTGACAGCAACAACTTTAAGGAAAATTATTTCCAATCCGTCTGACGGCTGCAACCCATCCAAACAATAATTTCAATGAGCAATAACTCTGGACCTGCTGAATATTTTTAAAACAATTTGACTGAAAGTTGTTGGTGGCTAAGCCACCAACAACTTTCAGTCAAATTGTTTTCAAAGTAATCAGTATATGCAGCTAGACCCATGGAGAATCCAGCAGACAGACAGTTAACCCTTTCATGACGAAGTCGGCCAAAACCGGCCTCTGTAGTCGTCTTGGGGAATGTCCATTTGCAGGCCAAGAGAATACTATTTTTGAAAATTTACCACAGGAATGGCTGCCTCGATAAATTCCAGTAGTAAATTTTCAAAAATAGTCTTCTCTTGGCCTGCACATGGACATTCAATAAGTAAATATTTTAAATTTTTTTAACAAATTTGGTCATCAAAGAGTTAAGTGAAGACCTGAAACTGGTCTGAATAATAGAAGTTGACAATTTACAATAAAACCTGTCTCTGACGAACACTACACGGACCATCACAAAGTGCTCACTACAGAACAGTAGTCAATGAATAAACCTCATTGACGATAGTAAATACATGTATTTGTGTCCAAAATGTTGGTGGTTTATTAAGCTGGTGGTCATATAAACACCCTGTCTTAAAGAACCACCATATTTTCCTCACAAAAACATGTGTCTGTTTATAGACAGGGTTTAGTCGTACGTACAACAAAGTTTTAAATCATGAAGTCATAAAACGATTAACTCTGCTCCGTTAAAACAATTTGTCACAGTTTTCAGGAAGACATGATACTGTTAACGCTTTACCTGGCAAATTTCTTGCAAGGGAGATAACTCTGATGGTTTCTAAATAGTCCGCAATATTACGCAGTGAAGATAGTAATTATGATAAAACTTCATGTAGGAAATAAAAGCTCGGTGTTAGTCAGAAAAAGTTACGTTGTCTTAAGTGGTACTGTATAAAAATGAGTGAGTGGATGGATAGACGAGTGGGTGGATTGATGTGGATGCATTCATGGACAGGCCTTTATCCATATATACCTTAACTGACGTCACCAGGCACATAAAAAGCCAGTAATAAGTGGACAGTTTTTGCAGATATATTTCAGTCCCTATAGGTAGTTATTTTATATGAACAGGAGTTATTGCCCTTGTTAACATTGACTTGTAATCATCAGTGTTATCTCCCTTAACTTATTTGATCAGTAAAGATGGGAAGATAAACTAAATCTAATACTTGAATAAGAATACAAAAATGCTTAAAACTAGATAACCTGAAATGGCACACTCGTTGACTGACGGTTACTACGGTTACCTCGGTCTGGTTCCAACTTGGTTTCTCATTACTGCTGTCTGCGATGCTGTTACTGCTATAGCCAGAATCTGAGCCGACGACGGTATGACGTTTCCATCGTCCATCCGCAGAAACAGCCTTGTCGACTAGGTCTTTTATTCCATCCGCCGATCTATTATAGAGAGTACAACAAATATAATTAAAGTCCTTTAAACTCAAGGACAAAATTACCAATATTAGGTTGAATATGTTGAAATTAATTTCACTGGAAGCCTTGAGCTGTCTAAGGCAGTGATGGTTTAACCTTGCATGGGTTAAAATAACATACTTGTTTGCAGAATTTAGAGACAGCTTGAAATTAAAAAAAAACATTTTAAAACCTGATTTAAGACATACACCTGGATGATTTGAATGGAAACAATACGTACCTGTACTCAGACCCTTGAATTGTAACCCGTTAATGGTCAAGCCCGCCAAAATAGCTTCTGCAGCGGTCTTGGGGAATGTCTATTTGAAGATCAAGGCTATTTTTGAAAATTAACCACTAGAATTACTGGCTCACTATCCGAGCCAGTCATTCCGGTAATAGATTTTAAAATATTACCTCTTCGTTTACAAATAGACATTTTCTATGAGATTTTCTTGAACAAGTTTGAGGAGTAACATAAATTAAATTAAATTAATAACATTTTTAACCGAAAGCTAGAACTTGATAATTTTCAAAAAGCTACAACTTGAAAATGTCGATGAGCGCCAAGTAAATTTGTCTCAAATCCCCAGCAGGTTTCAAATTTAGGTTTAGACCTTTAATGGTCAAACCGGCCAAAACTGTCCTCTTTAGTGGTCTTAAGTGGTCTTTAGTGGTCTTGACGAATGACGATTAACATGGCAAACCTATTGTTAGAAATTTACCAATGCAATGAATAGCTACACATAGATAACGGAGCCATTCATTCCAGTATTAAGTCAAAGTAGTCCTCTCTTAGCGTATAAATGGACATTGTCTAAGCATAGATTTCAGTTTTTGACAAATCTTAACCATTAACAGTTAATCTCGCTTAACCATCCGCGAAATTCGATGACCATGGCCGTGACCTTTTGACCGCAAAATAAAGTGGTGTCTTTGGGACCCCAATGGCAACTTTCTACAAAGGTTTTTTAAGATCCGTCCAGTAGAACTCGGAGAGTTATCACGCTGGATACACAGACACACAGGACATTATAGGACCCATTCTAGCTAAGCTGCACACATTCCTAGCTAACTTGCACCCATTCCTAGCTAAGCTCCACACATTCCTAGCTAAGCTCCACACATTCCTAGCTAACCTGCACACATTCCTAGACAAATTACACCCATTCCTAGCTAACCTGCACCCATTCCCAGCTAAGCTCCACTCATTTCTAGCTAAGCTGCACACATTCCTAGCTAAGCTGCACACATTGCTAGCTAAGCTGCACACATTGCTAGCTAAATTGCACCCATTCCTCGCTAACCTGCACCCATTCCCAGCTAAGCTGCACCCATTCCTAGCTAAGCTGCCCCCATTCCTAGCTAAACTGCACCCATTCCTAGCTAAGCTGCACCCATTCCTAGCTAAGCTCCACCCATTTCTAGCTAAGCTGCACCCATTTCTAGCTAAGCTGCACCTATTCCTAGCTAAACTGCACCTATTCCTAGCTAAGCTGCACCCATTCCTAGCTAAACTGCACCCATTCCCAGCCAAGCGGGCCCCATTCCTAGCCGAGCTGGCCCCATTCCTAGCCGAGCTGGCCCCATTCCTAGCTAAGCTGCGCCCCTTCCTAGCTAAACTGCACCCATTCCTAGCTAAGCTGCGCCGCTTCCTAGCTAGGCTGCGCACATTACTAGCTAAGCTGCACCTATTCCTAGCTAAGCTGCACCCATTCCTAGCTAAGCTGCACCCATCCCTAGCTAAACTGCACCCATTCCTAGCTAAACTGCACCCATTCCTAGCCAAGCTGCCCCCATTCCTAGCTAAGCTGCACCCCTTCCTAGCTAAGCTGCACCCATTCCCAGCTAAGCTGCGCCGCTTCCTAGCTAGGCTGCGCCCATTCCTAGCTAAGCTGTGTCCATTCCTAGCTAAGCTGCACCCATTCCCAGCTAAGCGGGCCCCATTCCTAGCCAAGCTGCCCCCATTCCTAGCTAAACTGTGCCCCTTCCTAGCTAAGCTGCACCCATTCCTAGCTAAGCTGCCCCCATTCCTAGCTAAGCTGCACACATTCCCAGCTAAGCGGGCCCCATTCCTAGCCAAGCTGTACCCATTCCTAGCTAAGCTGCACCCATTCCTAGCTAAGCTGCACCCATTCCTAGCTAAGCTGCACCCATTCCTAGCTAAGCTGCACCCATTCCTAGCTAAGCTGCACCCATTCCTAGCTAAGCTGCACCTCTTCCAGACACTTTTTATCCCCACGATTTGAAAAAACGTCGGGGATATTGTAATTGCCTCCGTCCATCTGTCCATCACCGTTGGCTGGAATTCGATCAAATTTGGTATGTGGGTTACCCATAGGAATGTGCTTTGCAAGACGATATTTAGATTAGGCTCCGCCCACAAGGGTGTGTGGCAGGGGTCAAAAGGTCAAATTGATTATAATACATCTCACCCCAAATCGTTGCGTGGAATTCAACCAAATTCGGTATGTGGCTTACCAATAGGAATGTTCCTTGCAAGACAAGATATAGATTAGGCTTCACCCTCAAGGTGGCGTGGCAGGGGTCAAAAGATAAAAGTGATTGTCCGTCTGTCCGTCACATTAACTCCTCCCAAACCATTGGGTGGAATTCAAGCAAATTTGTTTTATATGGGTTACCCATAGAAATGCGCTTTGCAAGACAACATTTAGATTAGGCTCTGCCCCCAAGGGGGGGGGGGGCATGGTCCGGGGTCAAAAGGTAAAATTTTAACCTGCGGAAATTGATTTTAATGCATCTCCTCCAAAACTGATGGACAGAATTCAACCAAATTTGGTCTGTGGGTTACCCATATCAATGTTGAGTACATGAGTACATTAACATTTGGCCCCGTGGGTGGAATGAGGTCAAAAGGTCATGAAATTGATTGTAATGCAACTCCTCTGACACTATTGTACGAAATTCAACCAAATTTGGTATGTGAGTTACCCATATGATTGCCAAAGGATGTTTACATTTGGCTCCGCCCCCAGGGGTGGGTTGTGGCGTGTGTCAAAAGTTCAAAGTGGTGAACGTGGGGATTTGCGATGACGCGCCATCGTCCGATCAATCTAGTTTACACTTGGAATCGATTTATATACAATGAACTCTGAATTCCCAGAATTTCAATTTCAAAGTAACTATACAGGTAAGCTGTTGAATGTTTTAAAAACTAATTTGGCAGCAACATCTTCCAGTCAAATTAGTTTCAAAGAATGGTTATTAAATTGTAAGTTCATCAAAGCCATACAATTGACAAAGTAGTGAGAGGCCTTTCAATGGTGACTGAGCAATATATCATTATGATTATGGCATCACCTAACTAGGGACATAATTTATTATGATGTCAGATACTTGAGTGACAGATCGGATCCGTCCATTACAAGCGTCTCAGCAGACTTTGTGGCGAGTCTGAATGTATTAAAGCAGAAGTTTATAATATAGATCATAGGATCTCTCGACATTATGATGAAAGTGTTATACAAAGCCAATATGGCGTCGGCGTACACAGCAGATTGGGGTAGGGATTTCCTGACGTGCCGTCGCATATCAGTGTCGCTCAACACGCCCATCTTCCTGTCCTCTTTAATCGCTTCAATCTGCAGATACTTCAAGATATGAACTCGGCCTTTGGTACAAACCTGTTTGAAATAAAAAATATTTAATTTATACAGGAAGATAGGTATAGGTATAAGATACACCCTAGCAATAGCGATCAAAGTTGCCTGAAATACTTGTCTATATGCACTGGCTTTAGATTACAGCATATCTATGACGACAAGTGTCATGACGTCATTAATAAAGGGATCCATTTCTAGCTATGCCACTGCCATTTCCAGCTATGCCACTGCCATTTCTAGCTTTGCCACAGCAATTTTAGCTATGCCATGGGCATTTCTAGCTATGGCACAGCCATTTCTAGCCATGCCATGGCTATTTCTAGCTATGCCACGGCCATTTCTAGCTATGCCATGGCCATTTTAGCTATGCCACAGCTATTTCTAGCTATGTCTTGACCATTTCTAGCTATGCCACGGCCATTTAGCTATGCCATGCCCATTTCTAGCTATGCCACGGCCATTTTAGCTATGCCACGGCCATTTCTAGCTATTCCACAGCCATTTCTAACTATGCCACGGCCATTTCTAGCTATGCCATGGCCATTTTAGCTATGCCACGGCTATTTCTAGCTATGTCTTGGCCATTTCTAGGTATGCCACAGCCAGTTCTAGCTATGCCACGGCCATTTTAGCTATGCCATGCCCATTTCTAGCTATGCCACGGCCATTTTAGACATATGCCACGGCCATTTCTAGCTATGCTGTGGTCATTTTAGCTATGCCACGGCCATTTCTAGATAAACATCAGCCGTTTCTAGCTAGGCTCCGCCGATTTTTTAGTTGTGTTGGACTCAATTTATATACATGTACTTTGAATCCAGAATTCCCAGAATCCCAATTTCAAGGTAACTATACAGGTAAATTGTTGACTATTTTGAAACTAATTTGATTGGGTGTTGTTGCAATTTTAGTTTCTGCTAGACAGGGACCCGATATACATCATCAAAATTCATACACACAGGCCCACCCCACCCCCAACCACCCACCCCCCACCCACCCACCCACGCACACACACACGCACACATACTCAACCGCATATTTAGCATGCAGGGATGACAATGGCATACTTTCAGTAGCACTTACGTGAGCTGGCGGAGATATTAATGGATTGTGATCGAGTAAGATTTCCTCTAATGTATCCATTTTTCTAAATATTGTTGGAATTGTTGAGATTTTATTTTCCGAAATGTCTAATCGTCGAAGTTTTAATCTACATATTTCTGAAAGACAAGATGTTAAAATACTGTTATGCATTGATACTTTTAAACCATTTTCCCATAGAAAACATTCACTTGCTGACCAAGAGAAGACTATATTTGAAAATTTATCACTGGAACCTGGATCGATAACGGGTTATTGAGCCAGTCATTCTAGTGATCAATTTTCAAAAATAGTCTTCTGTTGGTTTGCAAATGGACATTTCACAACACGCTAGTAGAAGCCATTTTTGGCCAACTTGTCATACTGTGTTTTATTTCATTATCGTGGTTATTGTGGCTTACCACTCAGCTTGAGTAATACATGTCTATTTTCTCTATAGGCTCTATGATGCGTGGATCCAGTCACATTCACTTTTCCATTGGCGTGTTTGGAGGACAGAAGGTTCCTGTTGGTCAGGATCATGAAGTACATTGCAAGACCTTTATGGTTCTATATTTGACACAAGTGCGCTCATAATGAGGCAGGTTGGAGTGTAGTGTCAGGTGACTTTTTTCTTCTTTTTACCATCACACAGGTGTTCTTTGCTGTGGATTTGGAATTCCAATTTGCCTTCTCCCATCACTGTTAGTGGCATTCTGAAGAGGTGATGAGAGATAATATTTACATTCTCTCTGGAGAAACATGTACATGTTTTGTATGTGTATTTCCGGTGTGTAGCCGCCTGCGTGCGCGTGTGCGTGTGCTCTCTCTCTCTGAAATGTATGCTTGGCGTTAATGAATACTGCACAAAATTGCAGTTCAGTTTGTAGCAATGTGTTGTATTGTCTGGTAGAGAATGGCCTTGCTGGCATTTACAGACAGGACATATATAAAACTATTTCTGACCACGTGCTCTTTGAACACCGGATTCCTTTGATGTCTGAAAATGGTTTTTTTATCACTGCATAGCGATGTTTCGTGCTCGTAAAGAGATGTCAATATCGGCTGATACATTTCCAGGCATATTTGCCATATCACTGGTGATCTGTGATGCACGAGATGTATTCTGTTGTCGTGGTCATAGGATGGTTTGTAAGTAACCTGTACCGAGTGTTTCATGATCTAATAATTAGAACAGTGGTTTGTAAGTAACCTGTACCGAGTGTTTCATGATCTAATAATTAGAACAGTGTCATTACGATTTGCCACATCAGTAAATTATAGTGTGTTCAACAGCCAATGAAAGGAGAGAAAATAATACTGTTACATTAAAAACTTACGTCAAATTTGATTTAAAAAGATTTAAATTTTCTCATATAAAATGTCCATTCGCAGAACAAGTGAAAATGTATCATTGGAATGATGGTGGAGAATTGAGCCGGGCATTCCAGCGATAGATTTTCAAAAATAGCCTTCTCTTGGCCTTCAGATGGACTTTTCTAAACACCATGGCAGTTTTCGTCGCTGATATGCTTTTGTTGTTGTGTCTTGGTAATTTGTAGTTTTGTATCCAGGCTGATTAATCCAGTAATCATGATTATTCTTAAACAATGGATCACGATCACACAAAGCGTTAATCGCATGTGAAACCAGATGTGGAGCAGATGAGCTTCATAGTATACTTAGTATGGAAATCGTTGTTTATATACATGTAGTAAAGGTTTATTTTGTACTTACCTACAGGTATTTCTACTAATAAATTTCTACGAACATTTAATATTCGTAAAGATTCTAAATCACCCATTTGCGGCGGAAGATGCGAAATTTCATTACAGCTTACGTCCTGTAAAACACAAACACGGACTCTACATGTGTACACTGTCAAATATACACGCTACAATACAGCGGAGAAATAACGTAATATAAAACATACTTTTGAATACACATAATTTGATTGAAAGATATTGCTGACATTGCTTCCTAAAGCAGCAATGTTTTCCAATTATGTTCAAAATATGTTCCGTTTTTTGTTTTGGAAACATGTTACGTTAATTCACCTTTCCAGAGGATCGATCCATCCATCATCTGACCTCGTATAATGTCATAATCAGCTCAGCGCATGTATGATGATGTCACAATCATTATGTCACAAAGGGTTCCATATAGTCCGTCATCAAATCTCAAATAGTCCGACTCGTTGTATGAATTGTATATCTTTGTAATTCTTTGCCATTAAACAAACTTAAGCTGCCAGTCAAATTAGCTTCAAAATATTCAACAACTTACCTGTGTAGTTTTTTGGAAATTGATAGTCAGGGTGTTCAGAGATCGATCGATCCCAACACAAGCGAGGTGTGGGTGGAGCTTAGCTAGAGATGGGCGGGGCGTAGCTAAAACCAGAAAGTTCCATTCTGAGCTGTACTGTAGCTCACCTGGGACACAAAACAAGCAGGATCTGTGGCCCTTTAACGGTAGATTGGCAAAGAAAACCAACATTTCTGTTGAGTGATTGTCCATTTGCAGTAGGGTGGTGAGGTTTCCCAAATAGAACTCAAGTTATCATCAGGAAACGCAATATTCGATCCACCAAGGACAAGGTCCCACGGAAGATTGGTAATGATCCCTTTAATAGAACTTTAGTGCTCATTCGGAAACACAATTTTATGGCATTAATTAGGTCACTGTGACCTTGACCATCGACCCCAAAATCGATAGCATTCTTCGGACAACCAAGCACAAACTCTCACACAAAATTGGTAACGATCCCTTCAATACAACTCGAGTTATCATCCAGAAACACAATATTACATCATTTTAGGTCACTGTGACCTTGACCATCGACCGTTTGACCCCAAAATCGATAGCATTCTTCAGACAACCAAGCACAAACTCCAACACAAAATTGGTAACGATCCCTTCAATACAACTCGAGTTATCATCCAGAAACACAATATTACATCATTTTAGGTCACTGTGACCTTGACCATCGACCGTTTGACACGAAAATCGATAGCATTCTTCAGACAACCAAGCACAAACTCCAACACAAAATTGGTAACGATCCCTTCAATACAACTCGAGTTATCATCCAGAAACACAATATTACATCATTTTAGGTCACTGTGACCTTGACCATCGACCGTTTGACCCGAAAATCGATAGCATTCTTCAGACAACCAAGCACAAACTCCAACACAAAATTGGTAACGATCCCTTCAATACAACTCGAGTTATCATCCAGAAACACAATATTACATCATTTTAGGTCACTGTGACCTTGACAATCGACCGTTTGACCCCAAAATCGATAGCATTCTTCAGACAACCAAGCACAAACTCCAACAAAAAATTGGTAACGATCCCATCAATACAACTTGCGTTATCATCCAGAAATGCAATGTCATTAATTAGGTCACAGTGACCCTGACCGTTGACCCCAAAGTCGATAGGGTTATTCGGACTACAACAGACGAGCGCCCACATAATTCAGCTAACGATCACTTCAATAGAACCCAAGTTACCATCCGGAAACACAATATTACGCCATTAATTAGGCCATCGTGACCTTGAATGTCTGACAGCAAAATCGGTAGGGTTCTTCGGACCACCAAGGACATGCTCCTATGCATGATTGGTAACGATCCCTTAACAACTTGAGTTATCATCTAGAAATGTAATATTAAGTTATTAATTAGGTCACTATGACCTATCCTATGACCACAAAATTGATAAGCTTCTTCGGACAGCCAAAAGCCAAAACCAACCTCCAAACCAAGTTTGGCGAAGATTTCTCCAGTAGAGCTATCGTTATGCCACCAGATGGACAGACAAACAGATGGACAAAGCAAATGCTATATACAATGTAACTCCCATATAGCTATATGGGGGAATAGCTAATGTATCTTTATCAAGTACATGCTAAATTCCTGATTCAGTAAACATGTACGCTAGCACTCACCTTGTACAACAACAAATCCCTGAAGAAGTAAATTCTTTACAATATATAAAATAGTCCGTTGAATATTTTGGAATTAATGAGACTGGAAGCCATTACCGCCTGTTACACTAATTTCAAAATATTTTCAACAGCTTTCCTGTTTGTTTGCCATGAGTTTGAGTTTGAGATACGGGCAATTTATCGGTGCAAGGGTTAACCTGTAAGAGAGTTGTAGAACTCATGAAGCACCAGTACAGCCATTATAGCACTTACTATATGCATAAGTCTCTCTAACTTTCCAATCTCCTCTGGTAACGAAACAAGCCGGTTATTGGCAGCTATTAACACCTCTAATACTGGAACTTGACTGATGAATGGCGGGATATTTGATAACAGGTTACGACTGCAAAATAAACACCAGTTCAATTTAAAACATGTATTTATTTATTTATTTATTTATTTATCTTGAAAATAGTTATTTAGCATTGTGTTGGAAATCTAAAACACTGCCGCAATGGTAACATGAGTGTGTACAACCTGTCCTAGGTCTTCTTTTCGCCTGTAACTGGATATTACACAAGATCATAACAGAGGCTGGTTGTGGCTGGTATGATCATTACACAAGATCATAACAGAGGCTGGTTGTGGCTGGTATGATCACTACACAAGATCATAACAGAGGCTGGTTGTGGCTGGTATGATCACTACACAAGATCATAACAGAGGCTGGTTGTGGCTGGTATGATCACTACACAAGATCATAACAGAGGCTGGTTGTGGCTGGTATGATCATTACACAAGATCATAACAGAAGCTGGTTGTGGCTGGTATGATCATTACACAAGATCATAACAGAGGCTGGTTGTGGCTGGTATGATCATTACACAAGATCATAACAGAAGCTGGTTGTGGCTGGTATGATCATTACACAAGATTATAACAGAGGCTGGTTGTGGCTGGTATGATCATTACACAAGATCATAACAGAGGCTGGTTGTGGCTGGTATGATCATTACAGAAGATTATAACAGAGGCTGGTTGTGGCTGGTATGATCACTACACAAGATCATAACAGAAGCTGGTTGTGGCTGGTATGATCATTACACAAGATCATAACAGAAGCTGGTTGTGGCTGGTATGATCATTACACAAGATTATAACAGAGGCTGCTTGTGGCTGGTATGATCATTACACAAGATTATAACAGAGGCTGGTTGTGGCTGGTATGATCATTACACAAGATCATAACAGAAGCTTGTTGTGGCTGGTATGATCATTACACAAGATTATAACAGAAGCTGGTTGTGGCTGGTATGATCATTACACAAGATCATAACAGAGGCTGGTTGTGGCTGGTATGATCATTACACAAGATCATAACAGAGGCTGGTTGTGGCTGGTATGATCATTACACAAGATCATAACAGAGGCTGGTTGTGGCTGGTATGATCATTACACAAGATCATAACAGAGGCTGGTTGTGGCTGGTATGATCATTACACAAGATCATAACAGAAGCTGGTTGTGGCTGGTATGATCATTACACAAGATCATAACAGAGGCTGGTTGTGGCTGGTATGATCATTACACAAGATTATAACAGAGGCTGCTTGTGGCTGGTATGATCATTACACAAGATCATAACAGAGGCTGGTTGTGGCTGGTATGATCATTACACAAGATCATAACAGAAGCTGCTTGTGGCTGGTATGATCATTACACAAGATTATAACAGAGGCTGGTTGTGGCTGGTATGATCACTACACAAGATCATAACAGAGGCTGGTTGTGGCTGGTATGATCATTACACAAGATCATAACAGAGGCTGCTTGTGGCTGGTATGATCATTACACAAGATTATAACAGAGGCTGGTTGTGGCTGGTATGATCATTACACAAGATCATAACAGAGGCTGGTTGTGGCTGGTATGATCATTACACAAGATCATAACAGAAGCTGGTTGTGGCTGGTATGATCATTACACAAGATCATAACAGAGGCTGGTTGTGGCTGGTATGATCATTACACAAGATTATAACAGAATCTGGTTGTGGCTGGTATGATCACTACACAAGATCATAACAGAGGCTGGTTGTGGCTGGTATGATCATTACACAAGATCATAACAGAGGCTGGTTGTGGCTGGTATGATCATTACACAAGATCATAACAGAAGCTGGTTGTGGCTGGTATGATCATTACACAAGATCATAACAGAGGCTGGTTGTGGCTGGTATGATCATTACACAAGATCATAACAGAAGCTGGTTGTGGCTGGTATGATCATTACACAAGATTATAACAGAGGCTGGTTGTGGCTGGTATGATCATTACACAAGATCATAACAGAGGCTGGTTGTGGCTGGTATGATCATTACAGAAGATTATAACAGAGGCTGGTTGTGGCTGGTATGATCACTACACAAGATCATAACAGAAGCTGGTTGTGGCTGGTATGATCATTACACAAGATTATAACAGAGGCTGGTTGTGGCTGGTATGATCACTACACAAGATCATAACAGAAGCTGGTTGTGGCTGGTATGATCACTACACAAGATCATAACAGAGGCTGGTTGTGGCTGGTATGATCATTACACAAGATCATAACAGAGGCTGGTTGTGGCTGGTATGATCATTACACAAGATCATAACAGAGGCTGGTTGTGGCTGGTATGATCATTACACAAGATCATAACAGAAGCTGGTTGTGGCTGGTATGATCATTACACAAGATTATAACAGAAGCTGCTTGTGGCTGGTATGATCATTACACAAGATCATAACAGAGGCTGGTTGTGGCTGGTATGATCACTACACAAGATCATAACAGAAGCTGGTTGTGGCTGGTATGATCATTACACAAGATCATAACAGAGGCTGGTTGTGGCTGGTATGATCACTACACAAGATCATAACAGAAGCTGGTTGTGGCTGGTATGATCATTACACAAGATCATAACAGAGGCTGGTTGTGGCTGGTATGATCACTACACAAGATCATAACAGAGGCTGCTTGTGGCTGGTATGATCATTACACAAGATCATAACAGAGGCTGGTTGTGGCTGGTATGATCACTACACAAGATCATAACAGAAGCTGCTTGTGGCTGGTATGATCACTACACAAGATCATAACAGAGGCTGGTTGTGGCTGGTATGATCACTACACAAGATCATAACAGAAGCTGGTTGTGGCTGGTATGATCATTACACAAGATCATAACAGAGGCTGGTTGTGGCTGGTATGATCACTACACAAGATCATAACAGAAGCTGGTTGTGGCTGGTATGATCACTACACAAGATCATAACAGAAGCCGCTTGTGGCTGGTATGATCATTACACAAGATCATAACAGAGGCTGGTTGTGGC
Organism: Chaetoderma sp. LZ-2023a; assembly: GCA_034401795.1. NCBI lineage: Eukaryota > Metazoa > Mollusca > Caudofoveata > Chaetodermatida > Chaetodermatidae > Chaetoderma > Chaetoderma sp. LZ-2023a. The sequence continues at coordinate 4,642,711 of CM067368.1, forward strand.
TGGTATGATCACTACACAAGATCATAACAGAAGCTGGTTGTGGCTGGTATGATCATTACACAAGATCATAACAGAGGCTGGTTGTGGCTGGTATGATCATTACACAAGATCATAACAGAAGCTGGTTGTGGCTGGTATGATCATTACACAAGATCATAACAGAGGCTGGTTGTGGCTGGTATGATCACTACACAAGATTATAACAGAAGCTGGTTGTGGCTGGTATGATCACTACACAAGATCATAACAGAGGCTGGTTGTGGCTGGTATGATCATTACACAAGATCATAACAGAGGCTGGTTGTGGCTGGTATGATCATTACACAAGATCATAACAGAAGCTGGTTGTGGCTGGTATGATCATTACACAAGATCATAACAGAGGCTGGTTGTGGCTGGTATGATCATTACACAAGATCATAACAGAAGCTGGTTGTGGCTGGTATGATCATTACACAAGATCATAACAGAGGCTGGTTGTGGCTGGTATGATCATTACACAAGATCATAACAGAGGCTGGTTGTGGCTGGTATGATCACTACACAAGATCATAACAGAGGCTGGTTGTGGCTGGTATGATCACTACACAAGATCATAACAGAAGCTGGTTGTGGCTGGTATGATCATTACACAAGATCATAACAGAGGCTGGTTGTGGCTGGTATGATCACTACACAAGATCATAACAGAAGCTGGTTGTGGCTGGTAGGATCATTACACAAGATCATAACAGAGGCTGGTTGTGGCTGGTATGATCATTACACAAGATCATAACAGAAGCTGGTTGTGGCTGGTATGATCATTACACAAGATCATAACAGAGGCTGGTTGTGGCTGGTATGATCATTACACAAGATCATAACAGAATCTGGTTGTGGCTGGTATGATCATTACACAAGATCATAACAGAAGCTGCTTGTGGCTGGTATGATCATTACACAAGATCATAACAGAGGCTGGTTGTGGCTGGTATGATCATTACACAAGATCATAACAGAAGCTGGTTGTGGCTGGTATGATCATTACACAAGATCATAACAGAGGCTGGTTGTGGCTGGTATGATCACTACACAAGATCATAACAGAAGCTGGTTGTGGCTGGTATGATCATTACACAAGATCATAACAGAGGCTGGTTGTGGCTGGTATGATCACTACACAAGATCATAACAGAGGCTGCTTGTGGCTGGTATGATCACTACACAAGATCATAACAGAAGCTGGTTGTGGCTGGTATGATCACTACACAAGATCATAACAGAAGCTGGTTGTGGCTGGTATGATCACTACACAAGATCATAACAGAGGCTGGTTGTGGCTGGTATGATCATTACACAAGATCATAACAGAAGCTGGTTGTGGCTGGTATGATCATTACACAAGATCATAACAGAGGCTGGTTGTGGCTGGTATGATCATTACACAAGATCATAACAGAGGCTGGTTGTGGCTGGTATGATCATTACACAAGATCATAACAGAGGCTGGTTGTGGCTGGTATGATCATTACACAAGATCATAACAGAGGCTGGTTGTGGCTGGTATGATCATTACACAAGATCATAACAGAAGCTGGTTGTGGCTGGTAGGATCATTACACAAGATCATAACAGAGGCTGGTTGTGGCTGGTATGATCATTACACAAGATCATAACAGAGGCTGGTTGTGGCTGGTATGATCACTACACAAGATCATAACAGAAGCTGGTTTTGGCTGGTATGATCATTACACAAGATTATAACAGAAGCTGGTTGTGGCTGGTATGATCATTACATAAGATCATAACAGAGGCTGCTTGTGGCTGGTATGATCATTACACAAGATCATAACAGAGGCTGCTTGTGGCTGGTATGATCATTACACAAGATTATAACAGAGGCTGGTTTTGGTATGATCATTAAATGGTTAAACTCATAACACTAAGCCCACTAAAAATGGCGCTTGCAGTGGTCTTGAGAAATGTATATTTGCAGACGAAAGGAAGACTACTTTTGAAAATTTACTACTAGAATTAATAATGGCTCGATAACCGAGCCAGTCATTTAAGTGATAAATTTCCAAAAATAATCTCTTGGTCTGCAAATGGACATTTTTTATTGGAAAATTGAGATTTTCTTGAACAAATTTACGATTTAAAGGGCTAGGGGTCTGCAAATTTACTCCTACAGTGCTAGGACCTGGCTTACAGTTGATCTTCCTTTTCTAAAAGCACTCTAGTTAATTCTGGTGTGAGTTAACAGCTTTCTTTATGCCATTGAGGATGAGTCTATTGAATGCTTTGGTGATAAATGGCGCTTAGACAGATACCGAGCTATATAGTTGTTTGTGTCACTCAGATCACTGGATTTAGCAATACAGTAGGTAACAGAAGTAACATTCATTGATTTAACCCTTTAACAATTACGTCAGCCAAAGACGGCTTCTGCTGTGGTCTTAAGAAATGTCCATTTGCAGACCAGTCATACCACTGGTAAATAAAAAGTGTTCTCTTGGTCTACAAAAGGGTATTTTCTATATGAGAAAATTGAATTACTCTTAAGTCTAACGCAAAGGTAACCACACCAGACAGTGAGACATATTACTTCACCATACACATGTACCAGCATGTGTCCTACAAGGGGACACTTGGCTTTTACCTCTCTATCATTGTGTTAGATTAGGCAATCAAGTCGACCAGGCAAGTTGAGATGCTAGAAGGCGTTGAACAAGCAGTTTTGAAGGTAGGGCTAATAACAAATGTGAAGAACACCAAGGTGTTAGCCTACAATCATGCACCCGATGATGTGAGACAACACCACTGATGGAAACTCTTTAGGAGTTGTTAAGACCTCAGGTACCAGGGCCATGGGTAAACAGTTCCGCGAATGACATTAAGATCAGGAAAGCACTGGCGTGGAAGGCTTGCAATGGAATGGTAAAGATCTGGAAGTCGCCCCTCTATAGCAAATTGAAGATTCAATTCTTTGAAGCAACTGTCGAGTTAGTATTCCCTTGTGGATATGAAGCATAGTCAATAACATCCAAACTCCCGAAACAACTAGACAGATGCTACACCAGACTTTTGCCAAAAGGACTACATATATATTGGCAAGTGCACAGAACAAACAGAGAGTTGCATGGGTACTTGCAACCTCTGTTCAAAAATCAAACAAAGAAGATTAAAACTAACAGAACATTGTCAACGCCATACCAAAGAGGCAACCTCATAGCTTGCGCTTTGGACATCAACTCATCGGAAGCAGAAGCTCGGCAGGCCACGTACGTCAATGTGCTGATGAGGGAGACCAGCTTTACCAGTACTGACAATCTAACCGGATACCATGTTCAACCGTGACCAATGACGACTTATCACTGTTCCGGAGAAGTTACCATCTTAAACTTGAAGTAAGCAAGTAAGCAAACGGTTAAAGGGATACCGGCTTAACCATTTCATGCCAAAGCCGAGCTCTGCAGTGGATTTCATAAATGCCCGTTCGCAGGCCACAAGAGCATTTTTGAAAATTTCCTCCTGGAACGACTGCCTCGATAATCGAGCCAGTCATTCCAGTGGAACTTTTCTAAAATACTCTTCTCTTGGCCTGCAAATGAACATTCAATCAGCATTTATATTTTAAGATTTTTTATCAAATTTAGTCATTAAAGAGTTAAATTGATCAAAACTGGTTATGAAAATTGAAGTTCCTCAATGATAATGTCCATCCACCCCCCCAACCCCCCCCCCCCAACCCCCAAGAAGAATATTATTTGAAAATTATTGATCCTTCCCACCCCACCCCTAACCCACCTTCAGCTACAGAAAGAATGTTACAATGTAACTAACTAGATTGCTATATTTTAATATGTAGAATTTAAACAGGTGAGTGCGGAGATCAGAAATTGGTCACTATGGCAACAGATTCCTGGTTACAGCCAATGATTTATACGAGTTAGTGCATTCAGGAATGGAATAAATTACCATAACCTGTACTAGGGCTTTAGGAATAGGTTACCATGAAAACAGATTAACTTACCCAACATTTACAATGTGGATGAGTATATGGTATATATGTGTGCGGAGCTGTACAGTACAGCTCATAAATACATTTCTCTCAAAAACACAAACATGTTACATGTAGTTAGTACAATGGCAGATTCCAGATTCTCAGTCAATCATATGACTTCATAATCAACTATGCGACGTTTAGGATGACGTTATAATCAATTATGTCATGAATGACGCGATATAGATTGTCACGAACGTTTAATTGATGACAGACTAAGTGTTGTTGTATGAAATATGTGTCTGACTGGGCGCTGTTGCTACCATAGGCAGCAACAGCACCTAGTAAAATTAGTTTCAAAATATTCAACAGCTTACATGTACCTGTATAGTTTTCAGGAAATTGAGATTCAGAGTGGAGCTTAGGTAAACATGGGTGGGGCATAGCTAAACATGGGTGGGCATAGGTAAACATGGGTGGGGCATAGCTAAACATGGGTGGGGCATAGCTAAACATGGGTGGGGCATAGCTAAACATTGGTGGGGCATAGCTAAAACTGGATTCCTCCACTTTGAACATGGTGTAAGAAATGATTAGTACATATAAGTATATGAAGCTGGATGAGGGCTTCAAGAATATGTTGCATAGCAACAGATTAACATTTACTTAAGATTTAGATGAGAAAGTTATATAAAGCTGTTCTAAGGCTTCAGGAATAGGTGATCATGGTAACAGATTAACCCTTACCTAAGATTTAGATGCATACATTATATGAAGCTGTATGAGGGCTTCAGGAATACGTTACATGTACCATGGCAACACATTAACCCTTACCTAAGATTTTGATTAGTAAATGTATGAGGGCTTCAGAAATAAGTTACATGTACCCTAGTCATGACAGTAACAGATCAAGCCTTACCTAAGATTTAGATGAGTAAGTGTATGAAGCTGTATGAGGGCTTCAGGAATGGACTTTATCACATTATTATAGCAGTTTAAACGCTCCAGAGATGCATAATCACACACGTCTTGTGGAATTTCACTAAACCGATTCCGGGATAGATCTGTAAAAAGAAAAGAAAATATTACAGTTAATATTAACATCTTTGAGTTGATTCACATGATGATAAATATTCTTTATGCTCAATGTCCAGGATGATGCCTGTAACTTATGGTACAGTGTCCGGGATGATGTCAGTTATAGCAACCTGGACACATGCGCATGTACGCACGTTCTCTCAGACTGTAAATAGGAATTCATTAAGAAACAATTTCAATTTTCTTGACCAATTTTGACGCTTAATTATGTTATAGCGTTAATTTGTACAGAAACCTTTTAGCGGCAGGTAGCGGCTCAATAAACCACCACATCACTTAGAACATAGTCAGCCAACCAGACAGCCATCCAGACAGACACACAGAGACACACAGCCAACCAGCCAGCCAGCCAACCAGCCAGCCAGCCAGACAGACACACAGAGACAGACAGCCAGACAGACAGACAGACAGAAAGCCAGACAGACAGACAGACAGACAGACAGTCAGACAGACAGACAGACAGACAGACAGACAGACAGACAGACAGACAGACAGACAGACAGAGACAGACAGCCAGACAGACACAGCCAGCCAGACAGAGACAGCCAGCCACAGCCTGCCTACCAGCCAGCCAGCCAGCCAGCCAGCCAGCCAGACAGACAGACAGACAGACACAGACAGACAGACAGACAGACAGACAGACAGACAGACAGACAGACAGACACAATGCTTATTCCAGGCCCTCCTTTCAAACGTCTTTCTTATACAGTAATCAAACTAATGGTGTATACATGCATGCATTGTAGGCTTAAAATATGGAGCGTAACACAAGTAGGTCACCGTGACCACAGTGTGACCTACTTTTCACGCTTCACCCACAGCTTCTGAGCTTCTATAGACCTTGTTACACGTACAGATACCTTAATTACATGTCTGCACCATGTCTATTGTGCCTAATGATGCGTGATCCAGGCTTGATTGTTACACAGCTATCTCCATAAGCAGCCAGTATTAGCACATTATCTCTCTAAGACTCACAAGTTACGCAATCATACTCAACCCTTTAACCATTATACAGGCCAGAAACAACAAATACTTTATGATATGTAAGAAATATTCTGTTGATTATTTTGCAATTAATTTGACTGCGAGCTGTTGTTGCCATATGTTTATGCCTATGGCAGCGACAGTTTCCAGTCAAATTATTTTCAAAATATTCAACAGCTTTCCTGTAAATGAAGCAATAAAATAGTATACCAATGGTTGTGGCCATCTGCATACTGTATACTCATAAACGATAATTACATTATACATGTACCTAATGTGTTGTACAATTATGAACAACCCCTCCCTCCCCCCCCCACCCCCACCCCCCATCCGTCATCATACCCTGGAATCGCAATACGTCTTTGAAAGATGTTCCTACCAAACATGACAGCAACCACTTGCGGGTAAAGGTTACCAAAAACTTACAGGCACATCTAGTTTTAAATAACACTACATGTTGCAAAAATGATACCTCTAGGGGTTTGGAATGAAGAGGGTTATTCGGAGGGAATAAGAAGGACAAACATCAATCAAGTAAGAGCATTTTTTTGCAAACAAGAGGTTCAGTAACAGTGGGGTAAGACTGTAAGCATCTGTGTTTACATTAGTTATAGTATGTACAATAGTAATGTCGATGTATTGATTACTTTCTCTAAGTTTGCAGACACTCATTTTCCATACATGATTAGGCAATTCGAAAACATCTACAGATTAAACAAGAGCCCAAGGCCCTTAACCCTTTAACACTCACATCGGCCAAAAACGGTTTCTGCAGTGGTCCTGGAAAATGTCCATTTGCAGACCAAGAAGTCTATTTTTGAAAATTTACCACTGGAATGACTGGCTCGATAACCGAGCCAGTCATTCCAGCAGTAAATTTTCAAAAACAGCTTTCTCTTTGTCTGCAAATGGACATTTTCTTTGATAAAATTGAAATTTTCTTGAACAAATTTAAGGGTTAAAGGGTTAACGCTCGCCTGAACCATTTGATTTGAACCATTAACCCTTTAATGGTCAGGCCGGCCAAAACCGGCCTCTGTTATCATCTTGTGGGATGTCCATTTACACGCCCAAAGAATACAAATTATAGAAAATTTACCACTGGAATGATTGACTCGATAACTGAGCCAGGCATTCCAGTGATACATTTTCAAAAACTGTACCCTCGTGGCCTGTAAATTGACATTCAATAGGCAGATATTTAGCTTTTCTTGACTAAATTTGACCATTAAAGGGTTAATGAACAGACCTATATGCTAAATTCACAAAGTAACATAATACCCAAGATTGAAATTCAGTATGATCGACATTTAGTAGGAAATTAATGATGGACACTGACCACACAATCAGATTAAAACTTAGGTTCTATTCAACCATTAGAAAAATCCAATATGGTCACCAAACCCTAAATTCTGATTGGTCCATGACAGCCATGTTTTAACAAGTTCTCTTGAACAAATTTAATCGCCCGTACATGTCGTTATCGATGAAATCTATTGAGTTTCAGCCTGATTCGCACAGCAGTTCCAGAGATGTCATTTTCGAGAACAGGATATCCACTGTAAAAATGTACCGATTAAAATTTTGAAGCGAAGTTCTGGAGCCAATCACCTCACAGTTCATCCACCCAACATTCGCTGAAATCCACCCGGTGGTTCTTGAGGTCATTGAAAGCACTTCCTAAATAGTATTTCCAGAAGGTATGAAAATCGAAGATGGCCGCTGAAAAAACTGACCCCTGAAAATTCTGAATGGTACAATGTAGTTCCAGAAACTATGCCCTTGGTAACCGAGCCAGTCATTCCTGTGGTAAATTTTCAAAAATACTGTTCTTGGTCTGCAATTGGGCACTGGCTAAGCAGTAATTTGAATTTGCTTGACCATTACACTTTTGATGAATGTCCACTTGAAGGCTAACAGAAATCTATTTTTTTGTAAATTTTCACTATAAATTTACAAAAATACAATTTTTGGCTGCAAAAATCAAAATTTCCTTGAACAGTATTGGCAATTAAATCGTTAATTGAAATAAACAGTATCTTGAGCGCTTTAATGCACTGTTGACACAAGAGGAGTTAAGGGTGAATCATATGCTTTAACCATCTCGATAGAATCTCGGTAAACTGCATGTTCCAGATGTTTTCTGATTTTCCGAAGTTTTCAGATTTTCTGTATTTTTCCGGATCACCCCCAAAGCTGTGTAGTATATGGTCACGCCCTTTCCTGTTAAGATTTCAGAGATATGTGATTCACAAACTCAGAATTTGATCTGATCCAGATTCGACTTATTTTATCCGGATAAGGGCAAGTCTGTAAATCCTCTGGCATGTCAAGTTCCTACATTGTGTTAAACTTGGGAGTCAGATCAGATCAGATCAGTGGTTTTTGAGATATAGTCCGGAATATGCTTTTGTGACTGACTAACTGACTAACGGAATAATTAACTGACTAACTAACTGAGTAACTAACTGACTAACTGACTGACTAACTAACTGACTAACTAATAGACTAACTAACTGACTAACTAATTGACTAACTAAAAGGCACATGAAGGTTTATTGAGCTGCTACATGCATAAAAAAAATTTCTGGAAAATTATCAAGCCTGTCGTTCCATTGGTAAATTTTCAAGAATAGTCGTCTCTGCCCCTGCAAACTTATACCTTTTTCAAGAGGATAGGATTGCCGAGGTCAGTTTTGGCTCACCTGCCTACTGTATTTTCCCTAATTTAACCGCCGGGCGGTTAGCGGTCGCGTAAGGGGGCGGCTTAATTAGGGAGAAAAATTCACCATAGATCACCGTTATTTTGTCTGGTACCTATTAGGTGGGTCGGATATAGATGCATAATGCTCACGTATTGATTATATATATATAGACAGTACATTCCGAGTTCCCGAGTCCATTACATTAGGTCTGTAAAATGCAGACGATTCTTCCGAGTATTAATCAGCTTCCACTATAGGCCGAGTTCATGCCGTCACTCTCGTAGCTACTCGAACCTACCTTTCTATGTATGTGGATTGTGAAGTATCTACCCGGGTACTAATATTAGTGTCTTGCCGCTACTCGAGTAACGACCTTAAGTCGTCCCGCTAAACGGAAGCTGATACATCGCGTGATACAAAAATCATTATTTCTCTTTTCTCGCGTCGCCATTTTATCAAAATCTGGATTACATTTGATGAAATAAACGATGGTTAATAAAGTATAAGCGCTATTTAGGCGGTCCCAATTAATAATTTCACTCCCGCGATTATGGATATATATGCGCTATACATTAAGCATATGCGAAAACGGTATGAAATATTGAGTGTGGAAATGTGTTGAATTTTTGTGCTAATTTTTTTTTTTGTCTTCGTTCTGTACTTTTGGGAATTTGGAGCTTAGTTTTTTTTCTTCACAGGTCTCAAAAACAAGGGGTTGCGGTATAATTGTGAGGGGCGGTTAAAATAGGGAAAATATGGTATATTAAAGCAGTATATTGATGCATATATACGATACAGAACCATGTGTATCTACATGTAGCCTCTAAATGCCTTCCGCAGGGAATAATACCATTACATGTAGTTGAATATTTGCGATGAATATGTGTTCTCGCGAGTCCAATATGTCTTAATGAAGCATCACTATTTTGCAGCCATAAAACTCTCACACAGATACTCACCCACCACCCAGCCTAACTCTCTCTCTTTCACTCATTCTCTTTCGTGATCAAGTTTGACAGCACAAGTATTATCTATATAGGACTATAATCTAATTACATGTACATTGACATGGTAACGCACAGAATTACTGAAGAAATATTAAACGAAGGGGGTATACTAGTGGTCTGAAATTAATTTTTTTCGATGTAATTCTCCTTAACCCGTACCACTCTGGTGTCAGTATTCTATCTTTTACTGCATCAATAGCAAAGAAACTGGTGTACATTTTCCACCAATTTTGGTGGATGATGTTGCTGTCTACGACAGCACCATCGCCCACCAAATTTGTTAAAAAATGAACCTCATTTCATCTTTTAATTTAATTGGAAAATTGGAAAATTAAAGATTTGGACAGCCATTTTGGACAGATAGGTGGATCACTGGATAGACTGACGCAAAAACTTCTTGCAAGATCCATTCCCATGTCAGCAGAGCTTCCTCTGTGAGGCAGCAGAACTGTTTCTCAACTGTTAATCAGCTGCAGTGTCACTGGTCAAGCTGTAGTGAATAAGCTATAGCTTCATCACCGCTACTCTACACACAAAAAAACACTGCTCAAGCAGCAGATCAACTGCCATACCGCTGTTTTATCCCTTTACTGGTCATACCGGCCTCTGTAGTGGTTTTGAGGAATGTCAATTTGCAGGACAAGAAGACAGTTTTTTTAGATTTACCACTGGAATGCCTGGCTCGATAAACGAGCCAGTCATTCAAGTGGTAAATTCTCAAAAATAGTCTTTTCTTGTCCTGCAAATGCAAATATTTTGACGTTCTTGAGAAAATTTGACCATTAAAGGGTTAACATAGAGGAATTATGAAGCCGCTGCCACACTGCTGCTGCTTTAACTTTGTACATTGATGACCCCTCTGCCATACTGCTGCTTTAACTTTGTACATTGATGACCCCTCTAAGATACCACTGCTGCTTTAACTTTGTACACTGATGACCCCTCTGCCATACTGCTGCTTTAACTTTGTACATTGATGACCCCTCTAAGATACCACTGCTGCTTTAACTTTGTACACTGATGACCCCTCTGCGATGCCACTGCTCTAACTTTGTACATTGATGACCCCTCTGCGATGCCACTGCTCTAACTTTGTACATTGATGACCCCTCTGCGATGTCACTGCTGCTTTAACTTTGTACACTGATGACCCCTCTGTGATGCCACTGCTCTAACTTTGTACATTGATGACCCCGCTGCGATGTCAATGCTCTAACTTTGTACACTGATGACCCCTCTGCGATGTCAATGCTCTAACTTTGTACATTGATGACCCCTCTGCGATGCCACTGCTGCTCTAACTTTGTACATTGATGACCCCTCTGCGATGTCACTGCTTTAACTTTGTACATTGATGACCCCTCTGCGATGTCACTGCTTTAACTTTGTACATTGATGACCCCTCTGCGATGCCACTGCTGTTTTAACTTTGTACATTGATGACCCCTCTGCGATGCCACTGCTGCTCTAACTTTGTACATTGATGACCCCTCTGCGATGCCACTGCTGCTCTAACTTTGTACATTGATGACCCCTCTGTGATGTCACTGCTTTAACTTTGTACATTGATGACCCCTCTGCGATGTCACTGCTCTAACCTTGTACACTGATGACCCCTCTGCGATGCCACTGCTCTAACTTTGTACACTGATGACCCCTCTGCGATGTCAATGCTCTAACTTTGTACACTGATGACCCCTCTGCGATGTCACTGCTTTAACTTTGTACATTGATGACCCCTCTGCGATGTCAATGCCCTAACTTTGTACACTGATGACCCCTCTGCGATGTCACTGCTTTAACTTGGTACATTGATGACCACTCTGAGATGCCACTGCTGCTTTAACTTTGTACATTGATGACCCCTCTGCGATGCCACTGCTGCTCTAACTTTGTACACTGATGACCCCTCTGAGATGCCACTGCTCTAACTTTGTACATTGATGACCCCTCTGCGATGCCACTGCTGCTCTAACTTTGTACACTGATGACCCATCTGAGATACCACTGCTGCTCTAACTTTGTACACTGATGACCCCTCTGAGATGCCATTGCTCTAACTTTGTACACTGATGACCCCTCTGCGATGTCACTGCTGCTAACTTTGTACATTGATGACCCCTCTGCGATGCCACTGCTGCTCTAACTTTGTACACTGATGACCCCTCTGCGATGTCACTGCTTTAACTTTGTACATTGATGACCCCTCTGCGATGCCACTGCTCTAACTTTGTACACTGATGACCCCTCTAAGATACCACTGCTCTAACTTTGTACCCTGATGACCCCTCTGCGTTGCCACTGCTCTAACTTTGTACACTGATGACCCCTCTGCGATGCCACTGCTCTAACCTTGTACACTGATGACTCCTCTGCGATGCCACTGCTCTAACTTTGTACACTGATGACCCCTCTAAGATACCACTGCTCTAACTATGTACACTAATGACCCCTCTGCGTTGCCACTGCTCTAACTTTGTCTACTGATGACCCCTCTGTGATGTCACTGCTCTAACCTTGTACACTGATGACCCCTCTGCGATGCCACTGCTCTAACTTTGTACACTGATGACCCCTCTAAGATACCACTGCTCTAACTTTGTACACTGATGACCCCTCTGCGTTGCCACTGCTCTAACTTTGTACACTGATGACCCCTCTAAGATACCACTGCTCTAACTTTGTACACTGATGACCCCTCTAAGATACCACTGCTCTAACTTTGTACATTGATGACTCCTCTGCGATGCCACTGCTCTAACTTTGTACACTGATGACCCCTCTAAGATACCACTGCTCTAACTTTGTACACTGATGACCCCCTCTGCGATGTCACTGCTCTAACTTTGTACACTGATGACCCCTCTAAGATACCACTGCTCTAACTTTGTACACTGATGACCCCTCTGCAATGTCACTGCTCTAACTTTGTACACTGATGACCCCTCTAAGATACCACTGCTCTAACTTTGTACATTGATGACCCCTCCGCGATGCCACTGCTCTAACTTTGTACACTGATGACCCATCTAAGATACCACTGCTCTAACTTTGTACATTGATGAACCCTCTGTGATGCCACTGCTCTAACTTTGTACATTGATGACCACTCTGCGATGCCACTGCTCTAACTTTGTACATTGATGACCCCTCTAAGATACCACTGCTCTAACTTTGTACATTGATGACCACTCTGCGATGCCACTGCTCTAACTTTGTACATTAATGACCCCTCTAAGATACCACTGCTCTAACTTTGTACATTGATGACCCCTCTGCGATGCCACTGCTCTAACTTTGTACATTGATGAGCCCTCTGAGATACCACTGCTCTAATTTTGTACATTGATGACCCCTCTGCGATGCCACTGCTCTAACTTTGTACATTGATGACCCCTCTGCGATGCCACTGCTCTAACTTTGAACCATTAACGCAGCCACTACCATACCTGGATGCTGTCGAAGTAGCCAATCGGTTCAATACGTTTTTCTCTGAGAAAATTGCTAACATCCGCAATAATCTTGACAATCAAAAGCCAGTAGTTATGGATGACAATGAGGCAATTAATCAACCGCCAATACTCGAAAGCTTTGCACTAGCTACTGAGTCCGAGATCACTAATCTCATTGTGTCATCCCCAAGCAAAACGTGTTCACTAGATCCTATACCAACATCAATAGTAAAGCAACATGTGCACATTCTTACACCAATAATCACTAACATCGTGAATATGTCTTTAACAGACGGTGTTTTCCCATCTATCATGAAGAGTGCCTTAGTTACGCCATTGCTGAAAAAAATCTTCACTAGACCCTGAACAATTGAACAATTACCGACCGATTTCGAATTTAACATTTCTGTCTAAGCTCGTTGAAAAGCTTGTGTCTACCAGAATAACTGTGCATATGCAACAGAATAAATTGTCCGAAAAATTCCAGTCCGCATATCGAGAGAACCACGGTACGGAAACTGCCTTGTTACGGGTCCAAAATGATATTCTGAGATCATTAGATAATCATAACGCAGTTTTTCTCGTATTATTAGATCTCTCAGCCGCGTTCGATACAATCGACCACGAGATACTATGTGAACGACTGAGGAATAACATCGGCATCAGCGGTACAGCCTTAGCCTGGATAAAATCATATCTTACGGACAGACATCAATCAGTGTGCATTGACAAATCATTAAGTTCCAGCATTCGGCTAAAGTATGGTGTCCCTCAAGGATCGGTCCTCGGTCCCAGATTCTTTACTGTTTACTCTGCTCCTATAGCAGATATAGTGCGGCGACATAACCTTCAGGTGCATATGTACGCAGATGACACGCAGCTTTATCTAACATTTAAGCCTAACATACCTTGTCAGGAAACATCAGCTCTACAACAGGTCCGAACATGCGTCGCCGATATTAGCCGGTGGATGACCAAGAACAAGCTAAAACTCAATCCAGACAAGACTGAGTTCCTTATCATAGCGACAAATCAACAACGCAGCAAAATCGGCACTACGGAAGTTCAGTTAGTTGACAGCGTGATCCCGGCAACTACATCCGCTAGGAACTTGGGCGTGTATCTAGACCAGGCTATGAATATGGATGCACATGTAAGCTCTGTGTGCAAATCTGCGACTTACCATTTGCGTAACATTAATTCCATCAGAAATGTGCTGACATATCAGACCACAGAGACACTTGTTCACGCGTTTATCACATCACGATTGGACAATGGAAACAGTCTCTTATATGGCATCACCGAAAAATCCCTTGATAAACTGCAATATGTGCAAAATGCTGCGGCTCGTCTGGTAGTCAAGGTCGAAAAGCGTCATCACATAACACCAATTTTGAAAGATCTTCATTGGCTCCCCATCCGGAAACGGATTGAGTTCAAGATTCTGCTCTTGACTTGGAAATTACTAAACAACAACGCTCCCGACTATTTGCAGGAACTTCTCTTGACATATGATCCATGTCGCAGACTTCGTTCTGTGGATAAGCTATTGCTCCAAATTCCGCGATCGAATTTACGCTCCTGTGGGGACAGAGCCTTCAGTGTTGTGGCTCCGAGACTATGGAACCAGCTACCTGTCCACATCAAATCCATCCAATCAATTAATGATTTCAAACAAAAATTAAAAACACATCTCTTCACAAGCGCCTTTGAAAATTGACATTGACACATGGCGCTTTACAAATGCTGTATTATTATTATTATTATTATTATTATTATTATTATTATTATTACCACTCCTTTGTCTGTAGGTTCCTGCACATCAACTGCCACACCGCTGCTTTAGCGCATACTACGAGAGCGGCCGCTGACTCACACAGATAAATACAACAGCCAAAATAGACGTGACCTAGACTTGAGAAATCGGAGAAATTTTTAATTCTTTTACACAGCAGTTTTCATTGCATTGATCATTAGAATATCTTACCACGCTAAACTTTGGATGAAGAACTAAATAACTTGAAAACTCTGACACAACTGATACACAGATTGCTTACCATTTATATATGGTACCAGAACTGTTATTGGGAGGTATATATCTACTAGTGATTTGTTTAATCATTTTATGGTCCAATTTGGTAGTGAAAATTTCAATGTCTCATAGTAAATGTCCATTTGCAGACCAAAGGCTATTTTTTAATATCTACCTCTTGAATGACTGGCTCGGTTACTGTAGAAGGCAATAAGGGGTTCTTGATGCTGATTGCATGAGAAAGTCCAAATGTTGCCTTCATGCCCTGCCTCATGAGACATAGTCTGCCTTGATGTCCTAAGACATTGCCTTAGTGCCCCTAAAATTATGAAAGCTGTTACGGCAACATTGCCTTGCCCTTTTACTGATATCTTCAAGCCCTGATACACTATGCATTTACTATTTCTAAAATAAAGCAGCCTTAATATTATCAAAACTTATAGCATTGTAACTGCTTCCTGGATCCCAGCTGAATGCTGCGGCATTGACACTGACTGGATGCTGGCTCAAAGCTGACTGGATGCCGCCTCAAAGCTGGCTCAAAGCTGACTGGATGCCACCTGAAACCTGACTGGATGCCACCTCAAAGCTGACTGGAAGCCCTCAAAGCTGACTGGATGCCCTCAAAGCTGACTGGATGTCGCCTCAAAGCTGACTGGATGCCGCCTCAAAGCTGACTGGATGCCCTCAAAGCTGACTGGATGCCCTCAAAGCTGACTGGATGCCCTCAAAGCTGACTGGATGCCGCCTCAAAGCTGACTGGATGCCGCCTCAAAGCTGACTGGATGCCATCAAAGCTGACTGGATGCCCTCAAAGCTGACTGGATGCCACCTCAAAGCTGACTGGATGCCCTCAAAGCTGACTGGATGCCCTCAAAGCTGACTGGATGCCACCTCAAAGCTGACTGGATGCCACCTCAAAGCTTGTTGGATGCCGCCTCAAAGCTGACTGGATGCCGCCTCAAAGCTGACTGGATGCCCTCAAAGCTGGCAGGATGCCTCCTCAAAGCTGACTGGATGCCCTCAAAGCTGACTGGATGCCGCCCCAAGGCTGACTGGATGCCCTCAAAGCTGACTGGATGCCGCCTCAAAGCTGCTAACTGGATGCCGCCTCAAAGCTGACTGGATGCCACCTCAAAGCTGACTGGATACCCTCAAAGCTGACAGGACGCCGCCTCAAAGCTGACTGGGTGTCACCTTAGAGCTGACTGGATGCCTCCTCACAGCTGACTGGATGCTGCCTCAAAGCTGCTGACTGAATGTAAGCTTTGCATGGCCTCAGAAATTGAGCCAGAACGCTGCTTTGCTGCCGCTAAGTAGCGGCTATATAGCTTTTGCAAAACATTGGCTCTATAGGACTATAGGAGTGCTGCTTTGCCAATGCTTGATTTGCAGCTCCCTTACTTCTTCACTGAGCCGCTGCAATGTAGCTCAGTTATCTTCACCTCAACTGCCATTTGTTAATGGAAATTATCAAATGAAAACCCTTTTGGCATTTGATTTGGAAAACTTCCAATATTTTGTCCGTGTCAAATAATGATACAATATCGTTAAAAGTTTGTCAAGATTATTATAGATAGAATATATTCATCTTAATTCCGTCATTAATATTGACTAAGACATTAAACTAATAATTAATTACATACTTATATACATGTATTATTACATATACATGTATATCCAACAGGCCGTTATCTATATACATGGACAGATTGAAATTGGGATTCTGCAATTTAAATGGTTGAGTCAAATTTTTTTCATTCTCTAACCTAGATAGTGTCTAGACGAGGATTCGAATAATTTGTGAGTTTGCCAGGAATATATATATAACTGATGTTCTAGAAGTCGCTTAGACCATTCATGTATGCAGAGGTATGGAGCCACTCCAGCAGTTACGACTACAAGAGATGATACTCCATCATGAGGTTGTTAGTCTGAAGAAGGGAGGGGGGGGGGGGGGGCTTCATGGTGCTGGTGAATATATTAACTACATGTAGGATGTAGGTTAGTTAATGCCTTCCCGAGTACTTAAGCCTACTACACTGATGTGTAAACAGACATTTCATCACGTCAAGTACATATATATCTATCTCAATACTATGTATAAAGATAATATTCTTTCTTCCATCATGAAAAATTGAAATGTAATTAGCAGATTAATAATAAATTGTGGGGAACATAGGTGTCAAAAACATCTCTATATGACAGCCGATGTAGGGACAATGGTTTTCCATTTTCACAATTTGCCATTTTCTATTTCACCAAATTGCAGATTCGGTTTCATTTCCATTTTGTAAACTTTATCATCTAAGCTTCATGTACATTTAATGTAGTCAATAAAACTGTCAAATTTGTGTTGTGTCTCGTGTTATTAGTATGTTCAGAAAGTATGAAGTCAAAGTGGAGAATAGATCCGTATTTAATAATTTACAATTTTAGATGAGAATGTTTCACTTTCTTGGGGAAAATGCCTTTATCAGTTGAATATCATGTTTCCGTTTCAATTTACCGAGATTTTGCAGAAAAATACCATTTTTCATTGATTTCTTTTTCAAAATCCTTTTTCCATTGCAAATTACCAATTCCGTGAATTCCGTTTGTTTCCCCTAGCAATGGACATTTCCAGTTTATCCATCCATGATACACAAAACATATGATGTCATAATCAATTACGTGACGGGTAGGATGAGGGCATAATCATCACATCATGACTCGATTTAGTCCATCTTAAACGCTTAATAGTCCATCAGTCTTGTATGTCTTTAACATTTAATAAACATGAGGTTGAATATTTTGAAACTGATTTGACTGGCTGCTGTTGCTGCCATAGGCAGCAGCCCGCTGAGCACCTAGTAAAATTAGTTTCAAAATATTTAACAGGTTACCTGTATAGTTTTCTGGAAATTTATAGTCAGCGAGTTCAGGGCTCGATCGATGTGGGTGGAGCTTAGCTAGAGATGGGCGGGGCATAGCTAAAACTGGAAAGGTCCATTATCAGAATCCACGATAATCATCGTTTACCCGTACACACTAATCTTGTCCGACATATATCCATTATAGTCCTGAGCTAAATATTCCTGAGCTAAAAGGAATACTTTAGAAAATGGTATTACAGAAAGGTTTTCCTGCCTGACCGACAATGGGCCTTTCAACTTTTAGCTACGTATGCCCCACCATTTCAATCTAAGCTCCACCCACACCACGTCCGAGTTGGGGTCAATCGATCTCTGAACTCCCTGACTATCAATTTCCAGAAAACTATACATATAAGCTGTTGAATATTTTGAAATTAATTTGGCTGGGCGCTGTTGCTGCCAACATGTTTACTAAACAGCAATGACATACAAGTCATACGTGTCGGAATATTAAGCGTTAATGACGGACTATATGACGTCATGATTATGACGTCAGCCTACACCTCGCATACATGTAGTTTTTTATGACTTCATATGATTGAGTGAGGAAATGGATTCATGAATTCTATGACACACCTCTAGTATGATGGCCATGCTGTACTCTATTCAAAACAACCATGAAAATGGATTGTGGGTAACAAACTGAGTCCTCAGCCATTTTAGAACTATGGACAAGTTCCGCCACAATGTAGACCTCATAGTGGTGATATTGAAATTGTAATACATTACCAGGGAAATAGCTGTCCAAACCGTCTCTATTTGTCGGCCAATAGAGGATAAACATTCTTTCCCCATACCCACTAACTTTGGCCAGCATTCAAGAATACAATGAAGCCAATTTCTAGCTTAATCATAGATAGAGAGCAGTCTATCCCTCTGGGCAAAAACAGAACATAGATGAATGTTCCTACAGACAATCATGAGTAAAATATAATGCGCTCCATTCCAGGATTGCTTGAAGGATATAGTGTGATTGTGAGATGATTGAATATCTTTTGTGTTTTATGTGCAGTGTCTGCAAAGTATCATTACTTGTATCAGGCATTAGCCTTTATGAATCCCAAACTACTGTATATATATTATGAAAAACTCTTGAAATGAAGGGCCAGAAACTGGTTGGCCGGGCGGTCCGTGGTTGGCCCGGCTGGCCACCCCGACCGGCCGACATGACAGTTTCTTGAGCTCCTACCAGTGGCTATAAATAAGAATTTACAATGAACCAAAATCTGTATCATGTCTTGAGTACATCGCACATAAACTACATTTGACATCAAAAATAGATAACCGTGATGTGGTCTCAAAGTAGTCACACCTTTGTGATGGGATCCTAAAGTACACAGATATTTGTGATGGGATAACAAAATATGCATACAGCAGGGCAGGCCAGGTGTGAGAATGTACACAGTTATCAGCTTTAAATAGAGACAAATGATTTTCAAAGTATCAGAATATCAGCGACGGATGAAGGCCGGGAAAGGGGGGAGGGGGTATCGAGCCAGTTATTCCAGTGGTAAATTTTCAAAGATAGTCTTCTCTTGGTCTTCAAATGGACATTTCTATGGGAAAATTGAACTTTTCTTGAAAAATTGATTTTTTGCTGATCAATACGACTGTCAAATGGTTAAAAGCACTCTGGCATGGACTCATGGGTAAATCCCGAAGAACCTGGACATCGGCGATGGGCGGAGAACTCATTCCAAAAATACAGATATATCTGTGATGCCTGAAGCAATACGTGTGGTCTAATTCATCTATTATCATAAACTAGATACTACATTGTAAGACAAACACTTGATATTGGGTCCGAGGGTATACAACTCAATTAGTTTGTTCATCTTCCGCTTCACATTAGCGCTCTAAGGAAATGCCAGGATGTACCCGCTAGGTACTTAACTGGGGGATTATATTCAGGGTTTATAAATAATTCATATTTTAACAAAGTAATCATCTCCATTATACATGTATTAACCATTCAATGGTCAAGCCCGCCAAAAACTGGCCTCTGCAGTGGTCTTGAGGACATTTGCAGGTCCAGAAAAAACTATTTTTTTTAATTGACCACTGG
This sequence comes from Chaetoderma sp. LZ-2023a, assembly GCA_034401795.1. Lineage (NCBI taxonomy): Eukaryota > Metazoa > Mollusca > Caudofoveata > Chaetodermatida > Chaetodermatidae > Chaetoderma > Chaetoderma sp. LZ-2023a. The sequence goes on from CM067368.1 coordinate 4,662,954, forward strand.
AATGACTGGCTCGATAACCGAGCCAGTCATTCCGGTGGTAAATTTTAAAAAATCGTCCACTTTTTGCCTGCAAATGGACATTCAAAAAGCAAATAATTTGATTTTTTTTAAACAAATTTGACCATTAAAGGGCTAACATTGTGGTTTGTAGGTATGTTTGCATAATTATCAATATAGGCAGGTGGGCTATAGCTAGGGTAAGCGAGGATGCACATTAGTGTGCTGTAAATATATGCATAGATCAGATAGTGAAATACTGAATTTAAACAGGATACAGGTACTTAACACCTGATCCACACACTACTGCATAAAAGTTAGAAAAATATTTAACCCGCTAACAAATAAAATAGGTCACACGGCTATATACTAATTTCTTATACAGATCGATGGCCAAAACAGTAATATCTTAGAAAACATATGTACAAGTACAATGCAATGACTGCATGGCCTACATGTACCATTATAGTGTGGTTAAGTTTGTACGGTTCGTATTACTTTCTCTGCAGATTGTTCATTATACATGCAATGCATCAATAGAGGAACAAGAATGTTTCTGGCTTTCTCTTTTACATCATGAGTTCAAAATCTTGGAATCTCTCCAATTAGCCCTCGCATCCCGATTGGTCAGCATAATTACAACCAAACTTCGCCTTACAGTCTCGTTTAATCTTTTAAGTAGATGATCTCAAACCCATTGAAGAAACCATCCATTCAAAGTTGGTTTAAGCATTAAATGGTAAAATTTGGTCAAGAGTCAAAATATTTGTGTGTTGAATGTACATGTACATTTGCAGGCCAAGAGAGGACTATTTCTGAAAATTTACTGCTGAAATGACTGGCTCGATAACGATCCAGTCATTCCAGTGGTATATTTTCTAAAAAATAGTCTCTTGGCCTTGCAAATGTACATTCCACAAGACCTCTACAGAGGCCGGTTTTGGCCGGCATGACCATTAGAGAGTTAAGTATTAGATGGTTGAGCAGGAAACAAGTATTAACCCTTTGATGGCCAAGATTTGTCAAGAAACTTAACAGTTTTGCTTATAGTCAATGTCAATTTGAATGCTAAGAGATTATCTCTGAAAATTTACCACTGGAATGACTGGCTCGAAATACGAGCCAGTCATTCCAGTGGTAAATTCTTAAAAATGCTCTTCATTTGTTCTGGATATGGCCATTGTTCAGTACCACTGCAAGGCATTAAACGCTTACAATTCATCAATTAATCTCTATATTCCATGGTCATTGATCAAACAAATAAAACACCTGATCACACATTAGCCTATGAATTTAACATTTAAAAAAATATTTAATAGCTTAATATTCGCATTAATTAAATCAGGTGTCCTTGAGGTCATCAGTGAGAGTAAGCTAAAGAAAGCTGCATGCTTTTGAACCCTTAAATGGTCAAATTTCGTTAAAAAAAATTTTAATATTTTCTTATCAAATGTCCATTTACAGGCCAAAAGAATAATTTTTGAAAATTTTATCACTGGAATGACTGGCTCGGTTATCGAGCCAGTCATTCCAGCGATAAATTTTCAAATGCAGTCTTCTCTTGGTCTGCAAATCGACATTTCTCAAGACTAGTGCAGAGGCCATTTTTGGCTGATGAGTGTTAAATGGTTAAACTGTCAGCTACATGTACATGTATGCATACTATCATCCTGTAGCAACAAGGACTCTCCGGGAGCGGGTATGTCCTCATTTCATGACACATGGAGAGAGAGAGAATTCAATGGGCAGATGTCCTGGCCAGTTGCTTTTATCAGGACAGCATTTCTGATGGTAAATATGGAAATTCACACGATTGTGAAAATTTATTCAGTTATTTTCTAAGAAGATCTCCATACACAATGATTACACGGTGAAGTCTGGGTGGAGCTTAACTAGAGATGGGTGGGGCATAGCTAAAACTGGATTTCTTAATTATGTTCCTAATATTCAACAATACGGTTTATTTAGTTTTGGAAACTTTGTAAGTTATTTCTGAGGCATACTATATTCTGCATTTCCAAAATGACTGTGATGTGTACACATCATTGTACTGGTACATTATATCTGAGGTGTGCTATACTATTCTGCATTTCCAGAACGACTGATGTGTACACATCATTGTACTGGTACATTATATCTGAGGTGTACTATACTATTCTGCATTTCCAGAATGACTGTGCTGTGTACACATCATTCTACTGGTACATTATATCTGCTCAATCATAATCATGGAATAATAATAACATGGCAAGTTCATCTGAGTTCCTAGTCTAGCGCTCACGCCCACCATGAGTCAAGATACAATACAGATAGAGAGAGCAGCCTCATCATCAGTGATGGTGACCTTGTATTGGAGTACAATGTGTCATAATGTACCTTTCCAGTTTTAGTTATGCCCCGCCCATCCTGATCCCCGAGCGCCCTGACTATTAATTTCCAGAGAACCATACAGGGAAGCTGTTGAATATTTTCAAACAAATTTGACTGGGTGCTGTTGCTGCCTATGGCAGCAACATCATCCAGTCAAATTAGTTTTAAAATATTCAACAGCATGTTTATCACATAGTAAAGACATTAAGTCGTACAATGTGTCAGATTAAATTTAAGCATTTAAGACAAACTAAATCAAGTCATTCATGCGTTTACTGATTATGACATCATCCTATATGTCATGTAGTTGATTATGATGTCATATGATGGATGGATAAACTGGAAAGGTCCATTGAAAAGTCAGTAAAAGAAGATTCCTGTGTCAACAGTCCTGTGTTGTTATGGTAACCTGTTGAAAACATTCTCCATCAGGTTTCCTACTTTCCTTAATTTATTTTAGAGGACCTGAAACGGATTACCTTAATCTGTTGATTTTAGTATGGACATCAATGAGCTTTCTAAGGTGGACATCAATGAACTTTCTAAGGTTTAGGTTACCATATGTCTCCTTAAAACATATTTAAGGCAATCTATTATGGATTACCATTGGAGATATTACAGCACAGCCCTGGTCAAGAAAGTTACAGAGTTTGATTGATTAAGCACTGTTACAATGGATGACATTCACCAGTTAACATGTCAATATCGTACTGCATATACTAGTGAAGGAGAAACAAATCTCTAAAAAGCATACACAAATTATCTCTCTCCACCGACCCAAACTACCCACACGTGCTCACTTTAGTTTTAGCTCCTTCCCCCATCCCACCCACTGACTAACCCGTTAACGGTCAAACCCGGCGTGTCAAACGCGGCCTGCGCGATAGTCTTGAGAAACGTGCATTTGCAGGTCTGACATCTTTTAATTTTACCACCAGAATTACTGGCTCGATAACTGAACCAGATCATTTCCGTGGGCAGTCGTAAAATTTAAATGCAGAACTAGACTCCAGATGCCAATCGGATCCTCACTAAGTCAAGCTATCCTCCAAATTCTGTAGGGATCAACAAAAACAATTATCCCTTGGCATGCAAATGAATTTGGAATGTGCTCTATGAAAAAATATATATATAGTGGTGGTCTTATTGGAGCTTGGATCATCATCCATTTCATTAGGTTTCTTCCTTAGACAATTACAATGAACCTAAGAAATTTCAAAAGGATTCAACAAATTATTATCTGAAAACCACTCTATTCACCCGCCCATACAGATAGATCCCTCACGTAATACGCAGTACATTTTTTGGCAGCTCAGCAAAATAACTGGACAGTACATACATGTACATATAATTACCCCGTTCACTGGTCAACAAATCCATGAACAAGTAAATTCTTCACAATATTAAATTTATTCTGTTGAATATTTTAAAATTAATTTGACTGTAAGACATTGCTGCAGGCAGCTAAGGCAGCAACATCTTTCAGTTAAATTAATTTCAAAATATTCAACAGCTCTCCTGTATGGCCCTTGAAAATGAGATATGGGGAATTCATCCGTGAAATGGTTAATATCATGGGGAGCAAAACAATTTTGTGTATATGTATCAATTACTGATAAATACAATCCTCAGCCATAAGCTAAGTACACGTTAACCCATTAATGGTCAAATTTGCTCAAGAAAATGTAAATATCTACCAATCAAATGTACATCTACAGGTTAAAGAGTTCAATTTTTGAAAATTTATCACTGTAATGACTGGCTCGGTTATCGAGCCAGTCATTCCAGTGGTAAATTTTCAAAAATTGTATTTCTTGACCGGTAAGTGGACATTCCACTAGACTATAACAGAGGCTGGTTTTGACCGGTATGACCATTAAAGGGTTAAAGCAGGGCTTATTTCAAGATAAACAAATAAATTTGCAAACTCAGCAAATGTGTATAAGATAGATACAGCATGGTTTACAACCAATGATTCTTAGGGCATCTAAATTTTGGAGATCCCATGGATCACATCCTGAAATCTGGAGATGCCTGCCTAAAATCTGGGGTTCCCAAACTGAAATCTGGCGTTCGCAAGCAGTATTTCTGATCCACGCTGAAAGTCGAGGGTACCATGGATTCACAAGTTCTATGAATTATGCTGGTCCCATGCAATATTCTTCAGGTATTTTTGTGCCTATATGAACTAGGTGAAAGTCTAGCCGTAAAATTTTACTCAGGTATTCAAAAAATGTAAAACTTTCAAGTATATACACTTAAGTATTTATTTAACCCTTCCAACGACAAATCTCTGAAAAAGTAAATTCCTTATAATATAAAACGTATTCTGTTGAATATTCTGAATTTAATTTGACTGGAAAACGTTGGTGCCTAAGGCAGCAATGACTTCCAGTCAAATTTGCCCTGTAGGTGGGGGCTTAGAATACACCTTCCGTATCCTCTGCGTGTCGTACGAGGCGACTAAAGGAGGTAAGGGTGAGGTAACCCTGACAGAAACCTCGAGTGCTGAAGACGGAGGTTCCAGGCCGCATGGCGCACTCTAATAAACCATGGATCCACGCACTTAACGCTTATGATCATGTCGATAGTCACTTACATGACTGGCGGTATGATCAGCGAACGAAAAGAAGAAGAACTTCCAGTCAAATTAATTTCAAAATATTCAAGTTTTCCTGTATGACTTGAAGATGAGATAGATGTATGGGGAATTCATCTTAACCTTTAACACTTATAGCAGCCAAAAACGGCTTCAGCAGTGGTCTTGAGAAATGTCCATTTGCAAACCAAGAGAAGACTATTTTTGAAAATTTACAACTGGAATGACTGGCTCTATAGCCGAGCCAGTCATTCCAGTTATAATTTTTTTTAAAGTAATCTCTTGGTCTGCAAATGGAGATTTTCTACGAGAAAATTTAAATTTTCTTGAAGAATTTAATGGTTAACGGGTTAATAGTGTTAATATTTCAGTAATAAATATTTACACTATCTCATTCATTGCCATTATCCAAAATATCCTCAAGTAGCTTTATACACTAAATGTACACAGCGGCTGTGTGTTAACCCATTAAACCGGACAGTCAAAAAAAAACTACAAAATTCCTTTTTATGTACCGGTAAGTAATATTCTGTTTAATATTTTGAAACTATTTTGACTGAGAAATGTTGCTGCGTCGATATGACCGCTGCCTATGACAACAACAGGTTCCAGTCAAATTGTTTTCAAAATACTCAACAGCTTTCCTGCAAGGTAATTTCGGCACTGGGGTCTCAAGGGTTAAGTGGTTAAGTACTCAAGCAGTATGTGTGTTCTGTATTCAGGTGTATCTGATTTATTACCAACAATAACACACAAATTTGTAAACAGCGGTTAAACATTTCACACAAATATCAACTGTGTTTTAAAGCGCTCCTATTTAATCCACTTAACCATGTATTTAACAACCGTACATATACATTATGATATTTATGCATGGCACATAAAATCCTGATGCACATTTTGAAAACAATTTGACTGAAAGCTCGGCAGCGATAACTTTCATTGAAAGTAATCAGCAGATTTAAAAATCGAAATAATTTTTTGTTCAAATTCTTCCTAAAAGTAGTTAACTAGATCTATGGTAGTTTGAGTCAAGTTATGTGGGCAGTATGGTTTAACCCCTCATCAGTCAAGGCAGTGAATAAAGTCTTGGGAGTTGCCTTTAAAAATGTCTGTTTGCAGGCCAAGAGAAGACAATTTTTAAGAATTTATCACTAGAATGACTGGCTTAATATAACCGAACTAATCACTAAAGAAATTTCTCTTGGCCTCCAAATTGACATTTTCTGTGAGAAAATTTAGATTTCCGTGAACAAATTTCTGTGTTATAAGGTTAACTTCAATCAGCAGCCAAACATGCCACAGTGCCAAGTATTCCTTCATTGCCATTCCTACTGAGTCATCGATCAGCAAAGAAATAACCATCCCTATTCCTACTAACTTCACACATATCGCCTCAGCAAATACGCAACATAGTCAATACATTTTTTAAAACAATTTGACTGATAATCAATGGTCTGTACGACCATAATTAATTTCACAATATTAATTAGCTCAGGAGGCTTGTAACATGCTATTATGTAGCGTGAATTAATGATGATAATAGACAGGAAGAAATGTGTTTCACAGCATTATGAATGAAGAGTAGATGTTCCCGAGATGAGATATGGAAATATGCCACCATCACCACTCCACCCCCACCCCCCACCCCCACTCTCAGAATGAGTATACCCTGCCTGGTGGCACATACCGTATAACCTGCTCACTCAGCCTTTATCTCGCTTAGTGCAGTGTCTATCAGCAATATGCATATAAAAGCGGGGAAAATAATAGTGTTTCAGGAACCATTTGGAAACTCCCCTCAGACCACTTCCACATCCATTAGAATGTAAAGACCACTGTCATTACACCATTTCTTTACATGCTTGAGAATGACTGACTATAGGACAAGTGGTCAATCTGTCAGTGACCATTGATGATATGTGCTGTACTGTACATGTCTTAACCACAGCTCCCACAAGACACTACATCACATCTGATGGTTCTTTAACCTTTTAACATTGGTCAAATTTGGTCAACAAAATGTAAATATCTTCCTACTAAATGTACATTTACAGGTCAAGAGAATACAATTTTTGAAAATTTATCACTGGAATGATTGGCTCGATTATCTAGCCAGTCATTCCAGTGATAAATTTCCAAAAAATTGTATTCTTTTCGTCTGTAAATGGCCATTCCACAAAACGATAACAGAGGCCGGTTTTGGCTGGCTTGACCATTAAATGGTTAAAAGCTCCTAGTCAAATAAGTTTCAAAATACTCAACCGAATCAGTTACTAAATTGTAAATTTATCAAAGACATACTATTCGTACACACTTGTGACAGGCCTTCGGTTTTCGTGATTTTTCATTTTGATTGTGATCTCAGCTAACATGTGACGATCTATTTACGTATGACGTCAAATAGTTGAGTGACAGTTCGGATCTCTTATCTTGTACAACGCTTTTCAGAATCTAAGCCAACAGAACTAGATTGATATTCACTGTAATAATATATGTAACCTTTCAGTAGAAGCTAACCTGAATTCAACGCATGCACATACAACAGACCTATTTAGATCTGCCATAAAACTTTGTATCACGCCATACACTGCAATACTATCTAAATTAGATCAGTAGTTTTACAGCTCCTGAATGGATACAATGGATGATTCCAATTTTAGCTACATGTATGCCTGCCACCCATCTCCAGCTAAGCTCCACACATGCTCAGCCAGCGTTGGGATCAATAGAACACTGAACTCTCTGAATCTCAATTTCCAGAAAACTATACAGGTAAGTTGTTGAATATTTTGAAACTAATTTGACTGGGTATTATCGCTGCCAACAGCACACAGTCAAATTAATTTCAAAATATTAAACAGAATGTTTATTAAATAGTAGACATACAATTTGTACAACTTTACGGACTATTAAGCGTTTATGACAGACATACTTGTAGATATGCCATTCATGACATATTTGATTGTCATGTCAGCCTGTGACATAATTGATCATGACATATACTTGACTGACAGACGGATTCCTCTATTATACATGTATGTGACACATTCTCCATCCTATTTCCAAAAATGTTGGTCCCGATCCCACGATGATTCATAATTTAAATAAATATTAAATAGTAAAGCTACACTCGAACAATTTCGACATCCCGGAGACCGTCGAGAGGTAACTAATATCTCTTTATTATTATTCGTCATCGTGTATATAAAGCTGATTGACAGATATATTGACAGCGCAATGGCTAATAACATTCAGTCATGACAGTTATATACATTATCAAAATGACGATGCTTAAAACGGTCAGATTCCAGAATCCAAATTATAAAAGCAACAAACATGATGGAGAGGCTAGCTCTGTCTTTTGGAGCTAAAACAAGATGGTTTTAATTTAACCCTTTAATGGTCAAGATTTGTCACGAAGTAAATTTTTGGAATGTGCATTTGCACAACAAAAGATTATTTTGGAAAATTGATGACATGAGTGACTGGCTGGATAAACAAGCCAGTCATTTAAGTGGTAATCTTTAAAAAATACTCTTCTCCTAGCCTGCAAATTGACATTCGTTAAGCATATATTTAGATTTTCTTGACCAGTCCTCTTGGCTATTAAAGGGTTAATTCAGACAGCACAGTTTAATCTACATGGTCAGCCTTAGTAACTAGGCTGATCATTAAGTTTGTGCAGTGTGTCAGTCAGGTTACAGCTAAATTCTTCAAGTGATGAACATGTATAGTTTGGTAGTACCATAACTATGTAGTGAGAATTCCAGCCACACAGCTGTCTAATATCACATAAAGCTTGCCAGGTAACAACAGCTCCTCAGGCTTGAAATACAAAGTAACATCCAGCATTGTAGCAATCAGGTGTTAATAAGCTGAACACAGAGCCAGAGTCTTCTATTGATGAAGTTGGTGCTTACAAAGAAGAGGAAGACCCCCTTTGATGCATGAAATTACAGTCTCAATTCTAAATATTAACCCTTTAACACTCAAACCAGCCAAAAATGGCTTCTGCAGTGGTCTTGAGAAATGGCCATTTGCAGACCAAAAGATTAGTTTTGAAAATTTATAACTAAAATGACTGGCTCTATAAATTTTCAAAACTAATTTCAGGGTCTGCAAGTGGACATTTTCTAAGAGAAAATTAAGATTTTTTTTAAAGGTTTAACGGTTTAAAGGGTTTTAAAGACCACTATATTGGAAAGATGTTGAATATTTTGAAACTAATTCGACTGGAAGCTGTTGTCATATGCAGCAACAGCTCCCAGTCAAATTTAAGTATCAAAATATTCAAAAATCTTTTTTATATGATTATATCATAAACTTAAAGAATGTGTCAATTCTGGTTGGTAATGGTTAACGGGGTTTTAAACACATTAACCATTACCGACCAGAATTAACCTTAACCCTTTCACAGATGAATTCCCTGTATCTCATTTTCAAGGCAACCATACAGCAAAACTGTTGAATATTTTGAAATTAATTTGACTGGAAACCATTGCTGCTTTAGGCAGCAATGATTTTCAGTCAAAATAATTTCAAAATACTCAATGGAATAAGTTTTATATCGTAAAGACTATATTTTCTCAGGGATTTGTCGGTGAAAGCGTTAAGATTAGGAATTCAGGAACTAAAGATCAAAATACATGTACATACTGACACGCCGCTTTTCATATATATATATATATATATATAAAGTCCAGAATTAAACATGTTGATTGCAAATATGTGGATAAGAGATTTACAGCTTGATTCCCGGAACATCTGCTAGTTTAAGACAAAATATTTCAGGTATCATATCACTGTACTAACGTTCATCTTCAACCCTATAACCCTCATGTCCTCCAAAAACAGGCTTCTGCAGTTGCCTTGGGACATGTCCATTTGCAGACCAAGAGATTATTTTTGAAAATTTACGACTGGAATGACTGGCTCGATAACGAGCCAGTCATTCCAGTGGTAAATTTTCAAAAATAGTCTTTTCTTGATCCGCAAATGGACAATTTCCTATGAGAAAATTTAAATTTTCTTGAATAAATTTGAATGTTAAATGGTTAAGACAAAATATTACATGATAGGGTATCGTATACCCGTACCAACTTTCATCTTTAAGCACATACATGTAAGACAAAATGATCTCTGTCATTCAAAGAGCATTGTTATTCTTGGACATCAGTAGACAAAGGATTTCAATAGAAGATACATGTATGTACATGATGGAGTGAATTTGTGGTTCCATCATTTGATATGATCTCCCTTTTCACTATAGTTAAGTATATTTAATATCGTCGATTTAAAGCGAAGACAAGCCATTACAAGCACTACCATCCCCTTTATTCGTGCTTTTCTTGAAATGACGTGTAAGGAATCTGGATAATTCACTCACCTGCTCCCTATAACTGATTTATGTGCTTACATTACAGTGTCTGTTGTAAGAGAATGATGTCAAATTAACGAAGTTTGCATTTTTCAAGGGGGATCAGTCAGACAATTATTGATCGAAACTAACAAAACCGAATGTTGACCTCCATATTAATACTACTAATCTAAATTCTGAATTTGTTTCAAATCTGTGTAGTCTACGTGTAGCACGATCTATTGCCCGGAAAGTTCGTATTTCTCAAAGGTGATAACTCTGACAAATATTGATAGAAATTAACGAACCATGAAGCTGACCTTCACCATAATAATATTAATCGTAATTCCAAATTTGGTTGAAATCCGTTTAGTCTAGCATGAGTTCCACGTATTGCTTGGAAACTGTCAAATTAATGTTTGTATTGGGGGGGGGGGGAGGGGATAACTCCGGCAAATTTTGATGAAACCTAACAAAATACGAACTTGAGTAGTATCTCAGTAGTATTAAGATATATATATATATACATGTATATAATATTCTAAATTCTGTTCGAATCCATTTACTCTACAAGTTATTGTTCAGAATAAATGAAGTTCGTATTTTTCAAGGACAATTATATTCTTGCAAATATGAACGAAAACTAAATGCAAAACGAACTTGGCCTTCGCATTTCTATTATTAAACACGTCTAACTCAACTTATTGCAGATCAATGAAGATTTTTCGAAAAATGTTCACGGGGAATAACTCTAGCAAATACGGACCAAAACTAATGAAACATGAACTTGACATTCATATTACTACTGTTACGTTATATCTGTATTTGGGTGAAATCTGTTTCCACCTCTAACACAAGTTATTCCATGGAAACAGATTAGTCACGTCTGACATACATCTACATGTACATCAGCAACATTTTTATGTCCCCTGAAAATCCATTTTCGAGTGGATGAAAATAAGGATTTTCGTTTACCGGTATAGGTAGTTTAATGGCCATTTGCAGTGGTGTAGTGGAAAATTTTGAGGTGTGGGAGGTGAAGAGCAGGGGCACGAGGCCTGGAACACAGGGTGGTTGACAATACTATTCCAATGGACCTTTCCAGTTTTAACTGGGCCCCTCCCATCTCTACCTAGACGCCACCCACACCTCGCTCATGTTGGGATCGATCGATCTCTGAACTCCTGACTATCAATTTCTGAAAAATTATACAGGTTAAGCTGTTGAATATTTTGAAACAAATTCGACTAGATACTGTTGCAGCAGCACCCAGTCAAATTAGATTCAAAATATTCAACAGCATGTTTATTAAATAGCAGACATACAATTCGTACATGTAGGACTATTAAGCGCTTAAGACGAACTAAATCTAATCATTCATGACGTCATCCTACACGTCACGTAGTTGATTATGACGTTATATGATGTCATATGATGGATGGATAAAATGTAAGGGACCATTGGGGAGATGTATGAGGTGTCAGAGCTCCGCTCCTGTATGCTCCTATAACGCCACACTACTGCCCACTTACAGGACAAAAGTACTTATTAACCCTTACCACTCTGATGTCCAAATTTTTAATTTTCAAATTAAATTAAAAGATGAACTGTGTTCATTTTTCAACAAATTTGGTGGAAGATGGTGCTGTCATAGACAGCAACATCGTCCACCAAAATTGTTGAAAACGGTACACCAGTTTCTTTTCTACTGACACGGTAAAAGATAGAATATTGATATCCGAGTGCTATGGGTTAAGAAACCCTCCCAAAGGAATGACTGGCTCACCTATAGAGGAAGCCACTCTAGTGGTAAATTTTCAAACAGTCTGGTAGGCTTGCAAATTGACCTATTTCTCAAAGCCATTACAGAACTCAATTGGAGCTGCTTTGGACACTAAAGGGATATCTAGTATGAATCAGACTCTATACTGGCAGAAATCTAACCCACAGAATGGTTCAACACTGATTTAAAAATGTAATAATAGCATGTTAATGTACAATGAAGGGTGCCTGTCTGATATGCTAGTGTGTAACATAGCAATGTGCATTTCATCAATAATGGATAGTGTTCTTATCACACATGCTCCACCCCCCCACCCCCTAACTTGGTGCTATATACATGTATGCAAATGCGCTGTTTGCCATTCTGACAGGTTAATGCATTGATAACTGTACATAGCTGCTTGGATTAACCCTTTCCTCGCAGAGATATCTTCATTTCAAAGCAACCACAGATCCGAACTATAATGGAGGCGTCTATCTCTAGCTATGCTCCGCCCATTTCTTGATAAGCTCCACCCACCTTTTATGCATACTGCAACAGATTTATATACTACGAACCTCGAATTCCCAGACTTCCCAATTTCAAGGTAATTATTTCAGTTATACAGGTAAGCTGTTAAATTAGTTTCAAAATATTCAATAGAATGTTTATTAAATTGTGAATTCATCAAAGACATACAATTCTGAACATGAGCTAGGTGTCGGTGGAGCATATAAAGAGATTGGCGGAGAATAGTTAAAATGGAAAGGTCCATTCTCAACCCGTCAATTGAAATGGTTGATTTTCAGTCTATGTGCATGTGTGATTACCAAGAAAATAATATTCATTATGACTGGCTCTATTATCGTCAAAATTGCCAAAAACAGCCTCTTAGTCTGCGATTGATCATTTCTCTAAGCGACTGCAGCCGCCATATTTTAACTGCTTTGGTCACTATTTAGTTGTCAGTCACATACTCTGTAGTTCAGGGCTTCCATTAGCGGAAGTCTGGAAACACTATTAAACTTCCGAAGTTCATGCTTAAACTCCCAAAACAAATACCAAGAAAGTCCTGGAATTCCTGTTTTTAAAGCCAGGCCATCACTTAAGCAGTATTTCAAAGGATTTTAAGTAAATACACCTTTCCCAGATTGACTTTATAAATTTGGGTAAATACCTTCCCGTGACTTCTGGCTGGTAAAGTAGCCATGTGAGTCTCAAAAGTAATAACTTTACTGCTATGTTCAGATACAATGCATCTTAAGCCGTTTATATTAAAAAGTAGGAGCATCATATTATTGAAGTCACACCTCATTGGAAAGCTCATCCACTTTTCGAAACATTACTGTAATAGTTTTTATATACTTTTAATTTTTTCAGGCTAATTATAATTTTAGAATACACCCTATTTGCCGCTTGATTTGCTAAATCTAGGGACAACTAGTGTATTTTATAAATGCAGATACATTTGTGATTTTACAAAAATATAAAAAATAATACAAAAATGTTTAAAAAATTGAACGAGCGTTCCAATGGTGTATAACTTCAATAATATTGTGATTGTAGTTTATCATAGGAACTCTTTAAAATGAATTTAGTGCAATAGTAATTCAATGCGGGCCAGCTCCTGGCCGAGAAATTTACCAGCCCGCAAACATGTGCTGAGCATTGATTTAGGGGAATCTCTGCGCAATGACATCAATCTGGGAAAGGTGTATTACATGCGAACCAAATTAAATTTCCAAGATTCTAATTTGGTCTTCCAGAACTAACTATTAACTAGGTAGTCCTGGAAATCTTGTGTTTAGAAATTAATGGAATCCATGCTCGTAATTAGTCTCTGTATTCCATTACAGACATGCATGCGTTCATTATGTCTAACTTACCCTAATTAGATATATTAATATTAGAAGGGGGTGGGTGGGGGTGCAACATCACTAAAACACACAACTGACAACAGGACATTGGCAAATGACATGTTAAATTGCTGTCTGTACAGTGAAACTATTGGATGTTACATATTATGACATATATATGGGCTAATGCACAACGAGTCAGTCAGAACTAATGTGTATGCATATAGGACATCTGAGATCATCAGCTCAGAACAAATGTGTGGGCATATAGGACATTTGAGATCATCAGCTAACATTGAACAATCGATTGATTCAACAATATGGATTACTAAGCATATATGTTGTGCGTCTATTAGCTGGACATCAACCCCAGGCCACTATGGAATGTACGACGCTCAATTTTTATGGACATATATCACATAGCCCTGTAACCGTTCTTTAGCGGTAGATTGATCATGTTTCAGAAAAAAGCTAACGCATACTGTTGAACATTCTGAACATAAATGGATTGGAAGACAATGTCTTCCAAACCAATTATGTTCAAAATATTCAAACAGGCATTTCTTACATCGTGTTCAAAATTGTACTAACAACATGTTTTAGCTTTTATTTTGGAAACATGTTAACCAATTTATGCGCCGTAATGTAGCAAACATAAATGTATATATGTCAATATCATTCTAAACATGATAATTATACAGCACTTAGCAGCGACACGAAATATGTCATTATTACTCATCTTTCAGAATAATCGAGTCAATCCATTACAGACATGCATGCGTTCATTATGTCTAACTTACCCTAATTAGATATATTAATATTAGAAGGGGGTGGGTGGGGGTGCAACATCACTAAAACACACAACTGACATCTGCTCGCCATCGATTCAACATCTTCAATGTTGAGGATACAATAAAGTAAAACATCATTATAATTATAACAAGCTTGAATGGAATTGGGAAATCTCACCGGTAATTTTCTAGCATAGCGAACAGAACTCCGAGTTTTATGCAAATTAAGTAGACTTAACCTGAAGAATAATTAAATAACATTAAAATTGTCTGCAACATGGATATTTTTACCATGTATGTTCTCATCGTCAGACGGGTAATTTGACCAATCTTCACGTAATGATGTACTACATTCTGCGGCTCAATTGTACTAGTAGACACCTCCTCCAGCTGCAATCAGTGATCAGGCCCTCTTCACCTTTGATGAATGTGTCTGGTGCTCGGCCAAGATCTTTAGCATACTCAGGTCCTTCTTTCTATCCATTCTTGCAATGCCTGATCCAGGGGTTTAGTTTGGGCACCCTTAGCTGTGTAGATGGTGGAAAAGAGTAGCCTTTGAGGAGATATTTCACACAAATTTGTGCCAAAAATGTATCAGACGATACCATACAGCTCCCATAGGAACTTTTCATTCGGTTTTTCATAATTTGGGTGCCCAAACTGATGGCGCCCAAATCCCTTATAACAGGTTGAATATTTGTCTGGATCAGGCCCTGATTCTTGATCTGAGTGGGCCGGGTCCCGTTTTCTTGCAGTAGCTTCGCAGCACGCTTTATGAAATTTATGCCAATATATATGACATCATCTCCCATTCTCCTGGCTTTATATTTACTGTCTGGTCTGGTGGCTCCAGTAGGGCGATATTCCAAGGCTCTGCGCATGAGTCTTCTGGCATCTTTAACACATGGCCAAACATGGACTATCTTTGCTGCACGATTTTTACAGACAGCGGTGATGTATTAAAGATCCTGCATAGGGCATCGTTGGAAATTATGCTGTCCGGCCATCAGTGTCCAGTGGTAGTGTAGAGGTGTTGACGGTGGCAGGCACCAAGCTTTCTAGAGCTGCCTTTGGAACTGTGCATGTGTTCAAGTTGTACTTCATCAAGGATACATAGGCTACGTTCTACAAATGTAGTCTTTCTGTCAATGGGATCTTTGATCTATGAATTCACAACTTCTGTATAACAAGCCTCTTACGGGTCCTTCCAATCAAATATGATTGACATCTGCAAAGCTATTAATGAATCGAAGTTTCCTGTAAATTTCAGAGGATCTATGATGGCAGCCAGATTTCTATAGGTTCTAAGTAGACGTTTTGAAAATGAACATGTGCTTTATAGTACACATGTGCTTTATGGTACACATGTGCTTTATGGTACACATGTGCTTTATGGTACACCTCCCACCAAGTAACAACTAGTACTGTGTTATGTATTTTTAACCCTTTAACGCTTAAATTTGTTCAAGAAAATTTAAATTTTCTCAAAGAGAATTTGTAGACCAAGAGAAGACTATTTTTGAAAATTTACCACTAAAATGACTGGCCTGATTATCGAGCCAGTCATTCGAATGGTAAGTTTTAAAAAGTAGTCTTCTCTTGGTCTGCAAATGAGCATTTCTCAAGGACACTGCAGTCGTTTTTTGGCTGATATGATGGTTAAAGGGCTAAGGAGAATTTGATGGGTGACAGTCTGACAGATGCTGGATGAATGGAGTCAGCATGACTTAAGCTTAACTGACTCAGTGTGTAAGGTAGGCAAAAAGCATATCCCTAGATACATGTACTTCAAACATTAGTGTACATGTCTGTACCTGGGAGTGGCTACGGATGGATGACAAAACTAGGGATCTGAAAATGCTGCTGCTGTTCGTTTTCAATAAATGCACATTAACCATTTAGTTGTTAATAACCATCAGGAAAACAGTAGTCTCTAACAGTAGTCTCTAACAGTAGTCTCTAACAGTAGTCTCTAACAGTAGTCTCTAACAGTAGTCTCTAACAGTAGTCTCTAATAGTAGTCTCTAACAGTAGTCTCTAATAGTAGTCTCTAATAGTAGTCTCTTTCTGAAAATTTACTACTGGAATGGCTTGGCTCTAAATCTGCAATCATAAGCGTCAATCAAAACAAATTTGCTTGATTTCCGACAGATGATTTTGTAGGCGATACATGTAACCTGATTGACAGATGGATAGAGGCGATGTCAATAAGAATCCCTTTGTTATTGTGTTCGCATAAAGATTCAAGGCAATATTTCTGTAATCGCAATATAATTTTTGTGTATACGTCGTGACCTTTACCTTTAGAAATTCAGACATGTGGTCGATATTATATTGTCTTATTGTAGACTTGTTACATACATAGTCTTAAACCAACATCTACATGTACATGATCAACTAGATTACAGGTATATCTTCAAGATCTTGTAGTCATTCTGTTTACATAACACAGACAGTATGATGGTACCAGTAATGAGTCAGGTGGTAATCTTACATCCAGGTAAGAGATGCTAAATTTACCTGAATACTACATGATGTATATAACATTTCATGTCCACTTCCTCCTGGTTCTCAGTCAAACTGACCAGCAGAATTATCTCACATAATGTTACTATTAATGCTATTATTCACTGATCTGACTTTTAACCCTTTAATTCCGGAATTTTGATCAAGAAATTTTGACTTTTCTCATAGAAAGCGTCTATTTGCAGGCGAAGAGGACTATTTTTTTTAATTTTACCATTGGAATAACTAGCTCGGTTATCGAGCCAGTAATTCCTATGGTAAGTTTTCAAAAATAGTCTTCCCTTGGTCTGAAAATAGTTATTTCTCAATACTGCTGCGGAAGCCATTTTTGGCTGATATGACTGTTAAAGGGTTATCATCTCATTCTCGAATTTGATCAAGAAATGTTGACTTTTCTCATAGAAAGTGTCTATTTGCAGGCCAAGAGAAGAATATTAGTTTTTTTAATTTACCCTCGGAATGCCTGGCTCCGTTATCTAGCCAGTCATTCAGGTGGCAAATTTTCAAAAATAGTCTTCTCTTACTCTGAAAATGAACATTTCTCAAGACCACTGTAGAATCAGTTTTTGGCCGACGAGTGTTATAGGGTTAGGCATGCATGTACATGTACCATCAGAGCTGTCTATAATCACATAATCTCTATCTAGACCATGCCAAGGTTAAACAGTATTACATACACAAGTGGTCACGTAAAACAACTTATTAGCAATAGGAAATAAGCTTATGGGACCAAATAACAGTGGTTTAAGAGAGGTGGTAATACGAAACACCCGTTTTAAAGAACCACAATCTACTGAGCCCAAACTAGGTGTCCTGTATCAACAAGTTAAACTGTATTGTATTAACTGTCTGCCTGCCGAGTTTCTGAAGACGACATCGGGTTTAACTCTGATTAGGCTGAATATTTTGAAAGCAATTTGACTGAATGTTGTTGGTGGCTATGCCACCAACAACTTTCAGTCAAATTGTTTTCAAAATATTCAGCAAGTCCAGAGTTATTGCCCATTAAAATTGTCTGGTTGCTTGCAACAGTCAGAGAGTTATACTGGTACGTGATTATTACACACACACACAGCAAGAATCCATGTTAGTTACATACATGCAGACGCACAGCTAATACGGTAATTGGTACTGTTCCATTCAATAGAGAGATACTACAAAGTTAGTAAAAGAAGCGCTAAGAATTTTGCCTTCAGTTCCATAAGGAAAACTATGTATATACCACTCAAAACATGTTGCTATTAAATCTGCAAAACTATGATATTCACTTGTTTTCGAAGCCACTAGTCATAAGAATCTATGTAAACAAGAAAGGCTCAGGTTGGGCATGTACAAAACATTTACCTTAAGTTTTCAAAATCAGCGGAAATTTGTGTCAGAGATGGAGTTTGAGGGGGGGGGGGGGGGGGGGGGGGAAGGGGTTGGGAGTTTAAAATTTCTAATAGAAAGTGTTCATTTGCAGGCAAAGACTATTTTTGAAAATTTTACCACTGGAATGGCTGGGAACAATCCTGTTAGTCAGTGATAAATTTTCAAACATAATCTTCACTTGGTCTGGGTATTGACATGAAATTATCTTGATCAGCTTTGAGGATTAAAGGGTTAGGATGTAGGTCCCTCAGCTTGTTAACTAGGTGTAGTAACTTACATATCTAATGTATTCTCAATACACCATCAACTTATAAACAGACTTCACCTGTGTTCACTCAAGCGGTGTCACACCTGGCATAGTATAAAACAGGAATCCATTTTAACACATTAAGAACATCCGTAAATTGTTTGTTACGGGTATAAGCCTACTTAATATTTTGAAAGAAACTTATTTTGATTTTTATCATTGATTTTCATTGTTAAATCAAGTATTTTCAATGTGAAATAACGGAATAAATTTCATTTTTAATCAGGATTAAAAACAATTTTGCTTGTACATTGGTTTTTTTCAAATACAATTGTTGGGTCTACCATGTAAGTAGAGCCCATGACTGTCTGTTTAATTACCACAAACAAACAATGGCCTCCTGTTCATCTAAATTAGCCCTTTTACCCTCGAATTTGTTAAAAAGAGAATTCTCATAGAAAATGCCCATTTGCAGACCAAGATATTATTTTGAAAATTTACCACTGGAATGACTGGCTTGGTTATCGAGCTAGTCATTCCAGTGATAAATTTTCTAAAATTGCCTTCTCTTGGTCTGCAAATGAACATTTCTCAAGACCAATACAGAAGCCATTTTTAGCTGGTATGAGTGTTAACACTGTCAGACCAATAACATCAACCATAGCAGCGTTTCAACCCAACTATACAGGAAATCTGATGAGTGAATAATTTGAAACTGCTTTGATGTGGAGTTATTAGATTGTAGCAACTGCTTCCAGTCCTATTAATTTCAACATATTCCATCGAATGCTGTTTAAATTTAATTAAAAATTTGTTGCATAGATAGTATGTATGTAAATCCATATTCCCAGAGAAACTCAATTCCGGGGGAATAAATCTTAATTTACAGATTTACGCTGAAGCCAGCAAACTAATCCTGATAAATTAGACTGGGGATAGCCGTGTCTAAGGTCAGAGGAAAACATTCATAGCCAAGTAACAACCCTTCAACCCTCTGATTTGCTCAAGAAAATTCCACACATATTTCAATTTTCTCATAGAAAATGCTCATTTGCAAACTAGGAAATTTTTTTTAAATTCTCACTGGAAAGACTGGCTCGGTTATCGAGGCAGTTATTGCAGTGGTAAAATTTCAAAAATAGTCTTCACTTGCTTTACAAATGGACATTTCTCAAGACCACTACAGAAGTCATTCTTGCATGGCCATCTGGATTTTTTCAAAGAAAATGTCAATTTGCAGACCAATTTGAAGACTATCTTTGAAAGCTTAGCACTGGAATGACTGGCTCAGTTATCGAGCCAGTCATTTCAGTGGTAAATTTTCAAAAATAGTCTCCTCTTGGTCCGCAAATGGGCATTTCTCAAAACCACTGTAGAAGGCGTTTCTGGCTGATATGAGTGCTAAAGGGTTACATGGCTAGGACTGGAGAAACACAGCACCTTTCAGAGCACATGACAATTCAACCCATTCAATCCTGTATGACACCAAGATAGCATAGTCATCAGCTTGACCATTCATTTAGTGGTCAAGACTGGTCAAGAAGATTTAAACTTTTAATGGTTTAACCACAGTGGTCTTGATTTATGTCCATGTGCAGGTTAAAGGACTATTTTCGAAAATTTACCACTGGAATGACAGGCTCGATAATCAGACCAGTCATTCCAGTAGTAAATTTTCAAAAATAAATTTCTCTTATCTTTCAAATGGACATTCACTAAGCAAAAATTTGAATTTTCTAGAAAAAAGTCTTGACAGTTACATGGTTAAATTTTTACTTAGTAAATGTCCATAATTTGCTGGTCAAGAGGAGACTATTTTTTAACATTTACCACTCTTTATCAAGGCCTGCAAATGTACATGGGACATTTCTCAAGAGCACTAGAAACCCAGTTACAGTACAACTCAGAAATAACCTCACTCACCATGTTTCCAAAACAAAACTTACTGTTGAAACTTTTGACTACAATTGGATTGAAAGTCATTGCTGCCTAATGCTGCAGAAATGTCTTCCAATGAAATCAGTCAAAATATTCAACAGAACATTTCTTATTACATTTAACTAGCATAACTTATTTAATTTGTATGGACTGTACTGGCTGTACTGTATGTACTGGCTGTACTGGCTGTACTGGCTGTACTGGCTGTACTGTATGGTTCACTTGCGCATTTAAATTTGAAGATGATTATATGGAAAGTTCTTGCTGCCAGACATGTCAGGGATGAAGCAACGAACTACATTCAGTCACATTGATTTCAAAATATTCTGTACCACTTATATAGTAACAGAGTCTTCTAGAATAAGAAAGAAAGCAGAAGATATTCGTCGCTCTAGTCATCAATCAGAGTGTATTTAACTGACGGTAGATATTATTTACATTATTGATCATGGAATATTGGCATCACGCCGGCCGGCCTATCTTGGTGCTTGCGTGCTGACCGGCCGGTGATCGGTCAGGCTGATGTAAAGACGTCTTCTTTAACCCATTACTCCTCAATACGGCCAAAAATCGCTCCTGCAGTGGCCTTGAGAAATGTCCATTGGCAGACAAAGACTATTTTTGAAAATTTACCAGTGAAATGACTGGCTCGAGCCAGTCATTCGTGGTAAATTTTCAAAAATAGTCTTCTCATTTTCTGTAAATGGACATTTGTCAAGACGACCTCAGAAGCCGTCTTCGGCCGGATTGCGTGTCAAATGGTTTTAAAAGCATACATGTACAATCAATGATTGTACATGTATGCTTTTAAAACCATTTGACACGCAATCCGGCCGAAGACGGCTTCTGAGGTCGTCTTGACAAATGTCCATTTACAGAAAATGAGAAATATTATTATTCATCTTTCCAGAATGTTTCCGTCTAATCCAGACACTGATGACCAGACAATAGACAAATCCATTTCTAGCTTTGCCCCGCACATTTTTAGATAAGCTCCACCCATGTTTTGCACGTGTTGGGACCGACTTAAATAATTAGAACTCTGAATTCCAAGTTTCAGAATATTCAACAGAATGTTTAATAAATCGTAAATTCATCAGAGACTTACAATTTTCACACTTAACAGACTTTTCCTGTTTGATGATAGCGTTATAACATGTCATAATAATTGTGACATCAGCCTACATGTGACGGAAGCGATTTTGACATTGATGCTTGAGTGACATATTGGATCTCTCTATTGTCAGACAACCTCTATATAAACTCTTTTAATTAACACTAATTAATATCATGGTTTGAACATTATGTCAAGAACGATTCCGTTAAAATGGAGTTCCAGACAATAATTTCCAAACAATCTCCTGACCAATCACATGATCTGATCTGTCAATCAAGTCTCTGATTTTAGGTATTAATGTAAATTAGCAACACTGGTAATATTTAAATTTTGCATCTTTTCCAAACTACACAAAAATAGTCTCTGATTTTTAGGTATTAGTGTGAAATTAGTAGGATTGGTAATATTTAACGTTTGCATATTTTCAAACTATAAGATAACATAAAAGTACAATTTTTGCACGGAAACCAGTTTATTACATATCTTTACTTTTCCCTAAGTTCAGAGCTGCGGGTATGACTGCTGTAAAATGTACTAGTCTATTGAGGTACCACGTTGCCTACAAAATCTAGCTTGATCTCTGTTACTGATTTTAAACCTTTAACCCTTGAATTCGTTCAAAATTTAAATTTTCTGATAGAAAATGTCCATTTGCAGACCAACAAGACTATTTTTGAAAATTTACCACTGGAATGACTGGCTCGGTTATTGAGCCAGTCATTCCAGTGATAAATTTTCAAAAATAGTCTTCTCTTGGTCTGCAAATGGACATTTTTTAAGACCACTGCCGAAGTAGTTTTTGTCTGATATGAGAGTTAAAGGGTTAACCAGTCCGCCAGCCCACCTGCTGCTCCACTATCAGGATATATGCGCTGACATTTTACTGAACCAAGAATCCATCCTCAATATTCTGCAGTTTTAGAAATACGTTGAATTGACATTGAATTAATTTATCTGAAAGGTTCATATTCATTTATTATTTTTAAATTCAAACTACGTTTGAAAAATAATTCATTTCTTAAATTAAATTAATGCCAAGTTCACTGTAAAAGCTTAATTTACCTTGAGGGTATACAGGAAGGGGGGGGGGGGGGGCTCAATTAAACTTTACTGGTCAATTTTGTTCAAGAAAATCCAAATATTTACTTACTGAATGTCCATTTACAGGACAAGAGAAGACTATTTTTGAAAGTTTATTACTGGAATAAATGGCTCGGTTATCGAGCCAGGCATTCCAGTGATAAATTTTCAAAAATAGTCTTCTCTTGGCCTACAAATGGACCTTCATCAAGACCGCTGTAGAGGTCAGTTTTGGGCAGCTTGATCATTAAATAGTTCATACCTGGATAAGTAATCATCGCTATATTATTAGTACTAACTACAGGTACGAAATGTTAAAATAATCTATGAACTCAATATAACATGAGCAGACAGATGAAACTGTAGATTCTATATTGGTATATCTGTCGATCTTGTGTCAGTAAATACAGAGACTCTCTGTCCAGGGACCGACCCACTCATTTGAAATCATTAGCCAGTCAATTAACCTATTTTGGGATTTCATTAGCCATGTCTGGACTTTGTTAGCCTGACCTATTGATCTAATCCTTTATGATCCCGCTAGATCTTAAGCCTAATAACTGAGTAAGAGATGACCAGAAGGTCGTGTAAGGAATAAAATATTGGATAGAATTAGATACGTCATCATGGTTTAAGAGGAACTGACCTACCAACATACATGTAAAATCATTAGCCAGTGAATTAGCCTATTTTGACATTTTATTAGCCAACCATGAAAATTATTCTCAAATGTGAATTGGTAGGTCTGCCCCTGCTGTCATACGAATGAACTGATCACTATGAATGAGTGATATTAATAACAATTTTATGACCCTCACCACGTAAACGGAAGAGTGTATACATAGCGATCATGTCTGTCCATCTGTCTGTTTGCCTGCAGCTGTATCTCAAAACTACAGATCCGATTTGGCTCAAATCTCAACACAAAAAAGAACTTGCTGTGCCAACAGGATTTCCAGACTTTGTCCGGGATTCGGATTTAAAGAGAATATTCACAGATCAGATCGCATTCTGAATCTATGGATATCTCTGAAACTGCTGGTCCAATTTAGCTCAAATTACACACACAAGCAAATGTGTGCCCATACAGTATGATTCCACTACTTTGGGCATGATCCGACAACCAAGAAAAACTCCTGAAGATCTGAGAAATCTTTACAATGTGGCTGTGCCAAAAATGGGAGGGCGAGAGTTTGCAATCTCTGAGTGCTCTTCTTTATCAATTAATTGGCCAAAAACTGTCAAGAACATCTATGCTAAACCCTTTAATGGTCAAGCCAGTCAAAAATGACACTGGTTTGAAGACTATTTTTGAAAATTTTCCATTGGAGTGACTGCCTCGATAATCAAGCCAGTCATTCCACTGATAAATTTTCACAAATTGCCTTATCTTGGCCTGCAAATAGACATACCTGGAGTAAAACTGAAAATTCTGTGTGAAAAATCATGACCATTAACGGCTTAATGAATGCACGAATGGCCATTTGAAAGCCCAGCGAAAGCTAGCGTTTGAAAATTTACCATTGGACTGACTGCCTCGGTTATCACCTCTTGGATTACAAGATGTGCTGCCAGGCCACTGGGACTGGCATGACAGTATCCATACCATGTGATCAGGGAGAGAACTAAACTAATTAACCCACTTCATCCAGAAGAATTAACATTTATAGAGTTGAATGCTTCTAAAACACTAATTTTAAGTCATTGACACCTTAAACAGCCAGCAATAATATTCAATCAAATCAATTTACAAATCTCTCCAGAATAGGCTTAATGAATATAGCTTGTAGGTCATTGAACCCGTGCTCGTATTGTGAATTTAGAGTTATCAGTGTTAATGGCATCAATATTAATCACAAAGTGTTATTAAATCCGACCTTCCGCTGAGAAATGATCTAGTAAACATACATGTAGTAGTCTGCTACTAGTCAATATAAATAACCAGTATAGTGATTGTTTCTGTGTAATTATCTTCATGGCACGTGTATCTAAAGCTGGCCGCCTAACCTTGATGCCCGAGTCTATCCACTGTCCACACACATGTCCGGATTACATACATGTACACACTAGTCGGGCAATGTTTCCACGCATATCAATTAAAGATAATTGATTTATTTTTGTTGTTCCCCAGCTAAAATTACTTAGCCAATTATCACTCTGTATTTCTAAATTTGAAACAGAAGGCGGTGTGGCAAGATTAAATCTGATAACAAAAATTTGAAAATATTATTCGCAAAAGTTTTCACTCAAGCATATAATTTTGTCTTAATACAAAGTTGTTTTTACGTCAACACAATTGCTGCGTGTAACATTTATAATTTGAATTCAAAGTGTATACAATAACAGTACCAGACTGGTGTCCACACGCATCTCTGGTTAAGAAATGTTGATTTGCAGACCAAGAGAAGACTATTTTTGAAAATTTACCACTGAAATGACTGGCTCGATAACCGAGGCACTCATTACAGTGGTAAATTTTTTAAAGTAGTATTCTTTTGGTCTGCAAATCTACATTTTATAAAAAAATTAAAATTTTCTTAACGAATTCAAGGGTTAAAAAGTTAACCCTCATATCAGCCAAAAACGACGTCTGCAGTGGTCTTGAGAAATATCCATTTGCAGACGAAGAGAAGTCTATTCTTGAAATTTTACCACTGGAATGACTGGCTCGATAACCGAGCCAGTTATTCCAATGGTAAATTTTCAAAAATAGTCTTCTCTTGGTCTGCAAATGGACATTTTCTATGAGAAAATTGAACTTTTCTTGAACAAATTCGAGGGTTAAAGGGCTAATAATGCAAATCGTGTCTACAATAGCAGGATGACAGCGGACACAGATCAAAGCACCTCAGCTGTAACACTTTCACTGACAAATCATGGATAAAGGATATTCTCTTCTATATCAAACTTATTATGGTGAATATTTTGAAATTAATTTGACTGGAAGGCATTGCTGTCTAAGGCAGAAATTGCTTCCTGTCAAATTAATTTCTTGTATGGTTGCCTTGAAAATGAGATTATATGGAGAATTCATCTGTGAAATGATTGAGTATGTAAGTATTGATGCAGGGCTTAAAAGATGTCCATATTGTACGGACATGTCCGAGAATTGTCTTCGATGACCGGTAAATGTGATTTCCAGTCGGACAGCAATGTATGTAAAACCCAGCAAATGTATCTAATAGAAGTCGTAACATCCCAATTTCAGCTGTTTGTGCAAATAAAAAAAAATTTGTGAGTTAAATAACATATAAATGTTAAATAAAACGAGATTTGAAACAAAATTTTTCAATAACTTCGCGGAAATACCATCCAAATTACGTCACTTCCTAGTATGATACAACTATCAACGGGAAAGTTATCTTAACGGGTACATTGTACCAAATATGCGGATCGGATTGAATGTATAATATTCGGTTACCATCACGAAATGATTATATATATATATATATATATATATATATATATATATATAGTACATTCCGAGTTCCCCGAGTCCAATATTTTAGGTCCGTAAAATGCAGACGATTCTACCGAGTATTAATCAGCTTCCGCAATAGGATGAGTTTACGCTGTCACTCTCGTAGCTACTCTAAGCTCCCTATATATGTGGATTGAGCAAGTCTCTACCCGGGTACTAATATTAGCATCATCGCGCTACTCGAGTAATGACCTAAACTCGTATTACAAAGGGAGACAATAAGCGGTAGCTGATAAATCCCTTGTTTCCCCCGCCTTTACTCGAGCTTTCGATTTAGAAATTTTGTCCTATTAGAAGCCGATAATACATCATGCATTTCCACCACCACAACACCACCCACTCACCCCCAACCCCCCTCCAAAGTAGCATGCCCAGCTGGGAAAATTCTGTTTCTGAAGCCATGTATTGATGTATAGTGAACCTGATGATACCAGACATCTTTGATGTTTTAAAACCATCCATACACGTATGTCACAAATGTAATGTATTGAATATTTTGAAAATAATGTAAAAGGAATGTTGCTGCAACAGCGTGCAGTCAAATAAGTTACAAAATATTTAAGCAGGATAGAATTCTCACATCATAAATTTTCATACATCTGGTCTTCAGAGTTGAAAATGCCAACATCTCAAAACTCACTAAGTGTAGGATTCAAGTCCACAAGTAAATATTCTAAAAGCTGACAACACCTCAGGACAATGCCTGTGGTCACTCACTAAGCCAGTGGACAAATGATGGATTATAATTTCTATGATACACTTAATATAATCCCCGGAATGAACAGACTGAATATTATTAACAATTTGCCTGCTGAATTTCTGCACACTAATATTCCTTTGGGATTAACTCTAAATATACTGAATATTTTGAAAACAATTTGACTGAAAGTTGATGGTTGCGAAGCCACAAACAACTTTCAGTTAAATATTTTTCAAATTAATCAGCCGGTGCAGAGTTATTTCCCATTGATATTATTGTGTAAAGGCTTGTAGAAGTCAGGCAGTTAATTCCCAGTCCCTGATGGGAGAGTGCAGCATGCAGTGGCCAGGGTATAAAGTTATTGTGCACTGGATGCCATCAATACATTATAATCCTATGAGAAATCATATGGCTCAGTGTTTCAGATATAGCATAGTACAGCTCAGAAATAACTTACAGGCAACAGTGTTTTACCTTGATGGTCGCTCCACCCTGCCCTAATTATGCAGCACCCGGCCCTAAAACACAATTTATTGAATTCTGACAACAAATGCCCTAATTTTACATCAAAAATGTTAAAGATTCCCACTTTACCACCCTGACCTTGTGTCAATCAAGACAAAACAGTGTAATATTCTTCTAAAACAAAAAGCTTACTGTTGATTATCTTCAACATAATTGGATTGGAAGCGTGTCAAAATCTTAAAAAGAATATTTCTTTATCCATCCTGTTCAAAATTGCACTAACACACACGTTTCTGCTTTTGTTTTGGAAACATTCACGTTATTCCTGAGCTGTACTGAGCTGTACTGTATCTAGCCATGTCCAGGTGGTGGTCAATATAGCAGATGAACTGGTCTGAGTGATTAGTCTGGATCTACATAATCATCAGAAGGACAGACAGGACATGTACATTCTAAGTTGAACAAACACGCAACGATTTGAGAAGTGGTACCGTTTTACTCGATAATAAAAAAACCCAAAGAACATTCTTCCATTACCCCACAACACCCCTTAGAATGCTGACCATGGATCCCGTAAATTGATATAGATATACAATATGAAGACAACATATATAAGATGTATTCTAGGTACGATTATTAACCCTTTTAACCCTCGAATTTGTTCAAGAAAATTTCAATTTTCTCATAGAAAAAGTCCATTTGCAGACCAAGAAGACTATTTTTGAAAATTTACCACTGGAATGACTGGCTCGGTTATCGAGCCAGTCATTATAGTGATAAATTTTCAAAAATAATCTCTTGACCACTGCAGAAGCTGTTTTTGGCTGATATGAGGGTTAAAGTCACAACTAGTATAAGTCTGTCCATCTGTCTGTCAAATTTTGTACATTTCTGACAAAGGCACCTAAGCACCTATATAATGTGTTCACATTCAGTATGTCAAATATTTGTATTCATGTATTAAATACACATTACACATCCTTATACATCTAAAGAAATTTGGGTAAAAAATGCATACTATCTATTGACTAAAGTCTGAAATACCACAGGAATGAATTTAGTCAATGTTTGTTCAATGTGGTAGTGATCAGACTGTTAGTATTAGATTACTATAATGAGTCCTGAACTTTACCTTGACTACAGTACAGCTCATACATAAAGAAATACAACAAGAACAAATTTATACAATACCCGCATCGTTGATATATGTTTCAGTCGGGCCACCATAAGGTCAAGAATGTCTATTTTGCAAACAATGTTGCTGAACGCTGTTGCAGTTGCGTTTTAATTTTTGACAGTAAAATTGGCATACGTTTTTGGGACCCCACACACACACACGCGGTTAAAATGTTTGAACATTTGAAATCATACATGGCAATGATCTCACATTTAATGAGGTCATCTAAACAGAAATGAGGTCATCCTTTTATAATAAGCAATGCAAATTTCCAAGATTTGAATTCATCCATAGATGACCTCACCTAAAATTGAGGTCATCCATAGTAATTTGAGATCTTAAAAACGAGTGCAAGAGTGAACCTTTTGACCCCTGCAGACACGCATCAACTCACTTTTGGAAACGATCGCTCTATTAGTCATTGAACAACAGTTTTAGTGAACGGCATACTTGTTTGAGGAATGCTAAATGTGAACAGTTTGTCTTTGATTAATGACACTTTATTTATCCCTAAAACATCTGCTGAACAAAAAATTGTGAGTGTAGGTTTGAAACTCTTCGAGATCTGCTCCAGACAAGAACCGTTTGACAAATTTTAGCTTCTCAGGGGAGATAACTCAGGAAAATATGGCCAGATTTTCCGAAACGAAATCATTGCACTTCGTCTATCCCTAACGCATCTGCTCAAAAATAAATTGCAAGTGTAGGTTAAAAACGTTTCCAGATTTGCTCCGGACAAGAAAATTTTGACAAACTTTAGCTTTACAGGGGAGATAACTCGGGCAAATATGGCCAGATTTTGCCGAAACGAAATCATTGCACTTCGTCTATCCCTAACACATCTGCTGAAAATTGTGAGTGTAGCTTTAAAACTCTTCGAGATCTGCTCCAGATACGCAGGCGTATAAAAATGCTTTAAAAATGTCTATTTTAAACAATATTTGCATTTTACTTAGCAAGAAATGTACTGTTTAATATTTTTAATATGATTGGAATGGAAGACATTTCTGCTGCCTTACTTCCAACACAATTATATTCAAAATATTCAAAAGTACAATGCACTGTTTTAGAAACAAACTAAGTTATTTCTAAGATGTACTGTATATGAAAGACTCATCACAATCACCTTTACACACACATATCTATTTCCTATATATGAATCATATTATTAACCATTTAACACTCACACCGGCCAAAAATGGCTTCTGCAGTGTTTTTCACAAAAGTCCACTTACAGACCACGACCATTTTTTGTAAATCTACCATTGGAATGACTTACACGGTAATCCTTGCCAGTCATTCCAGCGATAAAGTCTTCTAAGATTATCTTCTCTTCGACTGCAAATGGACATTTTAATTGAGAAAATTGAAATCTTCTTAAACAACTGTGAGGATTAAAGGGTTATTAATTAGGTTTTGAATTATAAGATAGATCTCAGAATGTGTGTTTTCTGGTAATCTTTCAATATATTAACCCTTTAACACTCATATCAGCCAAAAACTGCTTCTGCAGTCGTCTTGGGAAATGCCCATATGCAGACCAAGAGAAGACTATTCTTTGAAAATTTACCACTGGAATGACTGGCTCGATAACCGAGGCAGTCATTCCACTGCCAAACTTTCAAAAATAGTCTTCTCTTGGTCTACAAATTGACATTTTCATTGAAAAAATTGAATTTTCTTGGACAAATTCAAGGCTTAAAGGGTTAAAGCCTGTTTTGAGGCTCCACCTTATCGAACACAAACAATGGAGATCCATTTCGAGCTATGCCCCGCCCACTTCCTAGCTAAGCCCTGCCCACTTTGTACATGCATGTTTCAATTGATTCTAACACTCTGAGCTGTGACTTGACAGAATCTCAGATTCAAGGTAACAATACTGGTCAGCTGTTGAACACTTCTGAAATGATTTTGACTGGGAGCTGTTGCTGCTATATGCAAATTAGATTCAAAATATTCAACAAAAAGTTTATTAACCCTTTAACACTTATTGGCCCCCCCCCACCCCCCCCCCCACCCCCCAAAATAGCTTCTGCAGTGGTCTTGAGAAATGTCCATTTGCAGACCAAGAACTTTTTTTGAAAATTTACCCCTGGAATGACTGGCATGATTCTCGACACTCGAGCCAGTCGTTCCTGTGGTAAATTTTCAAAAAATAGTCTTCTCTTGCTCTGTAAATCAACATTTCCTATAAGAAAATTTTCTTGAACAAATTTGATGGTTAACGGGTTAAATTGTCAATTTCCCAGACACAACTAAGATGCCATTGTTATGTACTGTCAGAGCTTTGCCCATGTCCCGCCAGACCTACATCATTACCCGACACCGCTTACCAAGACAATCATTCCAATCAATGGTAAATTTTCAAAAATAGTCTTCCCGTGGCCTGCAAATGGACATTCTTCAAGCACATAACCAGCGACTTTTTGGCCAGCTTGACCATTAAATGAGTTAAGTTGAAAAGAGGGTTTACAACAGACCACCTGACATAATGAACCACCATCTTAAGTCTCCAGATGCCACCATGTCATATGAGCAGGTTTGATACATATTGAGTTCTGTGAGCAGCCATTTCTGGTAAACATTGGGTACATCATGTAGCCTGTATGGCTTTCCTACAATTATCATACAACGCATCAATATATTGAGTACTGGTGCGTACAGTGGACAAGAACAGTGGACGGTGATGGTGAATCGTTCTGGTCGATTAGAATGATTGACCATTATTGATTAGATACTATAGCTGAAGTTAAGTGGACACATGTATTTCAGCTGATGGACAGAAAAGAAACATGCGACTGTCACCATGACTGCAATGTAGTGTGACTGATGAGAATGATATGGTCAGTCGACTCAGTAGGCTATATACAGTGCATTGTAAGCCTACATGTTACCAGTAACCCTTTAACATTCATATCAGCCAAAAACGGCTTCTGTAGTAGTCTTGAGAAATGCCCATTTGCAGGCCTTTCCAGTTTTAGCCATGCCCCGCGCATCTCTATCTAAGCTCCACCCACACCTCGCTCATGCTGGGATCGATCGATCTCTGAACTTCCTGACTATCAATTTCCAGAAAAGTATACAGGTAAGCTGTAGAATATTTTGAAACTAATTTTACTGGGTGCCTATGCCAGCAACAGCGCCGAGTCAAATTAGTTTCAAAATATTCAACAGCATCTTTCTTAAATAGCAAAAACATATAATTCACACAACGTGTCAGACTATTAAGCGTTAAAGATGGGCTTAACTGAGTCATTCATGATGTCATGATTATGACGTCAGCATACACGTCATGTAGTTGATTATGACATCATATGATTGAGTGAGGAAACAGATTCATGAATTATATTCCAAATATTCAACAATATGTTTTATTATCCGCACGCTTTAAAAAACGTCGGGGATATTGTAATTGGCTCCGTCCGTCATACTATCTCCTCCCAAGTCATTTGGTGGAATTAAAACAAATTTGGTATGTGGGTTACGCATATAATTCCACTTTGCAAGACAATAATTAGATTTGGCCCCACCTCCAGTGGGGCGTGGCAGGAGTCAAAAGGTTAAATGAGTTGTAATGCAACGCCTCTGAAATCGTTAGACAGAGCTAAACCAAATTTCATATCTGAGCTACCCATAGGATTGCAGAGTGCAAGAGGCCATTTAGATTTGGCCCAGGGGGTTGGGGAGTGGTCAAACGGTAAAATTTTAGCCTGCAGAAATTGATTGTAATGCATCTCCTCCGAAACTGTTGGCCAGAAATCAAGCAAATTTGTTCTGTGGATTATCCATATCAATGTGGAGTACATGAGCACATTTACATTTGGCCCTGCACCCCTCCCCCCCCCCCCAGGGGTAGGTAGGGGTGGGGTCAAAATGTAAAAAAAATTGATTGTAATGCAACTCCTCTGACATTGTTGGAAAGAATTCAAGCAGATTTAGTATGCCATTAGCCCACCCCCAGAGGGTGGGGGTGGGGTCAAAAGATAATGATATTGATCGAAATGCAACTCCTCTGAAATTGTTAGACGGAACTCAACCAAATTTGATTTCTGAGTTACTCATATGATTGTGGAGTGCAAGAGGCCATTTAGATTTGGCCCGCCACCTCCCCCCCCCCCCCCCCCTAGACAGAAGAGGGGTCAAACGGTCCAATTTTAAACTCGTGAAATTGATTGTAACGCATGTCCTCCGAAACCGTTGGACAGAATTCAACCAAATTTGTGCTGCGGGTTACCCATATCAATGTGGAGTACATGGGCACATTTAAATTTGTCCCCGTGCCCAGGGGTGGGGGGGGGGAAGTAAAAAAATCGATTGTAATGCAACTCATCTGACACTCTTGGACGGAATTCAAGCAAATTTAGTATATAAGTTACCCATATCAATGTGGAGTGGATGAGCACATTAACATTTGGACCCACCCCCAAATTGATTGTAATTCAACTCCTATGACACTACTGCACGAAATTGACCAAATTTCGTGAGTTACCCATATGATTGCAGTGTGCAAAAGGACGTTTACATTTGGCTCTAACACCCACCCACCCCCACCCACCGGGGTGGGTTGTGTCAAAAGTTCAAAGCGCTGAATGTGGACGCGTCATCGACAGATCAATCTAGTTTTATTTTGGTCACTGACTAACCCTTTCAACACAGAAATCCTCCCAGCACACCCACATCACCCCCCCCCCCAAATTCATGCCAACACAACAGGATATTGAATAATTTCAAACTAATTTGAACAGGGCAAATTAGTTTCAAAATAGCCATCATAAAATATTTTAATTAACCCTTTTTTTGGTCAAGCAAATCAAAATTTTAAATATTTATTTGCAGACCAAAGAAGCTACTGGTATTTTTTAAGGTTTGCCGCTAGAATGGTGGTCAATTTTCTAAAATACTCTCTTGGTCCGCATATGGATATCTCTATAGCCACTGCAGACGGCCGAGTCAGGTTTTTAGCTCTGTCCATTAACCCTTTAACACCGTCTCATATCAGCCAAAAATAGCTTCTGCGGTGGTCTTGAGAAAAGTACATTTGCAGACCAAAAGAAAATTATTTTTGAAAACTTACTACTGGAATAACTGGCTCGATAACCGAGCCAGTCATTCCAGTGGTAAATTTTCAACAAGGCAAATCAATAAATTGATGTATGCTCCCCGAAGATATACTCTGCAGAAAAACTGAATGGATAACCCCCGAAGGCATATGCTTCAGGGAAAGGTTTGGAACTGTGGCTCAGACACAGAAACGAACTTGAAATTGTCAATGAGATATCACCATATTAGGCCATCCTTGAGTAATAATGTTAAATCCACAATTTGGGGAGTAGGAATGATTCAGTGGGCCATCATTCTTTTGGTCTGGCGGGATTTGTCCATACGAACAATTTGTTAAGGATAGCTTAACAAAAGCAAAATCTAAGTTTCTCTAAATAAACACACTTAGACTTTGCTTGGCACCATATGAAAAATACATATAAAAACTATGTTCAAAATGAACAGAGATATTTTCTGTAATAATCAATACCAAGTTTGGTGACCATATGTGAAAAAGTCTTGAAACTATGTCCCGAACAAACATTTTCTGTGATATTCAGTCGACCATGAAAAGTAGGTCAGCATGCAGGTCCCTAACATGCATCCACATACCAAGTTTGGTGACCATATGAGTCTTGAAACTATGGCACAGACAAACATTTTCTGTGACTGATATTCAGTCGACCATGAAAAGTAGGTCAGCATGACCTACTTTTGACCTACTTTTCATACTCCGCACACCTTCTCCCTAAGATGCATCCGCATACCAAGTTTGGTGAGCATATGTGAAAAAGTCTTGAAACTATGTCCCGAACAAACATTTTCTGTGATATTCAGTCGACCATGAAAAGTAGGTCAGCATGCAGGTCCCTAACATGCATCCACATACCAAGTTTGGTGACCATATGTGCAAAGGTCGTGAAACTATGGCACAGACAAACATTTTCTGTGACTGATATTCAGTCGACCATGAAAAGTAGGTCAGCATGACCTACTTTTCATACTCCGCACACCTTCTCCCTAAGATGCATCCGCATACCAAGTTTGGTGAGCATATGTGAAAGTCTTGAAACTATGTCCCGAACAAACATTTTCTGTGATATTCAGTCGACCATGAAAAGTAGGTCAGCATGCAGGTCCCTAACATGCATCCACATACCAAGTTTGGTGACCATATGTGCAAGGGTCTTGAAACTATGGCACAGACAAACATTTTCTGTGACTGATATTCAGTCGACCATGAAAAGTGTCAGCATGACCTACATTTGACCTACTTTTCATACTCCGCACACCTTCTCCCTAAGATGCATCCGCATACCAAGTTTGGTGACCATATGTGAAAAAGTCTTGAAACTATGTCCCGGACAAACTTATATATGGTGAACGGATGGACAGACGAATGGAATTTTTTTCGGGGAGCATAAAAATACTATTCTCTTGGTCTGCAAACGGACATTTTCTATGAAAAAGTTGAAATTTTCTGGAATAAATTCGAGGGTTAAAGAGTTAAAGGATTAATAAATGTACATCAAAACTGATTAACCCTTTAACTGATTACCCCTTTAACTGATTAACCCTTTAACTGATTAACCCTTTAACTGATTACCCCTTTAACTGATTAACCCTTTAACTGATTAACCCTTTAACTGATTAACCCTTTAACTGATTAACCCTTTAACTGATTAACCCTTTAACTGATTAACCCTTTAACTGATTAACCCTTTAACTGATTAACACACGAATTGCTTCAAGAAAATTTCAATTTTCTCATAAAAGATGTTGATTTGCAAACCAAGACTATTTTGGAAAATTTACCATTGGAATGACTGGCTCGAATTTGTTCACGAAAATTTCAATTTTCTCATAAAAGATGTCGATTTGCAGACCGAGAAGAGTATTTTTGACAATTTACCACTAGAATGACTGGCTAGGTAACCGAGCCAGTCATTCCTACGCTAAATTTTCAAAAAAATACTCTTCTCTTGGTCTGCAAATCAACATTTCCAAAGACCACTGCAGAAGCCGTTTTTGGCTGATATTTGTGTTAAAGGGTTAAGATCAAATGCTGGTCTCTGCTAATGGAGTAATCCAGTTTTACCTATGTCCCGCCCATCTTTTATCGAAAACTCAACCCATGCTTCGCCAGTGTTGGGATCGATCGATCCCTGCACTCCCAGAAACTCAATTTCCAGAAAAATAAACAGGTGAGCTGTTGAATATTTTGAAATTAATTTGACGGGGTGCTGTTGCTCAGCCTATGACAGCAACAGTCAAATTAGCTTCAAAATATTCAACAGCATGTTTATTAAATAGTAAAGACATACAATGTGTACAACCTGACGGACTATTAAGCATTTTAGACAGACTAAATCTATCATTTAAGACCGACTAAATCAAGTCATTCATGATGTAATTGATTATGACATCAGCCTACATGTCAAGTAGTTAATTATAATGGCATATGATTGACTGAGAAGCTGGATGCCTCAATTAGCTCTATTTTTTGGCAAATGAGAATCATACCAGACAGTATCTGATTATCTGAAACTTCCATACTTTGCCAAACCTTTAGTAGAAAATTTTGAATTTTCTATACTTTTCAAGGCATAGAAATGGCCCTTTGGGTATCATATAATACTACACTTTTCACTTGCATACATGCATATTCATGAATCTTATTTATTTCATCAACAAAGTATCAACATAATGGACCTTTCCGGTTTTAGCTATGCCCCGCCCATCTCTAGCTAAGCTCCAACCAGACCTTGTGGCTCGCTCGTGTTGGGATCGATCGATCTCTGAACACCCTGACTATCCACTTCCAAAAAACTACACAGGTAAGCTGTTGATTTTTTAAAAACTACTTTGACTGGGTGATAGGCAGCAACCGCGCCCAGTCAAATTAGTTTCAAAATATTACAGCATGTTTATTAAATAGCAAAGAATTACAAAGACATACAATTCATATGTGTTGGACCATTAGAGATTTGATGACGCTCTATATGGAACCCTTTGTGATGTAATGATTGTGACGTCATCACACACTCACTGAGCTGATTATGACTCCTTGATATTTCTGAGAAAGCTGCGTAAGTGGCAATGATATATAGCATATTGTACTTGTTGATACATGTATTAATATGTATGTGTATTACTGAAATTTCTTGAATAGTCTTCTAGAGAAAATAAATATGATCGAAAATAATTAAATGGCCTAGCTGTTACTTAGCCATATGATTTTCACACACATACCTAGCATCAATACTATTAATTACATGTCATTTCGCCTAGGGTCAGTGATAACTACAGTCTATTAAAAACATGTGGTTTTATAGTCTCCTGCTTCTAGAACAGAGTGCTACAGTAGTACTTACTGCTTGGCCACAGGTGAGAATCTGTAATTACTATGAATGATCTACCTGAGCAAAAAAACATGCCGCATATGTTGTGATTTATATAGTGTGTATCTCTCAAATCTCAATGTTTATTCAACCTCGATGCCAGATACAGTACTAGAACATGCAGTCAATGGAATAGCATCTCAAATCCAGAAACATTTGATAACTGATCTTTGATCCTGCCCACACTGACCCTCCCCACAAGTGGATGGACCCCCATATAAGTAAGTCATATCACAATTGGCCCGATCATATGGTACATACATGCAGACAGGTACATGTGCTAATGGACTTTTCCTGTTTTACCTATGCCCCGCCCATCCCTACTTAAGCTCCACCCACGCTTTGCCCATGTTGGGATCAATCAATCTGCTGAACGCTATATATATACAGGTAAGCTGTTGAATAGTCTGAAAATAATTTGACTGGGTGCTGTTGCTGCCTATGGCAGCAAGCACGCCCAGTCAAATCAGTTTCAAAATATTAAACAGAATGTTTATTAAAAACTAAAGACATACAATTCGCACAAAAATGTTTAACCCACAACAATGCTTAGTCCGTCTTCAATCTACTTATCTATGTCATTCATGATATCATTGATTATGACATCATCCTACACATCATGTAGTTGATTATGATGTCATATGATGGATGGATAAACTGGAAAGTTCGACTGGACTGGGCAGGGACCGACCTACCCACTAGCTAATTGGCTAATGCCCGGGGCGTAGCTAAAAATGGAAAGGTACATTCCAGCATTACAAAATATTGCAAAGTAAAAATTTTTGTTTACCTTGTTGAATATTCTGAAACTAACACGAATGAAAGCTGTTGCTGCTGCCTTATACCTAAGGCAACAACAGTTTTCAGTCATATTAGTTTCAAAATATTCATGACATTTCTTATATAATAAGACCCTATTGAATCTGGACTGTAAAATTGATAGCATTAATTGATGATGACTGACTGCACACACTGGCTAAAATACTTACTATTTGGCTAACAAAAATGGAATTTGGCTATTAATCTGTTGGCTAGAACATTGCAAAAAGCCAGATCTGTCCCGGGACTGGGAGCATATGACCAAAGACTATGGTTCCACTTAAATTAATTTCAAGATATTAAACATTCAGCTTAGGGGGATACATAAAAAATATCTTGTTTCCTGCAAACCAGGTGGGGGGAAAATACCAGTATGGAGGGAGGAAACATTTTTTTTCAATTATTAATTAATTTTAAAATGGTTACAATTTACAAATATTTGTTTTTCAGATATTTGATGTCACTAGATGTTCATTAAATATGGTTGTAATTGCCAAATTTGTCATATTTTCATGACACGCTTAGGAAAATGGATTCATATTGCATACATATGGCATTAAAAACATTGTAATTAATATAGCTTGACAAATGTATGGATGTTTTAACATTTATGCTGGGTAGAATTTTTTTTTTTATTCCTGAAAAAAAGAAAAATTTCACCTACAGGAAAGGAAAATATTTTTTTAATTTGGCTTTACACGTTAATATTCAATATGATAACATCCACATTCTTGTAGGTTGACTGGGAACTGCAACAGGATACTTTACATTAGGCTCCAGATCCCAGAAAATCATCAGTGCCAAAGTTTGCAGAATTCAAACAAATTTGGTATGTGAGTTACTCATATGAGTACGGGTCCTGAAGCATGTATATATTAGGTTGAGTAAAGCGTAGGGAATTACAATGGCATTCCATCACCTGCTTAAATATTTTTTTGTTGAAAATGCTAAGATCAGTGAAAATACTACTGACCACTCATGATTATTATTGCAGATTGTGTAGTTCCAGTAATCGGTAAATCCTATGTATGAATAGTCTGGGTAGTCACGCTAAATACAATTTTCCAAGCAAATTTGTGAGTAAAATATATGGCGACACATTAAATACATGACATAATCCACGCCAGCAACAACTGACCTTTCCAGTTTTAACTATGCCCCGCCCATCTCTAGCTAAGCTCCACCCATACCTCGTTCGTGTTGGGATCGATCGATCCATAACTCCCTGACTTTCAATCTCCAAAAAACTATACAGGTAAGATGTTTAACATTTTGAATATTTCAAAACAAATTTAATTGGGCAGCTGCCTATGACAGTAACAGCTCCCAGTCAAATTAGTTTCAAAATATTTGACAGAATGTTTATTAAATAGTAGACATACAATTTGTGCAACGTATTCGACTATTAAGTGTTTAAGAGACACTAAATCGAAAAATTCATGCTGTAATTGATTATGATGTCATCCTACGCATCATGTAGTTGATTATGCTGTCATATGATGGATGGATAAACTGGAAAGGTCGATTTCTGGTAGGTGAGAAAGTTAAGAGTATTACTCAAATAACGTCACTATTTCAGGGTTCTGCCTAGGCACGGCCCTTCCACTTAAATAGCACTATAAAATTCACAATGTCACATCATTAGCATTACATAATGGTCAATGGCCCACAAGATTTACGTCCATAACCAAGCTCCATATATGTAACGGAGCTTTCCATTTTTAGCTATGCCCCGCCCATCACTAGCTAAGCTCCACCAATCCCTCGTCAAGTTAGGATTGATAGATCCCCAAATGCCCTAGCTATCAATTTCCTGAAAACTATACAGGGAAGCTGTTGAATATTTTGTAACTAATTTGACATGGTGCTGTTGCTGCCCATGGCCTATGTCAAATTAGTTTCAAAATATTCAACATAATATTTATTAAATAGTAAAAGCAAACAATTTGTACAGCAACGCATAGACCGTCTTCAAATATGCATTCGCGACGCACTTATCGACGTCATTCATGACGTCATTCATTATGATGTCATTGTACACATCGCGCAATTCATTATGATGTCACATGATGGGTGGGTACTCTGGAAAGGTGAATTCCTTTGCCATTTGACAAAATGATCCATGTTTTCTAGAGGGATGGAGCCACTTGACCCCACTAAGCAACTCTCTGGGCAGAATCCCGTTATTTTGCAAATCACTGCAATAGCTCTGTCGCTGTGCAGAGTGCATGAATACAACGTATATATAACTTTCATCAAACGCAGTCGGGAACGCACACACTATGATTGTAGCACTGAAAGAGTTAAGCTGAGACAATGGGATTGAAGCAATAAAATGATTAACCCAAGATACTGGACTTGTACCAATGAAAGGGTTAACACAATGCATTGAGATTGTAGCAATGAAAGGGTTAACTTGAGATTCCGCGATTGTAGCAATGAAAGGCAGGCCCGTGAGGTTATGGTAACCTCATGAAAACGTTCTCCATGAGGTTGCCTTAATTTAAGAGAGCTGAAACAGGTTACCTTAATCTGTTGATTTAACTATGGACACCAATGGCCTTTCTAAGGTTTAGGTTACCATATGTCGCCTTAGAACATATAAGGCCACCTATTATGGGTTACCATTGAAAATATTACAGCACAGGCCTGAAAGGGTTAATTTGAGACACTGCGATTGAAGCAATGAACGGATTAACTTGAAATACTGTCCTTGTAGCAATGAAAAGGTTAACTTGAGACAGTGTGATTCTAGCAATGAAAGAGTTAACTTGAGTGTGAGTGTAGCAATGAAAAGGTCAGCTTACGATACTGGGATTGTAGCAATGAAAGGGTTCACTTGAGACACTGGGATTGTAACAATGAAAGGGTTAACTTGAGACACTGGGATTGTAGCAATGAAAGGGTTCACTTGAGATACTGGGACTGTAGCAATGTAAGGGTTATCTTGAGATACTGGGATTGTAGCAATGAAAGGGTTAACTTGAGACACTGGGATTGTAGCAATGAAGGGTTAACTTGAGACAGTGTAATTGTTGTAATGAAAGGTTAACTTGAGACCCTATGATTGTTACCAACATATCGCAATGAAAATGTTAACCTGAAATACTGGAATTGTAGCAATGAAAGGGTTAACTTAAGATACTGTGATCATAGCAATGAAAAGGTTAACTTGAGACACTGATTGTTACTAGTAGCAATGAAACAGTTAACTCGAGATACTGAGATTGTTGCAGTGACAGAGTTAACTTGATGCACTGTGACTGAAGCAATGAAATGGTTAACTCGGGATTGTGTCAGTGCAACGGTTAACTTGAGACACTGTAATTCTAGCAATGAAAAGGTTAACTTGAGACACTGTGGGAGGAAAGGGTTAATTTATAACCTGTCTTTGGGATATTGAGATGATATACTTACAATGATATGAAAGGATTTAATGTGAGATCATGTACCAGTTGCTGAATTCCCCACTACCAAAATTCAGTTCTGGGATCCCCATCATATTAAATGTTTCATTACAATATGGCATAAAGTGGGGCTACCTAACATGGCCACATGCAGTTATACTTAAATTACATGTAAGAGTGTGTGGTGGAGGGGCTAGTGTCTCAGTTTCTGTTAACATATTTACCCTTTAACACTCAAGATGGTAAAAAAAAAAATTCTTCCGCAATGGGAAATGTCAATTTGCAGACAAAGAGAAGACTATTTTTGAGAATTTACCACTGGAATGACTGGCTCGGGTCAGTCATTCCAATAAAGAATTTTCTAAAATAATCTCTTGCTCTCATCATCATCATCAATTTACAAGGCATAAGCCATTGGCTTGTTATTGCCTCAGTGCAAATGAACATTTTGTATGAGCAAATTTAAATATTCTTGAGCAAATTTGAGAGTTAAAGGGTTAAATGATTAATTTAATGAAACTATGATCCACTTCCATGGTCTAGTTGCGAGTAAAAAGATGCAGCATGACAGTCACCATGTAGGCCTAATGTCTGACGTACTGGCAGTTGTGTTGAATAACAAACCTTAAGATTCAGAAAACTATACAGGTAATTAACTGTATTTCATTAACGATGTAACGATGCAACAGTAGTTGTAAACTACGACATAATTACTTCGAACTTGCGTAACAAAACTGTTTAGTTACCGAAGTTAAACACTAGTAAATCACTACAAAAACAAATATCGGACTTCCCCCAAATGTGAAAATGGGTCAACCCGTTTGCCATTTTTTGGTAGGCTCATACAGACCTGTTCCGATGCTATCCACAAGGTCGTATTTAGCAGAGATTTTCGGGTATTCCTTAAGTTTCCTGCCACTTAAATTCACTTCTCCCGTGTGCTGAGCATCGTCGAAAACTCTATCTAAAGTCTTTGAAAACGACGTCGGGCTTTGCCCGCCCGGATTATAAGTCGTCGCCATTTTCGTTATTTTGCCATTCCTAAGGAAGTGTGTATGCGCATGCGTAGGATGCCACTGTCAGCAGGAGGAACTGACGTCATTCCGGGCAAGCGAAATCCCCGTCGCGTTGTTTTGTGTACACATCTCATTAAACAAACATACTTATCTATAATGTCAGCACCTTTTGTGACATTTGTATTATGACCTTGAGTGGCCTGGTGTTAATTAATGTTGTACCGGGCAAACAACTACCGTTAACAGACTATCAAATTCTCGCGCTGCACTTTATGTATTATATGCATTATATTTATTATTTAGTTATGATTTTTAATATTGTAAATAAATTTATAAACAGATTTAAATAAATACCCAGATAACGCATCTTACTGGGCCGATACCGGGCCAGATTAATTAATTCTTCAATTTATTTCTTCATGTGTCTGTTCGGCCATTCATTCATTCATTCGTTCAATCGTTCATTCATTCATTCATTCATTTATTTATTTAGTGTCCACGGGCATAGAAGTAAACTGTACATGGACATAGGCTACATGTATGCATAGGGGAGACCGGGGCACAGTGGGCCACATGTACAGTGGGGCATTTAAATTTTCTCAGAAATGCATTATGGGATGTTGCCAATGACATCATCAAATGTGTAGAGGGAATTCCCCTACATACTGCTGTAAATGTAGGCAGAAGAAATAAGAAGTTAAAGATTTATGTTTAAAAAAACTGTTTTCGAAGTCGCAATTAGTAAAATTTCGGCAAGTTAAACCCAGACTGGTTC
Source organism: Chaetoderma sp. LZ-2023a (assembly GCA_034401795.1). Taxonomy (NCBI): domain Eukaryota; kingdom Metazoa; phylum Mollusca; class Caudofoveata; order Chaetodermatida; family Chaetodermatidae; genus Chaetoderma; species Chaetoderma sp. LZ-2023a. The sequence continues at coordinate 4,706,248 of CM067368.1, forward strand.
GCCAATTTCCTGTCACGTCACCCGAATTTGTCACTAAGACGACCCGAAGCTACAAGCATGTCAAGAGCAACTAGCTTTAACAAGCACAATGTTAATGAGTTTTTTGACAATCTTGATTCAGTGATGAAACAATACAAATTTGAACCGGCTGACATATACAATATCGACGAAACTGGTTGTACGACTGTTCAGGATATGGCAAAAGTTAAGGTGGTTACTTCTAAAATAGAAAAACAAGTAGGCAAAATTACTAACAACTGTCTTGTGCACAATTAATGCTATAGGTAACTCAGTACCAACATTTTTTGTGTTTCCAAGCGTCCATTTTAAAGAGCACATGCTACATGGGGCACCTCCAGGAAGTGCGGGCGTTTTACATTCATCGGGTTGGATGACTGGTGATAATTTTGTTATTTTCCTTAACCATTTCATTAAGCATACTAGATGCGCAAAAGATCACCCAGTTTTGATCCCAATGGACAACCATGAGAGTCATATTACAATCGATTCACTGGATATAGCTAAAGATAATGGCATTGTTTTTGCTTACGTTTCCCCCCTCACTGCAGCCATAAGCTGCAACCACTGGATCGTTCCATTTATGATCGCTTCAAGCAGTATCTTTCCCAAGCTTCCAATGCATACATGAATAACCACCCCGGTTCTACAATAACCATATATAACATTGCAGAATTAGTTGGCAAGGCATACCCATTGGCATTCGTACCAAAGAACATTTTATCTGGATTTCAAGTTGCCGGCATTTATCCCTTTAACAGGAACATATGTCGTGGAGATGAGTTTGCATCATCCTCTGAGACAGACCGACAAGAACCAACAGCTAATCTGGCATAAACATGATTATAACTACAACAGCATCTACATCTAGTGCAAGCAAGCTAACACCCGATGTCACGCCATCTTATTCCAGACCGACTACATCGAACACACGCACACGCACACGCACACGCACACACACACAAACACACACACACACACACACACACACTGCAAGCGAGCTAGCACCACCAACCCCTTTTCTCTCTATGTGTTCTAAGTCCATTAAGTTCAGTGAAAATATACCAATAACTTCTACTATTTCAGATGACATAGAGGGACTTGTTGGTGTGTCGCCACTTGATATAGCAAATAGAAAGCAACAGTGTGATGAAAATGATTCGGCATCAGTATCATTGTTAGCCATTTCTCCATCACCAAAGACTCCGCCACGTAAGAAGACATGTGGAAGAAAAAAGGTGAAAACTCAGATTTTGACGTCAACACCCATGAAAATGAAAATCCAAGATGAGCTAAGACAGAAGACAAAGCGTAAAAAAGAACAATTAGGTACCAAAAGGAATTCGAAACGAAAAGCCTCTGATGATCTGAATAGTGTTGTTTCCACGAGTTCAAAACAACAGCTTCAACGTACCACGAACACTGAGAGCAACACAATTGGAAAGGGAAAATGTGCAGCTTCTGATAATCTGAATAGCGATGCACTCCCTCCACCCTCAAACAAACAGCACGATTCTGAGTCCGAAGATAGCAATGATAATCACGGGACGTCCGATGAGGAGACCACTCTACCAGAGCTTGAACTGGGATACAATGCAGATCTAAGTCTATACGAAGGACAATTTATACTCGGTAAATTTATTACTGACAGGAACCGTGAAGTACTTTATGTTGGTGAGGTTCAGGACACACTAATTGATGATGATGAGACCGAATATGAAGTTAAATTCATGCGACGTGCATCTAAAGATTCATACTTGTTCAAATTCCCTTTAGTAGATGCTGTATCTGATGTAGAACCAAAAAATATTGTTGCTGTCTTTCCCTACCCAATAGAAGAAAAGGGCCGTTATCTTGCATTCGTGGTGGATCTTTCTCCATTTCATAACAATTATCCTAAAGCAAATTATGTTTTATACTGTTTCTTTGAAGATAAGATATTAGTTTAGTTGCAATGTCATGATGTTCTTGTTTGTTAAAATATTGTAATTTGAATGTTATTCATTGTGAGCCAATTGGTAATCATATGCATGCATTCTAGAACGTTAAAGATGTTTGATCTTTATGTTTGTATGTAGACATACATTTTGGTCAGTAGGTAACTTTAGAAAAGCCAGCAGTATACTGATTATGGTACAACTCAGAAATAATGAACATGTTTCCAAAGCGCGATTTAAAGTACTGTTTAATATTTAGAACTTAATTTGATTGGAAGCCATTGCTGCCAAGAGTAGTAATCGCTTTCAAGCAAATTTAGTTCAAAATATTTGACAGAATATTTTTACACCGCGTTCAAGATTTGAATAACTGACATGTTTCTGTTTCTTAGTTGGACCACACTGCCTCGGCCTGGGGAACAGCGGGCCGCATTGACGTCATTATTTTGATCACGTATTGTCATAGGATAGTGACTGATGAAATCTGTGAAAATGTAGCTAAATCTTAAGGAATACATTACAGATTATATTAAACTTTGAAAGTTGAATCATGGACTCATGATAGCAGAGATATGGCTGAAAAGAAGAACAATGACCCACTGTGCCCCGGTCTCTCCTACGGATGGTTAATTAGGCAAAATACATTGAAGATTTATTTTACTTTTAATTAATTAATTATGCATGCTCACGCTTATATAATTGCAAACATAGAATGCATGTCTGTATGAACAGACAGAGGAATGGATTAATTAAAATAAATATGAAAAATAATTAATTTGCTAAATAAAATTAATTCGTCTGTCAAAAATATTTTTTTGTTTAAGTGATATATTTTTAAAATAATTATTTCGTGGCCGATCACCGCTACTCGTTGATTTGGTTGTATTTAGAATTGCCTATAGGCGCGTCCATTTTGCGCAAGGGATTGTATGGTCTCAACCGCTAACGAGAGAGAGAGAGAGAGAGAAAGTGCGCCTCTATTTTTAGATTGTAACCATAGATTTAAGATATATATTGGCTAGATCGCTCATTCACATATGCTCCCCAGCAATTATTGTTTCGTTGGCGCAACGTAAGTTTTATTCGTTGAGCCAACATAGTTTTGCTCATTGGCCTTATGTTGGCCCAACATGTGGTTTCGTTGGCCCAACGTTGCCTTTAAGTGTGGATGATTAGTAGAAAATTAGTTACATTGGGCTAACGTTGTATTTGCGTTGGCTGGTTGATGGTAATTTAGTTACATTGGCCCAACGTTGTTTTTATGTGGGAAAACTACTTGATACGTTGGGCCAACGTAATCCCAATGAGCAAAACTATGTTGGGCCAATGAATAAACATACGTTGGGCCAACATAGCATTTTTTGCAGGGTCACTATGGGGGCTAGTTGTCCCGACCACTGGATTTTCACTGCCTGACGGACTAACTGACTGACTGACATCTGACGCAGACGATCAGCTGTGTATATAACCAAAAAAGTAAGTAAATTTTTTAGCGGTAATTGGAATAGAAATTCTGCTTAAATAGCATGCAAAATACGGAACTACAAAAACACGGTTAAAAGAACTTGTGGAAATACGGTAATATGGATGGGCGAAATTAGGAATTACAGAAATGTGTTAAAACCCATCCCATATATCGCTAAAATTGCAAACATTTCTGTGCATATAAATATATGATAACTTCGATTCATTTTAGAAACTGCTGCCGTAAGCCATTGCTGCCCATATGTAGGCAACTTTCAGCATTATTGTTTGAATAATCTACACAAATCTTTCTTGCACTGACCCTGAAAAGGCATAGCCTTTGAAAGCAGCAAGATAATGGTTAAAGCGAGGGTTTTTTATATCCAAGTTTCCGTGAAACCTGACACTGACCTGACACATAGAAAAAAATCAAAAATAAATTAACACGTTTTCAGAACACAGTAGAATTTCTGTTTTTCCTTGTAAATATAGCATCTTATTTACCCGTATGAGCTGTACTGTAAAACCGCCGACTCGATGGTATAGAACATCTAAAAAATAAATTAATATGTTTGCAAAACAAGACAGAATTTCTGTTTATGTTTTGCAAGTATATTAATTTCTTTATGAGCTAGCGTAGCCTCAGCAGCCGAATAACTTGTAATAAGTGAGCACATATTTTAGCAAGAGTGGTCAGATATCGTAGAGCCTGGTGTGGCATGGATCGACCGGATGGGTACCGGCTGTCCCAGCTAAGCTGGGTAGGGAACGGCCGTTCCGGATTCACTCCAAGCACGCCCCCCCCCCCTGGGTAGGATAGTACGCGTATATAAGCACTATGAGAGAAGTCTGGTAACCCGCGTGGTGCGCATGCATCTTAGCTTCCCTGACAACACGTCTCAGAATTGGAAGCGAGTGCATGCTTATAGTGTACCGAGTAGGTACCCGTAAATGACTTTAACTATATCGTCCTCGTTGGTCTTGGTACTGATCAAGACCAGAATGAAACGAGGATTGTAGAACCGTTTAAATTATTAAAATTGTCCAAGAAACGGCTGAGTTATCATCGAAAATCCTGTTAAATTATTTTCAAAAAATTTCTCTTGACGTCGTAATCGCGTGTATATATAAATGGATAAGGAGTGTGCTGTGTACGTAATAGCCACGTCACCACTTCTGTCTGCACGCTGATTGGCTACTGATTGGCCGCTGATTGGCTGAGGCCCTGGCTCTGACGTCACGAGTAGTATAAACGGGGTGAAAAATCGAGAATCAGGAGCATCACCGGCGTGGAAGACGGCCTGCGCAGGACGATTGGACCATCAGGATAGACGTATGTAACTGCTAACCTACGATGATACCTACATCATCTTGTGCCATTCAGATTTCAGCTCATCCGTGGTGGTAAGGAGTCCTCGGCTTCCACAGTTTTTGTACACCCCCAGACAGCCATCCGGGGGTAATAAACTAACTTAAAGTAATAATCTCCTGCATCCAGACCTTTCTAAGGGAGTCTTTCCGTCGGAGGGCTATGCGGGCCCAGATGTAATTCCACAGAATGTAGAGCTGATGGTGATTCTATGTGGATGACTCGCAGGATCTGCCACCCACACTGAAAAGTGGACTTCAACTTCCGCACTGTATGTCATGTGTGTATTAATTAACTTTTCGACCAGTCTGGGCGAACTTTGCCCAGTGCGCCGCAATAGCTATGCAATGTACCCCGCGCCGCGTGCCAGTTATTGTACATGCATAATATTATATAATCAGCCCTCCCTATTAATGGGTTGCCTTCAACTTTCATATTACCGTCGTCGGACGGAAACTTTACAACAAACTGTTTAGATTCTGTATGAGGGAAATGACTATCTAATGGACATCTCCTGAACCGTTCCGTTATCTGTCCAGAAAATGTGTCATATCCAACCTGCCTGGAGAAGTCAGCTTCCGGAGACCCACTTGCGGAGACCTGCCAGTGGATACCTGCCTGCGGATGTCTTCCTGCGGAAATCTTTCCAGCTTTGGAGATCGTGCCATCTCGCGCTACTCATATGTTAGCGCCTCAATGTCAGTAACTTGTGAACTTGTTCCATACCGATGACCAATAGGTACTCAAGTAGCTATACTATTGAACAATTAATTATTATTTTTGTATAATGGTATTGATGACTAATAGGTACCTTGCCGGTCTTAGGACCGCATCTTTATAATTTCTGTTATTGTGAATATTATCCTTGTTTACTGTGGGTGCTTCCAATTAGCCACACCATAGGGTCCAATGACCTGTGATACTTTGTAAACATTAAATTTGTTAAATTGTGTATTGGTTAGTTGTGTATATGACAAGTAGCCATCTAGGTAATATGTTTTGTTTATTTATAAAAACTCTAGACTGCAGTACGCTAGGAACTACTATACAGCAACACATATATCCGCATCACGATTCCAGTTAGCATCAATTTTAAACTGAGGTCACTGATCATGCTCTAAATGTTTGAGCCTGACATGTTACCGACTAAACCTGACTATTCAGCTCAATAGGATAGGTTTAAAGTGGTTAGGGACAATTTCTCCATTAGAGACGCATAGTGTACGCCTCTTTTCCGGTTGTTATGGTACTGTAGCCCCACGCGCTGGCAAGGTTGTCTAAAATTGGCCAGTTACCTATAGGGCCTCGTATATTTATTGAGTGATAGTCTCTTTCCACGATCCACCAGCCGCATGGCTTATTAATTGGCTGGATTCCCAATCGACACGTTGACCGGATCCGACCCTGGGAAACTATTGGAGGTTTCCGAGCAGTGATAGTTAAAGTGCTGATTTACATACAAGCTCCTCGTGTCTTCGGATACTTATTAGGTAGATTCCCCCCACCAAAGTAGGAAGTACTGCGAAATAATATTAATATTAATCTATATGTGTAATACCGGCCTGCAGTGCATCTCTGGGTATCATGGAATATAACCCTAATGACAGGTCAAATGTTAGCTCCATAGCACGCGGTGATGGACGCGATGTGGATCTGATCTCCATCCAACTCGTTGTAGTGTCTGGGTGAGGCCTTAGAGCCCACCACGCCCTTACGGGAAGGATGCTCGCGATGGATATCCGTCTCTCCATCCCCACCATAATGACATGTCAGTATTTAAATTGGCTTATGTGAACTGTGAAACTCGTCTATTGATGTTATATGTGGTTGCCGAGCCAGGTAACCGGATTGTTATTTGACTCAGGAGCTTTGTTCCGTAACATGTACACATGCTATCCTTGGAGGTAACTGCTATGCGGGGCAACCTCAGGGAAGCTGGGCATCTGCGCCCAATGGATAAACGTATCTAAAAGTTAGGTAGTAAACCCTGCCACTTGCGGCCAAAGCTTGTTTTCGTTACTAACAACCAATTGGTAGGTTAGGATGTAGCAGAAGACCAGCATAAATAAACGGGCAATTATTAATGCAGTAACTTTGGAAGTACATAAGACGGTGACCTGGGAATTCTTCAGAAATCATTCGTCCCGTCTTCACGTAAACCAGCGTGCAACACCTTAACGGTAGCTTCACTAGGATTTTCAGCACTTAACATTTTCTGTTGAACAAAAGAGTGGCCCTTTTTGCCAACTCCTTTCCTCCGCTTTGGCATTGAAGGCATATTCCTGTGACAGAGGCCCACGCGAGGCACTTTCCTCTCGCAACAACAATATTTTCTTTGTGTGTGTGTTAGTGGTATACCAGTTTATATTAAACTATCTAGTGATTTTGTTGCGGAAACTCTCTTGCAGGGATACCTCTGCGGATTCAAGGATCTGTGTGGTACCTCCGGCGTCACCACGTGGAAAGGACACCAGCTAGCTCTATATTGTGTATTATTGTGCTCATTCTACTGTCAAACGATTCACCTTGTTTGTATAGTATTTATTAACATTTCTACTGTTTAATTATAAATTGTACCATATCTCTAAATTAGTATGGATAGGCATACCGGTGACACAAATGGTTGGGACGACACCATGTGGGTCAATCTCGGCGGCAGTGGTCACACGGCACCACTGGAACATCAGTGTTCCATCGGCTCTAGAAGTCGGTCTTTGTACACCGTGGAGAGACGTCATATGGGATCGGCAATCCCGAGATCCACAGCTAACCAGGCATTCTGATCATCGTGCACTTGCGGTACGATGGGCGGATATCTATTGGTGGACCAGCACGAACCCCCATGAGATACAAGTGGCACCCATTGTGGGGCTCGAATGAGAAGCGAACAGACGCCTACACTCCTTCATCAGACAGTCAGCATTCCCTCGATTTAGAGGTAGCCTCATATGATGCACGTACTGCTCACATGTCACGGACAATGTCATAAATTTCCCCATTGCGGAATGACCAGCACCGCCACAACACAAGTTCTCACCGATCAGCAAGGGGACATTCCATGATGCCTCGCAGGTGGGAACTCAATACATCACCTTATCGGATCTCTGCAATAGTCTACCACCATCTACGCTGGATCGTGGACGACCGCATCAAAGACCCCTATGGGGGCAACCACCACCATTATGTTCACCTACGTCATCAATGGGTGATCATTGGCTGGATGCTCATGTACCATTTCCTGTATCACCCCCTTATCGCGCATCATCTCCTTATTATCCAACAGAACTGTGTTACAAAACGGAGGATACGACTACACCATTCCACCAATACATCTGACGATGTACACACCACGCACATCATTCACATCAGTCACCTGCACCGTGTTCATACAAGGAATACGTATCAGGAACGTCCGCATCGTCCACACAACACACCTGCACCAGTCTATAGACCTACACCTGTCTATGGACCCACATCAGGGCGGTATTCGGCAGAACCAACATACCATGCAACACATCATCAATGAGAATCACCTTCACGGACACATCAGCATCGTCAGGGACATCGACGAGCAACACAACCACCACCACCACCTACATGCTGACCCACATCCGCATTCTCACCAGTTTCACCAGCACAACCACCAGGTTTCATGCCAATTACTTCTCCATGAGGACATGGCCAGATCATTCTCACCCCCACAGCCCGAATTTAGCGGGGAGACTGATTGGGCTAATTATAAAGTGCAATTCGAGATCATATGTAGGACAAACCGGTGGAATAATCAACAGATGGGAGAGTATTTAGCCGCAAAGTTGTCCGGAAAAGCTTTACAAGTTCTGGCAGATTAGGCACAGACGAGAACACCATCCTACACCAAACTGGAGAACGCGTTGTCGGAAAGATTCGGTGATACAGCCCTTGGAGAAACAAGTCGGCTTCAACTGAAGAATCTACGTTGATGCTCGGAGGAAACATTGCCGGAGTTGGCAAGTCGCATCCATCGTCTTGTTACCTGCGCATACCCCAGCACAACTATTGAAGGCGTACCACATCTACATTTCGACACTTTCATAGATGCGTTGAGCGGAGAGCCCGCCCTCAAAGAAAAACTGTTTCTCACAGAGCACGGCAGCCTACAACAACTCACGGCTACCGTGGTTTGGATCGAGAACTTCTTGGAGCGGGAGAAAAATGATCGCCACCAACTACATCCAATTAATCAGGTAAACTATGTTAATGTCGCAACTACAACCAAATCAAACCTACATCCGCAAACGCCACCAACAATGAACAACATGCGCAATCAGAAAACCCTGGTCAAAATCACGCATCTAGAGGTAGAGGGCGTGGCCAATCCCATTGCAGAGGCCACAACAACGCCCAAGGACGCGGGAACCAGCACAACAATAGCAATAGACAAAACATGTATGAAAGATTAGAAGAGATAACTAAACAGATCTCCGCACTTACCAATCTCGTAACAACACTCAGCACCACTGTCGCAACACAATCCACCACTAGACCGCAATCAACTACAGCATCAGCACCGCCACCAAACACGTGCTTTGGATGTGGTCAGCTGGGCCATTGGAGGGAACGATGTTCAAACCATCCTCCATCTACAACTCCAACTGCTGACCGATGTACCCCGCAGCCAGAGAATCCGTCAAACTAGCACGGGCACCGATTACAGAGTCGCATCGGTGCCCATTTCCAGAACCCGGCTCAACTGAGGCCCCTGAACCACAACGTCAGGCGGCCATTTCTACTCGTCCATATATTCCTACTACATCACACATTCACCGGCACCCGGCTTCGTCTATTTCGGTGCCTACGATGCACACTGCATCTATGGCACTGCCATCTTCCCCCTGCAGAAAATGTGACCCAACACTTACCGCATCTACACAACCTTCTTTCCTATGTAAAACGGCAGTGGTAGGTTGTAGCACCTCCGCTGAAACAACGTTTTTGCACGCACCACGTCCCACTGCCAAGGCACTTAACACCCGATATCCTTTGGTGGTTTGCAACTCACAGCCTCTTACAGCTACATCACCAACATGTGCCATCAGCAGTGATTCCAAGGAAAGCACCCGATCAACATCATGGATACGCAAGAAGAAACATCGTACAAAGAAACGAATTGTCCCACAACGCTGTTGCTTCTTCTGTGCATCAACTAAACATCCCATGATGCGGTGTAAAAATGGCTTGCACAGTTAACCCTTATCCGAGAATGTGAGAATCATATCCGCACTGCAGTATACACCAACACAGCTTACACAGAATCAGCAACAACGCCACCACCACTGCTACCCCCGACCCCATCGTCACCCAAGCAATCACAGCAGCAGCAATGACGAGTCGGCCCTTTCCATACTCAGCCACCCACTGCACTCATGGAAGCTATCTGGAAACAAGTCGACTATATACAGAATGATGCTGCCCCACCATCACTGCCTCAAATGGTATCATTGGAGATTCTTCCGCAGACTCACCGCAAAGTATTATACAAGTGTGCCTGTCTGTTTAGCGGAATTTCCACAAGTGCCACTGTGGACACTGGCGCTACCATCACCGTCTTTAACAAGCACTTATATGAGAGCATCCCACCTCATAAGAAGCCGCCCCTTAGACCTACAAACATCTTTTTACAAACAGCTACGGGAACAGATGTACCCGTGGCTGGCATAGTAAACCTCGTTATACAGATAGAGGAGATGCAATTCATACAGCGATACGTTATCGCCTCTATACAAAACGATGCCCTGCTTGGTTCCGATTTCCTCAGCGCCAGCGAAGCTGTCATACATTGTAAACAACAGGAACTGGACATACACGGCTGACGGATACCCCTTGAACCAGAATCGTCATTGTATGATACATGTGCAGTGATATTAGTGACCACCGCCACAGTTGAGCCAGGACAGGAAGGGATCTTGTGGGCCACTGCACAACAATTAGGAAACAACACTTACACAGCCATGCTGGAACCTGACCCTGAATACATGATCGCCTCACAATGCGCCAGTCCCTGCATCATCGTAGACATCACAAACAAGGACCACATACCCTACAGGGTAGTTAATGGCACTGCGGCCCCAATAACTCTTGAACCAGGAGTGCGTTGTGGCCATTTGGTGGATGTGATCTTACTGGAAACAGCACCCACCGCACTCACACAAGCAACAACTTCTGATGATTTGCCAGAACATTTATATGACTTATATTTGCGTGCCACAGTTGGGTTGATGCAATCTCAAAAACAACAAATACGGAAATTACTTTACAATTACCGCGATAGTTTCTCGGCCGGAGACATAGACCTCGGGGAAACTCATCTTGTACGACACTCCATCGACACCGGAAACAATAGGCCCGTTCGACAGCCCGTTCGGCGCCTCCCTATACATAAGGAAGCGGAGGCACACCAACAGGTAGAGGACATATTGCGGACCAGAATAATTAAGCCATCAGCATCCCCCTGGGGCAGTCCCATAGTATTAGCGGGCAAAAAGGATGGATCTTTGCGGTTTTATATAGACTACTGCCGCCTTCATGCCTTAGATTCATTGTCCGGAGCCAAGTGTTTTGTACCCTTGATTTAGCTAGTGGGTACTGGCAGGTAGCCATGGATGAGGCTGACATGGAGAAGACCACATTCGTATGCCGAGATAGTCTTTTTCAGTTCCGCAAGATGCCCTACAGCTTGTGCAACACTCTCGAACTTTCGAGCATCTCATTGAGCAGGTATTAACTACCCTGCAATGGGAAATATGTCTGTGTTACATTGACGACGTAATCGTCTTTGGTCCAACGTTTGAGCAAACTCTTTCCAATTTAGACACCGTGCTGTCAAGATTCTGCACGACTAACTTGAAGCTCAAACCAAAGAAATGTCATCTCTTCAGACAGAGGGTCGAGTTCCTGGGAACACGTCATATCCGGTGATGGAGTGGCCCCCAGCCATCAAAAACAAATGCTGTGGCGGGGTGGCAGACCCCTGAGTCTGTCACGGAAACTAGGAGCTTCCTTGGTCTCTGTCAATACTATCGTCGATACATCCATCATTTCAGTGAGATTGCATCACCTCTCTTCAAGAATACCAAAAAGGATCGAGCGTTCGAGTGGACGAGTGAGTGTGAAGGTTCCTTCAGGGCGTTAAAGGAACTCTTGACGACTGCTCCAATTCTCGCTCATCCTAACCCTAACCTCGATTTCATCCTGGACACTGATGCATCAGCTTACACTATTGGCGCCAGTTCTATCTCAGGTCACGGAGGATGTAACCGAGCAGGTATTGGGTTACGGTTCGCGTACTCTAAACAAAACAGAGAAACGTTACGCAACCACCAAGCGAGAATTACTGGCTGTGGTCTACTTTGTCAAGTATTATAAACACTTTCTGTACGGTCACCCATTTACTCTCCATATGGATCACGCTTCCCTATGCTGGCTCCAAAACCATGAAAATTTCGGAGGGCTAGGTAGCGAGGTGGCAGGAATCCCTGCAGGCTTTTAACTTAAATGTGGTTCATAGACCCGGCAAACTGCATGGAAATGATAACACCTTGAGCAGAATCGGGCTCAAGGATGAACCCGAAGTAGCCACCACCATAACAATACAACACGGCCATCTACGGTGTTCCCCGAATTGCAGTGCGCAGAGTGGAACACAGAGAAAGTCACCCATGAACAAGCAACAGACGCGCAGACATGAAATATATATGTGTGGATCCAAGAGGGGGTATGCCCTCCCCGGGAATCTGTTACACCACTATCTGCAACAGCCAAGTACTACTACCAGTGGTTCGAGGAATGCCACATGCAGCAGGGCGTTCTCTACATTAATAACTGCCTGGTGATTCTGGAAGGTTATCGTAAAACAATATTACAACAATTACACAATAACGCCAGATATTTAGATGTGGAACGAACGTTAACGTGGATAAAACAGAGATTCCACTGGCTTGGGATATACGCGATAGTGTAAAGGCATGGGTCACCAAATGTGTCCCATGTCAAAGATAGTTGGCCAGCACCATCCCGCACCATTACAGGTAAAGATTGTCGGTGCACCATTGGAGCAAGTGGCTATTGATGTGCTCGGACCCTTGAATATGATGGATGAAGGAAACAAGTACATCCTTGTATTACAAGATTATTTTATGAAGTGGGTGGAAGTAATTGTTTTGCCAGACCAAGAGGCATCCACAGTAGCGGAGGTCTTGGCAAGTAATGTGTTCCGCTGGTTCAGAATGCCATATGAGCTGCACTCCGATCAAGGAAGTAATTTTGAGAGCCGGCTGATCTCCGAGCTCTGCAAATTGTTCCATATCATCAAAACAAGAACCACACCATATCATCCCCGCAGCGGTGGTATGGTCAAACGATTCAACCATGCACTGGCGGAAATGTTGACGAAGTAAATATGCCTTGATTGTCGAGATTGGGATCTATGACTCCCATATGTGGTCATGGCATACCGCACTTCAGTACATTCCAGCATGGATTATACCCTTGCGTGGTAGGTATGTTAGGCCGTGAATTAGCCTTGCCACTGGATCTGGCCATGCCCAGGATTCCGGGGGGAGAAAAATTCACCATCTCTCTACGTAGAGCTCATGCGGCAGCGGATAGAACAGACCCATGAGCTAGTAAGAGCTACTTTATCCACTGAACACCAGCATCAGAAAACATGACACGACCGGCGAGTGCATGGAGATCCATATGAAGCGGGAATAATGGTTTGGGCACATGATTCGCGATGATCTGCAAATGCTGAATAAACTGAGTTACCAGTGGAAAGGCCCCTATGTGGTAGTAAGTAAGACTTTGGACGTAACCTACCATATCCGCGCTTCAGATGGCCTGACCTCAGTCATCCAATTCGATCAGCTTAAACCTTGTGTCAGTGATGACCCTGTACCAGAGCTCGGACTGGGAATTTCACGTGACACCGGTACCCATACAGATGTCTATACAGAGACAAGTATTTCCGACATTAGTCTAAAGCACCGCTGTGCCAGTTCGACCATTCTTCTACCAAGCCAGGAGTCCGGTGAACAAGCAACTAACGCTGAAAACGACGACGAGATATGTACTCGCCCTCTCCCTCCTCAGTGCGGGTCTACTCGGTCTGGGAAGTCGTATCTGAAAACCTTCTCGTTTGTTTTGTCCAAGGGACGGAGCGAAAAGTAGTTCCGCCGACCTCTTCCCACTCCCATCCACTTCATGCTATACCCCCATTATAGAGTTACCACACGCGGAAGCTGGGGCCGCCATGGGCCATGCTTCTTGTGGGGTGGAACATGTAATGAATAGCATGGAAGTGAAGAGGCCGGATGAGGCCCTCGCTCGTTTTAGAGAACAGCAAAACTGCACAACTCGGTGTATCCATCCACACCCCGAAATCGCACAACCATGCAACCCACGGTGCTCCCAACCCTCAGCACCACCACCGCCCCATCTCCAACGCACGTCCCTTCTCTATGCACCAAGTTCGGACCACACTCCACTCGTCATCTGTAGACTGTCCATCTTCAGATATGAGAAAGTCCGCTGATACAGAGGAGGTGGCATCCCTCACCGCAGTGACCACCCCCCCCCCTCCCCCACCCCCAGGCGGTGGGCAGGGAAGCAGCCTGTTCAGCAGACTCTCGGCTCGAATTTTCTCGGTACTTAAAAACTATGACAAAATACCAACCATCGTGTAATGGGAAATGACCAATTCTCCCTTCCAATGGGCAACCCTCTCCACACATGCCCAACCCAACCAATCCCCCCCCCCGTGAGCAGTCAGGACATCACACTGGACATAGAAATCCAGATGCACACTTGCCCACAAGGCTGGATACGTCAATTCACTGTTGCACGACTACTACATACATATCCAGTTATAGAGAGGATATAACGGAGACAATCAACATCAACAACAACAAGACATGGCAAGCAACTAACGTTTTAAATCAAAAAAGTTAGAGACACAATTTTCGCAACATTCCTCTCTCATGATGCGGGAAGTATATCACTTCCCGCGATCTCGACTTTTCCTCAACCCCAACAGACTCAGCATTCACCAGCGTGGAAACCTGGGTATGCCCAATCTGCAATACACCAGCATCACACAGCAGTCCGGACTTCCCTCCAACAATACACTACCGCCATCAACACCAGTCAACATTTTCCGCAATCACCTTCTTATCCGGTTTACAGAAAACTGATCATATGGAAAGGAGCCCACCGCAGCCATATACAGTACACACTACTGGGAATTCCCCTCCCCCCCCCCCCCCACCTCGGAACCATCGTATGGAAATAGCTAAAGACATTATACTTCATTTACATGTAGTAACAGTCAATATTATTAAGAGAGTAAGATGCCCGCAGACTGTCGTCCGTCATGAGTAGAAATTTGCTACCGAAAAGTTGAATTCGATAATGGATTGATTCAAGTTATGACAGCACCCTTCTTCGTCATCCACGCTCTAAAGTAACTCTGTTCTGCCCACGGGCTCGGCCATTACAGAGCAAAATACATCATCTCCGATAAAGTTGACACTGCACTTCACTAACTCCCTCCCCCGGCCGGAGTAATAAAAACGTCACCCTTCAATAGCGTAAGAATCATCCGCAGATAACCAGCCACGCGTACCAATGAAAATCACCAAGACGACAGAAACATAGACACTCAGGATGACTGCATTCACAATCTCCATACAACGACATTGTTATTGTAAACTGTGGCACGCATTTTCCGAGCTGTATTATAATAAAATACGTTTGGTCTAGGTAGGGATGGGACTTGTCCTACCCACAGAGGAGGATGCCTGGCAGTCCACCCACCCGGAAAACACAGTCCAGCTTGGCTGAGTAGTATCCTTAATTTCCGCGAGTAATGGATCTGTTTATACCAAACAATAATTATAGACAGCTATATTGTCCTAATTTTGATTAAGAACACCATCGTTCTACCGTGTATACAGATCATTAGCGCACGGGCCGATGAAGCGCCATCAAAACTTCGACAGTATAAAATCAAGGAGAATTTCAAATATTCTCTTACCTACATATTCCCGCACAAGATCGACACGGGCTGGAAAACATTCTTACAGACAGGACACAGACGCATGTATAAGATCACGCACATACAGGGACGCTGTTCTGAGGAACAGAGTTAAAAACATATTTCCGTCTCGCATCAACAACGAATATTCATCAGCATCAACACTCTGCCATTACGTAAATATTGGCGAAGTTTCTGATCAACCACATGCTTTCACAACAGGGAACCACGTGACTTTCACTTCTATTTTCCAGTAAATTGGATCAAAGGCTTTAAGCACAAGAGCCGCCCAAAACGTGCAACTACCACGGCATGATGGAAGAGGCGAGAGGGGTGAGTCGGGGCAATTGGTG
Organism: Chaetoderma sp. LZ-2023a; assembly: GCA_034401795.1. Taxonomy (NCBI): domain Eukaryota; kingdom Metazoa; phylum Mollusca; class Caudofoveata; order Chaetodermatida; family Chaetodermatidae; genus Chaetoderma; species Chaetoderma sp. LZ-2023a. The sequence goes on from CM067368.1 coordinate 4,722,460, forward strand.
CTGATGTCACCGTGCTCTGCCACACCTCATCTGGCACCCCAGCCTGAAATTAAAACAGGCAAGTTTATAAGCATCCAAGCTGTAAAACCGCTTCACACTAATTAAAAGGTGAGCTTCCACAGGAATAAGTGGTTCCAAGTTTTTACGCTGATCAGAGACTTGTTTTCCCATCGAGTGGAGACGAAAGTGATATACATTTCTTCCTATAATTATAATTACTCCCTTTACATGGGAGGAAAAATTCATATGACTCCAAGTTTAATAAATCAAAACTTTCGTTATAGGGCGTGCCCGAATCACCCTGGAACTTTCGGGTGTGGTCATCCGCCCTCCTGTGATGTCACCAAAAAGTAGAAAAGGAGAAGATCGCGCACTGAAACTTTGTCTTCCCGTCAAAACTTGACACAAGAGAAGAACAAGCATTAGGCTACTTTCGTGTCGCAAACCAAATTCTGCTGTTTTTCTTATTATTAATTTATCGCTTCTATTATATATTACTTGGCCAGGAAAGTTATGAAGACCTCGCAAAAATTGGATTAGGTTAGGCAGTCCGCACCGCCATTAATATGCGGAAATAAGATGTCACTTGCCGAGGACCTTGCCTTGTCTAACAGTTCGGAAAAGTCGACGCCAGCACCATCCAGAAAGAAATATCCGTGTTCAGCATTTCAGCTCAGCTGACAGCCATGTAGGCGCATCTTCTCCCGTAATTCTAACTTGACGCTGCATGTCAATCGTGACCATCTTATGCAGAGAGCTTTTTGTATGGACTGCAAATATCTTTATACCGCTACCCGTTATGGTGTGACCCACACATTGACGGATAAACATCATGTGCTTGTAGTTACACTACAGCCTGGTGAACAAAGTGAAAATGTTAAAGTGCTAGCCGCTCGTTTCGAAACTAGACTTCCTATTACTGTGCTCCCTATGAAGAAGATGGTCAAAACTAAACGTATGAAACATCAACAATCAGACTTCCCGCACTATCGACCAGCAACAGCAACCACCGCATCCGCAACACAGCATGCCTTGAGCCACTACGCGACCATAACCACCATCATGACGAAACCAACAGCATATTCAGCACTGGCAGCACCTGCAGTAATGGTACCACCTGCAGTTTCCACTCCAGCAGCACCCACAGCAACGCCACCATCCTCATCACGCACGTCGCCAGCATCAGTATCCGTAATCGGCCGGCCCATTTCAGTGGTTATTACGACGACCGCACCAGAACAAGCGTTACAGGACATTTCGGATAGATCTATATCTCCTTGTAGCCTTATCATTAACGAGGAGATCAGCCTTACGGAAGTGATCCCGACCACGGCATCACGAACCAGCATCACCACACACCCGCGCAGCAGTACACAAACGGATCCAGCCATATGGAAGATAACAACACCGGAAAGTCCTTACGCCGGGAGGAGATGCATAGCTCATTCACAAGATATCCGCGCCGGGCCAAGGACAACCACGAGTAAACTTCTGAAGTCCACGAAGATCCGGAAGCTATCTGCCAGCACCGCATCACCATTCCGGCGACCACTAATCCAATTGAACGCACTCAGCCCACCAGCAGCACAAACTACACCAACCACGACAACAACGACAGTGATGTCAGCAGTCACCTCACCACTGCCACTTCGCACGTCACCAGTCATCATTTCTGGCACCACCAGTGCTTCCATGGACACATCCACACCATCTTCCAGCTATAACCTTCCAGAGATGGCCCTGTATAGTAGTGATATATCGGCAGCGGAGGATCACCTGCCACGTCCGATTGACCAATAGGTACTCAAGTAGCTATACTATTGAACAATTAATTATTATTACCGTATAATGGTACTGATGACTAATAGGCACCTTACTGGTCTTAGGACTGCATCTTTATAATGTCTGTTATTGTGAATATTATCCTTGTTTACTGTGGGTTCTTCCAACTAGCCGCACCGTAGGGTCCAATGACCTGTGATAATTATAATCATTATATTCGTTAAATTGTGTATTGGTTAGTTGTGTATATGGCAAGCAGCCATCTAGTTAATATGTTTTGTTTATTTATAAAAACTCTAGACCGCAGTACACTAGGAAATACTATACAGCAACACATATATCCGCATCACGATTCCCATTGGCATCAATTTTACGCTGAGGTCGCTGATCATGCTCTAAATGTTTGAGCCAGTAGTAGTGTCGGTAGTAAAAGGATACCATCTCCCTCAACTGGATTTCCATTTAGACAAATGAGCCCCCACCTCCCTCAACTGGATTGGCACTTAGACAAATGAGCCCCCAGTGCCCTCTCAATCCCTGGGGCATAGGTTGCGGGGGCCACCACGGATCGCTGAACGGCTGCCAGGGAGGTAGGATCATCCCGACACTACTACTACTACTACCAAGGGTTGAACGCCCATTTAGAGGCAACCCTCCGCAGTGATATACACCACTGATTGCCATCAACCACAGGGCCGGCCTCTCTCTCTATTCTGTATAGGCTCAGACAAACATGTAGTCTCTGCCAGAGTCGCATCGGGCACCGTCTTGTGATCAACCCCACACACATCTGAACAGGTCTGAACGCCCATTGGAGACAGGCATCCACAGGGATATACACGACACACAGGTACTGATCGCCAGGACCACACATGCTAGGGTCTGAATGCCCATTTAGAGACAGGCATCCACAGGGATATACACCACCTACAGGTACTGATCGCCAGCACCACACATAATAGGGTCTGAACGCCCATTTAGAGACAGGCATCCACAGGGATATACACCACCTACAGGTACTGATCGCCAGCACCACACATAATAGGGTCTGACCGCCCATTTAGAGACAGGCATCCACAGGGATATACACCACCTACAGGTACTGATCGCCAGCACCACATATAATAGGGTCTGAACACCCATTTAGAGACAGGCATCCACAGGGATATACACCACCCACAATCACCACACATAATAGGGTCTGAACGCCCCTTTAGAGACAGGCATCCACAGGGATATACACCACCCACAGGTACTGATCGCCACACATAATAGGGTCTGAACGCCCATTTAGAGACAGGCATCCACAGGGATATACACCACCCACAGGTACTGATCGCCAGCACCATACATAATAGGTCTGAACGCCCAGACAGGCATCCACAGGGATATACACCACGAACAGGTACTGATCGCCACAGATAGTAGGGTCTGAACCCCCATTTAGAGACAGGCATCCACAGGGATATACACCCCCCACAGGTACTGATCGCCAGCACCACACATAATAGGTCTGAACGCCCAGACAGGCATCCACAGGTACTTATCGCCACACATAATAGGGTCTGCACACCCATTTAGAGACATGCATCCACAGGGATACACACCATGAGTACTGTTGCACAGATTCACGCTATTGAAAAGCAATTCGGCCTTAGAGGCTACTCTAAGGCCAAGAAAGCCGACCTGCTCCAGATGATCGACCAGATCTATGTCGAGAAGTGGCAGAAGTGACTCTCCTGAGCAATGAATATGGGAAGGTTTCGAGCGCTTACCGAGGATCCTTGGAATCCCCACAAGAAAGCGCAGTGAATACGTGAGTTTAGTCAGTTGGACGAGGAGGTGATTGCTAGCTTGCGAGCCAAGGCTGTAGTGAGGCTGATGGAGGCCCATTCACTGGAGCGCTTAACTCTCCAATGCAGGGGGCCCCCACACCCTATGCAGGCATCCATAGGGATATACACCATGAGTACTGTTGCACAGCTTCGCGCTATTGAGAAGCAATTCGGCCTTAGAGTCTACTCTAAGGCCAAGAAAGTCCACCTGCTCCAGATGATCGGACAGGTCCATGCCAAGGAGTGGCAGAAGCGACTCCCAAGCAATTGATAAGGAGAAGGTTTCTAGTGCTTCCCAAAGAGAATACTTGGAATCCCCACAAGAAAGTGCAGCGGATACGTAAGCATTGTCAGTTGGATGAGGAGGTGACTGCTAGCTTGTGAGCCAAGATTGTAGCGAGGCGGATGGAGGCCCATCAAATGGAGCGCTTAACTCTCAAACGCAGGATCATTAAGCAATACTGAGGTCTGAGCCCAGCTCGGAGCATAAGGGGGCCGAGGTCTGAACCCTTATCCCGGAGCATGAGGCGAGAAGGCGAACACATTCTCGACCAGCGTCTCGGCGAAAGGGAGACAGAGGTTAAAGGATGCTGGTCAGTATGCTGGACATTCTTCAGAGGTCTAGAAGGAGACCTCACAGGCCAGATCATGCAAAAGATCCAGCAGACTGTCCAGAATGCGTTCTACCTCTGCTACACCCATACCTATCGCATCCGTCACATCGAAGACGGTAGGATGATGCTCTTCCACAAGAATGCTCCAGGGAGCTCGTAGCTGAATACTATAGGAGCAGCTCAGGACTGGGTGGCAGCAAGAGAGCAAGCCCGCCTCGACACAGACAATATCGATCGACCCAACACCAAGTGGGCTTTCGTTCAATCAATCAACGTTGAGGTCAGGGCTGTCATCGACTGCCAACCTCTGCTTGGGACAGGCCCCCTCCCAGACTGGCTATGCCAGAAGAAGAGTATGACTGCCCTCGGCACCTACAGGGACAGCATGTGTCTATGGAGATGTCTAGCAGTCCACCTAGGAGCGAGAGCTGATAGAAGTACAGCTCCTGCATGAGAGCCTGGCACACAGTTCTACGGCAAGACAGTACCTGATGTCCGCAAGACGTCACTGGATCAGCTGGACAAGGTAGAGTTCTTCGCCAAGATCGGTATTTGCATGTGTGAACCAACCGAAGAGGGCACCTGGCACATGATCATGCAAGTGGCTCACTAGTGTGACACCATGACCATTGGAGTGTGGGACCACTATGCCTTCTACATCAAGTACATCTCCAAGCTGGCACATACACTAGTCTGCAGTCACTGTCAGCAGAGGTTTACATACGGTATGCAGTCTTCAACGCCATGCTGATCACTGTACAGGCGGCAAAACAAAAATTGTGTGTCCTGGCGAGAAGGTTGAGGTGCCACAATCTGCGTATGAGAAAGCCTTCTATCTGCCCCAAACATCCAGTTCAGCAGCTACTCGTTGGATCGAGTATGAGTCAAGAAACAGAGGCGTACACATAAACCATGTAGAGTGTGGGCATGGTGGCGAGCGTTGGATCGAGGGTGCTCCCGTAGATGGTTATGATCCGACCACCAACACCATTTACCAGTTCCATGGCTGTCACTGGCATGGGTGTCCACAACACCAGCGAGGTGAGCATGCCGAACAGAGATACCTCAAGACAGTCCTGAGAGAGGAGAAGCTGAGAGCCTCTGGATGCACGCTTGTGGTACAGTGGGAGAGCTGTATAAAACGCTGCCCAAGCATCCCTAAACGAGTTCGGACTGTCTCATACCCACACTTCATAGTTTACGACTTCAAAGCACTCATAGATGGTATCAAGACTCATCCTACGGAGACTCTCACGATCGAGAGTACTCACATACCTATCTCTGTGTCAGTTGGCTGCTCCTTAGAGGGCACCATGAGTGAGCCCACTCACCTCTGCCATCCTGACCCCAAAGAACTGATCAGAGAGTTCATGCTGGAGATCCAACGGTGAGCATCTCTAATCCAGACAAGGGTTAGGGCACAGTACATACCGACAGACCTGGGCAAGCTCCCAAAGCAACAGCAGCGACTGATCAATGAGTGGTGTGACCAAGTGCCTGTTCTGGGGTTCAATTCTGGGCGGCATGGCCTTAACTTCATCAAGAAGTACTTTGTCGATGAGCTGACTGACAGTACAGGTACAGTGAAAGTCGCCAAGAAGGCTAGTCAGACCATGTTCCTCATAACACGGAACTATCTCGGCCCAGGAGTCGCATTATTGGCAGTCCCAGCATCTTGTTCACCAGAACCCACGAGGCCGGTGTCACTCGAATCCGCCAGAGTGAGCGTGACTGCCAACGTCTACTTGGCTACGATGCAAATGCACTGTACCTGTCAGTGACGGCCAAAGAGATGCCATGTGGTAAGGAGAAAGTGCACCATTGGTCCGGTGCCAGTCGGGTAGCTAGCTTTAAGGAGGCTCTCCTAGCAGACAGCTGGTTTGGGTTTGCTGAGGTGGATGTAGATGTCCCCAAGGCTCTGTGGGCAAAGTTCGAGGAAATGCCTCCTCTCTTCTATAACCGCGAGATCCCGGTTGAGGCAATCTCGTCTGTGATGCTGGCATATCTAGGGCGAACAGGGAGGAAGTGGCCCACCACCCAGAAGCTAGTCGGTGCCCTCTCTGGCAAGAAGCGGCTGCTGTATGCCCCGACCCTCAAGTGGTATATAACCCATGGCCTGGAGATCACTGCTGTATACCGCACCATAGACTATGAGGCCAAGCGCCCATTCGAGTGGTTTGTGGAGAAAGTTATGGAGGCCCCCCACCACCCCCCGCTCAGGACATGTAGATAAGAGCAAAGCGCTCTTGGCAGATCTCTTCAAACTCCTCGGAAGCAGTGCCTACGGGAAGCTCATCGAGGCCCTAGAACGTCAAAGCAACACCAGCTTCATGAAGGATGAATGCTTGGTAGACAAGGCCCTACGTAGTGCATGGTTCGAAGATCTTGAGGAGATCAGTGAGTCATATGAGCTCCAGTGTCGCAAGCCGAGAATCACAATTCGAAGGCCCTTCCCGGTGGGGATAGCTGATTATGAGCTCGCGAGGCTGTGAATGCTGGAGTTCTACTATGACTTCCTCAATCGCTACGTAGCTCGTGACAGCTTTGAGTACCTGCAGATGGACACTGACTCCGTGTATATCACTATAGCAGGCTCCAACCTCGACGACGTCATTCGCCCTGAGTTGCGAGCAGAGTACCAGGCTCATAAGCGGGGGACAGGCTAGCTTGGAACAAATGATCTGGATGGACTCTGGGACAGTTCAAGCTCGAGTTCGAAGGCTCTCATGGCATCGCACTCTGCTCCAAATGCTACTACGTGGAGAGCGCAGCTGCAAGTAAGTGCTCGGCTAAGGGAATGTCAAAGCGGCGGAATGAGGTCACTTGGCAGAGGTTCTACCACGCCCTACATGGTGGGGTGGACAGAGCTAAAAACCAAGGCCTATGCATGTGCAACCAGGGTATGGTGACGTATGCGCAGGAAAAACTCAGACTCTCCACTTACTATGATAAGCCTCATGTGCTGCCAGATGGGGTCCATACCGAGCCCATTGAGTATCATGTTAGCACCCTAGGGTGAGCCACTGGCTAACTGTCTCCAATGTGAAGTTGTGGCCCTTGCGACGTGCAGCCTCGAGTAGTTGAGGGGGCTCATGGTAAGATCCATGATAGTGGAGTTCCTCCAGAAAGATGGTTGATAAACTCCCAGATTTCATCACTGATGTCCACTCTCGTCCTGTCATGCACGGCCTGCATGAACTCTAAACAGATGAACAGATGGCCGTCATTCATTCGACCATCACTGAAGACCTCCTCAGACACTTCCATACACTGGCGTCTAATCTCTGCTGGATCCTCACTGAACAGTAGTTTATCGACCAACCCTCGGAAGTTAAGGGACTTGACCAGGTCATACAGAGACGCCATCCTTATATAGTACGGCTTAAAGGCCAAGAAAGTCGACCTGCTCCAGATGATCGGACAGGGGGTGGTAGCTGTGTGTCTTCATGGATTAGCTGAAGCTCTTCTATGACAAATGGTCGCCTAGCCACTCCGTGCTGGCATGCCAGCTAGTACAGTGTAGACCGCCCCTCCACCTCCACATACCTGTCAAGCCTGTGAACATCTATCGACAAGTTAGGATCTGTTGCACGCCATCGACCACCTTCCAACTCACCAGGCTCATACAGGTACCGAACCAGAGCATCGGGTGGTAGGCACTCCTCTACCTTGTTCGCTCCTCTAGAGCTGTGACCAGCAGAGTGTCTAATAGCCTCTACCAGCTTCTTCCCGATTAGCCTAGTAACCTCAGCATTGGATCTCTCCACCACAGCAGTCATCCCTCTCACACATACTCTAGAACGTTCACTCAGCGCAGCCATTTCATGGGCGTATTGGAACAGTCTCTCTGCCAGTGCCCGATTCCACCGCTCAACGATAGCCTGGGCATGGTGATGCCCTATCTCGCCTCGCCTAACTGCCACACCGTGTTTCTGCATGAGGGCTGCAGTCTCCCCTGTGAATTCTTTACCCTCACCAACCTGCAACAATTCTGGCCACTTGAGGGGTATTTTCCGAATCCTCGTAGACACCCTAGAATGCCTGGGCCACCTGGCAGCTGACTTGTCTCTGAGCGGTTCTGCCACCTTGTACCGGCTGGCTACATCGACGATGGTGAGGGCATACTTGTAGGTCTTATGACCAACCGAGTCGTGTGGAAGGAATAGAACATCTGCCTGGTGAACTCTGTTCGGGACAGTTTCCTCGAAATGGGCATGCCTGATGTGCCATGGATGAGGTCTGTATATCTGCCACATCGCCTGGCGGCTGAGCTACTGGCTACCTGTATCCAATGTGAAGTTGTGGCCCTTGCGACGTGCAGCCTCGAGTAGTTGAGGGGGCTCATGGTAATATCCACCAGGCTGATAGTAGAGTTCCTCAAGAAAGATGGTTGATAAACTCCCAGATTTCATCACTGATGTCCACTCTCGTCCTGTCACGCACGGCCTGCATGAACTCTAAATAGATGAACAGATGGCCGTCATTCATTCGACCATCACTGAAGACCTCCTCAAACACTTCCATGCACTGGCGTCTAATCTCTGCTGGATCTTCACTGAACAGTAGTTTATCGACCAACCCTCGGAAGTTAAGGGACTTGACCAGGTCATACAGAGACGCCATCCTTATATAGTACAGCTTAAATGTTCGGCGGCCCAGATGGCCACGAGCGCTATGGCAACGTACGGTAGCCAAGGGCCTGCAACTCCGAAGAATGTACCTACTCCTGAGGCAATGGCTGGTATGGCTTCAGAAATCTTCTCCACCCCATGGAGAGCATTGTTGGCGATCTTGCGGACCGTCTCGCCAGCCTTCGTTGTGAACAGAGCAATCAGAGCCCCAACTGCTGCCAGCGGACCGATAGAACCTTTTACATAAGTGCGATAGATTCCTTTCACTCGGTGTACTAGCTTGCGGGATTCAGGCTCTACATCATCCTCCTCACTCGGGGTCTCCGCTACATCGTAGTCGTCTGTATCATAATCATCCTCCTCATCATAGTCCTCCTCATAGTACTCGTCATCTATATCCTCGACTGGATCAGCCTCTGGTTCATACATCGCTCTGGGGATCTGTCGCTGGGGCAGTTATATAGTAGCTTTAAACTGTAGTCTATAGTATGGCCTCTGCAATCTTGAATGTGGGTGTGTTTGCCTTAGTGAACTGGGGACTCAGCGTCGCCGACAAGAAGGCAGCAGAGGTCGAGCGTGAGCGTCATAACCAGGCGATGGCGAAGCTGTCTAAGGAGAAGTTTGAGTACAGCAAAGCACTCGAGCATATGCGCCAGAGGGAGGCATGCCGACGACAACTCCGAGCTCAGGCCAACAAGAGCCTCAAAGAGGCAGATGTGAGTCTCGATGAGTACTACGAGGCTGTAAAGATATCTGAGCCAATGCTCGACTATGAAGCATCGACAGGTCAAAAGACAGCGGAGCTTATAGTAGTGGTGGCTGCTGCAGCGGTGATGACAGGAGTCGTGCTCTACGCATGCTCAAGCTGAATACCTGATGTGTTCGACCCGCATACCTTAGCATAGCCAAAGTAAAGTACCATCACACCTAATGAGCGAATCCCAGCTATGAGGTTTCCGATGTTGAAGCTGAGCCGGTTGCCCTGATTGGGTGGAATGTCCCTGCCCCCGAGGTGGTGACGGCCCTCGAGTGCCGATTCGAGGTCGTCGCTTCAACTGGTTAGGAGCAGAGGTGCATATGACTTAGTTTTCTGTCTGTAGAGTTGGCAATCAGCCAGCTCGCATACCTCACCAAGAACATTGGTCCCAGCAACCACAAGCTTGAAGTCGTCTAGCTTATCCACCTGCTGGATAGCTCCTTGAACCAGGACCGCAACAGCGACACAGTCTGATGCACCATGATGCAATGCCAGCTCTACCCATTGGTTAGCTGTGGCTTGGACCGGCTGGTGTTCTCGCTTCACATGCATGATCCGCTGTTTGGAACCCGTTTGCTTCAGCTCCTGGTCATTCTCATCATGCCAGACATGAAGTCTTGGAGCATTCATCATCGCATCTGCGAGCTGCTCAGTGTACACCCGGAGAAACAGCCTATCCTGCATGGCAGCCGGATTCACGTGTGTTCTCGAGGAGGGTTAAGAGTGGAACTGCCATGGGCTTCTCGACACTTGCCTGTAGTTCGAATTCCGTGAACCCCCCATTGCACCCCACAGTGTAGTACCCCTTTCCATTCGCATAGACGTTTGGGCCATGATCCAGCTGACCTACGACTCGGTACTCATCGTTCACAGAGGTGGTGTCCACGATACTGTTGCTCTGCATGATCTCCCACCTGTCCAGAACCTGCGGGAGCTCTACCGTCTGTTCTATTGTGCTCTGAAGCATGAACTCGAGTGTCATGCTCTTGATCTCGTGGGTCAGTGCCGAAATTGCAAAGTCAATGTACTTCCCAGCAGCGGACAATGGGTTCTCATCGTGTATACTGGGTCAAATGACCGTCAGGCAGTCCTTCCGAGGGTCAGTGCGGTGCGATGTCGTGGGTTCAATGGCCCCACCTGGATGTTGTACATACTGCAGCATGTTTACGGTCTGGGTATATAGAGGGGTTAAACGGCTGCCATGTTTGGTAGGGTTCTCCAGCAGATTGTCTATAGGCAGCAGGACAAGTCGGCACGACAGTCAGCATGACAGCCACGGCGTGCACTGTCCCACTGTGACAGGTTCCGAGGACTGCTTCGTGACATCAACATTATCCAAGAGCGAGCCAAGGTCACACCTCCGTCTGATGCGGAGATACTGGCCGCCATAGAGGAAGGAGCGCCAGCTCGTAGTTCAAAAGAACTCCTGACTCGGATACTCTACCGGAAGTGTGACAGCACCCAGGGCAGGACACTCGATCTATCTCCTTTGGCCCAAATCAACTGTCCTGTTATTCTAGCTCCCCAAAGGGCAAGGGTCGACCACAAAGATCTACTAATGGTAGGGAAGGGGGGGCTGCCGTATTTAGCCTCCATAGCCAAGAAGAGCGAGATATGCTGGATAGCCTCCAGTCTGGAGCAAATAACTACTTCAGGGAGGAGGTCAGTGCTGCTGTAGCAGAGAACCATGACACCGTTCATGCAGAAGGTACTCAGGAGGGGTTCACTGTTGGCCGCAAGGAGGCTGTTGATCACATCTTCAACGAAGAATGGTGAAGCAGATTGGCCAGTAATCTGCCAGCATTTCTGAAATTCCCAGATAACTACCAGGACTACCTCATCAAATCCGCTCGCAAATCAGATGCTCGTCGCGCATGGACAAAGTGGATCTTCTGTGAGAAGTTCCAGAAGAATAGAGCCCTAGACTCTGACCCTCAGTGGGTAGAATTTAAGCGACAGGCTTCTGACGAAACTGACGAAGTTCCTCAAGCTTCTGACGAAGTTCCTCAAGCTTCTGACGAAGGTCGTCAAGCATCTGACGAAGTAGCAGAGACCGCGGACGAAGTTCCTCAGCCTTCTGATGAATGAAAAAAAGTTGCGGCAGCTGCGACAGTCTGTCAGCGGTGACACGTAGAGCAGGCTAGTTTCCTGGCTGGATTCAGCTTGTAGGTGAAGGTCTGCACCTTTTCAAGCAATGGCTTGAAGTGGGACATCTCATCTGTCTCCTTGTTGCTGAAGATGAAGCGGTACAGCTCAGCTGCCCTCTGTACACCTGCGATAAAGTCACCGTTGGTCTCCTTGAGGGTTAGGCTGTCGTATATGGTCTCGAGCAGGGCACGCCAACACGTGGAGCTGAAGTATAGCAACTGGGCATTGTGGCGGATCTCTGGTGAGATCTCACAGGTGTACTTCTGAAAGAGGATGAAGACAGTTATCTTTGTGTGCCGGATGTGCCTGATGCTGTTGCTGAGGTAGGTGCCTGTCTTCTGGTCCATTGCAGGGTCATCGATAACTAGAACAAGTGGTTCTGTCAGTTGGGCTGCCAGCAGCTTCTCTATCAGTGCTTGCAGGTTCTGAGTCTTGGTGATTGGGCCATTGTACCATTGATTATTACTGTCAACCGCCTCAGTGGCGGAGTCAGACACCAGAAAGATGTAGTGAGAGTGTAGATGTTCGGCCAGGGGAGCCCGCAGCAAGATGTTTTTCCTGTGTCCTGATGGGGCAATGATCAGCACCATCTGGCCGATCATCGGCCGGCCTACTGTCGAATGGTACAGACATACGAAGGATGCGATGGAGGTGTCAAGCATGAAATCCCAGCAGCAGCTGCGAAGATAGCGTAGAAGGCCTGTGTCAGCACCCACAGTGTCTAGTACATCCAGTATCTGTATGATACATGCACGGGAAGCCATGACTATCCTGTGGTCTTAAACAGCAAATTAAAGAACCCTGTCCCCTTCACCCCTGGTAGCCGGAGGCTGTCGATAGCACCTGCACCTGTTTGGCCATCGACAGTGATACTGCTCAGGCTGAGGGTGCCTGTCTTGAGATTCTCTCCATCCTATCGGAATGAGCTCTGTGGTTTCAGGAGATCCTTAGCCAGGTCCTGTGCATAGGACTCAGCCATGACCTTGATGGCTCCAGGCTCATTGACTCCGAGCATACCGAGCATCATCAACCTCTCCTTGATGCCCATCCCCTTGTATATAGTCTTGACCTTGTTAATGGCCGATTGTCCTACTGTATCAGTGTTCCCGATGAGATCTCGGGCTGGGATGGTACCTCGGATCTCCCACGGTTCTCCCTTCTCATCGAAGTCTAGGAAGGAGATAGGGGCAACAGTGTCCTCTGAATTGAGGCGTGCCTCGCCCAAGTGAGCAAGATCGCCTAGCTCTTTGCTTTCTATGTCTGTGAGTGACAGAGTCATAGTCATATACAGACGGCTTAAACCTACTAGTCATACCCCCAGTGAAATAGTTGGGCATAGTAGGACCACGCAGTCGGCCAAGGGAATAGGTAGCAGTGCTCAGGGTACTGGCCCTCTCTGCAGGGGCATGCCTTGGGGGGGGGGGAAGCTATATATATAATATACTGAGCCAAACAAGTTTAGCAACAGTGAAGTTTGGTTTGTTGTATTAAAACTATGCGTCCATTTATAACCAAATTAGCAGGCATGTTTCGTCAATGTAATGTCTCGCTGATCATGAAGAAATGCAAATCATTTCTTGCATTTCTCGGCCGCACGCTTACTGCATGTGAAAATGCATTTTTAATGCACTGGTCCACATTGGCGGGCAGCGAAGGCAAACATTCACCATATTGCAAAAACAGATAACGAAGGTTAACAGAAAACACTTAAAAGTTTATACTACCGAACATGGGCCACTGCCCAGGGCTACCTGAAAATCAGCGCCATGAAGCAATGGGAAGACTCGCTGCTGGGCAGAGCGTTCGCACTGTTGCTCGACATTTTAATGTTCATGCCTCAACCATTTCCCGTCTCCGCCAACATGAGATGGAAACTGGACATGTTAATGACCGACCACGATCTGGCAGACCGAGAGCAACAACACCACGAGAAGGCCGCTACTTAGTGACGTCATCACGACGTCACAGGTTTGAGACTGCGCCGCGGCTGTCCCGTAATTTGCCAACCACTACTGGCACTACAGTGCATGCACAGACTGTGCGAAACAGACTCCATGATGCTGGACTGCATGCCCGCCATCCACTTGTTGCTGTTCCGCTTACAGAGCGTCACATCGAGAATCGGTTTGCATGGGCAAGAACTCATCAGCGATGGCGTGCTCAACAATGGAGCCACGTTTTGTTCAGTGATGAGTCGAGGTTTTGTGTGGATGTGGCGGATGGTAGGCAACAGGTTTGGCGACGTTTAGGAGATCGGTATGATGCAGCCAACATCATTCAGCATGACAGATTCGGTGGCGGCAGTGTCATGGTGTGGGCTGGAATCCATGAAAATGGCAAGAGATCTTATTGTGATTCGCGGAAATATAACGGCTCAATGTTACTGTGAAGAAGTTGTCACCCCTGTTGTCATCCCTTTTATGCAGCATCATGCAGACCTTATGTTCCAGCAAAACAACGCCCGTCCTCATTCAGCTAGGGTCACCAGTGATTTCCTTGAGGCTAACAACGTTCCGGTGTTGGACTGGCCAGCGCGATCACCGGACCTGTCTCCTATCAAACACATGTGGGGCATTCTTGGTCGTATGGTGCGTGAGAACCATCCACATCTTCACAACGTGCGGGAGCTGGAAGCTGCACTGCTCTAGGAATGGGATGCGATTCCTCTTCATGACATCAGGTGCTTAATTCGAAGCATGAGAAAGCGATGTACGGTGGTGGTTAATGCGTGCGGAGGTCACAACCGGTATTGACAGCTCAGTGTCATTATTTAAATTGGACCCTTCCGTTGAATGATGCCGTGTTAAAGGCGCGATGCTAGCATTACAGTAACAAGAGACTGTTGTACAAATTGGAAAATGACCTATCAATTAAATATATTTGAATCAATTTATATTTTTTGTTAAATAACATTTATACAGTAATATTCTGTGTTGCTAAACTTTTTTGGTTCAGTATATATATATATATATATATATATATATATATATATATATATATATATATATATATATATATATATATATTTTTTTTAACGAGAGCGAGGTAGCTCGATCGCCTCTATTTTTAGATTGGAATCATAGATTTAGGATATATTGTCTAGATCGCTCGTGCACATTAAACACATACCCTTACTGTTGGGGATAGTTGTACCTACAGCTGGTGACCTGAGATAATTGCTGACTGACTGACGCAGATGACCAGATGCATATATAGCCTCCAAAAGGGAGTAAATTCTTCTTTTTATCAATTGGAAGATATATTGAACTGACACAAATTTATATATTTGCATCAGAAATAAAATGGTATTGTGATCTGTCCCACTGTACCCACATACATATCTTAATCTCCACTTCAACACTCGTCTCGATCAAACTGGCCAAAATGGCTCCTGTAGTAATCTTGATAAACTACAATTTACATTTAACAGGTAGGCATTTTTGAAAATTTACCACAAGAATGACTGGCTCAATAACTGAGCCTATCATTCCAATGGTAAAGTGCCAAAAACAACGGCCTCTTGGTTTGCACCTCGGTCTGCAAATGGTCATATGATATTCTCTATAATAATTGATGGATCTGATCTGTTGCCCAAGCATATGACGTCATAATCATTTACGTCATATGTAGAATGATGTCACAATCAAAATACGCAATGAATGATGTAAATAGCTTTATCAGGAACATTGATCATATATATCGTGTATAATTTTTATGTCCACTATTTAATCCCCGGGATTTAATCAATCAATCAATCAATCAATCAACGACTGTCAGTGTCGCGATGCAGACCAGGTGAGGGCATATGGTGTGCATCCAAAAGATAGTCTTATATGAATTCACCGGTGTATGAGTATATCCGACATGTGAAAGCTGGTTCGCTAAACCCATATTCATGTCTTGGTGTGGTAGTCCAGCGGAGAGATGTCTGGGTTGCTGATGCTATGCTGAATTGCAGGATGGCAGTTCGATCCCTGACCGGGTGCACTCTGTAGGCGGGCTTAGCACAGAAACTGAAGTCATCGCATTGCCAGCGCGTCAAAAAATTAAACATACCTACCTACCTACCAAGCAAGCAAGCAAGCAAGCGATCTTTATTGACAAATCCAACATGTGGACATACTGACAATATTACACATTGATTGAGTAATCAACAGAAAGGGTATGTATGTGCTAAGTTAGTAATGCCTGTAATATGTTCGGCCCAAGATTTCCACCAATATGGTTAGTGTAGCTCGCGGGGGTATGCGCTGGTCAATTATGTTGCTCCACTCCGTTGCACCGCATGTACAGGATGCGCAGGAGGGCTGGTTAGCTACGGTTCTCGGGGTTACGGACCCCGTATCGCGACTCCGGAAGGTACAAAGATCGGCTTCTAGAGTTGGTGGAACGATAACGTTCCAGTGGGGCCGTGCGACTAACTGCAAAAAAAAGTGCGGAAAACCAACTGCGACAGATGGACAGACAGACGGACAGATGGACAGATGGAGTTCAAACCTATAATCCCCCAGTTTTACCGGTAGGGGACTAATAAGATGATCATAACATGGATGTTCTTTTAATAGAGCTGTTTGGCGTAGATAGGTTTATTCTGACCAAACCTATCATAACCTGCAATCGAGTAGGCCTAAAGAATGCGGAATGTATTAGAGATGTACATTATATACATGTAAAACCATTACATTGGATTGTGGTCAATCAAACAAATAGCAGTATTAACCTTGTCAAGTAAATACATTACTTAACACAATAATTAAACGTTGATATGCGGTTCCTACCTTAAAACAGTGAAATGTATTCATCGTGTGTGAGTGAGTGCATGGACACATGTGGGGTGTGTGTTGTGTGCATGCATGCATGAGCGTACCAGTGCATGCGTCAATGTAAGCGCTCGCCACTCCCAGTCATGCCAGGTTTCCCTGAATTTCTGGGAGTCGCCCTAAATCAAGACTGGTTCTGCTACTATTTATAAGCAGTAAAAAAAATAATGCTACAAATACAATGTCAACATCACAGAGTTTTATATACAAACATGTGCAGCTTGTGCCAAATTCACTAAGTGATGAGACACACACACACACACACACAAATCAGTACATCAAAGCATATGAATGAACTGAGTCATGGAAACTGGGACGCAATAGAACTTTATGAAGCAGGATATCAACTGGGTGATGATCCACACAGCATGCCAAAGAGGAGCAATCACATGGTAATAAAAGAACTAAAACATCGCTGGTCGTAAATATGTGAATGACGATTTCTGGTAAATTGAACACAATGGGTTGAACACATATATTGTCACATATCCTGTTTTGTAATGCAGTCAGTGCAACAGTTCAATCAAATTGCATAAACAATATACAGGAGACATAAACAATGTTAAATGAACACCTGTTCCTCGTTCACACTCACCCACTTAAGCATTGCCATCTGTCTCGCTCTCTATCGAAAAACATAATATGGTGAGTAACCTGTGGTAGCATGCTGCGTATAATTGTAAGCATACAACATTCATGAAACATTTCCAGCCACTTCTGTTTCTTTTCTTTTTGAAGTGATTTGTGAAGATTGTGGAGAGTTCTATTAAATCGTTCACAGATGGAATTACCTTAAACATGGTATGGTACGGTGCTTGCATTGGTTATACCATAAATCTTGTACAAGGATTTAACAATATTTCCTTCAAAATTTTCTGGCCTCATCACTATTCAATTCCTGAGTACCTGGGTACACCATATCTGACAAACCACTCTTCAATAGCATCTGCTTTGAATAAGACAGAGAGTATGCTTAGTTCCTTGGTGTCCAATATTGACATGAGTTGCTTGTTGTACTTCTTCAAGTAAACTGAAAGCCGGTTATGGGCATATACAGAACATTGTTTTCCATTATCAATCCATGCCACAAACAACTCAACTTTCATACATCACTAGATTCTTTTCTGTGCCATGTAATAGATTGCTTGATCCAAAGCTGCAACACTACTAATGCATGGATAGGTGGCCTGAAGTGCACATAATTCCTCTGGGGATCTGGAATATGCAATTGGATTTGCCACAGGCGCTACACACTGGAATAGCATCCATCTCCTCATTCCATGCCAACGTGAGTGTTAGATATTATATTGTGTCATTTGGAATAACTACAGAGCCAATCATGGATGGTGAGAGACATTTGCACACTTGACTCTTTAATATATGCTGTTTCAGGGGTATGTGCAATTTTACGAATTATAGAATCTGCATTTCTGCTCTCTTTCCCTGACATGTCTTTAAGAGCCAAATTAAAGTTAGCCACCGACCCATCGTAATGGACCTTTACAGTTTTAGCTATGCGCCGCCCATCCCTAGTTAATCTCCGCCCACATCTCGATCGATCCCTGAACTTCTTAACTATCAATTTCCAGAAAACTATACAGGGAAACCTGTTGAATATTTTAAAATTAATGTGACTGAGGTAGCAATAGCGACGAGTCACATTAGTTTAAAAATAATCGACAGAATGTTTATTAAATAGTAAAGACATACAATTCGTACAATGTGTCGGACTATTAAGCGCTAAAGATGCATGATATCAAATCATTCATGACATCATGATTATGACATCATCCTACATGGCACACAGTTGATTATGAGGTCATATGACATCCGATCATGGATGGATAAACTTGGAAAGGCCCATTTAGTCGCACCTAGATTTGCGGTGGTCTGGATGTAACTTGCAGTATCATTGTATGTGTAAACTAAACATTCTGCACCAAGTAACAAATCTCTGTACTTTTCTACTATTGCCAACTTTAAGGTCTCTAGCTCCAGTTTCCTGATGCTATAATTATCCATGTTGCACTCATGCTCTCATAACTCAAAACAATGCGCCCTTGCTATTGATCTCGAGACGAGACAATACAACACCCAAACCCAGATGGCTAGCGTCCACTTCAAGTCTATAAGAGATCCCAATCAACATGACAGCACAGAAACCAGGAGAAGTCCCAATCATCATGGAGGAATTTAACTGTCTGGCTGTTGGAAGCCAGCAGACAATAATTTCAATGACCAATAACTCTGGACCTTCAATTTTTAAAATAATTTGACTGAAAGTTGTTGGTGGCTTAGCCACTCCCAACTTTCAATCAAATTGTTTTCAAAATATTCAACATATCCAGAGATAAAACACATGAAAAATGCAGTCTGCAGGAATTCAGCAAGCAGCCAGGGAAGTCAGGTGCATAGTTCCCAAAAATCATTAGAGGATATAAGTCAGGATCAGACTTACCCAGTAATAATTGTTATAATCAAATGTCAGTTAAAGCTTGGCAGTGTTTAAATATTAACACATTGACTTACGAATAAGCAATGTATGATAGCCATCCAGTGAACGGAGTGATGAACAGATGGATGGATAGAGAGAATGTGGCTATTCTGCAGGGTTGCTAAGCATTGCAATGCAACTAACACCAGTCTCTCAAAACAGCAACCATGCTATAAATTCATCATACAATATTATAAACCAAGGATCATAAATATGTGCTATATTCTGCATCCTACATAGAAACCAGATATATACCAGTAAAAGTAATAGAGGCATCCGATCTGTCACTCAAGTATGTCATATTAAATTAGGTAACATGTAGGCTGACAATACAGTGACATATCTAGCTCCATCGTAAACATCGAATAGTCCATCAACTGTACTAATGGTATATCTTTGATGGATTTACTATTAAATAAAGTCTGTTGAATATTTTGAAACTAATTTGACTGGGTGCTGTTGCTGCATAGGCAACAACAGCACCCAGTCAATTTAATTCCAAAATATTCAACAGGTTCCTTTTATAGTTACCTTGATATTGGGATTTTGGGAATTCAGGGTTTGATTGATCCCAACACGGGAAAAGAGTGGGTGGAGGTTTAAGGGTAGGCATGTAAGAAAATCTATAGGATAATAGTGCTGAGTTTGGGTGGTAGGCGTCTACCAGGTCATAGGTGTCTTAGGCTTAATAGAAGATATACGCTATGTACCATAAAAGACTAAAGAAAATGGATTCTTAAATTATCACAGCATTTATTGTAAAGTTGTATACAGAATTATCAGTCTTAGTCTTAGAGGTATATCTATATAGAATGCAGATGAATAATCACAAAGATGATAAGCATATTATACATATCACAGTCAATCTCTCTTATGTCATCTTGTGGTTTATAATGGTAAAACCAGCCAATACTTCCTCTGCAGATGTCTTGAGGACTCTCTATTTGCAGGCTAAGAGAAGACTATTTATGGAAATTTACCAATGGATAATTGGCTCCATTACTGAACCAGTCATTCCAGTGATAAATTTTCAAAAATAGTCTTCTCTTGGTCTGCAAATGGACACTGACTAAACACATATTTAGACTTTCTTGACCATTAACCCAGTAATCATCAAACCGGTCAAAAAATACCTCTTAAAAAAAGATTTTCGTAAATTCCAGTTATTTACAAAAACTCTAGTCTTCTCTCGGCCAGCAAATGCTCATTCACTGAGCAAACATTTCAATTTGCTTGAAAACTTTTGACAAATTAAAGGCTTAATTGATTGCCTTTTGAGTGCTTTGAGGCGCGTGACACATGAGGGGTTAATGTCAAATTTCTGGATGATAAGAAAGCATTTAAAGATAAATTAACCCTTTAATCTCCAAGGAGCCAAAACTAGGCTTTGCAATGGCCTGTCTTGAGGAATGTTTATTTGCATGGCAAGGGACTATTTTTAAAAACTTTACCACTGGAATGCTGGGCTCCATAACTAAGGTAGTCAATGCAGTGGTAAATTA
This sequence comes from Chaetoderma sp. LZ-2023a, assembly GCA_034401795.1. Lineage (NCBI taxonomy): Eukaryota > Metazoa > Mollusca > Caudofoveata > Chaetodermatida > Chaetodermatidae > Chaetoderma > Chaetoderma sp. LZ-2023a. The sequence goes on from CM067368.1 coordinate 4,743,043, forward strand.
AAAAAACCAGTCTTCTCTTGGCATGCATAACAACATTCATTGAGACAAATTTTTTTTATTTCCTTGACCAATACTGACCAGTAAAGGGTTAAATAATGCTGTGGTTAGATTACATTTATATGTAGTTATGATTTTACGCTTTTTTCCCCCATTGAATTAAATTCTAAATTAAATTTGACATTTCTAAAGACCTGATGCAACAACTTTGATATAGTGTAAAATAATCTGTTGACGATTTTGAAATTAATATTATGGGAAGCCATTGCAGCAGTAGGAAGCAATGAATTTTAATCAAATAATTTTTTTACAAATTCAACACCATGTTTGCTTAATAATTGCTTTGAAATTGGAATATGTAATTTCAATATTAACTGGTTAAATGTATACAAACAATAATACCCAATACAGTAAAAATAAACTAATAATTATTTCAATTAATGTATGTTATAATGAGAACAGTAACACAAACTGAATGGTAGTTTGTTTATTAGCTCACTGGCCATAAACTGTCAACAGTACGCTGACAACGTGTGTAGAATTTGCATTAAAACTTAATAGCTTAAATGAATATAGGAATAAATTAGATATTTTAGATTCTCTAATAACAACCAAATAAAAATAATAATTAGCAGTAAAACATCTAAGAATTAAAAGGATTAAGTAATCGCTTGGGCGGGAGTCAATTATAATTCTACTTCTTTTTCTTTCCTTTCTTGCCTTTCTTTCCCTTCTTCCCTCCCTTCTTCTTCTTCTTGCTATACTGTCCAAATCCACGGCGCACCATCACACCTCTCCACCAGGCTTGGATCTGAATAATACAAGAAAATATAAAATAAACAATATAAAACTAACGTTCCAAGGATTCATTGCATCTTAAAGCTGAACATTGATGATAAGAAATTCAATATTAACACTCACCTATAAGCGTTATAAATAAATTTAATATAAACAAGAGGCCCAAGGGCCTGTGACGCTCACCTGCACCATTAGCATTTGAAACATTTGCATTTAAACATACACGATTCGTTACATTAAAGAAATTGACCAATCAAAATTCTGAATAAAAGTTATGGAGCCTATCACCATAGAATAAATGTAACCAAATTTGGTTGAAATATGTCAAGCATCTATGGAGGAGTAGCATTTTGACCATTTCCGGTAAATTTTTCACAAAATCTAAGATTTTCACTCAAACATTTATGAATTAAAATTCCGAATGGAAGTTTTGGAGCCCATCACCACAGGATCATTTCAGCCAAATTTGGTTGAAATCGCTCAGAATGGTAAGAAGAAGCATTTGGACAATTTCCAACACATTTTTCATAAAATCTAAGATTTTCACCCAAAACATTAAAGAATCAAAATTCTGAAAGGAAGATCTGGAGCCTACCACGATAGGGTCCTTTCAGTCAAATTTGGTTGAAATCGCTCAGAATAGTAAGGAAAGGAAGCAATTTGACAATTTCCGGTACATTTTTCATAAAATCTAAGATTTTCACCAAAAAAATTGATCAATCAAAATGCTGAATATATGTTCTAGAGCTTACGACCATAGAAGCCATCTAACCCAATTTGGTTGAAATATGTCAAGCAGTTATGGAGGAGTAGCATTTTGACCATTTCCGGTAGATTTTTCATAAAATCTAAGATTTTCACCCAAAAAACTGATCAATCAAAATTCTGAATAGAGGTTCTAAAGTTTAGCACCATAGAAGCCATCTAGCCAAATTTGGCTGAAATATGTCAAGCAGCTATGGAGGAGTAGCATTTTGACCATTTCCGGTAGATTTTTAATAAAATCTAAGATTTTCACACAAAAAAATTGATCAATCAAAATTCTGAAAAAAATGTCTGGATAGTACCATGATAGAATCCTTTCAGCCAAATTTGGTTGAAATCGGTCAATTCGTTAAGAAGAAGTGATTTGACGGATGGACAGACGCCGGATGGACAGACGGACAGACAACGGACGGCCGCCATGGCATAAGCTCACTTGACCTTTCAGGCCAGGTGAGCTAATAAAAACAAAACCCACCTAACATTTCTCAAGCACTATGAAAGGATTCGCTCTAGACATAGAGCTTACAATGGAAATTTCCAGTTTTTTCTAAGCCCTGCCCACTGCTAGCTAAGCTCCACCCACACCTCGCTCATGTTGGGATCGATTGATCTCTGAACTCCCTAACTATCAATTTCCAGAAAACTATATAGGTAAATAGCTGAACTGCATTTTCAAAATAATCATCAGCATGTTTATTAAATAGTAGACATACAATTCGTACGTGTCGGACTATTAAGAGTTAAAGACGGGCCTAATAGAATCAGTTATGCCATAATGATTATGATGTCATCCTACACGTCGCTTAGCTGAGTATGACGTCAGATCATCGATGGATACTCTGGAAAGGTGAATTAGCCGACGCGTCTCTGAATGTGCGCATGACAGATAACCAATAGACAGACAACAGTTATGCCATTGCACATTGCTTATCAAATGCTTGTACCATGACCAGACGTCTAACAATGAGCTGGAATCGTAAGAGTTTGAAAATCATTTGCTGGGTAGTACTTAACCCTTTAACACTCATATCAGGCTTGTAGCACATAAGTAGGGCCCATTATAGTGCAAAAGGGTCAAAATATCAAAGTTGGTCTAAATGATTTGCGCTGGTGTCAAATTGAATCCATAGAACTGTAGTTGAATATGACCAAATTCCAGACCTTAACGATAACTAATTTTTCATTTTTCATTTTATTCATGTAAAAACTACAAAAATAAAACATTCAGCAAAAAGCTAAATTCCATAAGAATGGGAACTAAATACATAACATATATTAGTGAATGATTTATTTTCTACTCAGTGGTGGTCAATATCAGTTTTTACCTCATTAATGATAATAAATCATCTCATGTGGAAAAATATTCAAAATTATAACTCAATTTCACCAAATAATTTCAAAACAACTGGACATAGATGAACAATATCAATTAATTCATGTGTCATCTATCTATTTTACACTAGATAAACATGTAAGACAGTAATTTGATTAATAAAACTAATTTAATTGATATTATTACCTTTTTACTAAGGTAATTAACCATATTACTAAATTTACAAAAACGTGATGTACAGCCGGAAAATCTCTTTGACACTGTAATTTTATAGGGCGTGGGTTGCCTCTTAATATTTTTATGCCTAAAAGTAGATATCATGAGACTATACAAAAGGCATATTAATAACAATTTTTAGGTTGTATATACTTAGAGTAATAATCATTTCAAAACAAGAGGCACAAGGGGCCTGTATCGCTCACCTGCATCATAGGCATTTCAACCAGAAAGGCCATCAACAATAAGTAGAACCCTACAGAGTTGAGCAGAATTATAACAAGAAAACAGAAGCCATGTTTCTTTATGTATCAACTACTTTTGAACAAAACTTAACGACCCTTAGTCCCTTATCATATCTCCCAAATTTCGGCCCAATCCGTTCAACGATTCTGGATACGAAGTTGTTTTCGCGATGTCATCCAAGATGGCCGCCAAGCCAATGGACCAATCAGGTTCTCTTGAACAAATTGGTTCGCCTCCTGCATTAGATGATGTTTCATGGGTTTTGAATCAACCCCCACGCCGTTTCGGAGATTTTTAAAGACATTTCTAAAAATTGGCTGGTTTAGCCAGTGGCCATCTTGGATTTTGGCCGATCAGCTTCGTTTGAACAAACTTAGACCTCTATGCCCTAAGGCTGCATTCTGCTAAATATAATTGAAATCGGCCCAGTGGTTCTTGAGAAGTCATTTAAAGAATTCCCCATTGCTTTACTATTGGCCCATTGCTTTACTGTGGGAGCCTATGGCAGGAAAACAAACCAAGATGGCAGTCAAACCGTTTATCCAACAGTCTCGAAAGTGGCATATTTGAACTCGCCACCCTGATAAGCATATATACAGCAATTTTCGCCATCAAAATACATCAAATACAAAAAATCCAATATGACCAACAAACGCTAAATTTTGATTGGTTGATGCCACCCATGTTTTTTAACGTACAAACTTCCTTTGAACAAATTTGAATGGCCCTTGGTCCCTAAGCATATTTACCAAATTTCAGCGCTATCCCTTCAGCGGTTTGGGAGAAATCATTTTCGTGAAAACTACGTCATACAAGATGGCCACCAAGCAAATAGGCCAATCAGGTTGCCTTGAATAAACTTGGGTCTAACGTTGCCATAGATGATGTATTATGAGTTTTGAATCAATTCCTCCAGCGGTTTTGGAAAAGAAGATTTTTAAAGTGTTTCTAAAAATCAGCCATTTTGGCCGGCGGCCATCTTGGATTTTGACCGATCCGCTTCGTTTGAACAAACTTAGATCTCTATGCCCTATGAATGCTTCCTCCAAAATATAATTGAAATTGGCCCAGTGGTTCTTGAGAAGAAGTCGTTTAAAGAATTCCCCATTGCTTTACTATGGGCCCATTGCTTTACTATGGGAGCCGATGGCAGGAAAACAAACCAAGATGGCAGCCAATCTGTTTATCCGACAGTCTCAAAAGTGGCATATTTGAACTCGCCACACTGATAAGCATATATAAAGCAATTTTCGCCATCAAGATACATCAAATACAAAAAAGCAAATATGACCAACAAACGCTAAATTTTGATTGGTTGATGGCGGCTATGTTTTTTAATGTACGAACTTCGCTTTAACAAACTTGAATGGATCTTGGTCCCTAAGCATATTTACCAAATTTCAGGTCTATCCCTTCAGCGGTTCGGGAGAAGTCGTTTTCGCGAAAACTAGGTCATCCAAGATGGCTGCCAGACAACTCGTCCAATCAGGTTGCCTTGAACAAACTTGGGTCTACCGTTGCATTAGATAATGTGATATGAGTTTTGAATCAATTCCTCCAGCGGTTTCGGAGAAGATTTTTTAGTGTTTCTAAAAATCGGCTATTTTGGCCGGCGGCCATCTTGGATTTTGGCCGATCGGCTTTGTTTGAACAAACTTGAATCTCTATGCCCTAGGGATACTTCCTGCATAATATAATTGAAATCGTCCCAGTGGTTCTTGAGAAGACGGGCGACGGACGGTCGCCACGGCTTAGGCTCACTTGGCCTTTCAAGCCAGGTGAGCTAAAAACGTGACATACAGCCAGAATTTGGTGCACCGTTTTTGTGTCATTTGACACATTACTTTCACAAATGTATGGTCTTGAATTAATAACAATATATTAATTTACAAAATATTGCAATGAATACATCAATATACTTCATATATATTAACACACAGATGCCTTTTATATAGACCATATTTTCATATAATAAAATCCTTAATTAGACCAATTTTCTGCTATCTGCTAACCAATATGCACTTGGGAAGATAAAATACACAACTTCTATTTTAAAGTAACATACTACAGTTTATTCTCAACAAAATATAGTAAGCCTATATATTTTAAGGTTCCTTGCATATTGTAGCTTCAGGAAACGCAGACAGTTAGTTCATAAAATCACACATAAATGCACTAAACCTGTCAAGCTACCTCATACTATGAAAAAATTGGGTGGGCCCAACTTAGATGCTACAAGCCTTAACCATTAAATTTGTTTAAAATGATAATTTGCAGACCAAGAGAAGACTATTTTTCTATAAAATTTTCCACTGGAATGACTGACTCGGTCGCATATTTCCCAAGCCCACTACAGAGGTCTTTCATGGCAAGATTAACAGTTAAACGGTTAAAGTCACACCAAAAGGATCCGGTATTGTTAATCCAGAGTATCCATCCATCATCTGACCTCGTATGAGGTCATAATCAGCTCAGCGCATGTATGATGATGTCATAATCATTATGTCACAAAGGGTCCCATATAGACCGTCACCAAATCTCAAATGGTCGACACGTATGAATTACATGTCTTTGTAGTTCTCTGCTATTTAATAAACATGCTGTTGAATATTTTGAAACTAATTTGCACCCAGTCAAATTAGTTTCAAAATATTCACCAGCTTAACTGTGTAGTTTTTTTGGAAATTGATAGTCAGGGTGTTCAGAGATCGATCGATCCCAACACAAGCGAGGTGTGGGTGAAGCTTAGCTAGAGATGGGTGGGGCATAGCTAAAACCGGAAAGGTCCATTGGCATTTCGTGTCGAAAGGCTATCTCTGCATGTAGAGCCCTCAACTATATAAATGCTTGTGTCAGAAATTCACCAATTCTGGCCAGAAATAGAAATTTAACTTATAAAAGTACAAATTGTGGTCGAGAATTTTAGGAGTAATATTTTAAACAGTTTCCTGGACATAAAAACGTACAAATCAAAATTCTCTGTTGATGCCATATGATCGTTCCAAACAATTTTTGCTTGAAATGGGGCCATTGATTAAGAACGAATAGCGTTTTAAAAGGTTCCAGAAAGTTTTCAAGCAATCAAAATTCTGAATAGGTTTTCCTGAAAACTTTCAGATAATCAAAGATGGGCGCTGAAAATGTGGATGGAGCAAAATTCTAAATAGCAGTTCTGGAGCCAACTCCCATAGGATCTTTTCAGCTAAATTTAATTCAAATCCACCAAGTACATGTAGTTTAGAACAACAACAACAACAAGTACATGTAGTTTATAACAACAACAACAACAACAAGTACATGTAGTTTAGAACAACAACAACAAGTACATGTAGTTTAGAACAACAACAACAACAAGTACATGTAGTTTAGAACAAGAACAACAACAAGTACATGTAGTTTAGAACAACAACAACAACAACAACAAGTACATGTAGTTTAGAACAATAACAGCATGTAGTTTAGAACAGCAACAACAACAACAACAAGTACATGTAGTTTAGAACAACAACAACAACAACAAGTACATGTAGCTTAGAACAACAACAACAACAACAAGTACATGTAGTTTAGAACAACAACAAGTACATGTAGCTTAGAACAACAACAACAACAACTACATGTAGTTTAGAACAACAACAGCAACAAGTACATGTAGTTTAGAACAACAACAACAAGTACATGTAGTTTAGAACAACAACAACAACAACAACAAGTGCATGTAGTTTAAAACAACAACAACAACAAGTACATGTAGTTTAGAACAACAACAACAACAACAAGTACATGTAGCTTAGAACAGCAACAACAACAACAGCAGCAGCAGCAATAACAACAACAACAACAACAACAACAACAACAACAACAAGTACATGTAGCTTAGAACAACAACAACAACAACAAGTACATGTAGCTTAGAACAACAACAACAACAAGTACATGTAGCTTAGAACAACAACAACAACAACAAGTACATGTAGCTTAGAACAACAACAACAACAACAACAACAACAAGTACATGTAGCTTAGAACAACAACAACAACAAGTACATGTAGCTTAGAACAACAACAACAAGTACATGTAGCTTAGAACAACAACAACAGCAACAACAACAACAAGTACATGTAGCTTAGAACAACAACAGCAACAACAACAACAACAACAACTACATGTAGCTTAGAACGAGATATGCTTTAAAGCATTTCCAGATAATGTTTGGAAAATCTAAGAGGACCACACAAAAATTGACCAATCAAAATCCATGTTTGATATGTCGACACTTCTGGCCATAAGATTGGATCCATTCAAGTTGTGTTGAAATCAGGCAATTGATTGAGGAATAGCTTTTTATAGGGTTCCAGAAAACATTTCCAGAAAATTCAATATGGCCCCCGGAACAATCAACCAATCAAAATTCTGAAGAGGTGTTCTGGCGCTTACCCTAATAAGACCATTTTAGCTAAAATCCATCAAGCGATTTAGACCTTTTCAAGGGTTTATGGAAATGTTAGGATAATGCAAGATGGACGGCGAAAAAATGAGACTCAAAATCCTAAATAGAATTTCTGTAGCCTACCCGCACTTCCAGCCAAATTTGATTCAAATCTGCCAAGTGCTTTATGAGGAGATGTTTAAAAGGATTTCTAGAAAATGTTCAGAAAATCAAAGATGGTCATCCAAAAAATTGACATTAAAAATTCTTGTTTGAGATCTTTAAGCCTATGGTCATAGGATTGTTTCAAGCAGGTTTCATTGAAATCGGGGCACTGATTAATAGAAAAAGGCTTCCGTGGATAAACTATTAATTATTTCCAGTAGAAAGTATGTGATATTTTCTGAGTCTGTGTTATTTGGAACCACAGTGCTGGATTTATCTTCTCTGCTGCCCGAATGCCATATTCATATATAAATATAGTGTCATGCAGTCTGGGTGCACTCGCATGAAAATATGAAAATCAGATCTTCCCCTCTAACCCATATTCCCAAACCCTTAAAATCTGTTGCACTAGGCAGTGCTTATTTCGCTTATACCAAAAAGAGTTGGGTTGAAAGTGGCATGAGAAGGGCTAATGATGACATGACAATGAGAACCAAGATGCAAACCAGGATCAAAGGACATTAGCTCTGTGCCAAGGAGAGGAATCCTTACCTTAGAGCATGATCTCATCTCAATAGCTTCCTGTTCTACCTTTCTGCGTGTCTTCTCTTTCTCGATACGATCATCAACCACCACTTGTTCATAATCCTTGTACTGAAACACACACATACGGTCACATAATCATGAACTAAGATCATAAATAAGTAACACAGAACCTCTTGAATCGTTGAGATCATACTTCTTTTAAGCATGATAAGTCACGTTCATTTGGGAAATGCTGCTGCGGTAAGCTGTTGCTGTTAAAGACCAACAGCTTTCAGCACTACCATTCTCAGGAGGCATCACTAGTATTCTTCTTTCCTCTACTACACAGATACGGTTCAACAACAATCAACCCACAATTTCTTATCAAGAATTCTATAAAGTGATTTTTTAACACATTCACACACAAATACAGACACAAACATACACCCCCACACCGACATACTCACAAACACACATGCAGACACACTACCAAAGAAGTGTAGCATACCAGTTTAGTGAGTTCCTGCAATCTCTCCAGGTCCTTGGCTTTGGAAGCTTTGAGGACGTCCAGTTCATGTTGTTTTGCTTCCACGTCCTTATCATACTTCTCCATCCAATATTCAACCTTCTTCTCCAGGTCCTAAAATATACAACAGCCAGCATGGGGGTCAGTGTGTCAATAACATAAACAGCAGTGGGGGGGGGGGAGGAGGGGTGACCTGGTCACGGTAGATGGGAATCATAAAATAAATATGGAAGCAGGGGTGAAGTCTCATTCTGACCTGCTTTGCATAGATGAAAACACTTATGCCACCACACCCTCCCTCCACCACTAGACATGTCTTTCGGCCAGGTGAGCTAACCAGAAAAGGATCATTATTTTTCCATCTTCGTTTAAAAGATAATATTTGTAAAAGAGAAATAAAGTTGAAATTTTTTTTTATTACAAGGCACTCACTGTTTGATGTGTTCTTAGATAACATTCTGTTTCAGCATTCACCCTGGCCTCTTCATCCACCTGCTCACGAAGACGCTGTAATCGGCAATATACATGACAATAAACATGGTATAGGGATTCATTTCTAGCTAAGATCCACCCACGCTTTGCCCGTGTTGGGATCAATTAATTTTCTTTGAACCCTGAATTCCTAGAATCACAATTTCAAGCTCAAATTACTTTCAAAATATTCAACAGGATGTTTATTAAAAGCTAAATCTAGCAAATACATACAATTCATACACTTGACGTACTATTCAATGTTCATGCTGACGCTAGATATGCCATTCATTATGCACTTTGATTTTTAAAGACGTTTTTAAAAATCTGCCAAAATCCAAGACGAAATTGGCCGATCGGCTGGCTTCCTTTGAACACAGTTGTATCTCTATGCCCTGAAGATACTTCCTGTCAAATATAATTGAAATCAGGCCAGTGGTTCTCGAGAAGAGATTTTAAATTTCCCATTGATTTAGTATAGGAGTTTTTGGTGGGAAAAGATGGCCACCAAACTGTCTATCTGATAGTTTCAAATGTGCAATTTGAAATCAATATACCCAAAAAACTATATGAAACCGATTTTGGATTCAAAATCCATTAAATAAAAAAATCCAATATGGTCACCAAACACGCTACATTTTTATTAGTCCACAGCGGCCATGTTTTTAAACTTTCGACTTCCCTTAAACAAAATTTAATGGCATTTAGTCCCTAATCATATCTACCTTCGGCCTGATATGCTTAGTGGTTCTGGAAGTCGTTTTCATGAAAGCAAGGTCATTCAAGATGACCGCTAAACTATTTAGCCAATCAAGTACCTTTGAACAAAGTTGGTTCAGCTCTTGCCCTAGATGATATTTCCAGAGTTTTGAATCGATTCCCCCAAGCGGTTTCGGAGATTTTTAAAAACATTTCTAAAAATCGGGCAAAATCCAAGATGACCACCAGCCAAATTTGCCGATCGCCTTCATTTGAACAAACTTGGATCTCCATGCCAAAATACAACTTAAATCGGCCCAGTGGTTCTTGAAAAGTTGACGGATGACAGACGACGGATGGTCACCATGACATCAGTTCGCTTGATTTTTCAGTCCAGGTGAGCTAATAACTGATGTTAATTTTGGAAACTATCGTGCTGTGAGGCTTTATTGTCTTTGACAGCAAAATTACTTGCAATATGTATACCAGTTTTTTTGCTAGTGACTATTTAACAACCAATACATGTGGAAAGTTAGGCAAAGATCATTCTTCTGAAAGATGGCTAAAAGAGCTCAGTAAGACGGCATCAGGACACTTAATCTCAATTAACCCTTTAATGATTAAATTTGTTGAAAAAATTAAAATATTCACTTATTGAATGTCCATTTGCAGGCCAAGAGAAGACTATTTTTGAAAATTTACCATTGAAATGACTGGCTCGGTTACCGAGCCAGTCATTTCAGTGGTAAATTTTCAAAAATAGTCTTCCCTTGGCCTGCAAATGGACATTCTCCAAGCGCACTGCAGAGGCCGGTTTTGGCCGGCTTCGTCCTTAAAGGGTTAACATTTCACCTTAAAATCCACTAAAATTTCAGTGTCTCATTTCACGGAAACTATACAGGAAAGCTATTACATATTTTCAAACTAATTTTACTGAAACCTGTTGCTGTCATAGATAGGCAGCAAGTGACATCCATGGTTTCAAAATATTCAACACAATATTCCTTACATCGTAACGAAGTTATCATTTGTGGTCTGTGATGTGACAGGGTTAAGGAAGTACCTGTATTTCTTCTCCAGTGGTTCACTAAGACACGCCTAACTGTATCACACAATGCACTAGTACCTGAATCTCCTCTTTAAGATCCTTCTCGGACAGGTTACATCGTTTCTGTGTTTGAGCGACGGCGACTTCTGCACACTTCTTAATATACTTCCCCTCCATGTTAGTCTTAGCTTTCATTTCCTGAAGCTGGTCTGTGAAACATATCATGTTCTTGTAATTTATATCCAGTTTATCCATCAATCATATTACCTGATAATCAACAAATGTGATGTCTTGGATGACGTCATGAATGACGTATCTAAGTTCATAACGAATGCTTAATTGATGACAGACTAAGCATTGTTGAACGAATTGTATGTCTTTATTATTTAATAAACATGCTGTTGAATATTTTGAAATTAATTTGACTAGGCGCTGTAGCAACAGCACCCAGTCAAATTAGTTTCAAAGTATCAAACAACTTACTTACTTATTCAGCACGTGCAGGTATAGCTCGATGCCAACACGGTCAAAGCGTGGGCGGAGCTTAGCTAGAGATGGACGGGGTATAGATAAAACTGGATTTCTCCATTCTATTCCATATAAGAACTCATGTTCATCTTGCTAACAATGTATGTGGTATGCTCTCTATGACATCATCATCTTGTAACAACATTGTTTACAAAATGAACACCAGTCTTTCTTCTCAGGACCCTGTAACACTAGAGAGATCCATGTCTAGCTCCGCTACACCCATGCTTCGCACGCGTTGGGATCGATTTATATGCTTTGATCCTGAATTCCCAGAATCCCAGTTTCAAGCTAACTATACAGGTAACCAGTTGAATATTTTGAAACCAATTTGACCGGGTGCTGTTGCCGCCATCACAGCAACCAGTCAAATTAGTTTCAAAATATTCAACAGACATACAATTCATACACTGGATGGACTATTCGATATTCACAACAGACCTAGATACAGTATTTATTCCACATTTTGATTTAGATTGTGACTTCAGCCTACATGTGACGTAATTGATTACGCCATCATACACTTGATTGACAGATTGGACCTATCCATTAATGCTAGGACAACAGTGCAATAATGGCTACCTATTATGCCTGGCTACAGATGTCACTCAGAGATTTAATAACAACTTAAAATGTAACAAGTACTTATTTAACCCTTTAAAGCTCAAGCCGGCCAAATTTGGGATCCGCAGTGATCTTGAGAAATACCCGTTTATAGGCCAAAACTAGTTTTGAAAATTTACTACTGGAATGACTGGCTCGATAACCGAGCCAGTCATTCCAGTGGTAAATTTTCAAAGATAATCGCTTGGTCTGCAAGATTGAATGGACATTTTCTTAGAGAAAATTGAAATTGGAACAAATTTAAGGATTAGAGCGTTAAGAGTTAAAATCTGATGGTTACGGATGCCTACCTTTAAGATGTGCTATCATCTCATTCCTCTGTTGCACCTCACTCTCCTTCTCCTTTTTCACATCTAGGAGCTGACGATGCAGGAGCTTAATACGCTTACGACCGTCCTCCTCTCTATAACACACAGCAGTAAAGTACATAATGGTAATGCTAACACATTCTTTAACCATTTAATGGTTAAATTCTTTCATGAAAATCAAAATATTTGCTTTTTGAATGTCAGTTTGCAGGACAAGCGAAGATTTTTCCCGATAAATTAGCATTGGAATGATTGGCTTTGTCATCGAGCCAGTCATGGCTTGATTAAGGCTAATTAATCGAGCCAGTGATTCCAGTGTAAAATTTCCAAAAATATTCTCCTCTTGGCCTTCAAATGGGCATTCCTCCAGACAATAGCAAAGCTGGCAGGTTTTGTAATGAAAGGTTTAACCTTCAACCTCAGCTAATAAATCATGTGAACAGCTTATAGTTCAAGGAGATTGCTTAATGATGGTCATCTATTACAAGACAATTCACCTTTCCAGAGTATGTACCCATCATATGACGTCATAATCATCTACGCCGCAGTGTGTAGAATGACATCATAATGGATGACGTCATGAATGATGTCGATAAGTACCTCACGAACACATATTTGAAGACGGTCTATGCCTTGTTGTACAAATTGTTTGCTTTTACTATTTAATAAATATTCTGTTGAATATTTTGAAACTAATTTGACTAGGCGCTGTTGCTGCCATAGGCAGCAACAACACCCAGTCAAATCAGTTACAAAATATTCAACAGCTTCCCTGTATAGTTTTCAGGAAATTGATAGCTAGGGCATTCGGGGATCGATCAATCCAAACACGGCGAGGTGTGGGTGGAGCTTAGCTAGTGATGGGCGGGGCATGGCTAAAAATGGAACGGTCCATTAGATACAGACACGTGACGTTAGACACAAGATGTGAGACGCTGCACTGGTAATACATTACTTGTACCTAGTCTTCATGTTTATAAGGCGATATAATACTCTGATTATATGTGCTACACAGGTCTACATTCTAAATCCCCTCTACTTATATTGTCAGATTTGTAAACGCTCCACATATTGTCTAGCTGTCAATACGTGTTTTAAAAAATTACTTTAAAGATACATATTCACAACAGAATGCTTGAAAATAAAATTCTTAAAATTGTATACTTTTAGAGGATTAAATTCTTCAACTCGATGTAATGAAACGAAATAAATCTTACGACATGATGCTTTCATTCCATATACATTAATATAATTTCTTAAGTTGTGAAATTAAATTGGAGACACAAGTCCCTAATTCAAATTCACAACTAAAAATACCAAATTTATTTATATGGAATGAAATCAACATATACTAGGACTTATTTCATTCCATTCCACCGAGGCACACAATTTAAGCCACTAAAAGTATACAATTTTAACAATTTTATTTTCAAGTATTTTGGTGTGAATATGTATCTTTAAATACCACATACCTAGAATCAACTAAACAGGGTGAGGTTAGGTAGTTACCTGGGTAGGTGCATGAGATAACAGAGCAGTGACAAAGTGACAGAGGGCTTACTCTAGGCAGCATCTGTCTAGTGTTGTCTAAATATTGCCTATGAGAGTAAATTCAATGACAAACACTTAAAGTCACTGCAGAATCCTGCTTAACCCTTTAATGACAAAATTTGTTCAAAAAATTAAAGTATTTACTTATTGAATGACCATTTGCAGGCCAAGAGAAGACTATTTTTAAAACTTACCACTGGAATGACTGGCTCGGTTATCGAGCCAGTCATTCCAGTGGTAAAATTTCAAAAATGGTCTCTTGGCCTGCAAATGGACATTTCCCAAGACCACTACAGAGGCCGGTTTTGGTTGCCTTCATCGTGAAAGGGTTAAAGGCAAGCACTATTACTAGTGGGGGTAGGGGTGGGGGTGGGGGTGGAGGGGTTGGGGTGGAGAGGGAGGGGAGTGAGTTACCACTCTTTAGCTGATATATACATGGGGCTTGTGTTCCATAGGTGTTTTTAAAAACAACCAAACTAGGTATACTGACGACCCTCTAGTAGTAAAACTGTCAGCAGAGCAGAAAGCGTTACGACTGCACATCTATCAAAGTGGCCAAAGTGAAGACAGAACCAAACTATGCCGGGAGTGCAATATTATTCTGCTCCACATTAGCGAATGTTTAAAAGATCTTGCTATTCAACAGGCAGACTCCCTAGCAGATGAAATCACTGCCACAGATGACTGTCACAAAATGTTTCGGGCAGCCCGAGCCCTGAGAGTTACTGACTACACACCACCACTCAATGTACACAACTCTGAATGACACTTTATCGGGACTGACCAGGGAAAAGCTGAGGCGATCCGAGAATGGTTCAAGGAACAGTTCACTGACAATGATGATGAGCCCTTTCACCCGTTCTCAGGAGACGCCAGGCCATTACTAACACCAATTAAAACAGCAGAAGTTGAGAAGGCACTTAAACCCCTGAAAAATGGACGTGCATCTGGACCTGATGGCATGAGCAATGAACTATTCAAATATGCAAGTGACATTATCTCAAAACCGATCATGCACCTAATCAATTCAGCTTTTATGCACCACCTTCCCATCGATGCTGTAGGCCAAGGCACCCTTATCGCAGTACCCAAGTCCAAGCCACCTGACCCACCAGCCAATCTGTGGCCCATTGTGCTCCTCAACAGCATATGGAAAATCCTATCCAATGTTACTCTATGCTGCTTCCGAGACAAGATCGATGACTTCAGCGGATCATGTCAAAGTGGCTTCAAACGTGGATGCAGCTGCACAGACATTGTATGGGCTCAACGCATGCTTGTGTCAGTAGTCATGTCCAAACACTGGGACTTCCACAAAATGGGCATTGGCATGTCACGAGCCTTCGCCACAATTAAACGCTCAAAGATCCTAGATGTACTACGCCAGCAATGAAGATGAGCTACGACTAGTGAGACTACTGCTTGCAGACACCAAGCTGAGAGTACGAATCAAGTCAGTGAAGTCTGTAGAGTTTGAGACATTAATCGGCTCCCCACAGGGAGATGATCTATCTCCGGTGCTTTTCACCTGCTACCTTGCTGCCGCATTGAAATCTGTGCGGGAAAGTTCCACAAAACTAAACCCCCCAGTGTCAATACTGGGCATGCCGCTAGAGATGGAATATGCCGACGATGTGGACTTCATAGACGACGAAAAGAAACCCCTTGACAAACTTCTCCCAATAGCTGCAAACAAACTGAAAATTGAGAATCTCTTTATTAATGAAGCCAAAACAGAGTTCACCCACATATACCTATCGACAAAGCATGAAACTATAGAAAATGACGACCCACTTCGTGATGTCGAACCATGGAGGAAAAGTAAAATCCTGGGCTAACTTCTTTGCAGTACTGCTGACATTTCTGCATGCTGCATCATGGGGAACATAGCTTTCCAGTCCTTCTGGAAGCTATGGATTCGTAGATCAAAGATGCCCTTGATAAAGAGGCTACGCTTATACAATGCAACCTGCGTATCCTTGATGCTGTATAACTGTAACAGCTGGGCAGCTCCAAAGGCAGCTCTAGACAAATTCGATGCCTGCCACCGCAAACACCATCACTGGACACTGATGGCCAGAAAGCATAATTTCCAATGATGCACTATACAAGATGTGTAATATGTCGCCGCTGTCTGTAAAAGTTGCCCAGCAAAGATGGTCCATGTTTGGCCATGTGCTAAGGATGCCAGAAGAGGCACGAGCACAGACAGCCTTGGAATTCGCTCTACTCGGCGCCAGCAAATACAAAGCCAGGAGAGGACATCATTGCATAAATCTGCTAAGCGTGTTACGAGGTGACCTCAAGAAAGCAGGACTCGGTACACTCAAGTCAAGAATGGACCTGAGGAAGCTAAGGATTTCGGCTGAGGACAAGACACAGTGGGCAAAAGCGAAGGACTGATTGCAGCTGTAGGATGTTTCTACTACTACAGCCGCAGAATACAGTAATCATACATACATGGGACATGCAAAAATTAGTTAAACCCTTTTTCTTCGAAATTTATCTTCTCTACATTCAACCATGCTTTGAATGGCCTGAACATGAACGTAAAGGTCTAATAAACTGATTACAGAGGAATTTAAATAGGGAATATTCCCTTTAGTATGGTACATGTAATGCATAAGTTTTAACTTCTATTAAATAACAATGAGCATTCTCTGTCTAAGACAGGGGCTTGTTCTAACCCTTTAGTGGTCTAACCATCCAAAGCCATCCTCTGCAGTGATCCTGAGGAATGGTCATATATAGATGTACAGAGCAAATGCTTATTTTTGAAAATTTTGAATGACTGGTTTGATAACCAAGCATTCCAGTCATACATGTAACCTTTAGACAAGAGTTTTAGTGAAACTCAACATACATCCGCAGGCATACTAGTTTGAGGAACGCTAAATGTGAACAGTTTGTCTTTGATAAATGACACTTCGTTTATCCCTAAAACATCTGCTGAACAAAAAATTGTGAGTGGAGCTTCAAAACTCTTCGAGATCTTCTCCGGACAAGAAATCAAACGGACGGACGGACGGCGAGTGGCATCACATAATACGACGACGCTTACGCAGGCGAATAAAAATAATCTCTAGGTCTGAAAATGGACATTCACTTATCAAACATTCCAATTTTCTTGACCAATTTTGCCCAGTAAAGGGATAAAGAACCACCATATTTTGCCCCTTCCTACCCCCCCCCCCCCACCCACCACCACCTTATGTCTTTTCCTGTGACAACTGCCTGACTAAAATAAGCAGCTGTATGTATTTAGTGATCAACCATTTCTGGTGCCTATAAGATAGGTATTGTGTTCTCTGGAGACACGTCCCCATGAGATAGGCATTGTGATCTCTGGGAGTTACGTCCCCATGAGATAGGCATTGTGGTCTCTAGGAGTCAGGTTCCAATAAGACAGGTATCGTGGTCCCTACATGTATATGGTATCTGGAGTCAGGTCCCCATAAGACAGGTATCGTGGTCCCTACATGTACATGGTATCTGGAGTCAGGTCCCCATAAGACAGGTATCGTGGTCCCTACATGTACATGGTATCTGGAGTCAGGTCCCCATAAGACAGGTATCGTGGTCCCTACATGTATATGGTATCTGGAGTCAGGTCCCCATAAGACAGGTATCGTGGTCCCTACATGTACATGGTATCTGGAGTCAGGTCCCCATAAGACAGGTATCGTGGTCCCTACATGTACATGGTATCTGGAGTCAGGTCCCCATAAGACAGGTATCGTGGTCCCTACATGTACATGGTATCTGGAGTCAGGTCCCCATAAGACAGGTATCGTGGTCCCTACATGTACATGGTATCTGGAGTCAGGTCCCCATAAGACAGGTATCGTGGTCCCTACATGTATATGGTATCTGGAGTCAGGTCCCCATAAGACAGGTATCGTGGTCCCTACATGTATATGGTATCTGGAGTCAGGTCCCCATAAGACAGGTATCGTGGTCCCTACATGTACATGGTATCTGGAGTCAGGTCCCCATAAGACAGGTATCGTGGTCCCTACATGTACATGGTATCTGGAGTCAGGTCCCCATAAGACAGGTATCGTGGTCCCTACATGTACATGGTATCTGGAGTCAGGTCCCCATAAGACAGGTATCGTGGTCCCTACATGTACATGGTATCTGGAGTCAGGTCCCCATAAGACAGGTATCGTGGTCCCTACATGTACATGGTATCTGGAGTCAGGTCCCCATAAGACAGGTATCGTGGTCCCTACATGTACATGGTATCTGGAGTCAGGTCCCCATAAGACAGGTATCGTGGTCCCTACATGTACATGGTATCTGGAGTCAGGTCCCCATAAGACAGGTATCGTGGTCCCTACATGTACATGGTATCTGGAGTCAGGTCCCCATAAGACAGGTATCGTGGTCCCTACATGTACATGGTATCTGGAGTCAGGTCCCCATAAGACAGGTATCGTGGTCCCTACATGTACATGGTATCTGGAGTCAGGTCCCCATAAGACAGGTATCGTGGTCCCTACATGTACATGGTATCTGGAGTCAGGTCCCCATAAGACAGGTATCGTGGTCCCTACATGTACATGGTATCTGGAGTCAGGTCCCCATAAGACAGGTATCGTGGTCCCTACATGTACATGGTATCTGGAGTCAGGTCCCCATAAGACAGGTATCGTGGTCCCTACATGTACATGGTATCTGGAGTCAGGTCCCCATAAGACAGGTATCGTGGTCCCTACATGTACATGGTATCTGGAGTCAGGTCCCCATAAGACAGGTATCGTGGTCCCTACATGTACATGGTATCTGGAGTCAGGTCCCCATAAGACAGGTATCGTGGTCCCTACATGTACATGGTATCTGGAGTCAGGTCCCCATAAGACAGGTATCGTGGTCCCTACATGTACATGGTATCTGGAGTCAGGTCCCCATAAGACAGGTATCGTGGTCCCTACATGTACATGGTATCTGGAGTCAGGTCCCCATAAGACAGGTATCGTGGTCCCTACATGTACATGGTATCTGGAGTCAGGTCCCCATAAGACAGGTATCGTGGTCCCTACATGTACATGGTATCTGGAGTCAGGTCCCCATAAGACAGGTATCGTGGTCCCTACATGTACATGGTATCTGGAGTCAGGTCCCCATAAGACAGGTATCGTGGTCCCTACATGTACATGGTATCTGGAGTCAGGTCCCCATAAGACAGGTATCGTGGTCCCTACATGTACATGGTATCTGGAGTCAGGTCCCCATAAGACAGGTATCGTGGTCCCTACATGTACATGGTATCTGGAGTCAGGTCCCCATAAGACAGGTATCGTGGTCCCTACATGTACATGGTATCTGGAGTCAGGTCCCCATAAGACAGGTATCGTGGTCCCTACATGTACATGGTATCTGGAGTCAGGTCCCCATAAGACAGGTATCGTGGTCCCTACATGTACATGGTATCTGGAGTCAGGTCCCCATAAGACAGGTATCGTGGTCCCTACATGTACATGGTATCTGGAGTCAGGTCCCCATAAGACAGGTATCGTGGTCCCTACATGTACATGGTATCTGGAGTCAGGTCCCCATAAGACAGGTATCGTGGTCCCTACATGTACATGGTATCTGGAGTCAGGTCCCCATAAGACAGGTATCGTGGTCCCTACATGTATATGGTATCTGGAGTCAGGTCCCCATAAGACAGGTATCGTGGTCCCTACATGTACATGGTATCTGGAGTCAGGTCCCCATAAGACAGGTATCGTGGTCCCTACATGTACATGGTATCTGGAGTCAGGTCCCCATAAGACAGGTATCGTGGTCCCTACATGTACATGGTATCTGGAGTCAGGTCCCCATAAGACAGGTATCGTGGTCCCTACATGTATGTTCTCTGGATTCTAGTCAGCATAAGCAGGGCCTGTATCATAATACTTACATGAGGGATGGGGCGATGTACGGGTGGAATGACTGCCGGTGCAGGGCCTGTATCATAATACTTACATGAGGGATGGGGCGATGTATGGGTGGAATGACTGCCGGTGCAGGGCCTGTATCATAATACTTACATGAGGGATGGGGCGATGTACGGGTGGAATGACTGCCGGTGCAGGGCCTGTATCATAATACTTACATGAGGGATGGGGCGATGTACGGGTGGAATGACTGCCGGTGCAGGGCCTGTATCATAATACTTACATGAGGGATGGGGCGATGTACGGGTGGAATGACTGCCGGTGCAGGGCCTGTATCATAATACTTACATGAGGGATGGGGCGATGTACGGGTGGAATGACTGCCGGTGCAGGGCCTGTATCATAATACTTACATGAGGGATGGGGCGATGTACGGGTGGAATGACTGCCGGTGCAGGGCCTGTATCATAATACTTACATGAGGGATGGGGCGATGTACGGGTGGAATGACTGCCGGTGCAGGGCCTGTATCATAATACTTACATGAGGGATGGGGCGATGTATGGGTGGAATGACTGCCGGTGCAGGGCCTGTATCATAATACTTACATGAGGGATGGGGCGATGTACGGGTGGAATGACTGCCGGTGCAGGGCCTGTATCATAATACTTACATGAGGGATGGGGCGATGTACGGGTGGAATGACTGCCGGTGCAGGGCCTGTATCATAATACTTACATGAGGGATGGGGCGATGTACGGGTGGAATGACTGCCGGTGCAGGGCCTGTATCATAATACTTACATGAGGGATGGGGCGATGTACGGGTGGAATGACTGCCGGTGCAGGGCCTGTATCATAATACTTACATGAGGGATGGGGCGATGTATGGGTGGAATGACTGCCGGTGCAGGGCCTGTATCATAATACTTACATGAGGGATGGGGCGATGTATGGGTGGAATGACTGCCGGTGCAGGCCAGAGATTTCAGTGTGTGGTATGGGGCAGTGTGTGTTGCAAAAATAGGGTGTGGCGGAGTGTGGATGGTGGTCATAACATTTACACGGCGGGTGTGGGTTGAGTTTTCTGGCTCATGCAGAGCTCTCATACATGTATGGCTTCTGGAGTTCTGTCCACATGCAATGTAAGATACTAGGTATCGTGTTCACTACATGAATCCTCCCTGCAGTCTGCTCCACATTAGATACGTATTGTGATCATTACATCCTTGAGGAGCCTTACTTATGAATGGTCTTCTGTAGCATAGCTTTATGGTCCTTCTCACACTTGACAGCGTCCAGTAGAGCCTGATAACTGCAGCGTTCTATCAGCTCATGCAGTGTACTAGCCATCACATGCTCAAGAAAACCCCTGAAAAACAAATACGAACGCAATCAAATAAAACATAAACAACTCAAAGATCCGTCTATTCCTGTTCATAAGATAAATGGTGTTCATTTTGAAAACATTGTTGGGGAAAGATGCTGCTGTCTAACACAGTAAGAGCTTTCACAAACATTGTTTTCAAAATACACGACACGATTCGCTTTAAGGAGCTCCTGTAACAATTAATCTGTTGACACCGGTGTAAGTTTACATTTACATAACATAGATTATTTTATTCAGACTACAATGCTACCTGGTCACAATAATCGGACATATTCTAGATTTGTTAGATTTCATAGATAGTCAACAGAACTATTTTATAGTAAGACATCCTATATGGCATGAAATTCAATATCAGAGATGTTTCGTTGCGACTGCCTGTTGGTCCATGTCAAATTTTAGACATTTCTAACAAAGATGCCGACACCACAACTATAGTGTGTAGCACTTCATATACTATATTGCAGTGTAGAGTATGATGCACTATAAGATACTTTAACTTGAGAGCTCCGTTTTTCATTCTTGCAACCCTACGGTAGTCAACTTTTGCCTCTAGTGTCATTGTACTAAAAGACAGTTCACCTTTCCAGAGTACCCACTCATCATATGATGTCATAATGAACTGCGTGATGTGTACAATGACATCATAATGAATGACGTCATGAATGACGTCGATAAGTACGACGTCGATAAGTACGTCACAAACGCATATTTGAAGACGGTCTATGCGTTG
Source organism: Chaetoderma sp. LZ-2023a (assembly GCA_034401795.1). NCBI lineage: Eukaryota > Metazoa > Mollusca > Caudofoveata > Chaetodermatida > Chaetodermatidae > Chaetoderma > Chaetoderma sp. LZ-2023a. Next base: position 4,765,280 of record CM067368.1, read on the forward strand.
TAGACGGTCTATGCATTGTTGTACAAATTGTTTGCTTTTACTATTTAATAAATATTCTGTTGAATATTTTGAAACTAATTTGACTGGGTGCTGTTGCTGCCATAGGCAGCAACAGCACCCAGTCAAATTAGTTACAAAATATTCAACAGCTTCCCTGTATAGTTTTCAGGAAATTGATAGCTAGGGCATTTGGGGATCGATCAATCCCAACACGGCGAGGTGTGGGTGGAGCTTAGCTAGTGATGGGTGCAGGAAAGGTCCATTGCCACGCTTATCCGAGGTATGTTCAATAATTATGTTAACCCATGAATAAGAAACATAGCTGCCATATGCTATACATTAGATTGTATACATATCACCTGTAATTAGGTGCCAAGTGTTTGCCCTATGGAAACTTAATTTATTTCTATGAATTTCATGAGAGTTGAATTTCATTGGCAGCACACATGAGTTGTTCTGAAGAATCATCATCCCAGCTATAGTGTAAAGAGTGAGCGGTGGAAGGTAGGATCATGTGATCGATAAGGGAAGCAATTAAATGCCAGTTGGATAATTCTACAGGAATGAGTTGTCTACCCTAGGAATGAGAAAATACCAGCATTGGTTATTAACACTCTAACTGACCAATAAAACAGCTTCTGCAGAGTACTTGGGAAGTGTTCATTTGCGAATCAAGAGAGGACTATGTTTGAAAACTCACCACTGAAATGACTGGCTCAATAACCGAGCCAGTCATTCCAGTGATAAATTAAAAAAAATCATCTTTTCGTGGTCAGCAAAAGGACAAGGACATCTTCTACGGGAAAAATGAAATTTATTCTTGTGTTAAATGATTAAGGTGAGATGGTGGAGTAGTTAGTTATGCCTATGAATGCGGGCATGGGTATTATGGGCAGCGCTATCCATCTGTCAGTCTATCCATAGAATATCTCCTGAATATAAGAAGATACACACGCATAGAATAATCAAATATGGCACATACAGTCCTTGAATGTCCATGTGCAGGCTAGGCTTGCATGATTTTTTGATTTAATCGTGAAGTTCGATTTAATTTTAAAATGGTAATTTTTTCGATGTAATTGAGTAAAAATTGGAAAATCGTAAAATATTTCATGTTTGTTTAAAATCTGAAGTGTTTACTTTTCCATCGCCTTTTAGCAGTACATGAGTACAATTATAATCGATTCATGCCTGGGTTCATTGTGGTTTTATCCCACCGTGCCATGCACTTGTCGAATAATTACTAATCACAACACAAAGCGCTATGATAAACAAGCTAACAATAGCGAGGTAACACCTTTGTCACTGAGAAGACCAGCTAGTTATTCCGTCAAATCGCCTTTGTCGTGAAATACCAAGTATATACGTAGTTGCAGAGTGTTAGGCAATAATCAGTGAACATAATTCTTTTTAATTCTAGAGTTAGCAATTTCAATTAATAACAAGGTCAGGCTTTGTAATAAATTTTCCTTTTTGATTTGGTTGTCATGTCTAATTATAGAAAATAAAGCAACAGTATTCCAGATTGTTGTATTTTGAACTGTGCATTCTGTTGATTACTCTTAAATGTAAATCATACATTCTGAAAGCCACTATAAACTGCACTATAGGACGAGTTTACGCCGCCACTCTCGTAGCCACTCGAAGCTACCGTCCTATGTATGTGGATTACACAGTATGTCCACGGGTACTAATTTTAGTTCTTCGTGCGACTCGGGTAATGACCTAAACTCGTCCTACAAAGGGAGGCTATAAGCAGAAAATGATACATCACATGATTTATATTTTTTCTCGACGACATTTTACGTCAAATTTTGATGAAATAAATGATGTTTATTAAACTATACGCAATATTTAGGTGGTCCCAATTAATAATTTCACTCCCGTGATGATAGATATAAGGTATATATTAAGCACAGATGTAGGATGGTAAGAATTTGTCACATGAAATTCAGTTCTTTCATGCTATTTTTTAAAACCATTTATTTCAACTTGTTCAAAAAATGCCAACGTGCCCCGGTTTAAACTTTTTGGAATTTGGACCTACAATTTAATCGAAAATCGCAATTTTAAAAAATAAAATCAATCGCGATGTTTCAAAGCAAAAATCGTGCAAGCCTATTGCAGGGCACTTGAAAATGTACACCTAGAATGACTGGATCGATTAGTGAGCCATGCATTCCAGTGGCAAAGGGTTTAAGATTGTCCATTGTTCTTTAAATGGTCATTACTCAAGACCACTACAGAGGCGGGTTTTACCATTAATATGCATAAATAAGCAGGGCATAACTTAGAATTTGGTATTTGTATAGCATGTATTGTTATGCAAATTATAAATTGCATAAATAATGTATAGCAATTAATTCTAAAGTATTGTAAGTCAATGATTATTTTACAATCGCGTAAAAATGTGTATAGCAGATCTATACAGCTATGCATGATGCAGAATGCACAGCAACTGCAAAAATATGTGTAGTAAATTGAGATGCGATACCAGATAAATTATGCCCTGAGCACGGATAATTAGCCGTATAGTCATACCTATCATGTTGTACTTTGGCAATGTTATCAAACGTAAGAGGACTCTGCTTTAGACTGCGACCAAACACGTGTGTACTGTTACGTAAGTCAGCTCCGACTGCCGCCACTTCTTTCCGCACCCCAGACAGCCGATCACGATTACCCGTCATCTTTGCTAAATCTTGTCGCTGTGTCAGCAGGGTGTCATAGCGACTCTCGAAGTCCTTCTGGCCTTCAATCAGCTGACTGATGTCGCTGTCCACCATCTGTATTTAGATAATAATACACTAATGCGCTAACACTCAAGCTTACAAACAATAGCTTCTGTAGTGGTCTTGAGAAATGTCCATTAGCAGGCAATAGAGAAGACTATTTTTGAAAATCTACCATTGAAATGATTGGCTCGATAACCGAGCCAGTCATTTCAGTGGTAAATTTTCAAAAATAGTCTTCTCTTGGTTTGCAAATGGGCATTTTACATGAGAAAATTTTAATTTTAGTGAACAAATTGGAGGATTAAAGGGTATATTAGGAAATATTCATCTGCAGATGAAGATAAGTATATCTTTTGAAAACTTACGATTGCCATTCCAGTCGCAAGATTTAAAAAAAATCTTTCTCATGGCCTGTACAAGGCCATATCTCTAGACAACAACAGAGGACATACTTGGTCGACTTGACCTTCCATGGAGTAAGAAACTAGTGGCATGCATTTCCCACATTTGCTTGACTCCTGGGGATGTAGTCACGAAGTGTAGTTAAGTATGAAATTTTTTTTTAAATATGGTGTAATTAAAAAAAATGCCTAAGCCTGTATTCCCCTACATTAGAGGACCATTTAGCTGCCGCTTCGTGAACACTACATAGTTTGGCCTTCTAAATAGGTACAGGCAGTTAGGCGGACGTGTAAGCTAGTCACTCTTTGTGAGGCTTACCGCTGACGCTTCAACTTTTGTTTGATAATTGGTCGGCATAATATGTCCGAGCACTGCCAGCTGATCTACGCAGTCATCCAGCACTGTCGCCATGTGGATGGCATCTACACCGCTTAGCAAGTTCACAGACATCTCTCAATCTACAAAATAAACATCATATTTTATTATTATACAAAAAATCTATAAATTACTTTTAACCAATCATTTAACTGTCTGACTGTTGCAGGTCACTAAGTAATAATTTCAATGGGCAATAATTCTGGACTTGTTGAATATTTTGAGAACAATTTGACTGAAAGTTGTTGGTGGCTTAGCTTATGATATATGTTAAGTATGAGTTACACGTTCGTGTGGCAGCCATTACTTTAGGTGACATTACAGATCATAACACGCAGTTTATTCTTGTTTAGCCACTTATTTATTGACAAATTTGGTCAGTAAAATCAAAATATTTGCTTATTGAATGTCCATCAATGGACATTTCAAGTTTATTCATCAATCATATGATGACATAATCAACGACGTGATGTGTAGCATGATGTCATAATCAACTAGATGATATAAATCAAATAATCCCCCCACAATGGCAGCCATGTTCGTAATAAAGTTATTTAATGAAAACCCAAAATTTGCATGGATGGACGGACACAAATTCAGAGACAAAGGTATGGACGGACGGAGGGATGAGCTGACTGACCCAGAAAATAATTTACATTTCCCTAGAAACATAGCCAATGTTCCATTGTAGCTTTCGATTGTAGCTTTCGATTTTACTCACTAATAAGTGGGATATCTTTGGAAAAATGTTGTTTGCGATCATCTTTGACTTACTGATTACAGTGTCGCCAGGGGAAACATCGGGTAGGGGGCGTTGGGATATATTTATAGCAAAAAATCATATTGGCGCGAGAATATGATATGGGAGTATATAAGATCATGACTGGAAAGTGCAACACAGATGTATCTGAGTTCATGCCATTGAGGGAAAAACCAAAAACATGCGGCCACAAGTACAAGATTTTCAAAACACGACCACGATTAGACATTCAGAAATACTCATTTACCATCAGAGCTGTGGACAACTGGAACTTGTTGCCAGATTCTGTCGTAAACCAGGGTTTGTACACCTAGCCAGTCATTCCAGTGGAAAATTGTCTAAAATAGTCTTCACTTGGTCTGCAAATTTACATTTTCTTTGAGAAAATTTTAATTTTCTTGAACAAATTTAAGGCTTTTAAAAGGATTAATAGCCTAGGCTTCTATTAGGACAAAAGGTGTTCAAGACAGAATTGAAGCCTCATTCCCTAAAATTGTTAAAACACAGAGTAACATGAAAATTGAATGCCATTTCCTCATACTGATTCATACCACCTTACACCACTATGCACTGTTGTAACTTAGTGAGTGCCCTGATGCAAATGCAATTGAAAATCAATGAGGGCATGTGGATCTCAACAGTTGGATGCTCTCATCTCAGATTTAGACAGTAACCTGGTGGGACTAAACTTGAATAAAGGAGACCTAAAAGGACCATCAAGTTCGCATCACTGCCCCCCCTTTTTATTCCTAAGAAAAGGGAGAGAACTCACGAACATGCATCTCGCCTGAAACATAAATATGCCAAGAGGATTAACTGCTTTTTGCATATATTAGCCTGGGAATGAGCATGAATATATAAGATGAATGAACATGATATATAAACATAATACAAAAAACTCTCAATCTTGAATTACCTCATGATATTTGGATTTCAGACGTGGAGCCTCCAACCATTCACTCGTCCGGCCACCAGTGACACAATCTGGTTGACATCCTCTCGCTCGACCATGTCTGCTTCTTAAATCTTTCTTACAAATGCCAAAAAAGGGAGAAGAGCAGTGTGGTCGTTTAACTATCGTTTCAAAACAGCTAAAGCGAGTGGATTGGCGGAGTCTGACACATCCCTCATATAGTAATCCGTGAAAGACGACTCACAGTGCCATTGTGCATCAGCCATGATGTCCTCTAACGGAACACCATTGTAAAGGGCAGCCGAGGTGGCTATTCCTCTAACATCGTGTGCCCTTGCGCATTGCACCTGGTGCCCAGTCGCAATCTCATGGGTAGTCTGAATGCATTCGACTACCCAACGAGAGATAGAATCCATGGATGCGGCACCATATGGCCTCTTATGGAAGATCCACAGATGTCTATCATTCGACCGTAATGAGTCTGTCCGTCTTTTGAACTTAGTCAAAGCATGGACTGGGCACCAGACACTTGCATCATGATCAAACCTAGTTAGTTTTGGTATAATGATCGGTTTGCCTGGATATTTCAAAGATTGATTCTTTGACATAAACTCTGCTCTTTGCAGTAGATGCAGACCCTCTCCGGAGACAATAAATCTGTCCCTCTCTGCTGAAAGAGCATGGATCTCACTGCGCCTTCTAGCTGAGGAAGCTGCCAATAGAAAGACTGCCTTTAGAGTCAAATGCTTTAGACTAGCCGAACCCAACGGTTCGAAAGGGTGCTTGGCCAGTACATTAAGCACTAAAGATAGACTCCAGGCTGGAATGGCTACCGGTTGTCTCGGTTGGAGATTGCTCATTCCCTTCACCATCACATTTAACTGGGCCACCTCTGGACTACCCCTGTTGGCTAGACAAGGGATAACTGATGCCAAAGCTGACTTGTATCCAGCAATTGTGACAGGAGCTAATCCTGAAAAGAACAGCTCACAGAGAAAGTCTGCTATTTGCTGAATAGTGGATTGAAAGGTATCAATACCCTTGCCTTCACACTAGTCTGCAAATCTGTTAACCTTGTTGTTATATGACTTGAAGGTTGATGAATTTCGCAGCTTGTAGAGAAAAACCTTCCGACGTGGAACGTTGTTTGATAACATCCACGCAGTCAATTTGAACATTTCAGGACGCTTGTGTAGGAAGCGTCCCTTGGCCTGGGAGATTATGTTCAGAATCTCTGGTAATTGCACTGGATTGTCCACCAGCAGATCTAGAAGATCCGTGAACCATGCCATGCTGGGCCAAAGTGGCGCTATTAGTAGGACCAGGCGCGGTTCCTCCCTGATCTTCACCAATATCTTCGGCAGAAGAATGGTGGGTGGGTATGCGTAAGCGTGCATCCCTCTCCAGCTTATCGCCAGAGCGTCTGTATCGACGACATTTGGATCTGGAATCGGTGAGACATAAGTCATGATTTGAGCATTTTCCATTGTGGCGAACAAGTCCACGTTGGGTTTGCCCCAATGCTCGAAGATCCTGTGAAGAACTGGAGGGTTGAGAGACCATTCTGTTGGCAGAATTCTCTGTCTCCGAGACAAAGCATCCGCCAGAATGTTCAATCGCCCAGGAATGTGAGCTGAGCATTTCAAAACAACTGAGTAACTCCTGCACCATTGAATCAAGTGCCACACTTTCATACATAGTGTGGGTGACTTGGTCTCGCCGTGGCGATTTATGTATGATACTACTGTCGAGTTGTCAGACCGTATCAATATCGCCTTGCCCCTGATTTTTGGAAGAAACTTTTCCAACGCCAGTTCCACTGTCATCATTTCCAACAACTCTCTTGGAGAGTCCATGTGCCCGAGACCTGGTGTTCTCCCAGGCAGGCCCCCCCATCCCTCCAGCGATGCATCCACGTACACGGACAGCTGGGGGTGGGGAAGGTGCAGCAAAACCCCATCTAGGAGATTCTGACGCTTTTTCCACCATACAAGATGCGACATTAATGGCTCCAAAACTGGCACCAGCTTTGACAGGGGTTCTGTCCTCTGTTTCCACAGAGACATCAGATACAACTGGATAGGTCTTCGCATCAGAGCAGCATACGGGATTACCTGCTCCATGGAGACCATCATGCCCAGCATCTGAAGAAACCACCTCGCCTGAATGTGGTTTCCCAATCGAACTCTTGAGGATGGCTAACAGAGACACTACTCTGGGCTCTGACGGGTAAACCCTGCCCTCCTCGAGATCGAATCGCATCCCTAAATAAACGAACTGTTGAGTGGGTGCCAACTCAGATTTCTCCTTGTTGACTATCCAGCCTAGATCTGAAAGTAACTTCAGAGTCAGAGCAGTATCCACCTCTAACCTGGCTGATGTGTCTACTTTGATCAGCCAATCGTCTATGTAGGTGTGAAGCGCCACATTCTCTTTTCTGAGAAACGCTGTCACCGCAAGGACCACTCTGGTGAAAACTTGTGGAGCTGTCAACAGGCCGAATGGGAGGACTACAAACTCCCATACTTGATTCAGAAACGCAAATCTCAGAAACCTGTGACAACTCCTGTTCATTGGAATGTGGAAATATGCATCTTTCAGATCGATCAATACACACCACATTCCCTTCCTCAATCCTGCCATTACTGACCTCGGAGTTTCCATCTGAAACTGAGGCATATGGATAAACCAATTTAATGGCCTGAGATTGAGTACAGGTCTCCATCCCCCTGTTCTCTTGGGGACAAGGAGCATGTTTGAATAGAAGCCTGGAGTGTTCCGGTTTGCTGGTTTTATTGCAAACCTGACACTTCGTTTTGAATGGCTTCTAACTTGTCTGGTTCCCTTGGTACGGGTGTCCAGACAGGTGCCAAAGACAGATTCTGTGGCGGAAAATCCCACCACTCCGACATGTACCCCTGGGATAACCATCCCAGGACCCGACTATCTGACGTCACACCTTGCCACACCTCGACGAAACGCATGAGCCTTCCACCCACTATAGACACATCGACGTCTAATGGGGGTGTCTGGCTCATGATCCGCTCCCCCCCCCTCTCTTGACGAGAGAGAGAGAGTGAGAACAATTTTGGTCATGGCTTGGCTGGTCTAACTGACACCGCTGTTCCTGTTGCACAGGTGCGGTCCAGGCAGATATGAAGGGAGCCCTCGTACCCTCAGGTATGATCTGCTCCCTTCTTTCCGCCCTTTGAGGACTTACCCTTCCCCTTGCCTTCCCGCCTCTCAGGCGATCAGGAGCAACATTGGGGAGGGTAGGGGCCTCCACAACCTTCTTCGCCGGAGGCGGCTGAAAAGACCCAGTAGAAGCAGAAGCAGCCCTAGGCTTAGCTTTCGCCTTTCTTCTGTGCTTTTTCTGCTTCTTAGAAGGTTGCCCGGTTAGCGGCTTGGCCACAGCCCCTAGTGCGTGCACCTGATGCACTAGCTCTAGATTAACCGCCAACCGATTCTGCGCGATGCTGGCCGTGTCCTCTAAGATGGCCCGCGCTTGGCCACCAAAGATGCTAGGGCCTATAAGTGGCGTCCCAAGAAGACGCTCCCTGACGGCAGTAGCTGGACGCATATGGTCTAGGACCATCTGCCTCCTGGACTTCATCACACACGCACTTGAACCCTTGCCAATGCGTCCATAGACAGCACCAGGCTGTCATTAATGCATGAAAGTGCCACAGGTGGCCTGCCCCCCGCTTCAGCCCACACCGACTGAAGAAGGCGATAAGAGTGGTTGACAGCACTCATTGCTGCCCTCACCCCCTCATCACATAGGGACATGACTTCATCATGGTGTACCTGAGCTTTGTCCACCAGTGCCGGGGTGGGGCCACCCGCTCCAGCACTCTGGACACCCAGCGGTCATCCTCGGTGACCGTCGGGACAACACCATACCTGTCATATTCCCCCCGTGGAATATGACACCTCACCCGCACCTCCCTGGAGGCCGCAGGAAGCTGGCCCTTGGTCAGGAGTTGTTTGCTATAAATAGCATCCAACAACTACATAAACCTTGGATCCAGTCCAATAGACTGGATCAGGGCTGCGGGCAAGATCCCCGATGGACGGGGTGCATCCTCATCGGCCGTGGTCGAAACCACAGATGGGTCTACCCTGGCTAGCCAAGCCAGAGCCTCAAATCAATCTGTCTCCGAGGAGGACACTACCATGAACACGTCACCCGTTGACGTGTTCACGGCCTTACCAGCAACGGCCTCCCGGCTAGCAGCCATTGATGATATGCCAAGAACTCCGGTACCATACGGTTCCGCCGCCACCACATGGAAAACACCAGTCCATGGAGTAGGCCCGCACAGAAAACCATGCGGACCCGTAACGGTTGAAGAACCGTGGCCAAACACGGGCGCCAACGGCACCCCATGTCTGACCGCCGGACCAGGCGAGATAGGTGAGTACCACGCCTGGCCAGCCACACCCGTCACTGTGTCGGTTGCCAGCAAGCCAACCATCACGGGACCGGTGCCTGGTACCGGAGTGGCCTCATCCATGGGCAGAGCCGCTGCCCTGGCTTGTGCCAAGCCAAACAGATGGAGGATGGTTCCGTCCAGGATGGAATCGACCTCCATGCTCTCCACCCGCGGCATCACAGGCTGCAGCAATCTCTCCTCCTCGGCTTCCTCATCTTCAGACCACGAACAGTCGTCACTAGACGAGGAAACCATGTCTGACAGACCGGCCACCGCTACTGGACCACCCAGAGGTGGCCGCAGAGAGACAGAGCCCATCAGGCCTGAGCCCGACGGGACTGCCAGGGGGGCCGTACGAGATGGCTCCCTCAGTTGCCAGTCCAACACGGGAAGAGACTGCCCTACAACTTTTGGCAGCAGGGACGACACCAGCATGGGCAGAACGCTATGCAAGAAGCCTTGCATAGCAGGACCAAACCACGCCGGCGGTGCCATCTCCGCCACCTCCGGTTGCAGACGTGGAACGCCACCAAGGGTCGAAACGGACGCTCCATGATTTCGGACCGCCTGACCCCGCGTCAGACCCTGCCAAGTCCTTCTGGGTAAGGAACTTAACCATCATGTCGACCGACAACACTGCGCAAACGTTACACCTACTGTCACGATTACATTTGGTACAACGGAAACAGACATAGTCCTTGAATAGAACCCTCACGAATTTATGGCACTCGTCACATGATGGCGGGGCTGGCTTGGCCTATAAATAAGCACAAACCTACAATAAGCAAGCGGAACGAAACAGGAATGGAAGGCAGACAATTAATTTTCAAATATTTTGATCATAAATTAACTGTTAACCCTCCCGCACCACACCCCACAATGTTACAGCAAAGATCGCATTGATTATGACGACAAGAACGAAGCGGGTAATAATACACCCATACACTGATCCTCAAGGATGTATAACGGAACCAGGAATCATATCGCATAGCATTCGGGGTATATTTACTAATAAATATAAATTATACTCCTAACGAAGGCCAAAACAATATGTGAAGAAACAACAAAATGTAAACAAACTGCTGTAGCACACGGTAAAACTGCAGACCACACATCTAAATCAAGAATTTTGAAACCACTGATCATTGCAAACAGATCATGATAACACGCAAAACTTGAAAATTCCAAAGTTTTTCTGGTACCAATTAACGTACGCAGCACCCATAATCAGATGCGCGAATTAATGAAACATTTTCTTCAATTAAACATCCGAGCAACACGGGTGTGATGTCACCCACTCGGATCTTACGGAGAATGACGTCAGCCGATTTTCGTGTTAAAACACCGTAAAGCCAACACCTTATTTCATATCTGCCGATCACCTGTTGGTGTTTAAAGGAAGGCAATCAATCTGGCATATTTCGTTGTTAACACACGTCCCAGATTCTTTGGGGTTAGAAATTGGAACATGCGACACAGACAAAATTTTGAAGACCTAAGTCTTTTAACTATGAAATAACATGGAAATATACGACCTGGTTATCATCGGCTCCATCCATGGTAATCCAATATATTCCTTAGAGAGCGCACAAAGCTATCACAATTACACAGAAAAAGACTTAAATAAACTCAAGACTCCAACTGCACAGAAAAGCATGTGTCTCTTGTTGCTATGCAAACAAGAATGAGCTTCATGGCAAATGGGTACTCGGCAGTTGGGAGCTGGGTACCCGGTTCCAGGAGTCTGTAAAGCTTACTAAGTCTATAGTCCTAGGGCCCAGCTATCCAGGCTAGCTGTATCAGAAGTAATAGAATAGTGAGTATTGATCGAAGGAGAACGAATCAATTACCGATATAAAGGTATAATTAAAATTTCTAGAAAAGCTAATTAATTAACCTAACTAATCACACTACACACTTTTCTGCGCAAAATTTTGAGTCAAATTGGATCAGTACTATTTGAGATATTCACATGGCAAGGGTAAATGTAATTAGTTATAAATTAATTATGCCCGCAGGCCCACGTACATAGTATAAATGTTTCATACAACTGTATGCATAATTGATTGATCCGTACCCTACAACTTCATGGTTTGGGTTAACCATTACGATGGTATGGAATAGTCAATTGGTTAGGTATGGAATATCCAGATTTAGGGTACAGATTCTCCAATAGGCTAGGTACGGATTGACCGGTACGGTTTGGTTTGGGTACGGAATGACTGGTATGCCATACACACACTCACCACACACACATACACATGCATATACAGATATATACATGCATACATATACATACATACAATACATACCCATATGTATTATAATTTATATACATATATGCACATACATACCGTGGTAGTTAATGAAAACTGGTGATTTAAACAAAATTTTTAAAGGAAATACTCCACAACACTATGAGCAATTGTCAGATAGCTTTAAGTTTTCTTTTTATACACATAATTAATATTCTGAAAGTCCTAACGATTCATATCCTACAATATCAATTTTAAATTGCCATGGTATCCGTGGTCAAATTTAACTACTTCCAAGTTGAGGAGGGGTTTATCAAACTGTGGTAACAGGACAGAGTAACCAATAAAAACTGCATGTAGGGCATTAAAGTCCTTATAAATAAAAGCAATGGTAAAATAAATTTGTCTAGCTGAGCCACAGTTCACTTTTAATTGGTTTCCGCTTAGTTTTCTCTGTTTAAAAATGGATTTAAAGATATGCCTGCTAAAAATTAAGGATGGCAGCCGTTTTGAAGCTCAAATCACATGATCCGAAGACAAATTTACAAGTTGTGGTGTAACTATTTGACATATTTATTACATATTTTACGTGAAAGTAAAGAATGAAGATAGATTCATTGTGTACTAAAAGTTTTCCAATCCAACAAGTAGTTTCCCAATAGGACATGGTTAAACATAGATACCACGGTTTGAAAGATACCACGGTTTGAAAGATACCACGGTTTGAAAGATACCACAGTTTCAAGATTCTTTGTTTCCATATGGGTGAATAATTTAACAATTCAATACAGGCATCCACCAAAGGCAAGGCCTATGGTGCGGTGGACCCTTGACATATAACATAAATTTATATTATGTTTATACATATAACATTTATATACATTAAATGTACATGTACAGTTTGATGATACCCTACCTGTTTATTTGCTTTTACAGATAACATACGCAGCATGGGGACAGGGTTTGGGAAATGGCATTGGAGAGGGTGGTTCATCATGTATGATGTAGTAGTAGTAGAAGTAGTAGTAGTAGTAGTAGTAGTAGTAGTAGTAGTAGTAGTAGTAGTAGTAGTAGTAGAAGAAGTAGTAGCAGAAGTAGTAGTAGTAGTAGTAGTAGAAGTAGTAGTAGTAGTAGTAGTAGAAGTAGTAGTAGAAGAAGTAGTAGTAGTAGTAGTAGTAGTAGTAGTAGTAGTAGTAGTAGTAGTAGTAGTAGAAGAAGTAGTAGCAGAAGTAGTAGTAGTAGTAGTAGTAGTAGTAGTAGTAGTAGTAGTAGTAGTAGTAGTAGTAGTAGTAGAAGAAGTAGTAGCAGAAGTAGTAGTAGAAGTAGTAGTAGTAGTAGTAGTAGTAGTAGTAGTAGTAGTAGTAGAAGTAGTAGTAGTAGTAGTAGTAGAAGTAGTAGTAGAAGTAGTAGTAGAAGAAGTAGTAGCAGAAGTAGTAGTAGTAGTAGTAGAAGTAGTAGTAGTAGAAGTAGTAGTAGAAGTAGTAGTAGTAGAAGTAGTAGTAGAAGTAGTAGTAGTAGTAGTAGAAGTAGTAGTAGTAGAAGTAGTAGTAGTAGAAGTAGTAGTAGAAGTAGTAGTAGTAGAAGTAGTAGTAGAAGTAGTAGAAGTAGTAGTAGTAGAAGTAGTAGTAGAAGTAGTAGTAGTAGAAGTAGTAGTAGTAGAAGTAGTAGTAGAAGTAGTAGTAGTAGAAGTAGTAGTAGAAGTAGTAGAAGTAGTAGTAGTAGAAGTAGTAGTAGAAGTAGTAGTAGAAGTAGTAGAAGTAGTAGTAGTAGAAGTAGTAGTAGAAGTAGTAGTAGTAGAAGTAGTAGTAGAAGTAGTAGTAGAAGTAGTAGTAGTAGAAGTAGTAGTAGAAGTAGTAGTAGAAGTAGTAGTAGAAGTAGTAGTAGTAGAAGTAGTAGTAGTAGTAGTAGTAGAAGTAGAAGTAGTAGTAGAAGTAGTAGAAGTAGTAGTAGTAGAAGTAGTAGTAGAAGTAGTAGTAGTAGAAGTAGTAGTAGAAGTAGTAGTAGAAGTAGTAGTAGTAGAAGTAGTAGTAGAAGTAGTAGTAGAAGTAGTAGTAGAAGTAGTAGTAGTAGAAGTAGTAGTAGTAGTAGTAGTAGAAGTAGAAGTAGTAGTAGAAGTAGTAGAAGTAGTAGTAGTAGAAGTAGTAGTAGAAGTAGTAGTAGTAGAAGTAGTAGTAGAAGTAGTAGTAGAAGTAGTAGTAGAAGTAGTAGAAGTAGTAGTAGTAGAAGTAGTAGTAGAAGTAGTAGTAGAAGTAGTAGTAGAAGTAGTAGTAGAAGTAGTAGTAGTAGAAGTAGTAGTAGTAGTAGTAGTAGTAGAAGTAGTAGTAGTAGTAGTAGTAGTAGTAGTAGTAGTAGTAGAAGTAGTAGTAGAAGTAGTAGAAGTAGTAGTAGTAGAAGTAGTAGTAGAAGTAGTAGTAGTAGAAGTAGTAGTAGAAGTAGTAGTAGAAGTAGTAGTAGTAGAAGTAGTAGTAGAAGTAGTAGTAGAAGTAGTAGTAGAAGTAGTAGTAGAAGTAGTAGTAGTAGAAGTAGTAGTAGGGGCAATGGTGAGGTTATAGCTAAATGTTTGGATGGGGAAATGCAAGACTATTGACATGATTGACCAACAGGAACTGTCAGGAAGAGTATCAATAATCAATGTGGCAGCCATCCCTGGCACTATTGTCAAATTATTTAAGCATACGAAATGAACATTTCTGACAAACCTTGTTTTAATCTATTGACAATTTATGAAACGTGACACAGATAATTTACTAAACGCACCAACCTAAGTGTTTTGAAAAAGGACTAAGTCCGGGGAAAATTCAAGATTATTTATTTCATGCTTGATATACAATATACAATTACAACATTACATTACAATTGGTTAGTCCATCAAAGGCAGAGCCTATGAGTCAATGGACCCCCTACACACAAAACAAAACATTACAATATATAAGGTGATAGTTAATTATACAGACATCTGTGAGTAAACACAGAACGCAGGACAGCACAACATCTATTTTTTTGTACCATAGTGTCATGATTGTTCTAGGCTTGTGTGATTACATAATTAAATCGAAAATCGTGATTATGTTTTAAATTGTGAATTTATATGATTAAAAATTAATTGATCGAATAATCGTGAAAATTTTCTATTGCATAAAATATTTCAAATCCTAACTTTCAATTACTTTTTAATGTGATCGGTAATAAAAAACATGATATTTTGCTTAGTGTATACAGTATGTCCATTTGCATGGCAAGACAAGACTATTTTTGAAAATGTAATACTGGAATGCCTGGCTCGATTGCTCTTACCCTGCAAATGGACTTTTCTAAACAACATTGCAATTTTTGTCATTGATATTCTTTTGTTGTTATGTCTTGGTAAGTTGTATCCACGCTGTAATCGAGTAATCATGATTATTTTTTAATAGTCGATCACGATCACTCAACGCAATAATCGCACAAGCCTAGATTGTTCTACATGCAGTGTATTCTAGAGCTGGGCGGTATTGATATTTACATGATGGTACCGGTACCATGAAAAAATACCGCGGTACCACGGTATACCGTCATCTGAGCTTGAGGCATGCCACGAAATTAGAACAATTTTTTCCATTTCCTTTTCACTTCCATCTCCAATCAACGGTAAATATAGGTAAAATAAATAAATCGGCTTCCTGATTTAGAGAAGAAAAACATGGCTATTGCGACTGTTTAGTTTCACGATTTTATTAGGTCACTATTTTTATTGACGTAATATCATTCACGGGAATATCGGTCAAAGGGTGTGGTCGACTCGCTGACTATAACCTGCTGTTTGAGACATTGGGGTGCACTATTTTTGTTCTTGCTATTAATGCGTGCGACCAGCAAACGGTAAATTTTATTTTGGCAGTCGAGCGCCAGACAAAATCTGCGAGTATTTAAACGGGGCGAGTGTTGTATGCTTTTATTTCTGTTGGAGTCATATATTCTGTTACTCGCAAAAACAGGCCTATACACATACATATAACACGACATTGAATATAGCCGATTCCAAAGCTTCTGATAATTACTGAGTACCCGATGTGCAGACTCGTTACTTGCCATGCTTCACGTGAACAATGCGTGTAAAAAGCTATTTCCGTGAACTTCCCACTGGTAGCCAGTTGAAAAATGAATTACAAAAACTAAAACACTATAATTTTTAGGTGTCGTTACTTAAACTGGATTTAATCCTTAAAGAAATTTCTTAAAACAAGCCAGAAAAATAAAAAATAACGACTTCAACGCTGCTCGTTGTTAATAAATTAGCACGTGATCAAAACGGCGCGAGCAAATACTACGTTTTAGTAAATTTTCATTGATAAATTCAGCATAGTAATGTATTTTCCCACGGTCTAGTTCATGAACAACCAATCAGATACGTCTTTGCGAGATTGCTGTTATGTTTGAATAGCACGCAGTCTGTATGTTATTTTGTTATTCTAGCGTGTTTGTTCGGTGACAAAATGCTTGGAGTAATAAATTACAAATAATGGAAACGGGAATAGGGAATATATTATAGTGTAAGTACTACCGGCGGACGGCCAGAGAACGAGTTTAGATGTTTTAAATAAAGCAATTTTACCGTGAGACTTTCAAGACGTACGTTTGACATACAATTCTGCCTGTCATTATTTTGTAATTGACGTTTGTTTTTACAACAACCCTTTCACCTGAACTCAGCTAATAGTTAGGGATGCCTGTATTTTTGGCACTATTAGCACTTATTTACCCTTGGTCAAGTCAGATTTTATGAATATATTTCTCAAATATTGCTCAAACATTATGGACAGTATTTGGAAATGTCAGCGGTCACGGTATCGGTATACCGCAGTCCTCACGGTACTACCGTCAGACCGCCCAGCTCTAGTGTATTCTACATATAAAGTGTCTTTTAGATTGCAACTAGGATTTCTGATTGTAGATACAGGTATTTTTTTCTTAATACAGTACAGTTGGGGAGTTGGGGGGGGGGAGGTGGGGTGGGGGTGGGTGGGTGGGAGGGCCGTGCTCAACAAAGTCACAGTAGTATTTGGGGTGAGAAGTTGTTGGTAGGTATAGTAGTGTTGGATTGATAAAATGGGGAGTATTAGATCAGAATCTGAATAAATAAAGGGCATTGACGCAGAATTGGGATAGATTATAGATAGGATGGCTGAGATTGACTCATACTGGCAGTAATCGCCCACTACAGGTACAGAGTAAATATGAGATCTGGCTGCTAGGTGAGAAAAAGGTTTAGATTTGACACTTTCGACGCCTCTGCCCCGATCATTTAATTCCCCTTGCTTATGCAATGGCTGGATATGTTAGGACTAGCCAGCCTGAAAGCTGCTGCTGCTTAGGTTGAAGCAGGTGCATCCAGTCTACCCAGTCTGAAAAGATTCAGCATTGACCAGCTCCCATATCTTGGATTGAAATTTATTGCTAGTGCTATGTCAGTTATGTGGAGCCTCGCCGCTACCCGGCAACACCGGTTTTACTTATTAGAAAAATCAGCCGCAATAAACACAAGACAACCCAAAGTCACAGAGCTGACAGCAGAGGACTCATAAATATCTACAGTCAGAAGAGTATCTGTAAGTATCTGTAACTTAAGAAAATAGTGTTCAGAATTGGTTGGCTTTATTTCGAAAACTGGTATTCACTATTACTTATGACATTATTATAGAAATTCAAAAATATATAAATAGGAAATATTGAAAAACAATAGGTGAGCATATAAACCACGTTACCTTTAAAATCTGAAGATAGAATGAATGTCTAAAACGAATAATTTATTTGGTATCCATGGAGTTTTTTGTTTAGTGTTGCCGGATAGTACTTGTTACTTGTTCTGTAAATCCCTCCTCTCTGTTCTAGGAGAACCACCAGCCGGCACTAAGTTCCTAGCTGATGTAAAATGTTGATTTTGTCGCATTGTGTTATCATGCCTTCTTGGACGAAATATAGTGTACTGAGACTTTCCAGTTAGTATGCAAGATCTCTTGTGGTGCAGCTTGAAACAGAGGTCATGGGTGGCCTCCTCTAGCATGATCGCGAGCGGATTGCATTTAGTGAATGTATGGGAGGTGTCGAGAATTAGTCTAATGATGTTGTCCTGCTGACATTCTTTCAAGGTTTGGAGGTTGCCGGCTAACATGATGTGTTCAATCTTGTTGATGAGTGGTTTGCGGGTTTCTTCCAGACATGGACAATTAAGAAGGAAATATTCAGTGGTCTCTGGTTCAGATTCGCAGAGTGGACAATCAGTGTTAGAGGCACGGTTTCGAGTAGAGCCGGCATACATGTTGTAGCGCTGAGTGAGCAACTTTGCTTTGACTGTTGCTTTGATGACCGTAAGGGTATCAGTGTTTGCCATATTCCAGACTGAGTGGCAACTTCCTATTTTGCAGGACGATATGTTGATGTATCCCAATGTTACTTTTGCTGCAGCTTCCTCGAGTAGGATTTCTAGCCAGTAGTTATTCTCATTAGCATGCAACAGCTTCTTCCAGGAACATTTTTTAGGTTGGGATTTTACAAGGTTGAACGCTGATGGAAGCTTGTACTGAATCAGGAGCTTTCTAACAACAATCACCCAACTATGGGAGTTGTAGCTTTTGACTGCCAACTGCCGTCTAATAACTAATGCTTCAATTGAGTCAGGTCGTCGCAGCATATTGAGAAACAGTGTCAGTATTCTCTTATGGATTTGACCTTCAATTGGGATAACGCCAAGGAGCAGGTAAACAGCAGCATTAGCGGTTGAGGCAGGTAGATGCTGCAGTCTTTTTGAAGTCCCTCTGTAGTAGTCGTCCAGCATTTGGACTTCGCTGTTTGAGAGAACAACTGCTTCTAAGCCATATAAAACGATTGGTGTGATATAGATCTCACATAGCTTGATGGATGTCATTGGGTTGATACCATTAAGACTGTGCATTCTGGCGCCCATCAGCGAGTATGCTGCTCGGCGTGCTGAGTCAATCCGTGCAACGATTGTTGACTTGTTTTTTACATTATTTGATCTATGAATTCCCAAATGTGTTTCCTCTAGGGAAAGTTCCAATTCAGCTCCATTAAGATGAAGAAATGCATCTGAAGATTTACCAGGTGCTGTTTTTGGGACCATAGCTTTGGTCTTTGCTGTGCTAAACAGGTATCGCTCATTTGATGCATCGAGCTCTGCAATATTCAATAGTTGCTGCATTTGAAAGGCACGCCTGGAGATAATGGCCAGGTCGTCTGCACACATGATGGCGCCAGTAGGAATAGGACCAATGCGAAATGCACCTGGATGAGCTGTCAGCTACATTGTTTGAAGAGATCAGGAGATGTGTATGCGCCCTGTCTGATGCCGAGTTCTTCATTGAAGGCTCTAGATACATTCCCCTGCCACTTGATTACTGATGTGATGCCGGTATACATGCTGTTAAATAGCTCCCATAGTCTGCCATCTAGTCCTTGAGAAGAGGCTGCATTCAGCATGCTTTTGTAACAGACTATATCAAATGCTTTTGAAGCATCTGTGAATGTAATAAGCAGTGGCAACGCACTATCTTTGGCCTCAGCTAAGCATTCAGAAAGCAAGAAGGCTGCATGAGTAGAAAAGCATCTATTGGTGAATCCAAATTGCAGCTTGTTTTGTTCTGGGTCCAAGACTGCCCGTGACCGTTTCAGAAGTTCTTTCTCTAGCAACTTGCTTAAAAGGGATGTAACCGTAATACGCCTATAGCTGTCTGGATTGTTTGCTGGTTTTCCTTTCTTCAAGATTGGTGATACGATGCCCATTTTCATACCATCTGGAATCATCCCCCGTTTCAGTATTCCATTAATTAGACATGTGATGACACTTATTACTTCCTCAGAGGCAAACTTCACATGCTCCGCCGATAGGCCAAATGAGTCTGCAGCTTTACCCTTTTTCATTGAATCAATATGTCTCTTTTTGTCAGCTTCTGTGAGCAGTTGAACAGCATTTTCGTTTAATGGCAATGAGCTAAGGAGAGCATGGATCGTGTTAGCAGAGTTGTTTGCGTCTTCACTGAAACTAGGATGATGCTTTGCAGTAGCCAAATCCTCAAAATAGTTGGCCCATCCTTCAGTTTCTGATATTCTTGAAGAGAACTGCTTGAAGTCGATGGCTGACATTTTTGATGCTCTGCTACCAGGTCGATGTTTACGTACACGTTTAAACATGGATTGTTTGTCATGTGTTGACATGTACATGATAGCACTGTGAATATTGTTACGCAAGTCAGCTGACAGTTGGCGTTGAGCATGACGTAGGGCTTGTTTAGCACGCATCCTGTTATTAGTTAATTACTAGTCATTTTGTTCTGTTTCGTAATCCCCGTCAGCATACTGAATCAGGTTCACTTTACTTAGCGGCCCAAATCTGGCCACACTCGCTACATTATAGCTATCTTCTAGAGCTTAACTCTTAAGTTACATTTTTCTACCCATACCTTGGATTCTTCTACTCATACATAATATATGTCTGTTGTATGCTTCAGTAGTAATTAAAAGGTGGAGGTTTTATAAAGACTACTGAGTCTTCTTTCCCGGTGACAGTCTTAATGATTAATGGTAGATCTGTACATAGTCAGCTTGTTATCGTACTAGTGGTCCTAAACCGGACAACCGTTCTAAATCGGACAAGACAACCATATTAAGTATTAAGTGTAAAGTGTTAAAAACTGTGATGACGGTGTTTAGGCGTTAGGATTCTTACGCATGTGAGTGCGGTTTTCCTATGAAGGAGGTTACGATTTCCACAAGTTACAAGTTGACTGCCGCATGTTTGAATAACAATAATTTCGAATGTAAGTGTAAGTTTAAGACATACAAATATTTGATTAAATGTTAAATAAACATACTGCGGAGATGTGATGAACATATAAATGGAAAAATAAGCAAATCTAACCAAATAATGGGACTGATTAGGAGAACATTTGACTATCTAGATAGAGAAAACTTTAAACATCTCTACACATCTCTTGTTAGGCCACATATTGAATACGCTAATGTGGTTTGGGCTCCATATCTGAAAAAGCACATAAATGCAATCGAAAATGTCCAAAGACGGGCAACCAAACTTGTTCCTGCTATGCGTAATCTACCATATCATGTACGCCTCCAAAAGCTAAAGTTACCAACATTAGCATTTAGAAGATTGCGTGGCGACATGATCGAGTTATATAAAATTCTTAGCAATAAATATGACCAAGTTACTGCAGACCTTATTGAGCGACAAGACACAAATAGCATAACTCGAGGTCACAGCCTAAAAATTAGGAAAATAAGATCAAGACTCAATATACGAAAGTTTTCTTTCCCGTTGCGCTGTACTGATCAATGGAATAAACTACCCGAATCCGTTATCAGCGCCCCCTCAGTGAATTCTTTCAAAGCTAGACTAGACAAGCTATGGGAAAGTCATCCATTGCGCTATAACTACGATTGTGAACCCATCTGTAATATTTATACTCCAGAATCATTATAACATAGCAAATGTATAATTGTTAATAACAACTTAATAACATTAAAATGAACCATAAATATATGCAGCCCATTTCTGATGTTAGAGGCTTGTTGACGCCTGCTGTCAGTAGAGGATTCGTGTAAGTTCGTGTAAGTAAGTGAATCTACAATGTTTGAAATAGATCCATTAAAGAATTGAATCGATTTCGTCAAAAAGGATAGATTTGGAATGTACGCAATTGTACTGTATGGACTGATAAGCAATCTAAGGCCAGTGGACGTCCAGCAAGTGCACGCGCATTTCTATTTCCTGAAGACGTTTCTGATAGCTGATTGGCTAGGGCAATGTTTATTGTATTTAGATTAGATTAGTTTAGATTAGACACAGGCCTGGAAATAAGATGCCTGTCAAGGACATTGCCAGGCACCAAATTATCAAATGTCAGGCACAGTCTTGCCCTTTCCTGACATTTTGTCAGGTACAGATTTAAACAGTCCCAGTAGTTGCAGTGTGCAACAAAAGAGTCTGCATACACATGTTGACAAATCCATAAAATATGCATCTACCGTAGGTGTATCATGGTCATTATGACACATGTTTAGATGCTTTTTGACATGTTTCTAATAAGTTCAAGTATAAAACAATGTGAAGTAGTATAGTGTTGACAGGCAGCAAATTCTGGATGTCCGGTACTAAGTAGGTGATGCCTGGAAAAGTGTTGGATAATGTTGAAAAAGTTATTTCCAGGCCTGAGATAGTTTACAGAATGCAGGCTAGTGCCTTTATGTTCTGCTCATACTCCTTATTTGCAATGGCGAATAAACTCTATATGTACATTGATATTGTGAAGACGGTCAATGTTTATACTTAATATGTTGACGAGAGGTTATGTTTAAGTATATATATATAGTACTTTTTAGCATTCTTAATTACATACTTCCATATTTACATACATACATATTTACAATTTGCGACTGCTGTTATAAACAGTGTGTAATGGTCTGGAGCAGCATGAAAAAGGAAATGGGTGATAACCCACGCATTCCCCATACCATCCTACAGTGCACCAGCACTTATGTAAGGTTCATAAAATTTTACAGTTCATATATTATAACAATGCGAGATACAAAAGTATTACAGGTTAGGAATGATGTGATAACACACCTTTTCCCTCTCTCCTGATACATTTAAAAGCACTTAATAGTGACAATTTTCACACCTATTCCATAACTCATGCTTTTTTTTACTAATCATATATGCCTACATATATGTGAAATACATACAATTAGAAATTAGCAACGATGTGAATTTCACACCCCTTCCTATCTCATATTACAATTAAGCAATTCAAATATACATGTGGAATACACAACATTAGCTTTTAGGAACGATGTGATTGCACACCCATTCCTGTCACAGAATACAATTATACTGGTACGTACCTAGCGGTTACATGCAATTAGAGCTTAGGAACTATGTGATTTCACACCACTTCTCTATCTTATACTACAGTTAAGCAATTCAAAAGCTACCTATGGAATATGTAACTTTAGATATTAGGAGTGATGTGATTATACACCAAATCCATATCTCATACTACATATTTGTCGAGGATATTCAGCCCATTGTAACGGTTTCCTACAATTACATCTCCTAGCCTAGTTGATACAACGCTGTGGGTGCTAAGAATTAAATAAAACCCGTTGTTTTTTTACGCCAAAAA
This sequence comes from Chaetoderma sp. LZ-2023a, assembly GCA_034401795.1. Lineage (NCBI taxonomy): Eukaryota > Metazoa > Mollusca > Caudofoveata > Chaetodermatida > Chaetodermatidae > Chaetoderma > Chaetoderma sp. LZ-2023a. The sequence goes on from CM067368.1 coordinate 4,788,348, forward strand.
TTAACATTTTGAAACCTTTCTCCCAATGAATGCCAACAACATTTAACGCACACATTGCGGTGGTTCAAACTGAATAACCATTGCTGACGGTGGTTGTAAAAGACCCCGTTCATATTGTATGATGATGATGAGATTGTTGGGTTTTAAAAAAATATTAGTAAATAATTACCCTAATGCATAGCACCACCTACTATATCTAAGACGAACCACTTGAGGTTTCCTGGTGGTGGTTAAAAAAACATGTGAAATAGCACCTGGTGGTTCTAAAAATAAATCCTTTTGTCTGAGAAGGACCACTTAAGTTACATGTAATGCGAGGTAGCGGCGACTTTCACTAAGAGATATGATGATGTATGATGATGGTGGTTCCTAACCCATTCACTGATGAATTCCCCATATCACATTTTCAATGCACAGAGGTTCCTACTATTAATATACTTTGTTGAAAATCGCTTCCCCCCCCTCCCCCCCCCCCCCCCCCCCTCTCGCGCTCTCTCTCTCTCTCTCTCTCTCTCTCTCTCTCTCTCTCTCTCTCTCTCTCTCTCTCTCTCTCTCTCAACAATAATAATAAACACTCATACATAGCATATTGTTATCATAATCATATATATATAGGCCTCTGCTTATAAGATGAACAGACAGCGCATCACATATTGTAAAAATATGTATAATAATTCATGTGCCGGTGCCTACGTGTGCGTGCGTGCGTGTGTGAGCTTGAAATTGTATATACGTGAGAAAATGTAACTGTAATATATGTTTCAGTTTGGTGCTTCCGATGCGCCGGATCAGTAGGCCTACGTGATTTCGACTTCCGCATGCCAATTCATTACACTAACATTCGTAACCCGCATCTCATATCACCTATTTTTACGCAAATTCACAGCAATAATAAACACCACATCTCATGTCATAGCCATATATGTGATGTACATAGTGACATTATGCATCTACAAAGATGAACACATTTTAATTATCAACTAGAAACCGCAGTTTTTTCGATGTATCAATAATAAGGGAGATTACTCCCGATAGGTTTAGTGACGGTTAAAATAACCCATCCGGATTTATCTCCCTTATTATTGTTACATCAGACACGCCAATATATTAATTTTCAAGGTTTTTTTCTCTCCATCCCGTCATGTAATAATATGTTTTTAGTTTCAAAATAACACCTGTTTACTTTCTTTCCACCCCCACATTTGTTCCCTAAGCAGCAAAAGTGGATGATGAAGTAGCTGATGCCGTTGTAGATGATGATGTAGTCTAGTTGAACATCACCTATGAGATTGATGGTAGTATAAATTTTATATGTACAACTTATTATATAGGCGTAGTTACAGCCGCTGCCACCATCACCACAGACTGTGATGACAATCCTGTTATAAGATTATCAATTAATAGTCTGTGTTGCACATACAACTTGCAGGCGTCCATAGTTAGAACCACCACCGCCACCACCACCAGTGATGACAACCACGTTATATGATTATTGATGAGGACAGTGTCTCGTATGCTTCTTGAAACCGCAGCTCACCTGATCTGTCCAAAGCATCTGTAGCGGAATATGCGGATGACTAGACATCGTCAGACAATTGATTTGTCACAACGACCACTTTCAGGGCCAATATGTGAGAGACCAGACGACATCGTCAGACATAAAATATATGTTGCACTTGTTACTAATTATCAATAACGCATGCTAATATACTAGTTGAAGAAGAAAGGCACTTTCTGATGAATTGCCAATAAAGTCTGATTGATTGAAATAATATACAAACTAACGTATAGCACACAAATGCATAAAAATCAACATATGCCACGGCACCCGAATGCACGATACTGTGCATAGCTCTCAATATGCCTTTCCAGTTTATCCATCATGTGACATCATAATGAACTACGTGATGTGTAGGATGATGTCATAATCAACCACGCCATGAATGACGTAGATAAGTCGTCACGGATGCGTAATTGATGACGGACTAAGCGTTGTTGTACGAATTGTTTGTCTTTACTAGGCCTATTTAATAAAGATTCTCTTGAATATTTTGGAACTAATTTGACTGGGCGCTGTTGTTGCCATAGGCTTCAAAATATTCAACAGCTTACCCGTATATTTATATATGCATATTGGATGAACCCAACTAGCCTAAATCTAATAACAAATCATGCAAAATCGTACATTTAGGATCATGTTATCTACAATAGACCTATTAATGAATCATTCAAAATCGTAATATGAACGCATGTTAATATATGAACATATCAACAATAAATTATAAAAGTCTACACTCTATCGATCTATGACGTCACAATCAATTACGTCATGAATTACATAATTAATTCCGTCATAACTGCTTAATAGTCCGTCAACTGGCGCCAAATTGTAGCCTACGAATTGTATTTCTTTACTACAGCAACAGAGCCTAGTCAACTTAGTTTCAAAATAGTAAACAGCTTAGCTGCCGTTTTCAGGAAATTGAAGATTCGGGGAGTGCATGGATCGATCGATCCAAACACTGGCAAAGTGTGGGTGGAGCTTAAGCTGTTTAACTAGAGATGGGCAGGGAAAAACCAAAAAACTGTATTCATCCATTCCGAAAACTGCAATTTACAAACCTATATGTCTATGGTAGTAGGCCCTACCAGAGTGGTACGCGAGCATCGAATTAACCACCGCCTGAAAAAAAGAAACAAATATTATTGACTGTAATAAGTTATCAAATAATAAAATTCTCACAGTAAAAATATAGATGCTAAAATAACTAAACACGAGATATTACAAGCAGCGGCGGCTGTTATCGCTATACCGGCGGCTATTTTGGGTCTACTGGCGGCTGTTTTCGACCGCGGCTGCTATCGACTGTATTCTCTGTATGAAGTACGTTGTAGGACCAATACTGCCATAGCACAACGGATGAGAGTGCGTTCAATTGTATACAGGTGGTCTACTGTGGAGTGAGGACCGGAAACTGTCAGCAGTTGGAGCACAAACACAGTTATCATCTAGCTGGTTCCAGTCTATTACTGTTTGTACGAAAAATAAATGCTTAAAAGGTTCAGTTTTTTGTGGTGGTACATAAAAACATCTAGAATTTTTTGTCTGGTCAATCCGTCGTCTGGTCGCCTCAATACAAAAAGGATATAAACATCATCGAAAATGTTCAACGTGGAGCAACAAAGACCATTCCAGGGGTAAAAGATGTGTCATATGGAGACCGCTGGAAATTCCTGAAACTGGCAAGTTTAATTTATCTACGTCTATGTGGTGACCTTATGTATGATTACTGTATTCTGCGGCTGTAGTAGTAGAAACATCCTACAGCTGCAATCAGCCCTTCGCTTTTGGCCACTGTGTCTTGTCCTCAGCCGAAGTCCTTAGCTTCCTCAGGTCCATTCTTGACTTGAGTGTACCGAGTCCTGCTTTCTTGAGGTAACCTCGTAGCAGCCTTAGCATATTTATGCAATGATGCCCTCTCATGGCCTTGTATTTGCTGGCTCTGAATAGGGCGAATTCCAAGGCTCTCTGTGCTGGTGACTATCACAGACAGCGACGATGTATTACACATCTTGTATAGTGCATCGTTGGAAATTATGCTGTCTGGGCATCGGTGTCCAGTAATGGTGTTTGCGGTGGCAGGCATCGAGTTTGTCTAGTGCTGTCTTTGGAGCTGCCCGGTTTTGAGATAATGTCACTTGCATATTTGAATAGTTCATTGCTCATGCCATCAGGTCCAGATGCACGTCCATTTTTCAGGGCTTTAAGTGCCTTCTCAACTTCTGTTGTTTTAATTGGTGTTAGTAATGGCCTGGGGTCACCTGAGAATGGGTGTAAGGGCTCATCATCGTTTGGCAGTGAACTGTTCCTTGAACCATTCTCCGATCACCTCGGCTTTTCCCTGTTCAGTCCCGATAAAGTGTCCTTCAGAGTTGTGTATAGTGAGTGGTGGCGTGTAGTCAGTGACTCTCAGGGCTCAGGCTGGCCGAAACATGTTGTGACAGTCATCCGTGGCAGTGATTTCATCTGCTAGGGAGTCTGCCTGTTAAATAACAAGATCTTTTAAGCATTTGCTATTGTGGCGCAGAATAATATTGCGCTCCCAGCGTAATTTGGTGCAAACTTCACTTTGGCCACTTTGATAGATGCGCGGCCATAACGCTTTCTGCTCTGCTGACATTTGTACTACTAGAGGGTCGTCAGTATACCTAGTTTGGTTATTTTTAAGAACACCTATGGTGCTGGTAGCAGATGATTCCATAGATTTCAGTATATTGGTTAGGGCTTCGTTTGGATCGGAGCTGACCTCGATGCTAGCTATCTGCTCCCCGAGGTTTTTTTTGTATGACATTTGAGTGTCAGTGTTGCTGATGAGCTTGGGTAGGTTGTAGGTGACTCTACCCTCTTGCCTGGTATGGTGTTTTTATATTAGGTAGAGATCGTTCATCTGAAGGCATGTAATGACTAGCTTATGGTCAGAATTGAGGTCTGTGCCTCCATACGAACGAGCGTTCCGGAGTTAGGGGGTTGCTTCTGTCTTGCATAGTATGAAGTCTATTCAGCCGAAGACAGCTGTTATAGCCTTAGAACCTTTTGGGCTTTGCGATCAGTCCATGTTGTCTGGTGACGGCATGGGTGTTTGAAAGCCGTGTTTGTGACAAATAGGCCATTTGAACTAAGGAATGCCACCAATGCATCTTCATTGCTGTTGCGTGTGCCATCTCAATAGAATCCCATGCATAAGCCAAGTCCTGAACCTTTGTCCGCAATTCCGAGTTTACCCAGCTTGAAGTTGAAATCTCCACACACGAACGGTTGCCATCTAGCTGGGATAGTAATGGCGGAGCTCAGTTCTGAACAGAAGGAATCTAATATTGCTGGATTCTTTTTGGCTTTTTCGGTAGTTGGGCCGTATCCGTTGACAATTCTACATTTCGTGGTGGTGTGTTTTCACGTAGGTATAGCCAGGTCGCTGAATGCAATGCAATCTCTAACGTATCCAAAACTAATGACATGATCCAAGCCCTTGATCCGATTACGCAACCTAAGCCCCGGTTTGTGGCCTGTTTTTCCTCCTTGAGCACTAGCTTATGGCCTGTCTGTAGTTACTGCTCTGAGTGTTTGTCTACTTTAGTCTCTTGAATGCATGCAATATCGATGTTATAGTGTTCACAGTCTGCACCTAAGGTTTGCCTCTTTGATGTTGCACTCAGACCACGTACATTCCTCGTATGGAATGGTAAGCTCATGGGAAGATTGCGTCATCCGAGGATGTCGAGCACAGTTTCTTGTTTGAAGAAGGGTAGACATAATCAGAGTTGCGTATGTGTATGCGGATGTCAGCCCACAATCGTTGATGACTTAGTTTACCAACAAAGTTGGTACTTACGAAGGAGACCAGCGTGAATGTGTCATCTTTCTCCTCCGGTGACCTTATGAAGGCCTTATTGCCATGGGTTCCATCGCATTTATTGGATGACAGAAGGCTCTCGGCATCAACCTTGTATATGCTGTGTGTGTATTTGGTGACCTTATCAAGGCTTACAAATACACACACAGCATCTACAAGGTTGATGCCGAGAGCCTCCTGCCATCCAACAAATGCGACGGAACTTGTAGCAATAGCTTCAAACTATTTAAGCAGCGATTCAACAACTGCTCCAGCTCTCAACGTCTTTAAGAGTCGGCTAGACAAATACTTTGACAACGTACGTGGCTTACACAACACAGTTCCCGATCCAACCCGTCCGCATCCAAAACGTTCAGCAGGTACAACAAATCGACGAAGAAGATAGTGAAGACCTGCTACAGGCTGTCTAGCCTCTCCAGCAGATGAGGACTATTTAACTATGTTTGTGACCTGCTTTTCGAGGATATTTCTTGTTAGGTAGCCATCGAATTTTTGCGTGTGCGAACAGCTCTTCTTGGACGTTTGGTTGTCAAGTATTCATGAGGAGGGAAGGCTGGGATCGACCCTTCAACCACCTTGAATAGGAATATCAATTGGAGTTATTTACGCATTTCTTGTAAGGGTGCTAGGTCATGGTCGTGCAGCATCTTGGATAGTGTTGTAGCACTGCTGTACAGATTTAATTCGGATTTAACCTATAACTTTACTTTGGAAATAAGACATACAATCTAATGTAACATGTAGCCATTTAATCGGTCATAAAACAACAACGTTCACATCGTTGCCAGATAGTCGTCAGATTACTAACATTGACAGACACTACAATCCCTCCTCTCTTTGGTTAGAAATTTATCCATAATAAACTTTTGATTATGACGTCAGAAAACAAAACTAGTGTGAATTATTAAAACAATCAAGAAATATCTACCTAATGTTTATAGATAATACGATCAATGATATCAGTTCTACGAATATAGAACTTAATTATTGTGTGTGACTACTTTACATAATACCATTTTAATAGTTGTGAGTATTATGATTGTTATGAAACCCTTCATATGCTTATTGTGTTAAAATTAAAGTTTGCAATAATATATGCTACTGATAGCATAAAACAGTTTACTTTATGGTAACATCTGAAAATCTTTGTATCGAGATGGTACCTTTCTCAAACGGACTGGTCTTGGAGAATAGTCAGAGGTGGAACAATCTGGTGAAACATCAGTGTTTTGTGACATATGATTATGATGCTCTGGTTCATTCGACTTATTATCATTAACAGATGGAGTTCCCACAGCACGGTCAACATGATCGCTCACAATAGGGCGATAAATGTCCAAATTGTTTATACCACAATGTTGGTCTCTTTCAAAAAATTTCTTCACGTGAGTTGAATTTCGTCTATACGAAACCCCTTCAGGTGACTGAACAACTACACAGTTACCCGACTTTGACATGACACGATATGGTTCTGTCTCAAATGCAGGTGTAAGTTTATTCTCAGGTCTCTGCTTAAGTAACACTGGTTCACCATAACCAATGTCATTATCACGAGCTCTGCGTTTGTTGTCAGCATACACCTTCCCTCTTCCTTTTGCCCACTGTCACGATCACGAATCTCATTGTCATCTGCTGCATAGTCATTGATTCCTGGAATTCTAATACGAATTTTATGACGAAATAATAGTTCAGCAGGACTAACTCCAGTAGTACTATGAGGAGTGGTTTGATACATTGTCAAATATGAGTTAAGTTCTTCCTTCCAGTCTTTCTTTTCGATCTGGGAAATTTGAATTCACTTTGACAAAGAACGGTTCTGTCTTTCGACCTCACCATTAGCCTGAGGCCATAGAGGTGTAACTCGCCTATGATGAATGTCCTGCTCAGTGGTATACGTTTTGAATCATTCTCCTATAAATTGTGGCCCTTTGTCAGTAGTTATCGAGAGTGGTAAGCCTTGTATGAGAAATATTCGCTTAAGACTGTTTATGATTTTATCAGTAGTTGTAGATTTCATAACATCTACCTCAATATACCTACTATAGTAGTCCACAATGATGAATAAGTAATGTCCAGATGGTAACGACGTACTCATAAGATCTGCCACGACATGTTGCCATGGCCCGTTTGGTAATTCTGTTGTCTTAATAGTTTCTGGTGGAGCAGGCACGCTGTAGCTCGCGAGGGTACGCGTTGGTCCGCCAAGTCGCTCCACTCTGGATGCACGGGAGGGCTAGTTAGCTGCGGTCTCAAGGTTGTGGATCCCATATCGTGTCTCTCCGGAAGGTACAAAGACCAGCTTCTAGAGACGATGGAACGTTCACGTTCCAGTGGGGCAGTGCGACAATTGCCGTCGAGATTGAACCTCACAGTCTCGTCCCAACTGTTGATGTCACTGCTATGATGGTCCATTACTAATTTACAAGTCTGGACATAATGGTATAATTAAACAATCACATTAATAACTATACAAACAATGTTACTCGTTTGGCAGTAATTAGCAAATAATACAGTACATCTGCCCTGTAGGTGGGGCTTAGAATACACCTTCCGTATCCTCTGCGTGTCGTATGAGGCGACTAAAGGAGGTAAGGGTGAGGTAACCCTGACAGAAACCTCGAGTGCTGAAGACGGAGGTGCCAGGCCGCACGGCGCACTCTAATAAACCTTGGATCCACGTACTTAACGCTTATGATCATGTCGATAGTCACTTACAGGATTGGCGGTATGATCAGCGAACGAAAAGAAGAAGAAGAAGAATACAGTACATAGAGCCATCCGTGTTCTTTCTATGTGGTTTCGCCGAAGGTACCACACAGATCTGTAAATCTGCAGAGGTATCCCCGCAAGGGAGCATCGTAACGAGGCTTAATATAAACTAATTACACCCCTAACAAACACAAAATATTGCTGTTGCAAGAGGAAAGTGCCTAGCGCGGGCCTCCGTCACAGGAAAATGCCTTCAACGCCGAAGCGAAGGAAAAGAGCTGGCAAAAAGCTAAGTGCTGGCCAATCCTAGTGAAGCCATAATTAATGTGATGCACACTGGTTTACATGAAGACGGGACGCATGATTTCCGAAGAATTCACAGGTGACCATCTTATGTAGGTCTAAAGATACTGTATTGGCAGTGGCGGTACCACACCGGGGCAAACACACACGCACGCTGGGTCACACAACTGGGAAATGACACAATGAGCACAGTCTTTCAATGGTGTTTATTATTACGGTGTATTGGAACTTGGAAGAGCGAACAATAACATCCTGTCTTGCAACTAGCATTGTATAGTTATGTAAACAGGTGCATAATCAGTTATGACTTGCTAACTATAGGATACTTGGTATTCAAGTATAGGCCCGCCTAATGATTTATTAAGTAGCATAATGGATATCCGGAACTTTATTCGATGGAAACACACCTTAGAGGACACTTGGGCTTATTCAGATGACCCTAAGCATAAAAAACAATGTGTAGGTCGAGAGGGGAATTTTCACACATGAGAGGGTGATGCAGATGAATCTGACCATGATGACATTCTAGGAGAGCCCGAGCAGGTAACTACTTTTATCTATTTTTCTATTTATTTACAGTTAAACCTGTATTAAGCGACATCATTATGGAGGCTCCGAGTATCAAAGTCACAAATAAGTGGTCACTAAACGACTATAGACCAAGTTGTCTCTTACCCCTTGGCATTCATATCAGACAAAAACGGTTTCTGCAGTGGTCTTGAGAAATGTCCATTTGCAGACCATGACAATACTATTTTCGAAAATTTACTACTGGAATGACTGGCTCGATAACCGATCCAGTCATTCCAATGATAAATTTTCACAAATAGACTTCTCTTGGTCTGCAAATTGACATTTTCTATGAGAAAATGGAAATTTGCGTGAGAAATTCGAGGAATGTCGTACCACATTACTATCTTGTGATACCCCGCCCCCCAACCCCCCAACCCCCCCCCCCCCCATCCCTGGATCTCCCCCACCCCACCTCCTCAGAAAGCATGTAGTCTATCAAACAGATTTGACTTCATTCACTCGCTCGCTCTTTTGCTCGTTCGCTCGCTCGCTCACTCACTCGCTGACTCGCACTCACTCACTTGCTGGCTCACTCACTCACTCACTCACTCACTCACTCACTCACTCACTCACTCACTCACTCACTCACTCACTCACTCACTCGTTGGCTCACTCATTCACTGATTCACTCACTCACTCACTCACTCACTCACTCACTCACTCACTCACTCACTCACTCACTCACTCACTCACTCACTCACTCACTCACTCGTTGGCTCACTCATTCCCTGATTCACTCACTCGCTTGCTCGCTCACTCACTCACTCACTCACTCACTCACTCGCTCGGTCACTCACTCACTCACTCACTCACTCACTCACTCAGTCTCTCACTCACTCACTCACTCACTCACTCACTCACTCACTCACTCACTCACTCACTCACTCACTCACTCACTCACTCACTCACTCACTCACTCACTCACTCACTCACTCACTCACTCACTCACTCACTCACTCACTCACCACGCACCACCCACCCCTCCATCCATCCCTCCGTCCGTCCATCCGTCCCTCCGTCCCTCCCTCCCTCCCACCCTCCCTCTCTCCGTCCGTCCATCCGTCCCTCCATCCCTCCCTCCCACAGTCGCAGTTATGTAGCCACAAAAGCAGATGCTCGTTATATGCAAATTGTACTGTAATGTTTAGAGGTGCTTGCTGCCATTACAAGGACAACAATTTGTTTGTTTTATAGGTATCAACTGAGTCTGACCCATTATCTTCAAACCTACTCCCAGCGACTGAAAATCCTCTCATCGTTGTGAAAAATCTAAGAGTGTTTCAGGTCCTGCCGACATTTCTCACACACCAGATGATGGACCAACACGACTTTCCAAATTAACTCGGCATAACTGCCCGAAATCATGTGGTAGAAGATTTAACCCAGATTGGTATGGTCAATACCCCTGGATCGAATATTCAAAGTGTGAAGACAAGGTATATTGCTTTGTGTGTAGACATTTTTCTACTTCGCAGGATAAAGAAACTGCGTTCACTTCAGAAGGGTATAATATGCGGAAAAGGTGCACAGGAGAATTGCCAAAAAACAACAGACTTCTAAGTCACAAAAATTCGAAAAATCGTGTTTATTGCCCGAGTAGATATAATGCACAAAAAGGAGGCAAAACTAAGGTGTAAATCTGTGGCAGATATGTTAGATGACAGTCATAAATTGACTGTAAAGAAGAACCGTGAATATATCAAAATCATCGCTGATACATTGAGATTGACGGCAGTCCAAAATATAGCTCAGAGGGTACATCGGGAAACAGACAAATATGAAAATAATGGTAATTTCTTGGAGATTTTAGATTTCCTGAAAAACTACTCAGAGCCACTCTGCCTTCGACTATCAAAGGGACCAAAAAATGACAGCTAGTCGCATCACACAGTTCAGAATGCAATACTGGAAATAATGTCTGAAATAATTCTTGCGGAAATATAACAAGAAGTGTACATCGCGAAGTTCTTTTCCATTTTGGTAGACGAAATGAAAGACTTATCAAAAACAGAACAGTTGTCCATTGTTTTTAGATATTTTTTGGATGGTGACATTCATGAAGAGTTTATTGGTTTCAGAGCAGCTGAGGATCTAACAGCAGAGAGTCTCTGTAGATATATTCAAGAAGAACTCAAATCCAGTGGAATTGACATAAACAATTTGATAGCTCAAGGCTATGATGGGGCTTCTGTGATGAGTGGCAAGTGCAGTGGCATACAGCAGAGAATACGCGAGATTGTGCCACAAGCACTCTACATACATTGCTTAGTTCATAAGCTGAATTAAGTTATTGTTGACGCAGTGAAGTCAATCATACCAGTAGCTGATTTCTTTTCCACTTTGCAATTGAGCTATAACTTTTTGAGTGGATCAAATGTACGTGCAAGGTGGGTCCAGAACCAGAAAGAAAAGCACCCTGCTGTGAAGCTGATTGAATTTAAGAGTTTTTCTGACACACATTGGGCTAGCCATATCAGAGCAATTGACGCAATCAAAAAACGATTTGACTGCTTTCTTTCATTCATAAAGTATGTGGATCTCTCAGATCATAATCGTGACAGAGCTCTGAGTGCTCGAAGCATTTTAGCCCAGTTAGATCAGAACTTTATCTACTGCATGTTTTGCAGGAGTCAAAGGGATTTTCAGATACGCTGCAAAACTTGGCTATGGACTATGTCAGAGCTGCGGACTTAATTGAGACTTTAATTGAGGAAGTAGAGACATACCGAAATGATGAAAAGGCAGCCGACTACTACACAGCTTCGGTTGAAGTGGCAAAACGTAACAATTGGACATATGCAGAGTCTGATCCTGAACAGAGTGCTGGACAAAGGCGGCAGAGGAACATGCCCAGTCACATGAAAGACTTTGTCATCTTGAATTCCCTTGGAAAGTGTAATACTGTTCACAAATCTGATGACTTTAAAACACATATTTTATTCCCAACTGTTGATACATTTCTGAATGAGTTGCAAAGATGATTTTCTGGTGACCAATTATGTGTATTCTGGTCCCTGTCAACTTTTGATCCAACTTCAAAATAGTTCTTGGATGTAGAGATAATCAGACCCATAGCTGAACACTATAAATTGAATCGCAATGATCCGATCATAGAAATCCAGCAAGCTAAAAGGTTGATTGAGAGAGGCAACAAAATCTTTGATTCAATGATCGAATTTGCAGAATTTTTGAAACCACTGAACATGGCTTTTACAGAGCTGTACAAAGGCCTTCACATCGCTCTAACTCATCCAGCAAGCACTGCTGGGTGTGAACGGACATTCAGTAAACTCAAACTCATCAAAAGCTCGCTGCGCACAACAATGGAGGACCGTCCCCTAAAGAGTTTAACCGCGATAAGTGTACATAGGCAGAGATCATTAGACATTGATTTGGAGGATGTTGTAGAAAAAATGGTCGGAAGGTTTCCAAATATACGCCTTATATTGGTCTAATTGTTCATATTTTCTACGAGTATATGCACTATATAATCCATCAACACGACAACAACCACAGAGACATAAAACTTGTGATTTTATTTAACCCTTCACTCCGTAAAATTCCAGTTTCTCAATTTCAAGTCCAAGACAGGTAAGCTGTTGATTATTTTGAAACAAATTTGCCTGGAAACTGTTGCTCTCATATGCAGCAACTGTGGTTCGGATCGACCGGTCGGGTACCGGCCTTACCAGCTAAGCTGGGTATGCGCCGCCCGTCCTGGATTCGTTTCCTGAGGACACACCCCTGGGTAGAGCCATAAGCGTATATGGGCCTATGAGAGCGATCACGGTGCGAAAACGAATAAATTCGTTAAAACGCATGATGCACATTGCGCGCGTCTAGATGCTATTTTTGATGAGCACGTAGTTTACGACCAAGATAGGATGACACTTTTAGTGTACTGAGATGGTGCACTGTAATCCTTATTGATTGCCTGTTCCCGTTAAATCTGGCATTGATCAAGACTAGAATTCAACGGGCTTTTTAAATCTGTAAACCATTTCAAGATCGGTTAAGAAATGGCTGAGTTATCCACGGAAAGCCCTTCTTGATTATCTTCAAAATATTGCCGTGACGTCATAACCATGTGGACGCAGACCTTCTAGAATGTTCTAGAAATTTCGACTGCGCTATTATTAGCTACGCGCTGATTGGCTATTGCTCGAACGATGATTGGTTGGAGCCTGCACCTGTGACATCGCGAGGAGTATAAAAGGAGACGCGATCCAGAGATCGAGAGCATCCTCGGCCAGGGGCCGAACAGATTGGATCTGTACCAGCTACTATCAGCGTGCCAGACAATACGCGTATTACTTCGCTATGTGTCGGGGTTTTCTCCCGTAGCTGGCAGTTGCCCAACCCACCGCACTAAAACAATTTTGTAACTCCCTACTTACGGGAGTAATTTGGAACTTTCTGATTATTGTTCACGAATATCAATATCTACTTCGGAACACAAATTTGTGGTGAGGCCTTTCCGGCCTAAATATGTGAATCTACAGATGTAGAGGCAGGATGTTCTTTGATGGATGACTCGCCAGATCTGCCGGCAATGCCTAAAAGTGTTATTTCAACTGTCACCACACTAAAATCGTGTAGGTTCTTCTGACTTTCGACCGCAGGAAGTAAACTCTGCCTGGTGCGTGTTCAGAGCTGGCTGACGTACCCAGCACCGTGAAGCTTTGTTTTGTATCTTCGTGTGCCTCTGACAACCCCCGTTTGTGATCGGGTTGTTTACACCTTCCATCCATGCCATAGGTGTACGGGAACTTTCTTCACAACAGTAGTACTATCGTATCTTTTGCTGACTGCTCGTTAGACATCCTATTAGGCTTACAGTGCTGAGTGGTGTAGTCCTGCCATGAGTGTTCTTGCTGGAATCTTGTTTGCGGATAACAGCTTGAGGGAACTAACCAGCGGGAACTTTCCAGCTTCCTGAGAATGCATCATCTCATGTCGACTATGGAATGATGTAAAAATTTCAGTAACACGGTAGCCTAACTTAAGAATGACTACAGAGTATTCAAGTAACTATACTTCACAGTTTAATTATTTCTCTATATGTGTTTCGTTAATTATATTGTATCTGTAAGAACTGTCCCGATGACTAAAAGGAACCATAATGGTCTTAGGACCACTAGTTATAATTTCTGTATTTGTTTATAGTTATTCTCATTTTCCTCAATGTGTTGCTAACAACACTGTAGTAGGTTCGTTAACCTGTACTAATATATATATATATATATATATATATATATATATATATATATATATATATATATATATATATATATATATATATATATATATATATATATATATATATATATATATATATACCTTTGATCATTTGATACCATATTGATTGTTCTGGTTAGTTATTCATAGGAAATATAGGACTGCAGTGCACGTAGGAAACACTATACAGCAACACTTATATATGCAGCACTTTCTCCCGCCACCAACAATTTTTACTGAGGTTTCTGTCCGTGCAAATAACTCTGTTTAGCCCGGCATGCTACCGACTAAACCTTTTCTATTTAGCTTGATAGGATAGGTTCAAAATTATTAGAGACACTTTCTTCAGTGCAATAATCTAGCCCCGCACTCCGGTAAGACTCAAAACTCCAAGATTTTGTCTCTCTTCATGTTCCACTCAGCCTTGTGGCTTCTTAATTGTTTGGATGTCCCCATCCGCACCATGGGCTGATCCGACTCTGGGAAACTGCTGGGGTTTCCGAGCGGTGATGGCCAGGGTGCGGTATCACACACATTCCCCTTGTATCTTTGGATACTTAGTAGTTAGCACTTTAGCCAATGTAGGAAAGCACTGCGAAAACATATATTAATTATTATTTTTATTACTGAACAAACCTCCCGCACCGCAGTGCAAAACAGGGCAACTTGTATATAAACCTAATGACAGGTTAAAATGGTTAGTTCCATAGGACCCTGTGACGGGCGAGATGCGTATTCCCACCGAATTCCATTAGAATGTCTGGGCATGATATTTAGATCTGCCACGCCCTTATAAGAAGGACATTTGCGGTGGATATTCGTCTCTCTCACCCCACCATAACGATAGAACAATGGTCTAATAATGCGTTCGTGAAAAGTAACCTTGTCTTGTAACTTTTTATGTGGTTACGGAGCGGGATGTCTGGATTCTTATCCAGTTCGGAGATCTTACTAAGTAACATGTATAGCGCTGTCTTCAGTATCGATGTCTTAGAGCATCTGTTCTCAGTGACAGCCGTGTCTAATAGCTAGGTAGATACCAGCCAGTTGCGGCCAAAATAGTTCTTGTTTTGAAAACAACTAAAAGCTAATTAAGCAAAGCAGAAGTTCCGCATAAATAAAAGCGCCAACTACTAATTCAGCATATTAAGAATCACATAAGACGGTGACGAGAGAATCCATCGGGAATCGCTCGTCCCGTCTTCACGTAAAACAGCACGGAACCGTATAGTCATAATCTCACTAGGTGTGGTCTTTTCTTTCTCAGGCGTTTTTGGTTGAATCATAGAGTAGGCACATTTTTGCCTACTACTCTTCTCCTGCTTTAAGCAGTGGTGACACCTTCCCGAGACGGAGGCCCACGCGAGGCACTTGCCTCTCGCAAGGATTCAGCGACGATGGTCCATGCGAGGATAATACTCCTCACCCAAACTAGCACTAGGAGTAGTACACGTGTGAGGCACATAACCTTTCGTCCGAGATAATCTTCTTTCTTTCAGCTTAGAGGTATAATAACTTATATTAAGTTAAGTAGTTAAGTCTCGTGTACGGGAGCCTCCCTTGCGGGGATACCTCTGCGGACCTACGAGTCTGTGTGGTATCTCTGGGAGCCCCATGTTTAAAAGTTCATCTACCTGTCTCTTCGTCTCGTATTTTCGTATGCTCTTATTGTAGTTTTATCTAGCATATTTATAATTGTTTAGGTAAAATCATTGTATAGGCTTACATTTTTAGGTCACCAAATCAAATCTTGTGAGTCCATAGATCACGAAATTGCTATGGACAGGCATACTGGTGACACAAATTCTTGGGATGAGACAATTGTGTTTAATATTCGCTATGATGGTCGCATGGCCCCACCAGAATGATTGAGTTCCACCGGCCTTAGGAGCTGGTTTTTGTTTCCCGCAGGGCAGGCGCATACAAGGTCCATCACCCTGAGATCGGATGCTAACCAGCGTCATCACTCGTCGTGCACTTGTGGCATGGCTAGTCGACATGATACACCAGAACGGCCCGACACTACCCAGTGGGCTACAAGTGGCACCCGATGTGGGGCCCGAAGAACATCATTAACCACCCACAGTGAACTCAAGCCCACACCATACAGGGAGCGTAGCTCAATAGTTTCTCCATTTAGCGATGACTCCCTCGATCAAGAGGTGGCGTCATATGATGGATTTTCAGCTCACATGCTCATCGATTATGCCAGAAATTCAGTGGAATCAACAACACCGCACTATAACCTGTTTTAGCCTCACAAGCGTGAACAGAGTTAAGAACAATATCGGACGTCCGCGACAGGCCACCACCAACAGGGCCGAATTGTGGACGACCCCGACAAAGACCCGATTATGGGCATCTCAATAGCCCTTCAGACTACTATCATTCACCCGTGTCATCTACGGAGACTATATGGCCAGGTGATAATCCACAATACAGACAACCTCCCGCACCGCCCCCTTCTAGGGCAACGCTATACTCAAGGGGCACACGGTGGCTTTATCGGGAGGAATCAGCACCACCATTTCGCCGGTATATCAGTCACGCAACACATCACGACCGTCAGCCGACTGCACCACCACCATATGAGGAATATCAGTCCTCATCTTGGGAAGAACGACCACGCAATCTTCACAACAATCTGCCTCCTGTCCATAGACCCATGCCAGTCTATGGCTCTACAAACGGGGCAGACTCATTGAATTGGAGTACACGTGTCCTAGCTCCTCGGCATCGGCATCGACGGGAAACACCAACACCACCGCCACCTACACCACGACCAGCCTCCGCATATTTGTCAGATTCCCGGATACCCGCACCAACCGGATTTCAGCCCTTTCATTCTTCCCGCGGTCTTGGCTGAGTCATCCTCCCTCCAGAATTTAGTGGAAAGAATGACTGGACCAATTATAAAATACAGTTTGAGATCATAAGTCGGACTAACCACTGGAACAATCAGCCAATGGGTGAATATCTCGCCGCAAAGCTTTCCGTAAAAGCCCTACAAGTTCTTGCGGATCTTGGAACTGACTACACACCCACCTACATACAATTGGAATGAGCATTGGTGGAGTGATTTGGCGACACAGCCCTCGGAGAAACCAGTCGTCATCAACTTAAGAACTAACGACGACGCGCGGGAGAAACTCTTCCCAAGTTAGCTAGCCGAATTAGGAGGCTAGTCACCTGCGCATACCCGAGCACCAATACGGAGGGTGTGATCTATTTGCATCTTGATACTTTTATCAATGCATTGAGCAGTGAACCCACCCTGAAAGAAAAGCTATTTCTAGGCGACCACAGGAGTTTGGCCCAATTAATGGCAACCGCAGTTCGTATAGAGAACTTTCTGGAGCGGGAGAAGAGTAACCGATGCCAACTCCACCCTATCAACAAGATAGATGGTGGAGCTATCGCCCTGCCCACTAATGCTCCCCCCAGTCCATCAACACCAGCCACACAGACATCACCGCCACCAGCCATACAAAATTGCAGTCAGAATCCAGCGCCTGTAGGAAGGGGGCGTGCCCATAGAGGAAGCTACAACGGAACAACAGCAACATGAGAGAACGAATAGACAAGATTAATAAACAAATCTCAGCACTCACAAATTTAATTATGACACTTAGCACCAATCTCGCCACCACACAGTTTAGGACAACAAACACCACCAGCACCGCACCGCCACCGAACACCTGTTTCGGATGCGGTCAGCCAGGCCATTGGAGGGAACGGTGTCCTAACCGACCTCCTTCCACCACGCCTGCTCCTGACCGCAGCACACTGCAACTAGAGAAGCAGTCAAACTCCTAAGGGCACCGAATCATGCCGAGCCACCTCAGTGCCCGTATCTGCCTCCTGGCTCAACTGCGGCCTTCGTACAACAATGTTCAGTGGCCAACTTTCATCCACCGAAATCAACTCTCACACCGACACCCACATGCACAGCTTCACACATGTAAATTCCTACGTTGCCTCATCCACAGCATTGACATCCCCCTCTTTCTCCGCACACAACAAGCCTGCTTTTCTCTGTACAACGGCAGTGGTAGGTTGTAGCACCTCCGCTGAAACAACGTTTTAGCAAGCACCATGTCCCACCACCAAGACACTAAATTCTCGGTGTCCTTTGGTGGTATGCAGAACACCACCCCATCCAGCATCATCTCCCGCATCCACAGACAGCAGCGACTCAGGAGAAATGGTTCACTCCGCCTCATGGATCCGCAAGTGCCGACGTAGATGGGGAAAAACACGTCCCTGGTGGCATCACTGTCTCTTCTGTGCTTCACCAAAACATCCTATGAAATATTGTAAGAAATGGCTTGCACAGGTAGAGCTTATCCGTCATCCCGTGCGCGCCACCGTCTACACCAATACAGCATACTCTGAAACGGCAACAACTCCATCACCATTGCCACCCCCAGCTACGCCTTCACCACAGCCCTCACACCAGCAGCGACGGCGACTGGCCCTTTCCTCACTCAGCCACCCACCACATTAAGAGAAGCCATACGGAAACAGTCAGAGTGCATACAGAGTGATGCCTCTCCGACACCATTGTCGCAGACGGCATCATTGGAAACACTTCCACAGGTACACCACAAAGTGATATACAAATGTGCCTGTCTGTTTAGTGGCATTTCCACCAGTGCTACCGTCGATACTGGTGCTCCTATCACAGTATTTAACAAGCGCTTATTTGAGAGCATCCCATCTCATAAAAAGCCTCCCCTTAAGCCTACAAACATTTACCTACAGACGGCTATGGGAGCCGATGTGCCCGCAGCCGGTGTAGTCAATTTAGTTATCCAAATAGAAGAGATGTAATTCATACAGCGAATTGTCATTGCCTCTATTCATAACGATGCCCTACTTCGCTCTGATTTTCTCAGTGCCAGCGAAGCCATCATACACTGCAAACAACAGGAACTCGACACACACGGCCGACGAATACCTCTTGGACTGGCATCACCATTATACGATACGTGCATGGTTATATTATCAAGTACCGCCACAGTGGAGCCAGGACAAGAACAAATGTTATGGGCCACCGCACCACAGTTAGGGAGCAGCACACACATCGCCATGCTGGAACCCGATCCTGATCATATGATCGCCTCACAATGCGCAAGTTCCCGCATAATAGTAGACAATGTTCAATGGTACCGCAGATCCCATCACTCTGGAACCCCGAGTACGCTGTGGCCATTTAGTGGACATAATCTCATTGGAATCACCTGCACTTGCTGACACACCACCGCAAATGACTGATGATCTACCTGAACATTTACATGATTTGTATCTACGTGCCACCGTTGGATTACTGCAATCACAGAAATGGGAAATTCGGAAACTACCACATAAATATCGCGATAGATTTTCATCTGGAAACATGGATCTCAGAGAAACTCATCTCATACGACACTCCATCGATACAGGCAATAATTGCCCCATATGACAACCGGTACGACGTCTTCCCATTCATAAGGAAGCAGAAGCACACCAACAAGTGAACGACATGTTGCGGACTGGTATTATTGAACCCTCAGCATCTAATGGGCTAGCCCAATAGTACTAGCAGGAAATAAGGATGGAACCATGCGGTTTTGTATAGACTACCACCGCCTTAATGATGTTAGTGTTAAGGATGCTTATCTGTTACCCTGGATAGATCAGGCCTGGATTCTTTGTCCGGAGCCAAGTGGTTTTGTACCCTTGATTTAACTAGTGGTTACTGGCAAGTAGCCATGGATGAAGCTGACATGGAGAAGACCGCATTCGTTTGTAGGGATGGCCTTTACCAATTCCGCAAGATACCCTACGGTTTGTGCAACGCTCCCGGAACTTTTGAATGACTCATTGAGCAGGTATTAACCACCCAGCAATGGGAAATCTGTCTCTGTTATATCGACGACGTAATTGTCTTCGGACCCACGTTTGAGCAAACCTTAATAAATTTGGACACCGTACTCTCGAGGTTCCGCACGGCCAATTTAAAACTCAAACCGAAGAAATGTCATCTCTTTAGACAGAGTGTTGAGTTCCTGGGACACGTCATATCCGGTGATGGAGTGGCTACTCAGCCGTCAAAAACTAAGGCAGTAGCAGAGTGGCCACAGCCCTCTTGAGTTACGGAAACACAGAGTTTTCTTGGCCTATGCCAGTACTATCACCTTTACATCCGACATTTCAGTGAGATTGCTTCACCCCTCTACAAGATCACCGAGAAAGATCGACCATTTGAGTGGACGATTGAGTGTGAAGGATCCTTCTGGGCACTGAAGGAACTCTTGACGACTGCCCCGATTCTTGCTCCCCCTAATCCAAACCTTGATTTCATCTTAGACACTGACGCGTCAGCTTACGCTATTGGCGCGGTTCTATCTCAGGTCATGGTAGATGGGACGGAGCAGGTATTGGGTTATGGTTCGTGTACTCTGAATAAAATGGAGACAAGGTACGCAACCACCAAGCGAGAACTATTGGCGGTGGTCCATTTCATCAAGTATTATAAACACTTTCTGTATGGGCACCCTTTTACACTCCGTACAGACCATGCCTCACTACGGTGGCTCAGGAACTTAAAAAGGGCCAGGTAGTGAGATGGCAGGAATCCCTGCAGGCCTATAACTTTAACGTTGTTCACTGTCCCGGCATGGGAATGCCGACGCCCTCAGCAGAATCGGCGCGGAAGCTGAACACGAAAAGGCCGCCACCGTGACACAGTCAATGCAGCCATCTCCAGAGTTCCCCGAATTGAGGCGCGCACTGTGGAATCCGGAGAAAATCGGACACCACCAAACAACAGATGTGCAGACACGAAATATATATGCGTGGATCCAGGATGGGGTACGTCCTCCTAAGGATTCGGCAACACCACTATCTACCATGGCAAAGTATTATTACCAACGGTTTGGAGAATGTCAATTAATAAATAACGTTCTATATATTAATGACCGTTTGGTAGTCCCGGAGAGTTATCGTGAACTTATATTGAAACAACTACATGATAACCCTGGGCGTCTGGCCGTGGAAAGGACTGTTGCCCGTATCAAATTGAGATTCCACTGGATAGTGTCAAGGCATGGGTTGCCAAATGTATCCCATGCCAAAAATGCGCTGTTGGCCAGCACCATATCGCACCATCCCAAATTAAGATTGTTGATGCACCGTGTGAGCGAGTGGCTATCGATGTGCTCGGACACTTGAATACAACGGATGATGGAAATAAATACATCCTCGTATTACAAGATTATTTTACGAAGTGGGTAGAAACATTTTCTCTGCCAGACCAAGAGGCATCCACCATAGCGGATGTCTTGGCCAGCAATGTGTTCTGCCGCTTTGGTATGCTTTATGAGTTGCACTCCGATCAAGGAGGTAATTTTGAGAGCCGGCTCATATCAGAGCTCTGCAAATTGTTCCATATCGTCAAGACAAGGACAACTCCATACCACCCCATGGAGGGATGGGATGGTAGAGAGGTTCAACGGAACTCTCGCGGAGATGCTTACCAAGGAAACACGCCTTGATTGTAGAGATTGGGACCTATGGCTCCCGTATGTACTCATGGCTTACCGCACTTCAGTACATTCCAGCATGGGCTACAACCCTGCTCGGTTGATGTTAGGCCGTGAATCAGCCTTACCCCTGGATCTGGCCATGCCACGAATAACAGGAGAGAAAAATTCACCATCTCTCTATGTCGAACTCTTGCGGCAAAGGATAGAACAAGCCCATGAGTTAGTGAGAGAAACCTTATCCACTGCACACTGGCGGCAAAAGACATGGCATGACCGGAGGGTGAATGGAGATCCGTATGAAGCAGGAAGAATGGTTTGGGTACACGATTCACGAGGATCTGCAAATGTGCCAAGTAAACTGAGTTACCAGTGGAAAGGCCCCTATGTGGTAGTAGGTAAGATGTTTGACGTGACCTACCATATCCGTGCTTCGGATGGCCTGACCTCAGTCATCCACTTCGATCGGCTTAAACCTTGTGTCAGTGACGACCCAGCACCAGAGCTCGGACTGGGCATTTCTCGTGACACCGGTACCTAGACAGATATTTCTACGGAAATTAGTATTCCCACGGTTAGTGCAGAGCACTGCGGTGCCAGTTCAGCCCCAGTTCTACCAAGCCAGAACATGGGTGAACAAGCGGCTAATGCTGACGACGATGATGAGATACATACTCGCCCTCTCCCTCCTCAGCGTGAGTCTACTCGATCTGGGAAGTGTTATCTGAAGAATTTCGTGTTTGTTTTGTCCAAGGGACCGGATGGAAATGTTGTTCCTCCGATCGCTTCCCATTCCCATCCACTTCATGCTATGCCCCCCATCATAGAGTTACCACAAGTGGAAGCTGAGGCTGACCCAAGCCATGCTTCCTGTGGGGTGGAACATATGGTGAATAGCATGGAAGTGAAGAGGCGGGATGAAGCCTTAGCGTGTCTAGAACCGCAGAACTGTACAACAAGGTGTACCCGTCCAAATACCGAAATCACGAAAACACGCCCCCCAAGGGACACCCTCTCCTCGAGTCCCACCCCGTCATCACTCCAATTCGCATCCATCATCTATGCACCAAGTTCGGACATCACCGGCCTAGTCCATTTCACACTCCACTCATCGTCTGTTGACCGTCAATCTTCAGATATGAGAGAGACTGCTGCAACAAAGGAGGTGGCATCCTGCATCGCACCGACCACCATTACCCCCCGTGGTGGGCAGGGGAGCAGCTTGTTCAGCAGACTCTCGGCTCGAATTTTCCCGGTGTCTGAAAATTATGACAGGACACCAACTGTCGTGTAATGAGAGATGACCACATCCACCTGTCCAAAGGCCACCCCATCCTCTTGGCCTACCATACTCCCCCGTGAGAAGTCAGAACATCACGCAACAGACAGAATGCCAACACCTACAGAACACACCTGCCTTGAAGACTGGATATGTCAATTCGTCATTGCGCGTACAGCACATACTTGCTCGGTTATACTCAGCATAACAGAGACATTCAACATCAGTAGCAACATCATTTAGCAGCACCTACCGGTATTAATTATTTCCCGGTAGAGACATAAAAATTCCCGCAATAAATTCCTCCCGCACAAATTACGGGAGAAATAATATCTCCCGCAGAGCACACCTTCCACAAATAACAACAGACTTGGCGTTCACCAGCGTGGAAAACTGGAATGTGCCCACTTCACTTATAATATTAGCATCATACAGCAGCCCGGACATCCCAACAACAGCATTATCATCAACAGACAACAACCGACAAATCTCCCGCACACACCCTCTTATCCAGTTATGGAAGAACTGAACATATGGATATAAGGAATGCACTACAGCCATCTACAGTATGCATCACAGGAGGAACGTTTGTCCAATGGTCCTCCCCTTTTTCCTTTTTCCTGACGTCATACGGAAACAGCTAAATATACATACTTCACCTACATGTAATAACAGTCGATATTATTAAGAGAGCAAGATGCCAGCATTGTCGTCAGTCACAAGTAGGATTTTACTACCGAAAAGTTGAATTCGACAATGGATTGATCAAAGTTACGACCGCATTCGACAGGTCATCTATGCTTTAAAGTAACTCTGTCCCGCCAACGGGCTCGGCCATTACAGAGTGAAATACCCTCAGGGTTCGATAAAGTTGACATTCACGCCGCCACTCCCTCCCCACTGCCGCACCTGGCGGCCATAAACACGTCACCTTGACCACAGCACAAGTATCATCCACAGATAACCAGTCACGCGTATCAGATTCAAATCAAATCACCAACATGTCAGAAACACAGACACTCAGCTTGACTGTATTCACAATCTCCGAACGACGGCATTGTAAATTGTAATAACTGTGGCACACACTTTTCGAGTTGTACTGTAATTATCCATTATTAAATGGTACTAATGTGTCTGGTCTAGGCTGGGATGGAGCTAGTTCTACCCATTAAGGAGAATGCTTGGCCAGCCCTCCCGCTCGGAAAACACACCTATCTTGACGGGATCAGTAACGTTGATCTGCCGCCTGAATAGATCTGTTTGAACAACTTTGCTGTTAAATTTTTGATTAAGAACACAACTGCTCTACCGTGCCACAAATCGTTAGCGCACGGGCTGGTAAAGCGGCATAAGAAATCTGACAGTATAATTACAGAGAGAATTTCAAAAAATTTCTTCCTTGCGTTCCAGTCTATAATCGACACGGGCTGAGAACTACCTATTACAGACATATACCAAGATGCATGTTAAAGAACTCGCGCAAAATAGGGGACATTATAAAGATCTTGATGTAACATATATATTTCTATCTCTCGCATCTGCAACAAGACTACACCTCAGCAACAGCATTTTGGCCCTCGCCATGAACAGCATATATGTTCCCGATCAAACACATGCTTTTTAGAGCCACGTGACATTTACTGCTATTTCCAGTAAGTTGGATCAAACGCTTTAAACAAAAGAGCCGTCCAAAGACGCGACAACCACAGCATGATGGAGGAGTGGCAAGGGTGAGTCCAGGTAATTGACGCTGACATCTCCTGGCTCCCACACACCCCATCGAGCGCTCCAGCCTAAAATTAAAACAGGCAAGTTTATAAGCATCCAAACTGGAGAACCGCCTCATGCTAATTAAAAGGTGAGGCACCGCAAAGAAAAAGTAGTACCACGTTTCTATGTTGATCGAAGGCTGTTAAATGCGCGAAATTAAGACAAGTTTATTGAGCCATTCTTCCTATAGTTGAAAGTACTCCCTTTATACAGGAAGAATTAATCCCTAGACGTCTAGGCCAGAAAAAAGGAAACTTTCAAATAAGAGTGACCGAATCACCTGTTCAAACTTTTAGGTGTGGTCATCCGACACCTGTGACGTCACCAAACAGTATAAAAGGAGGAAGCACGCTCTGAAACTGTCTTCCCATCAAAACTTGACACCAGGGAAGAACAGATAGCATTAGGCTTCTTTCGTGTCGCAAACCAAATTCTGCTGTTTTATTATTATTTCATTATTATACTTGGCCTAGAAAGTTAAAAACAATGAAGAGATAGGGCATTAGGTTTTGATTAAGGTTCCCGCAGCCAACTACCATGCGGGAACGAGATGTCACTCCTTGAAGATTTAGTGTTATCGGATTCGTTTGAAGAAGAATCAGTGCCAGTTCCAAAACGGTTCCCGTGCAGCTCGTTATTAGCTAGTGGAGAGCCCGGTACCAGAACTTTTACTAGAAGATCCGAGAGCACACTTCACGTTAATAAGAATCATCTCTTCCTGTCAGCCTTCTGTGTGACGTGACAATATCTCTACACCGCTACTCGCTACGGGGTGACCCACGGGCTCCGATATCATCACCATGTGTTAGAAGTAACATTAGTTCCTGGAGAAGACAACGAGGATCATGCCGTTTTAGCCACCCGTTTCGAATCTCGGCTCCCGGTCAAAGCTCTTCCGAGCGAGAAAATGGCCTGCACGAAAAACACTACTCGTAGATATCCCATTGAGCATCGTCTTCCCGCGGCTACCATAAGCAATGTACCGGCAGCCAGACATTAAAATCCTACCCGCAGCCGCATCAGGAAGTGTTACGCCGGTACCAGTTACTTCATCTACACCGGTCCTGAAGCGGAGTAAGAAGCAAAAGTCTCCCGCAAAATCCAGTCTGGCAGCACCCTCATCAGTTATTAGCCATCCATCTACGGTCACTACACCCGCAACCGTAGTTGCCGATTTACCGATTTCGGTAGTGATTACGACACCTGTGGAAATAGACATTCCAAGTTAGCCGCAGTCACCATCTCCGCCAGAACTTACCATAGATGAGGGACCAGGACAGTTGCAGCCTGTGGCGATCAGTATAACTCCGACCCGTGTTATTCAGCATCCACCTCCTCGCCTTTCTGACCCAGCAATCAGAAAGGGAACCATGCCGGAACGTCCATACGCAGGAAAGAGACGGATCGCCCACACACAGGACATTCAGCCCATGCCTAATGTCACTGCAAGTCGTTTGTTAAAGTATGCTAGGTTTCGGAGGATGTCGTCTCCCACCGTGTCACCTCCCGCATCACGACCTCAGCCTATGGTACAGCTCACCGCCATCACCACGACAGCTACAACAGCCACCACGACGACTACCACCACTACAGCATCATGGACATTAGCAACCACTAGTACCGCCGCTGCCTTACGGACGGATATATTAGAACCAGCAGTAACTGTGAGAGACATTATGGACACGCATATTTCCGCCACCATCACTTCAGCTATTTCCGACAGTGTCCATAATAGTGAAAGCATCTCAGCAATGGCAGTGCATCCACCGCGACCCACCACCAACAGTCGCGGGACCCAGACTCAATGGGGAAATTTCGCTGCAGAGGTGTGATCATTTGTGATACAGCAGAAACATCAATAGTGCGATTCGCGGAAATGTATTAATTATTACTTTATTTTTTAAATGCTTTTCTTCTTATTATATATGTTCGATCCATTGAATCCCGTCCCTAGGATGACTACGGTTATCCGACACAGCCGCACACTTCGGTGCCCGACTGTGTCCCACACGAAATGAGCACTGCGGAGTCCGATGTTGTAAGAACATCGTGTGTGACGTAAAGAACACAACATTCCGCAGTGCAATAATTTCATAATTCCGTCATGAAGTCTCAGCTACGCTGGGGCTGCCTGATAAACTTACTTTTAAGTTATTATTATTATATTCTATTTTTCTTATTATTTTTCTTCCTGTCTTAGATGTCAGGACAGATATGGGGTCAGCGAGAGCTGCCCGGTGCGGACCCGCTATAACGGGCCGCAATTTATATTTTTAATAAATAATAAGAGATACGTGTTGCATACACCTTTATTTACCCAGGGTGCGCAAGTAATTCGGAGTGATTCACTAAATACCCCATGAGGGTATGTTACATGGCTCATATATGTATACATTGATTTCTTTTATTGTATTATATATTTAAACTTAAACTGTGGTACGTTGGAGCTTGGGTGTTCTCTGCGGAGATAATGATTATCCGCACTCAGAGAAAACACCCATGCGAGCTATTGTTTAGAATCATTTACTAAATAAAGTTACAGCACGCACCGTAATATTAATAATAAAAAAAGAAAAAAAAAGGAAAGGCCTGGAAAAATAATTCCAGGTCAAATATTGAAACTAAAAGTATGACTCCCCCCCCCCCCCCTCCTCCTCTTGGCACCTCTATGTGCTCTGTCTCTTGAATATGCGTCTATTGCATCACTACTCCTCTCAAGCCACGTGCCTACTCGGGAAGTCTATAATTCCTGCCTAGCATACATCGGTGCGTCGATCCGCCATGCGTGATCGTTTGCCACGGATGTCAAACTAGGAGGGGGTGGTGTAGTTCAGATCGACCGGTCTGGTACCGGCCGTACCAGCTAAGCTGGGTATGCGCCGCCAGTCCTGGATTCGTTTCCTGAACACGCCCCCCCCCTGGGTAGAGCCATAAGCATATATGAGCCTATGAGAGAGATCGCATTGCGAAAGCGACTAAGTTCGTTAAAACGCATGATGCACATTGCGCGCGTCTAGATGATATTTTTGATGAGCACGTAGTTTACGACCAAGATGGGATGACACTTTTAGTGTACCGAGATGGTACGCTGTAATCCTTATTGATTGCCTGCTCCTGCATTGATCAAGACCAGAATTCAACGGGCTTTTTAAATCTGTAAACCATTTCATAATCGGTTAAGAAATGGCTGAGTTATCCACGGAAAACCCTTCTTGATTATCTTCAAAATATTGCCGTGACGTCATAACTACGTGGACGCAGAACTTCTAGAAAGTTCTAGAGCTTTCGACTTCGCTATTATTAGCTACGTGCTGATTGGCTGTTGCTCGAACGATGATTGGTTGGAGCCTGCGCCTGTGACGTCGCGAGGAGTATAAAAGGAGACGCAATCCAGAGATCGAGAGCATCCTCGGCCAGGTGCCGAACAGGTTGGATCTGTACCAGCTACTATCAGCGCGACAGACAATATGCGTATTACTTCGTTATGTGTCGGGTTTTTCTCCCGTAGCTGGCAGTTGCCCAACCCACCGCACTAAAACAATTTTGTAACTCCCTACTTACGGGAGTAATTTGGAACTTTCTGATTATTGTTCACGAATATTAATATCTACTTCGAAACACAAATTTGCGGTGAGGCCTTTCCGGCCTAAATATGTGAATCTACAGATGTAGAGGCAGGATGTTCTTTGATGGATGACTCACCGGATCTGCCGGCAATGCCTAAAAGTGGTATTTCAACTGTCACCACACTAAAATCGTGTAGGTTCTTCTGACTTTCGACCGCAGCAAGTAAACTCTGCCCGGTGCATCTTCAGAGCTGGCTGACATACCCAGCACCGTGAAGCTTTGTTTTGTGTCTTCGTTTGCCTCTGACCACCCCCGTTTGTGATCGGATTGTTTACACCTTCCATCCATGCCATCTGTGTACGGGAACTTTCTTCACCACAGTAGTACTATAGTATCTTTTGCTGACTGATCCTATTAGGCTTACAGTGCTGAGCGATGTAGTCCCGCCATGGGTGTTCTTGCAGGAATCTTGTTTGCGGAAAACAGCTTGCGGGAACTAACCTGTGGGAACTTTCCAGCTTCCTGAGAATTTCAGCACTGTAAGCCTAATAGGATGTCTAACGAGCAGTCAGCAAAAGATACGATAGTACTACTGTGGTGAAGAAAGTTCCCGTACACAGATGGCACGGATGGAAGGTGTAAACTGTATATATATATATATATATATGGCCAGTGGCCATCCGTTCATATGTTTTGCTTATTTATAGAACATATAGGACTGCAGTGCACGTAGGAAACACTATACAGCAACACTTATATGCAGCACTTTCTCCTGCCACCAACAATTTTTCACTGAGGTCGCTGTCCATGCTATAACTCTGTTTAGCCCAGCATGCTACCGACTATACCTTTTCTATTCAGCTCGATAGGATAGGTTCAAAATGATTAGAGACACTTTCTTCATTACCTACTTGGTAATGTACTCTTCTCTTCCGGCAGTGCAATAATCTAGCCCCACACTCCGGTAAGACTCAAAACTCGAAGATTTTGTCTCTCTTCATGTTCCACTCAGCCTTGTGGCTTCTTAATTGTTTGGATGTCCCCATCCACACCATGGGCTGATCCGACTCTGGGAAACTGTTGGGGTTTCCGAGCGGTGATGGCCAGGGTGCGGTATCACACACATTCCCCATTTATCTTTGGATACTTAGTAGTTAGCACTTTAGCCAATATAGGAAAGCACTGCGAAAACATATATTAGTTAGTATTTTTATTACTGAACAAACCTCCTGCACCGCAGTGCAAAACAGGGCAACTTGTATATAAACCTAATGACAGGTTAAAACGGTTAGTTCCATAGCACTCGGTGACGGGTGAGATGAGTATTCCCACCGAATTCCGTTAGAATGTCTGGGCATGATATTTAGATCTGCCACGCCCTTATGGGAAGGGCATTTACGGTGGGAATTCGTCTCTCTCACCCCCCCCCACCATAACGATAGAACAATGGTCTAATAATGCGTTCGTGAAAAGTAACCTTGTAACGTTTTATGTGGTTATGGAGCGGGATGTCCGGATTCTTATTCAGTTCAGAGATCTTACTAAGTAGCATGTATGAGCGCTGTCTTCAGTATCGATGTCTTAGAGCATCTGTTCTCAGTGACAGCCATGTCTAATAGCTAGGTAGATACCAGCCAGTTGCGGCCAAAATAGTTCTTGTTTTGAAAACAACTAAAAGCTAATTAAGCAAAGCAGAGGCCCGCATAAATAAAAGCGGCAACTACTAATTCAGCATACTAAGAATCACATAAGACGGTGATGAGAGAATCCATCGAGAATCGCTCGTCCCATCTTCACGTAAAACAGCACGCAACCCTATAGTCATAATCTCACTAGGTATGGTCTTTTCTTTCTCGGGCGTTTTTGGTTGAAATATTGGAGTGGGTCCATTTTTGCATACTACTCTTCTCCCACTTTAAGCAGTGGCGACACCTTCCCGAGATGGAGGCCTGCGCGAGGCCCTTGCTTCTCGCAAGGATTCAGCGACGACGGTCCACGCGAGGGTAATACTCCTCACCCAAACTAGCACTTTCAGCTTCGAGGTATAATAACTTATATTAAGTTAATTAGTTAAGTCTCATGTACGGGAGCCTCCCTTGCGGGGATACCTCTGCAGACCTACGAGTCTGTGTGGTACCTCCGGGAGACCCATGGTTAAAAGTTCATCTACCTGTCTCTACGTCTCGTATTTTCGTATGCTCTTATTGTAGTTTTATCTAGCATATTTATAATTGTTTAGGTAAGATCATTGTATAGACGTATATTTTTAGGTCACCAAATCAAATCTTGTAAGTCCATAGATCACGAAATTGCTATGGACAGGCATACTGGTGACACAAATTCTTGGGATGAGACAGTTGTGTTTAATGTTCGCGATGATGGTCGCATGGCCCCACTGGAACGATTGAGTTCCACTGACCTTAGGAGCCAGTTTTTGTTTCCCGCAGGGCAGTCTCATACACGGTCCGTCACCCTGAGACCGGAAGCTAACCAGTGTCATCACTCGTTGTGCACTTGTGGCACAGCCAGTTGACATGATACACCCGGAATGGCCCGACACTACCCAGAGAGCTACACAACGCAGCTTCCAGTCATATTTGTTTGAAAATATGTGACATAATATTGTCATACAATATTAAGCAATTGTCGATTCTGAGTTCTGGTCTGTAGGGGTTAAAGTGTTAATGCTGATTACCATATGCAGTAAAGTTAAGATGGTGAACATGGCTTCTCAGAGCATCTAATTTCAACAGTTTCCCGGTGGGAACTCTCGGAACAACCCAACATTTGGAGCGGGGCAGGGCCACGCCTCGCGGATCATCCACAAACCTTGACCCCCCAGGACAAGCTTGCCCCTCTCTTGCCCCTAACCCACATTTCCTGGTGCCGCCACTGTGTATTGGTAGTTGCCGCTTTATTTATGCGGGCCTTCTGCTACATTCTAACCTACAATTTGGTTATTAGATATGGTTCCAAGCTTTGGCCGCAAGTGGCAGGGATTCCTACCCGTCTTTAGACACATACATCTAACTGGCGAAGATGCCCAGCTTCCCGAAGGTCGCCCCGCCTAGCATCTACCTCAGAAAGATAGCGTGCGTACATGCTATGGAGCAATAGCTCCCGAATCATATGACGATCAAGTCACCATTGTTCCGCAACCACATATAACATCACCAGCACAAGTTTGCAGTTCACCAATTTACAAAGTGCTATATCGTTTATGGTGGGGAGTAAGAGACAGATATCCATCGCTAGTGTCATTCTCTTGAGGGAGTGGTGGGTTCTAAGACCTCACCCAGACACTACAACGAATTGGATGGAGATCAGCATCTCATCCGTCACCCATGTGCTAACGGAATTAACATAGTACTTGTCATTAGGGTTAAGTTTCCAGATTGCCCAGAGATGCACTGCAGGCCGGTGTCACAATATAATTTATTTATTTTCGCAGTGCTTCCTACATTGGCGAAGGAATCTAAACTAACTAGTATCCGAAGATACAGAAGGAGGTGTGTGTAAATCGGCACTTTAGTTATCACCGCTCAGAAACCTCCGATTGGTTCCCAGAGTCGGATCCTGCTAACGCGTCGATGGGGAATCCAAACAATTATTAAGCGTTGTGGCTCGAGGAGCGTGAAAAGAGACAATAACTCGATATGAATAAGAGGCCCTAAGGTAATTGGCCAATTTTACACAACCTAGTTGGTGCGTGGTGTTACATATCCATTACAGCCGGAAAAGAGACGTACACAATGAGTCTCTTATGGAGAGATTGTCCCTAACCACTTTAAACCTATCCTGTTCGGTAACATGTCAGGTTCGAGCAATTAGAGCATGATATGCGACTTCAGTTTAAAATTGATGCTGGTGAAGTATGGTGATGCGGATATAATGTTGCTGTATAGTATTACCTAGTGCACTGCATCCTGGAATTTTTTATATAGAAACAGAACATAATAAGTAGGATGGCTACTTGCCATATACACAACTAACTAATACAGTGCTAACGATATATCACGGGTATAGGACCTAATGGGTCTGTTAGTTGAGAGCACACCAAAATAAAGATAATATTTACAGTATGAAACGGAAAGCATAAAAATGCAGTCGGAAAGACCGGTAGGTACCTATTAGTCATCAGTACCATTTGCGGAAATAATTAAATACACAATAGTATAGCTACTTGAGTACATATTGATCATTGGTACAGTAAGCATTCGTAGATCACGGAAATTGATACGCTACAGTTGAGAAGCGCGAGATGGCACGATCTTGAATGCAGCGAAGATTTCCATAGGCAGACAGTCGATGTGGCTCACTCTCATGATGGTGAAGAAGAATGGATGATAAGGATGTCCATTAGATAGTCAGATTAACTGATACATAATTTAAACAGTTGTTGTAAAGTTTCCATCCAGCAACAGCAGTTTGAAGGCTACAGTTATGACTTAAATATGCATGTACAATAACTGGGTACACGGTGCGGGATACGTCGCATAGCTCTTGTGGCGCACCGAGCAGAGTCCCACCAGACTGTGGTCTAAAAGTTAATTAACACACGCGACATGCAGTGTGGAAGTTTGATACCACTTTTCAGCATGGTCGGAAGATCAGGCAAGTTATCCACCAAGAACCACCATCAGCTCTACGTCCTGTAGAATCACATCGGGTTCGCAAGGCCCTTCCGCAGGAAACTCCTCTGAGAAAGTTCCATAAAGGGAGTCCTTATATTAGTTTATAGCTCCCGGGAGCTTCCAAAATTGTAATCATGGAAAGGTCTTAAGACTGCCCACCGGTGCAGGAGATCTCAATTCCGAGAGGCAACGCAGTTGTGTTAGTACCACCGTCGGCTAGCAGTTGTCCCACGTCTTGCACTGCACTGGTCCAGCAGTCTTCCTGACTGCCAGCTTCCCGCCGATGATGCTCACTGTCAGCTTCCCGCCGATGATGCTCTCGATTCTCATTTTTTCGTTCCTTTTATTCTATGTGTGATGGCAGAGGCAGGCTCTTCTGTGTACCTGCCTACTGTGTAGAGACCGCATTCTCCAATCTACACCAACGCAACTTATTACAGTCAGGTTCCGTTTCAGGACAACTGCGTTCCGCACCGCACCAAGTTTTTGTACGCTCCTGGTAGGTCAACAGGGGCAAAAATCTAAATTAAAAGAAGAATCCTTTTTCCACCACCATCATCAGTGGTACCTTCACTGCGGTGTAAGAATTTTGACTATTACCAACCTAACCAGTATGTAAGAACAGTGGAGTTTGTAATGTCTCACCAGACTTGCCGTACCACAACAGAAACGGTGGTAGAAAACAATGGACGCATCCAGCATCGCTGAATTTATGTTTTGACCGTAGTCGAGACTAGGACATTGCTTTATGCGCCGCAAGAGCTAAGGGGCATGGAACGTCTTGTGCCGAGAAACTCTGACCATACTGATATACATTCACTCACATGTCAAAATCGGGCATACAGAATATATAATGAAAAAAAGAAAACCACAGGTATTACGAGCATTACAAAATCGCTAGCAACAAAGTGACAGCGAGAATCAGAAAAGCAAAACAAACATTTGACCATAAGGTCGCAAGCGAATGCAAGTGAAACCCCAAAACTTTTTGGAGCTGTCTTAAGAGTAAAATGCTAACGGAACTATGACTTCAGATGATAAAGAAAAATTTAATATTCTTAACAACTTTTTCTCAGGTATGTTCACTTCAGAAAATCTTCATTCTACACCAATCATTGGACCCAGAAGCAATGTTATCGTATTAAAGGACATAATAATAACACCCATCGCCATCGAAAATAAATTGAAAGCGCTCAACCCCAATAAAAACAATGGCCCAGATGAAATACCAGTGAAAATATTAAAGGAAGCTATGCTATGCATAACTAATTTTAACAAGTCTCTAGAAGAAGCCGTGTTACATGACATCTAGAAAATGGCAAATGTATGCTGTATGTCTTATCTTTACTTTGTGTAAGGTCCTAGAGTCATTAATAAGGGATAGCATTGAACATTTTCTGGAAACAGTCAATCTATTTACCAAGTGCCAGCATGGATTCAGACATAATAGATCATGTAAAACTCAACTACTCGAGTACCTCGGAGATATAATAACCAAACTTGATTCAAACGAACCTGTCGATGCAGTAGACTTATCAAAAGCATTCGATACTGTGCCACACCAACGGCTCCAAACAAATCTCAGAAGCTATGGTCTAGGGGACAATCTAACTAAATGTATAGAAAACTACCTATGTAATAGAAGACAGAGAGTAAGGCTCAATGATGCAACATCAGTTTGTAATATACATAAATGATCTACCAGACCTACTAACCTGCCACTGCAAAATCTTTGTGTAATGATTCTATATGGGCGTAGAGTACCTTGTAACCTACATCCCCTTGATTTAGTATAGTACGAGCTATAATTGACATGTATCCGCCCTGTCCTAATTAGCCCTGTTGCTGGCCCCATTATAGCTCGGTCTGAATAAAGTCATCTTACTATATAGTCATACATTACTGTGTTAGTTATATCATAGAAGACCGTGTCCGAACAGTTCACTTTGCAGATGACACAAAAATATATGGCAAACCAGCTACCAGTAAGATCCAAGACAACATAGACACAGTATGTAAGAGGTCACATACATGGCAGCTATCCTTCAACACAGACCAAACACATGGTCTACATTTCGGCAGGAATAACCCACAAACTATATACTGTATGACAGACACCCCCCACCCCCGATATGCACCCTGTATCAATATCAGAGGTCGAAAAAGACCTGAGAGTGCATATTGATAGAAACCTCTCTTTTGATATACGTATAGGTAATATTGTATCCAAGGCAAACGGCACACTAGGACTAATCAAAAGAACCTTTAACACCATAGACCCATCTACATTCACGCTCTTGTACACGTCTCTAGTGAGACCTATCCTCGAATACTGCAACTCGACAAGGTCACCAAGATTGAAAAGGCAATCACAGCTATTAGAAAGAGTCCAACGCTGAGCAACAAAACTCGTCCCACAAATCAGAGAGTATAGCTACATGGAAAGAATTGAAGCCCTAAATCTAATGTCACTGAAATATAGACAGTTTCGAGGAGATTTAATTGAAACATTCAAGCTCATCAGAGATCTATATAATATTGCTAAGCCTAATTTTTCGAACCATCCAATGTTACACAGACCAGAGGTCATAGGGTCAAGCTCAATATAAAATGCAGCAACAAAGAAATTCGCAAGCACCTTTTCACCAATAGACTGGTACCATGCAAAGTGGAATTTACTGCCAGCTACAATAGCTGAAGCAACAACAGTTGAATCATTCACGAACAAACTAGATACCTACTTCAGGGAAAGAACATTTGAATTTGACTGAACAGGCCATGCATATACCAGCCCATCATAAAGTCATGGTAGCGATATCAATTACCAGTAGATTCATCTCAGCTTCCACGTCCGCTCTTTTGTGGTTGCACGAGGAGACACTAGCGTAGAGGAAGAGACTTGGATAGAGATGAACACAGAAAATGAAAACAACAGCAACAAAACAACCCTGATAGCAAGAAAACGTTGGCCCAACGTTTACCACTACATTGGGCCAACATAATTTTGCTCATCGGCCCAACATTGGTCCAGCATTTGCAACACGTTATTGGGCCAATGTTGAGCCAATGGGCATAAATCTATGAAGATATTTAAAATAGCACACCAGAAAGCATAAGTTAACACTTTAAAAATTAAAAGGTGAATATTATGTTGATTTTGTTTGAATTACTGTGAAATTTCCTCTGTTGATCCAACGTTGGCTCAACATTGGGCCAACGTTGGCAAACAATTGATACAGCCAATGTTGGACCAACGTTGGGTCAACGTTGCAATGGCAACTGTGATCTGCCAACCTGTTGCCAACATTGGCCCAACGTCTACATGTTATCTGGGAAACCATGGCCTCCACAAGTCAGGATGCAAATAAATGCTAGGCGCAGCAGGATGTAACCATGAGTGTAGACAGCACACCACAGTTAACGCGGGGAACACCCATCTGCACCTCAGCATTTCCACAAAGCAGTGTTAACCCTCGCCACTCCGATATCAGAATTTTAAACTTCAAGTTAAATTAGGAGATGGACTGTGTTCACGTTTTTACAAATTTGGTGGATGATGTTGCTGTCGAATATTTGGAAAGTGTACACCAGTTTCTTTGTTATTGATACAGCAAAAGATAGAATATTAACATCAGAGTGGTAAGGGTCAAAGTCTAAAATCTAATGGTCTCGAGGAAGCGTAATTAAGCACTTACAATTACAGCCAAATCATTCAAGGACAAACTAGAAATCGCTTTCAAAGAAAGAACTTTTGAATTAGACTGAACATGCCATACTACAACACAAAGCCCTGATGCAATAACAAACCAATGGCTTATGCTTCGTAAAATGATGATGTTGATGATGATTTCCTCTGGCCCCATGGCCTTTGATATTTTCAAACCATTTAATAATTTCTTAATTCCATTTGTGCTAATGGTGAGTATGGTATTTCGCTAATGTTTGTTTCAGTGAATACGCTAGTAAATTGGCTTGCAAGTGTAATGATAATGATGCATCTCTCACATGACACACCCATCAGCTGGGATGTAAAGCCACATATTGGTCCTGTCTCAAGTGATTCAAGATTCAAGATTCAAGATTCAAAATTATTTATTTTCATATAGCACATATATTTTACATTTACACAACAGGCAGTCCACCAAAGGCTGAGCCTATACAGCGGTGGACCCCTTACATTTAATATAAAACAAACATAATTCAGTGATAGTTGGATCATGGATGAAGATTATATAATATTTACATGTATACATTTAAGACAGTAGACAATTAACACGCACGCACGCACGCACGCACGCACACATGAGAATGGGGAAGCCACATGCATATCTTGTTTACAATATTATTATTATTATTATTATTATTATTATTATTATTATTATTATTATTATTATTATTATTATTATTATACATACATATACATATCCTCTTCTGCTGGTTAGGCTAGTAAGCCTGTAACAGATTTTCACTTTCTTCTTGAGCCTGGGTTTCATTAACCTGTTTAACTGATTGGGTGCGGATGGGTGAGATCGGGAACTGACTTGCGTAGAGGTTCTCTCGGTAGTGCTTATCAATCCTTCCTTTAAAGGCGTTGAGTGTTGGAGCTGTCACTATGTGATCAGGTAGGCTATTCCAATGCTTGTTCACTCGTATGCTAAAGAACCTCTTTCTGGTATCACTGCAGAAGCGTTGTTTGGTGAGCTTGTAACGGTTACCTCTTGTGCGATCATCTACATCTGATGACAGTAGATGTTCCCGATTGACATCGCACATATTGTGCATGTATTTGAAAGCCTCGATAAGGTCTCCGCGAAGCCGCCTATATACTAGACTTGGTAGTTTGAGTGTTCCGAGTCTATCTTCATATGGCAAATCACTTAGCCCTGGGATCATCTTTGTCGCTCGTCGCTGAACGTTTTCAAGTAACAGCACTTCATTTGTGTACAGTGGAGACCATATCACGTTTCTGTATTCTAGGTGGGGTCGTACAAAGCTTTTGAAGAGCAGTACAAATGTGACTGGATCTAGGAAGTCGAACGATCTTCTAATCATCCCAACGATTTTGTTGGCTTTGTTTACTGCTGTCTCTGCATGGCTGTTAAACTTCAATCCATTGTCAACAAAAACGCCCAGATCTTTTTCACAGATTGTTTCACCAAGTGTTATGCTTTGACCATTTTCATTCATGCTGTAAGGCTGTTTATTATTGCATCTACCGAAGTGCATGGTTTTGCACTTGGATGCGTTAAAGCGTAGTTGCCAAGTATTTGACCAGTCTTTTGGATTGTTGAGATCTGTCTGTAGCTGCTGGTGGTCCTCTTCTGAAGCTATCTTTGAGTAGAGCTTTGTATCATCTGCAAAGAGCTTTTTCATACTGCTTACTACTTCGGGCATGGCATTAATGTAGCAGACGAATAATGTCGGTCCCAGCACACTGCCTTGTGGGATTCCACTGAGGACTGGAGCCCAATTTGAGCTAGAGCCGTTAACGACAACCTTCTGCCTTCTGTTACTCAAAAAGTCTTGAATCCAACCCAATTAAGGCATCTCCATTGACGCCGTAGCTCTTTAATTTTCTAA
Source organism: Chaetoderma sp. LZ-2023a (assembly GCA_034401795.1). NCBI lineage: Eukaryota > Metazoa > Mollusca > Caudofoveata > Chaetodermatida > Chaetodermatidae > Chaetoderma > Chaetoderma sp. LZ-2023a. Next base: position 4,826,938 of record CM067368.1, read on the forward strand.
GCAATCTCTGGTATGGGACGGTATCAAACGCTTTGGCAAAGTCAAGGTATATTATGTCGACTGCTCCTCCTTGATCTACGATGTCAGTACAATAATCTAAGGTTTCTAACAATTGTGTGATACAGGATCTTCCACTTAGGGAGCCATGCTGACAGTCGGAAATAGAGTTTGACATATGATTAACGAGCGTATCTCTAACGAACCGCTCCATTACTTTACATACAACTCAAGTCAGGCTTGCAGGTCTGTAATTGCTGGCTGATGATTTACTGCTTTTCTTGAAAATAGGGGTACTTGACCATTTCCCCATTCCTGTATATATATATATATATTTATATATATATATATATATATATATATATATATATATATATATATATATATATATATATATATATATATATATATATATATATATATATATATATATATATAACAATAGGGTCTAATTTGTATCAACATTTCTTGGCGAATTATTATTATTTTTATTATTATTATTATTATTATTATTATTATTATTATTATTCCAAGGTTCCAACTACTTAAGGATGTTCAACGACATCAATCTGTTGAAAATGCTTGGACAATCGATGGAAGAGTGACATGCCTACTCAGATCTGGTAGAAAAATACCAATCATGTCACCAAATGATCTATCCAAACTCTAGCTTTTTGAATTCTTTCTTAATGTTACATAATATCATGACTATGTATTTCCAAATGTGTATAAATAGTATGCACAGATGCACATTTATTTGACCATATAATGGCTAATCTGCTCAAGAAAAAACTAAATATTCTGAATGCCCATTTGTAGGCCAACAGACTATTTTTCACGGTTTACCACTGGAATGAAGGGCTCAGCCTATCGATCCAGTCATTCCATTGTTAAAATTTCAAAAATGTCATTCTCTTGGTCTGGAGAGAAAAAAAATGGAAGTTCTTCAAGGCCACTGCATAGGTTGTCTTGCCGTGAAATTATATGTATATAACATTCTAATCTTTCATATTATTAATTTACAGATGATGAAAGCACCTGAACCCATCTAGAACAGTTGGCAAAATTGTGACACCAGGCAAATCGTCAACACGGTAATATATAGTACACAAACCACTATGTGTTATCTGTTGTCTGTCTGCTTTGGTGAGTGGTGCTGTACATACTATCAAATTGTATGTGCTAAAAGTAGTCCAAATGTCTAATTGTCTGTCCTCCCGATTACCTAAGTACGGGGAGTAATAATAATGTTTATATGCCTGAAACCGATACCCAACACTTTCAACGATGAACTCCCCATATATCTCAATTTCAACGTTTAAATTTGTCTGGAAGCCATTGCTGTCTTAAGGAAGCAATGATTCCCAGTCAGGTTGATTTCAAAAGACAACAGTATACGTTTGATATCACAAAGATTCGACTTTTTCTGGAACTTCTCAAGGAAGGGGTTAAGCTGTTCTAGCTTCAATGACTTAAATGATTGTTGCCTGAATATCCATAAATGTAATTACGATCCCAATCCCTATAGATACGCTTGTCTAACCCATGATCTGAATACTCGTCATATGGTTATATAAATGCTCACCGCTACCTATATATGTCGCCTCGCTTTACTTGTGATCTATCAAACTCCAACAATAGTTTTTCTCTTACTGTTGGACAATATCAAGACTATGTGTTTTCAAATGTGTATAAATAGTATGTATAGATGCACATATATCTATTTAACCCTAATCTGGTCAATAAAATCAAAATATCCTAAATGCCCTTGGCAAGCCAAGATAAGATTATTTTTCAGGGTTTACCACTGGAATGAAAGGCTCGACTACTGAGCCAGTCATTCCAGTGTTAAAATCTCAAAGATGATACTCTCTTGGTCTGGGAAAAATGTAGGTTCCCCAAGGCTACCGAAGAGGCCGGCCTGCCGTGTAAGGATTAAATGTAAATAATATACAACAAATTTTCTCTTACTGTTGGACAGTATCAAGACTATGTGTTTCCAAATATGTATAAAGAGTATGTATCGACGCACATATATCTATTTAACCCTGTAATCTGGTCAACAAAATCAAAATATCCTGAATGCCCTTTGCAAGCCAAGAGAAGATTATTTTTTCCAGGGTTTACCACTTGAATGAAGGGCTCCGCTATCGAGTTAGTCATTCCAGTGTTAAAATTTCAAAAATGGCATTCTCGTGGTCTGGAAAAAATGGAAGTTTCTCAAGGCCACAGCAGAGGCTGGCCTGTCGCGAAAGGGTTAAATGTATATAATATTCTAATTTTTCATATTATTATTTTACAGATGATGATAACACTTGAAGCCACACAGAATAGTTTGCAAATTGTGACACCAGGCAAATCTTCAACACGGTAATATATAGTACACAAACCACTATGTGTTATCTGTTGTCTGTCTGATTTAGTAAGTGGTGTTGTACATACTGTATGTGCTAAATGTAGTCCAAATGTATATTTGTCTGTCCTACCGATTACCTAAGTACGTGAATTAACAATAATGTTTAAATGCCTGAAACCATTACCCAACACGTTCACCAATGAACTACCCATATATCTCAGTTTCAATGTCACCACTTCGGAAAACTGCTGAATATTATCAGTTAAATATGTCTGGAAACCGTTGCAGTCTTAGGCAGCAATGGTTCCCAGTCAGGATGATCTCAAAAGACACAACAGTATACGCCCGATAACACAAAGATTTTACTTTTTCTGAAACTTCTATCCATAAATGAACTTACATTCCCAATGCCTATATGCTTGTCTAACTCGTGATTTGAATACTTGTCAAACTCCGAAGATACATGTCACCTGGCCTTACCGTCGCTCATATCTGCCCATGACGTAACTGACATAATGTATGGTTGTATAAATGCTCACCGCTACCCATATATGTCGCCTCGCTTTACTTGTGATCTATCAAACTCCAACAATAGATCTTCTCTTACTGCTAGACAATATCATGACTATGTGTTTCCAAGTGTGTATAAATGGTATGTATGGATGCATATGTATTTGTTTAACCCTGTAATGGCTAATCTGGTCAAGAAAATAAAAATATCCTGAATGCTCTTTGCAAGCCAAGAGATTATTTTCCCCAGGGTGTACCACTTGAATGAAGGGCTCCGCTATCGAGTCAGTCATTCTAGTGTTAAAATTTCAAAAATGGCATTCTCTTGGTCTGGAAAGAATGGAAGTTCCTCAAGGCCACTGCAGAGGCTGGCCTGCCGTGAAAGGGTGTAATGTCCTAATCTTTCATATTATTATTCTACAGCTGATGATATCACTTGAATCCACATAGAATAGTTGGCAAACTGTGACACCAAGCAAATCCTCAACACGGTAATATATAGTACACAAACCACTATGTGTTATCTGTTGTCTGTCTGTTTTGGTAAGTGGTGTTGTACATACTGTTATATTGTATGTGCTAAATGTAGTCCAAATGTACATCTGTCTGTTCTACCAATTACCTAAGTAGGTGAAGTAACAAGGTGAACTCCCAATATATCTCATTCTCAATGTCACCACTTTGTCTTAGGCAGCAATGGTTCCCAGTCAGGTTGACTTCAAAAGACACAACAGTATACGTTCGATATCACAAAGATTCTACTTTCTTTGAAACTTCTCAATGTAAGGGCTAATATGTTCTATCTTCAATGACTTAAATGATTGTTACGTGAGTATCCATAAATGTAGCTACGATCCCAATGCATATAGGCTTGTCTAACCTGTGATCTGAATACTCGTCACTCTCCGAAAATACATGTCACCTGGCCTTACCTTCGCTCATATCTGTCCATGGCCTAACTGGCATAACTTATGGTTACATAAATGCTCACTGCTACCCGTATATGTCGCCTCGCTTTACTTGTGATCTATCAAACTCCAACAATAGATCTTCTCTTACTGTCAGACAATATCATAACTATGTCCATCTAATCCATTAACATTATATATAATCTCATTTTATTAGATAACCTCTATCTCTCCATCACAGTAGCCAGCAACAGCCTTTAGCCACCCCATTTTTTGCTGTCCATGCCTGTCCGGTTCCCGTGCTTATCCTGCAACAAACCTGTCAAATCTAATCAGCGTGCAATTCTATGTGACTGTTGTGGTGATTGGGTGCATTTAAAATGCTCCCAAGGGCTAACTATCACAGATTATGAAGAACTCCAGAGTTCTGATGAGCCATGGTGGTGTTTTCAATGTAACCAAACTAATTTTCCTTTTAATCACTATGAAAACGATACCGAATTTCTGCTTAATATCCTAGGTGCCAAATATGACTACAGTACATATATAAATGCAAACATACTTGTAAACCCGTTCAAGCTAAATACTTCTAACCAGGGCAATGAATACACAAATTTCTCTGAAACAGATATTGGTAATGAAGGTATGAATTTTCCACTCTGTGACTATATACTTCAGAAAGAATTTAATGATAATATTATCAAGAGTACTGATGCTATCACCTTTTCAATGATTCATATTAACATTAGATCGCGGCTAAAAAAATTTTGATAAATTTAATAACTTTATGGATTCCAGCTCACATGAATTTAGCGTCATAGGAATTACCGAGACATGGTTAAAACCTGACTCACCACTGGACTTAATTAATATGCAAAATTACAAATTCATTGAAAAACACAGGCCAACTAAAAAAGGTGGTGGTGTAGGCATCTACATAAAGGACAGTTTACAGTATGATTTGAGAGATGACCTGTCAATGAATGAAGAATTTATTGAAACTATTTTTATTGAAATTCCCAAAGAAAAAACTAAAACTAAACTTGTCGGTGTCACATACAGACCTCCTGGAAGTGACAACGACAAATTTATGAAATCATTCGAAAAAATTCTAAATACCATACAAAATGAAAAGAAATCCGCTTATATATTAGGTGACTTTAATATTGATTTGTTAAAACAACATAGCTTCTACACTCAAGACCTATTAAATTTATTAAAAATATCTGGCTTTTATCCATTTATAACGAAACCAACAAGAATTACAGAATGCTCGGCTACTGTTATTGACAACATCATCTCGAATAATGCTGTAAGTGGCAAGAATCAAACAGGTATCTTTGTTGTAGATATTTCAGACCATTTACCTATTTTCTATATAGAAAAAGAAAACAAAAAATGAAAATCATTTGTAAAAGAAACAGTAACTTGTAGAGACTTCAAAAAGGAAAATATAGAAATGTTAAAAAACAATATGGCTAACATAAACTGGAACCAGGTAATTGAATCACAGTCATGTGAAGATGCCTACAACACCTTCCACACTATATGCTCTAACATCTATGAATCTGCCTTTCCACTTAAAAATATTAAGAAATTTAAACAAAATCCTACTAAACCCTGGATTACAAGAGGAGTGATAGCTGCCTGTCACAAGAAAAACAAGTTATATCTGAATTTTATTAAATATCCGACAAGGTATAATGACTCACAGTTCAAGAAATATAGAAACAGGCTAAATCAGATAATTAGGACAGCAAAAATACATTATTTTCATAATAAATTTGATGAACAAAAAGATAATATAAAGGAAACATGGAAACTGATTAAATCATTACTAAATAAGAAAAAAACCAATACTGAAGCATCACGGTTTATTTATAATAATAGAGTCATTAACGACAAAAAAGAAATAGCAGACAAATTTAATGAGTATTTTACTAACATTGGTCCTAATTTATCACAAAAAATTCAACCCAGCTCGAACATACATATAACGGACTTTCTAACAGGTAGTTATCAACACTCTATTTTCCTAAATCCAACAGATACTCACGAAATCTACAAAATACTAATGCAAATTAACACAGCTAAAAGTGCTGGAATCGATAATTTGAAATGGAAAATTTTTATACACTGTGTAACAGAAATACTAACACCATTGGACCACATCTGTAATCTCTCACTTACACAGGGAGTATTTCCATCAAGATTAAAGGTTGCACGTGTGACACCCATATACAAAGCTAAAGATGTATCTGACTTTACTAATTATCGGCCAGTCTCGGTACTTCCACTTTTCTCAAAACTCTTAGAAAAGCTGTATTTTAGTAGAATTACTAAATATCTAAACAAAAACTCAATCATATATCCTTCTCAATATGGTTTCAGAGAAAAACACTCTACTATGCTTGCCATTGTGGATATGATAGAAAAATTATCAACCTCCCTTGAGAATAATGAACATACGCTAGGTGTATTCTTGGATCTTTCCAAAGCCTTCGATACAATTGATCATACAATTTTACTGCAAAAGCTTGCATACTATGGAATAAGAGGTACTGCATTGAACTGGATACAGAGTTACCTGTCAAACAGGGAACAGTGTGTACAATTCAATGGGGCTATCTCTGAATACAAAAATATAGTTTGTGGTGTTCCCCAAGGTTCAGTTCTTGGGCCCCTGCTGTTTCTCCTATATATGAATGACATACCCAAAGTCTGCAAACATCTCTCACTAATACTTTTTGCAGACGACACAAATGCTTTCTGCAGCCACAAGGACATAGAAATTCTATACAAAAATGTCAATAATGAAATGGCAAAATTAATAGACTGGTTTAAAGTAAACAAATTGTCCTTAAATGTATCAAAAACTAATTATATACTATTCACAAAATCTAAGAAACTAAAAGAAATAGCTCTCCCAAACCTCTATATCGACAACCAGATAATTCAAGAAGCACAATATGCTAAGTTTTTAGGAGTATATCTGGACAAAAATTTAACATGGGAGAAGCATATTGAAATTATTACTACCAGGGTAGCAAAAAGCATTGGCATCATTCGCAGACTGAAACCCTATCTAACACCTAATATTATTAAAACCCTGTACTGCACAATGATACTTCCTCACATCACCTACTGCAATGCTATCTGGACTAATACATCTCAAGCTAGACTAAAAAAACTAAAATCTCTGCAAAAGCAATCTATTAAACTATTTTCACAAACAGCAGGTGGCCAGGATATCTTTAAATCAGAAAAGGGCTTAAAACTTGAGGACATATGAGGGCTCCAATTATACACAATCTTAAGGGACTTCCACAATGGCAACCATCCTTATCTAACATTTTTATGCTCAATACACAATTGCATCCTCACACCACAAGAACACGAGATAACCTCCATTCAACACACCACCTAACAAAAGCAGCACAACAAAAACCCTCATACAAAGCAATTCAGTTATGGAATAATACAGACACAAGCACACGCACAGACATAAAAAAGCTACAGTACTTTAAGCAGAATATCAAAAAGAAGATTATAGAAACATACTAGACTCTGGAAAACACACACCATCATGGCATGCTATTCTCATACTTGCACCCAGTCACCAGAACAAATAATAATAATAATAAAAATATTAATAATAATAAGAATAAGAATATCTGTTATAATGGTAACTACCAAACAACTAACTCTACCATCACAGCCTGAAAAATACTTTGTCATTGATAATAAGAATATGTAATATAGAATTATTAACTTAAGCAAGATAAGCACACATCCCTCTGTCATGTCTTTCCCTGTAAAAATGTAAATTGTCATACGTCTATTAACTGTTGGACTGCTGGAAGCGGACAATAACGCCAATTGGCAATGACTCTGGATTGGCTGAGTATTTTAGAAAAAATTTAACTGAAAGTTGCTTGTGGCTTAGCCACCGACAACGTTCAGTCAAATTGTTTTAGAGGTACTCAGCATACCCTGAGTTAGGCTCCATGGAAAATGTAGACTGCAGAGGCTTGGCAGCGAGACAGTTAACTATATGTATATATAGGACTATAACATGTTAACCGTATGTATTCAGTATTCTCATGTCCTATATTGTTGTTGTTATATGTTATATGTAGGGGTCCACCGCCACATAGGCTCTGCCTTTGGTGGACTACCTGCTGTGAAACTGTAAATGTATATTCTATATCAAAATAAATAATCTTGAACTTGAACTTGAACTTGAACTTGATTACAGATGTGTATTTTACATTCTAGTTGATGTCCAGGCAACTGGGTACATATTTGTTTTTGTACTGCCATGGTGGTAACTTCTGCATGAGGGACGTAAAGGCGTTCAGTCTGGGTGTCAGGTCCTGTACCAAGAGTTCAGTTCTAATTATGCACGGGAAATTTTAGATGCTGTAAATCCATTCCAGATGTCAGTTATGCCGTCAGTAGCTCCATATTGGCGGTTCTCCCGAAGGTCTGGGAACCGAGACGCGGGAAATACAATACAATTCTAAAAGTTATCATCTGGCAACTGGGCGCTAAAAAGGTACTTCCGTTGACATTTTAACTTCCGTTTCCTTTTCAATTTGTTCAACGTTTTAGGTATATAATTGAAACTATATCGACCAAAGTTTACAGCTACACACCACTCATTACATTAAATCTTAAAGATACGCATACATTTATTTTCCATGAAAAAGTACAAACGCACAATACCTTCCCCTTTCTATGATGTCTGTTAGATATGGTTGATTTTGCAGATTGAAATTTGAATCCAAAGGTTTAGCTAACTTAGCAGTATGTGTTGTTGCCATAACTGAGGTGTTTGTGTGTTATGATGGGGATTTTGGGTATTGTTTTGTTTGGGTGGGGCTGGTGGAAGGTGCGCGGCCGAAAGATTTATGCTTCTTAGCCTTCTAATCAGGTTTGGAGCCCTTATCTCAAGAAACAGAGCTGTTAGAAAATGTTCAGCGAATGGCGACAAAAAGTGTCTCCGGACTATCAAAACTAAATTATGAGACTAGGCTCAGGGCCCTTAATATACAAACGCTTGCATACCGTAGAGTACGGGGAGACATTATTGAAGCTTACAAAATTATAACCAAAAAATATGATCCAGAAGTGTGCAACCTATTTGAATTTCGATCAGACTCAAGAACCAGGGTACACAGGCTAAAACTATACAAATCCAGATCACGTTTAAATATACAAAAATACTCCTTTAAACATAGAATTGTGGATTTATGGAACAGTCTTCCGAACCATGTTATAGAAGCAACAACCATGATGATATCATTTGAAACAAAATTAGATAAACTATGGGATAACCAACCCCTATACTATAACTATCTAGCTGGCAATATAAATCCCATGTTTTATAACCAAATTGAAAAAGGAAATTAGGAATCTGTCATTACAGGCTTTTAGCCTTCTCACAGAAATAGAATATGATTGATTGAATGATAGTACAACTGTCAGTGTTTTATAATCCAAAAAGATTTAATTCAATAATTGGCAATTTAGGCATTACCTATAAGTGAACGCAGACACCATTTACTGCTTAAATAAATAGGACGAATTTGTTTAGGGTCGAAATGTCCTAAATACGTATTCCCATGCATAGTTGGGTTGAAGCTAATTTTTAATCATGCTTGGAGGGCATTCTGGTAAATCCAGTCCACGATATTCACAACACTGCGTCGGCCCATTGTCAGTGATATCCGCCATCATTATTGCATCTTTTACCGTGACCTACCATTAAATAGTTGCACCAGGTCCAATGACGTTATAAAATTTGTCCGAAGTATCGCGGTGCTCCTCGTTATTTGGCGAAATACAAACAAGTTCATAGTAACTATAATATCAAATGGAATGTCGTCCGCTAGAATTTTTAGACCGCGTTTATCCAGACATAAGATACAAAAAATGCATGTCTGCGAGTAAATAAATGAATATACATTCCATCCGGGTGCGAATCGTATGGTACCGGCCTTAAATTTCCTGCTATCTGCGCTAAATACATACTACATTAACAAGAACAACAACGTGCCACGGCCATAAGTGTTAAAAATAATACGAGACAATCAACCAAACCTCATATTACATTTACAAGACCCATAAATAAGAATAAATAAAGCTTTTATCTGATCTGCATCATACTATTTAATCGTTTTACATTCTATAGTAAATGCGCTATTTCGTGATTACAATATCACACAAATTTTGGACATTGAAAATGAGCATGCGCAGTAGGTTGCCCTAAAACAACTATAGGAATATACGCATAATGAAGAACCATATCCCATAATGCAATGGGGGCCCATGAAGAAGCCTCAAAAGCTATATCATAAGCCGAAACCGGAACCAAAAAAATCTCGGGATCGGAAACAAATCCTCAGTCGCATGGTATATGTATTTTAGCCTGGTTCCCTGTCTCATTTTCTGTTTATTTTCGCCTCATTACACCTACGTACATGTTATCTATATATGCTCACTTTGTTCACGATGCCGTTGCTCGCTGCATTGGCTATTAGTCCGAGTTGTCTGACTCCGCCCTGTGCCATTTCTGATATGCCGGGCGAGAGTCAAGAGTTCCTACAATAGTAAAAACCTGCAGTTGGTTGCGACTCGCGTCACAACATTTGGTCCTACTGTGGAAAAGACAGCCTCGTCACATTCATATAACCTACCAGCTTTGATAGAACCTAGAAGTTTGTACGCTTAGTAGCTACAGAGATGTAGACCAAAATATAAGAGAACCCCCTCCGATTTTCAAGCGCTAACGGAGTCATTCCGTTTTCTAGCCGAGATATACCGATCGGTAAAGTGGGTATGTATGAAAAGCGAATTTAAAAGATTTAATGAGAACTGTGCATGCTCAGAGCTATTGTAATCATCTCACAGTTTTATGAACTTAGCGACTTCACAGCATTGCAAATGTGACATGTCAGATTTGCATATTTGTCCTGTACTGTATATAGCCTCAAATCATTCTTTCTTTTATGTATATTCATTATTTTAAGGTAAATATCAATTCCGATCATCATATTATATATCAAAAACTGCTGTTGTGATGAAGATTAAATTTGATGAAGAAATATATATTTTCCCCAAGTAAATACTATTCATGATGTGTTAACCCTTTTTTATCCCACTGACCAATTGAGGTTAATTCATAATGATGTTTGAATTATCGGATGGGATAGCTTTGGGTAATTTGAATGGAAGTTGTTGATATGTTAGGCAGCAACAATTTCTGGTCAAATTACTGTAAAACTGTTCATCAGATTGCATGTACTATTGATTTTTCTGTAATAGAATGTGAATTTAGAAGAAAAGGGTTATGGTATTTTTGGCGCGCTGGTCAGCTTTGGTCATTGTGAGCTGGATATACCGCTAGGCACTAGCAGTACAGTTAAATATTCACTTCAAGTGGACACATTTCACAAGCAGCAAGAAACGTTAAATTGGAACCTGAAACTTGAACAAGTTGTGCTAAGCCTGGCCTTACTTAGGCGTATTGCCAATCATCCCAGAGTGATTCTTAACGAATGCACCCGAATCTATGGAGATTGTAGATTTTTGTACATTAAATGTATAATGGAAACCGTAGATGAGTTTGTCACTTTACCATCGATTTCCACATATTACACTAATAAATTTAATTAAATGTATATAAAATACATAAATGAAGGCCTTTCTAATACTCTGTGCCTTCAACTCGAGCTGGCCCTGCTGGAAAGCTGGTAAATAGTTTGAAAACAATGTGACTAATAGCTGTTAAAGACTATGACAGCAACAGCTTTCAGTCACATCAATCTAAGGGCATTAACAATATCATAATAAAATTCTTATATCGGGTGAAAAGCATTAATTAATTAAATCAATAAGCTCAACAAATTAAAGAATAATTAAATTAATTAATAATTTATTAAATTAATCAAGCAATTAATTAATTAATTTGATTTAAACAATAAATACAAATAAATTAAAGTAAATTAATGTGAATCAAAATAAATAAATAGATAGATCGATAGATATTGATCGATTGATTGATTGACTGATTGATAATTTATTAAATTAATGAATAACTGAATTAATTAATTTAAACAAATAAAAAGACTGACTGACCGATTAATTAAATTAATTAATACATCCATAAATAAATTAAAATAAATAAATTAATAAAGTAAATAACCATTTCAACCCTGGTGTGGCCGGGTGGCTGCCAACCTGCGCCTCTCCACCATATGAGGGGACTGGGTGGCCGGTCGTCGCGCAAGCTGTCCTCCTTCGGGTCCCTCGAGCTCTGGGCCGGGCCTCCAGTCGGGCGTGACTGGTCCGCCAAGGCGGAGACTATCCAAGCTTGTGTGTCCTCCAGAGGGATTCTCGGCTATCTGTCCTGGTCTCTGGGCTTGCTACGCTATCCCCTGGATGTGAGGTCGGGGCTCCCCCACAAATCTTTGCTGACGGGAGTGGTCAGCCATCTTCTTGGCATGCATGGTCATAAAGGCATCCCCAGGATAATCCTGAGGGAAATGGGAGAAAAATGTGGATGAGGTGCATCGGTATAGTTTTGGTGAGCTGGTGACATTCAATTCCTGTAGTGACCATGTTAGTTAAAGTGTCACTAGTGCGTCGTAGCTCTCATGTTTACATATGTTGGTGGTGGAGTGCAAATGTACCTGGAAATATGTGTTGAATGATCATAATGACTCATCAACATATTGACTTCCTAACAGCCTTGAACACGCATCTTCCTGAAATGCAACCCATCTAAAATACTGACCCATCTGGCAAGCCACTCACCGTCGCAGACTCACCAGGAAAAAAACATTTTAGCCAAAGGAAGAACAAAGCTATTAAGAAATTTACAGATGATAATTAGATTCCAATAAAAAATGCCAAATATAAGTAATTTTATTGATGTATTATTGACACATCCACTCCATAGAAGTAATATGAAAATATGCAATTAAATAATTTTATTTTAAGTAAATTACACAAAAGCATTATTTGGTGTGATTTGGCTCTTCTCTGTTTGTGATCCCCTTTAAAAACAGCATAGTCAAAATAAAGCTCGCCATCCCCAGGGTTCGTACGCATGTATGGAAGTCTGGAAAAAGTCTGGAAAATTAGGAAAGCCTTTTCCAGGGCTGGAAAAAGTAGGGAAATTCCAATTTTGGGCCAACTGGTATGGAAAATTAAAATATCGACAATCCTAATTTTTCCGACCACAATCTTTTTGTTTACGAACGAAATCTCGCGTTTCCGCCAATCTTGCCAGAATCTAATTCGATTGGGTCCCGGTCTCGTCTTGCAATAGAAAACCACCTATTACCGGGAACATCTCGCGGTTGTTGAGCAATGCGGGTTCTGAACATGTTCAAGTACAACGCAATAAAAATGAGTGAATCGGCAGTCGTCTGTCAAATAGTACAGAGTGTTAGAAGCCGAAACAATGAAATAATTTGCGAGATTGCCGTTTTTTGTGATACAGTAAAGATGGGAAAGTGCAAATATTCTAGTGTTTGGGAAACTAATGATAAATATAAGGATTGGATTTTACCGGACAACACATCAAACTCTCGTGCCAAATGTAGTGTTTGTAATAAGTCGTTTGACATCAGGAATATGGGCGAAACGGCTCTTGTTAGCCACATACCGGGGAAAAACATGAGACACTGACAGAAGTTCGTCTAAAGCCAGCGCCGAAAGTTACGGATTTCTTTGGTTCACGGTAAGAATATTTTACATTTTCACATTGATAGTACCAGAATCATTTAGAAGCGTAGCAATTTTATATCGCCCAACGTTAGATGATCCCAACTTTTCCCTCGTATCGTGAGGCCCCTTGTGTTGGCTCGTCATCGAGTGAAAATAATGAATTCCTGTTGCTATGGCGATCATTTAGAAGCGTGGCAGTTTTATATCGCCCAATGTTAGATGATCCAAACTTTGAGCTGAGTCACGGTAAAATATTATTGACTATCCGACAGCTCTTTCGTATCGCGAGGCCTCTTATGTTGCCACATTATCAAGTGAAAATAATGAGGATTCCTCCTGTTGCTATGGGTATATGATCAGCTATGATAAATCTAAATTAAATTAGTGTATGTGTATATGTGCAGGGTTTAACTTGTTATCTAAAGGTGGGGGTGGTGGGGTGGGGGTGGCCCTCAACAAATAAATGTGGGTATCTCAAGCTCAACTTTGCATGATAGCTGTTGAATATTTTGAAAATAATTTGACTGGAAACTATTGCTGCAACAGTTTCCAGTCAAATTATTTTCAAAATATTCAAACAAAAAATGTGCTGCTGTAATGAAATTCATATCTGGTTTGCATCCTGAAAAACACTGAGCCACTCCTAGACAATATACGGTTCCCAGAGCCACTCATAGACAATATACTGTTCCCAATCTAGATTTTGGGACTATATACCCTCAAAAAGTCCCTTTATAATGAGAAATCCTGTGTATGCGTGACACACTGTGCGTGTTCGTGTGTATGTTGATATTTCTGGCTATATTAGATTAAGATAACTCCTATAATCTTTTAATAGTGTGTTTTAATGGAATAGCTGTTGAATATTTTGAAAATAATTTGACTGGAAACTATTGCTGCTTAAAGCAGCAACAGTTTCCAGTCAAATTATTTCCCAAATATTCAACAAAAAATGTGCTGCTGTGATGAAATTCATATCTGTGTGTGTGCACGCTGTGCTTTGACATTCTTGTGACAATTATTTATATATGCAGTTTGTTATTGTCCTCGGGTCTTCCATTACTGCGGTTGCTTGAGTTCCACAGGCAGACGTACGCACACTGTGTTCTGATATTCTTGTTTTATACGGTTTAATAAAGTTTATATATGATGATTATATATATTTTTGTCTGATTGAAAGTCCCAAAATGAGGTCTGGAAAATTTGAAATTGAGTCTGGAAAAGGTATGGAATTTAATTCTGCTGAAGGTGTATGAACCCTGCATCCCCAACACAGCTTCCAAATAGCCAATGTGAAGCCATTCCTCACATGCCCCATGACATATTGTAACAGCCACATTTTCATGAAGAAGAAATGTCAATTCATAAGCACCCACACTGACCTTTTCTTCACTGCCAAGATCAGTGGAAATTGTAATTTGTCTACCTACTCATTTGCTGATTGTGTCTCATGCAATATGTTGGTGAGCCATGAGAACCATTTAAACCTACATCCAGGATAATGCGTGTTCTGTCGGTTATCTTAGGTAACCTCATGGAATTTCTGGACACATGGCCAGATGCCCCCCCCCCCCCCCATCCTCATTGTGTACATCTAGATAACTGCTGCTGTGTCTCTGTGTAGAGATCGTGGGAGCTGTATCAAACTGATATTTCATCACCCGCTGTGCCCAATACCTGTCAAGTCTTGTTACGATTGCCTTTACTGTAGGGACACTGACCACTTCTTCGGGAATGCTGTTCCATGGTTCAGCTACTCGGTTGCTGAAACTGTTCTGCCTGAGACTGCTAGCAGCTCTCGTCATATAGATTTGCAAACTGTCACATACCACACTCAGTATCGTGAACGTCTCTATCATGTGGCCACATAGTCTGGTATTTGAGTGTTACGATCTTAGGTTTCTTCAACCGGTCTCCTTAACGCAGGTCCTTTAAGTAAGGCACTGCCTTTGTGACTCTTCTTTGCATACTTACAATAGTCACAACATCTTTTCCTCACTGGGTGCCAAACACATTGGCATGGGTGCCAAACACATTGGCAGAGTCTTACGTGTAGTCTGACCAGCACCTTATATAACCAGTTAAAGTTCTCCGTGTCTAGGTGTATGAAGGATTTTCGGATTATCACCATCAGTTACGTCGTCGTGTTGGTCTTCTCATTTATATGTGACTCAAAGGACAATATGCTATTCAATGCTACACATCAAGGTCTTTTTCTTTGTTGATCGTAACCCTTGAGTCTGTGTTGTGGGTCTGCATCCCTCGCCTCTCATGACGTACTACTGCTCAGTATCAGCTTTTCTTCCAACTGCCTAGACCTTGCACTTGTCAGTTTGGAACTGAAGCAACCATTTATCTGACCACTGACCAGTGTCGGAGCTTGCAATGTCCCAGAGAGAGGACAGCACCTTTTCTATTATTATGCACTATATGCCATGAGAGAATAATACATTCCGACGTTGATAGGTAAGGTTTGTAGTCGGGTTTTCTTCACCTAGACGAACTAGCAGCCAATGATAACGTGCTTCATCAACCCATGTTTGAAATCGGTTTCCCTCTTCTTGACCTACCAGCCTGGTAGGCAAGACTAACGAGTTCCATTTATCCATGTTTGAAATCAGATTTTTTTTCCATGTTAAGGGAGCTATTTTGCAAGGTTAATGTACAACATCTTCCCAGCGCATACTGGTTCTAAGGTGCCATGGCGATAAGGCCAGTGGTGGCATTTGTGCTGCCCGCATGCTGATTGTGATACCAGTCATTGAAATACTTTAGCTAAGTAGGGAGACAACATATTTTGTGGTCAATATGAATTAAAATAGTGGGTAGGAACTGTGCCCTCTTGTGACAATTTGCCTCATACATGTATCTCAATAAGCAGTATTCCCATTCTTTTCGAAATGTTCAACAGCTTTCTATAAACACATAATGGGTTAGGCCTATTATGAGTATATTAATTAATCAATCAAGCAAGCAAGCAAGCAAGCAAGCAAGCATTCATTGTATTTATTTATTTTTTAAATCAATTAATGAATTATTGCACCTCATCCGCACTCGCCTCCCATTCCCCGCAGGATTATCCTGACCCAATCCCTCTTCCTGGAAGTAATCACTCATCGGCCTGTGGACACCTTTACGACTGTGAGCGCCAGGGAGATTCGCTTCCCTTATCACCAACAGAGCAAACGCCACCGCCACAGAAGCTCCCACAATTGAAATCACTGCCAACGCTACCCCCATAGAAACCACCAGCACAGGAACCACTACCGCATCCATAACCGCTGCGATAACAGTCACCACCACAACACAGACCACTTCTGCCGGAATGATTGTACATAGGCAGATTGCATGTCGGCGATGAAGGATAATAGCAGGGATGGCCGCTCCAAGTTCTGACCTTCCGCCTGTGCATAGCAGAGATGAGACCAGCACCCCGACGGCTGGGGAAAGACGACCCTTCTGGTTGCGTCGAACTCATGTACACTACCGTATTGGAAATGTCCAGCCGGACCTGCGCTTCTCCAAGGATATGGCTGACCACTCCCATCAGCAAATGTTTGTGGGGGAGCCCCGACCTCACATACAGGGGATGGCGTCGCAAGCCCAAAGACCAGGACAGATAGCCTATAGTCGCTCAGGAGAACTCACAAGCTTGGCCAGCCTCCGCCCCGGTGGACCAGTCACGCCCGACTGGCACCCTCAATCCGGAGCTTGAGGGACGCAAAGGAGAGGACAGCGCGACGACCGGCCACCCGGTCCCCTCGTATGTGGACAGGTGCAGGATGGCAGCCACCCGGCCACACTACGGTTGAAATGGTTACATACTTTATTTATTAATTAATTTATTTTAATTTATTAATTTATGTATGTATTAATTAATTTGATTAATCAAATAAGTCTGTCGGTCTTATTATTTTTTACAATTAATTCATTTATTTATTAATTTACTAAAATTCATTTATTTATTTATTTTGATTCACGTTAATGTACTATGATTTACCGGTATTTGTATTTATTTATTTTTTAATTTAATTTATTAATTTAATAAATTATTAATTAATTTATTTATTCTTTAATTTGTTGAGCTTATTTATTTATTTAATTCATGCTTTTGACCCAATATTAGAATTTTATTCTGATATTGTTAAAGGGGAACACAAGAAGGGTCGCCATGGTTTGCATAAAACACCCAGTTCTATCGTAGAGCCCATATTTAAGCTACTGTGTAAAACTTTGCTGTGACATTTATATATAAATCCAATTAAAATGGTGTTAAAAATGCTATGTTGCTATAATTTTCTGCAAGTTAATTAAACTTATGATGTCATAGGTTGAATCCCATCCGACAAGAACCATGATAACGGCACTGAAGACAGGAGTGCATGCATTTGGATGGTGATATCTCTATTGGTGGTAATGCTATCAATATCATTTATATATGTACAGATTGAAGAGATTAAGACATTTATTGCAAATTTATGGAATATATTTGTTATTTTCATACATTAGTTGCCATTAAGATGGTCATTTTCTATGAAGATACCTGCCAATTACATGAATATTACAATATCTCAGGAAGTTTTGAAGCTAGTATGAAGCACCTAAAGATGTATTGTGATGTAGGTATGAACTATTTAAACTCTCATTAATAGATGAAACTTTAATAACATTATCTGCCGTAGCGCCAGTGAGAGTGTTTATTCAAAAGTGGCAATTCTATTGATATGCCTATACTATCGCGCCATTAATTTATCTCAAGATCAAAACTTCATGTCAAAATCGGCACCATCAGAGAACTCAGACAAAGGGCTGTTATTGTATATTCTTCAACATTTCCGCAAACGTAGTTTATTTATTCCTAAAAGCGCTAAAATGCAATTCACAATTTAATTACGATAGCGTTGGATTACAGTGAGAAAAACATTCAACTTATGACATCATACGGCTCATCCGGGAATAGAAATGTAACTCATGTATCACATATTTAAATAACAAAGATATATATTTCTAATCTGAGCACAGAACTTACAATTATATGTTTGACAACGTTACGGTCTGTAGATTCACTTTATACAAAGCAGTATAGAGGGTCTGGTGTTTCCCTTTAAAGCCCTTAGATCAATGTGACTGAAAGCTGTTGCTGTCATAGTCCTTAACAGCTATTAGTCATATTGTTTTCAAACTATTTACCAGCTTTCCAGCAGGGCCAGCTCGAGTTGAAGGCACAGAGTATTAGAAAGGCATTCATTTAGTAACATATTTCTGTATTTTATATACATTTAGTTAAATTTATTAGCAATGCTGTGAAGTCGCTAAGTTCATAAAACTGTGAGATGATTACAATAGCTCCGAGCGTGCGCGGTTCTCATTAATTTTTTTAAATCCGCTTTTCATACATACCCACGTTACTGAGCCGTATATCTCGGCTAGAAGGTGGACTGACTCCGTTAGCGCTTGAAAATCGGAGCCGGTTCTCTTATATTTTGTTCTACATCTACGTAACTACTAATTCTACAAACCTCTAATTACCACGCACGATTAGAGAAAAGAATTCTCTATCAAAGCTGGTAGGTTATATGAACATGAGGCTGTCGTTTCCACAGTAGGACCAAATGTTGCGACTCAAGGGCGAGTCGCAACCAACTGCAGGTTATTACTATTGTAGGAACTCTGACTCTCGTCCGGCATATCAGAAACGGCACATGGCGGAGTCGGACAACTCGGACTAGTTACTATATGAACCTGTAAGACAACTTGGAATTTTTCCATTTGGTCTCCAGAGGAAAGTGTTTTTGGTCGAAACTGGGTAAAACCTGGCGAAACCATGTGTTTGCACACACGTGTGCATGCGCTAAACATGACTTTTTTGAGGAAAAGTTAAGACTAATTTGACAGGAACCTGTTACTGACATAGACGGCACGAACACTCGGTGGATTTAGTTTCTAATTATTTATTCCTTTCATCATAAATGAATTTTAATTTTATGGCTATAGGCTAAGGTGTTACAAGCCTCAAAAGACAGATTGTCCCTCAATAGATGTAAAACAATATCGATTTAAACGAAACTTAATTTGCGCCGAAAAACCCAGCAATTAAATACTTAAGAATTCCATGTCATTCCATTTTAGTGAAGAGAAGATAATCAAGAAAAGGTACATGTAACTCGGAAAATTAATTTGACTACATACAATATCAGTTCGGGAAATCTCAGAATTCAGAAACGTTTCCAAATTCAGATACAAACCATTTCCGAATTTGGCAATGTTGTTGAATTCATACACTTAGTTTCACTTAAATTTGTTATCTCAATTGGAATAACAATTCAGAGATTGAATGTTTTTCCATGTTTTGGATAGGTGGCAGCAGTCGGCTAAAACTGATTCATCAGAGGAATTCTGAATTTTCTCGCATATTTTTTCACTAGTCATCTTAAATGCAACGTTGTTGAATTCAGACACTCGTTTCCAAATTCGGAAACTTAAATTTGGTTTCTCATTTGGGAGTCCAATTCAGAGATTGGATGTTTTTTCCCACATTTTGGATAGGTGCCAGCACTTGTATACAGGCCTGTGCTGTTATGGAAACCTGTTGAAATGAGTCTCCATGAGGTTGCCTTAATTTAGTTTTAGGGGACCCAAAATGGGTTACCTTATTTGTGGATTTTAGTGTGATGATTAATGAGATTATAATGGTTAGGTTACCATAGAACAGGTTACCATGGGAAATGTTACAGCACAGGCCTGTATATATAGCTAATTCATCAAAGGAATTCTAAATTTTATTTTCAGTCGTCATCATAAAGTTTACATGACAACAAATGTTAGGGGAATTACATACATGTAAGATAGCTACATGTATGGCCTAAGATCCTGTGGGCCATTGACCCATCTGTGAAGGTAATGATGGGACATTGTGAATTTTATACTGTTAAATGGTGCAAAGGCCCTGCTCCCTCCTCGACAGAACCCTGCACTGGCCAAGTGAGCGTATGCCATGGTGATCGTCCATCCGGGGCCATCGTCCATCCGTTAACACTCGGCTAAAACTGATTCATCAGAGGAATTTCAAATTTTCTGCCCTACTTTTTTCACTAGTCATCTTAAGGCAATGTTGTTGAAGTCAGATACTAAGTTTCCAAAGCACTATCTTCCATCAAATTTGTTTTGAAATGAGCCCCAGTTCATCTTTTAATTTAGTTTGAAAATTAAAAATTTTGGCATCAGAGTTCTAAGGATTAAAAGGCTACTCATTAACTAACCACTTGGCCGATTTCAAGCTAACCTCGGTTGTAAGGACCCTAGAGTGGTATTCTTCAAAACGTATACAGAATTTTGATGTGGTCAATTTTTTCAAGAGGCCATCTTGAATTTTCCGAAAAATGGTAGGAAATCATTTAGAACGCTACTATTCATTAATTGCTTGGGCAATTTCAACCAGACTTGGCTGGAAGGATACTAAGCTGGTAGGTTTCAGAGCTTGAATACAGCATTTTCACTATTTTGAGCACATTTGCATATCGCAGACCAAGAGAAGGCTATTTATAAAAAATTACCACAGTAATGATTGGGCTTGATTGTATTCTCTTGGTGTGCCAATGACCATTATTTCTCAAGACCACCACTGAAGCCATGTTGGTCAGCTTAAGTGTTAACCCTTTAACCATAAAATATTTTTGTTTAGTTTCAATTTTCTTATAGAAAATGTCTATTTGCAGACCATGAGAACACTATTTTTGAAAATTTACTACTGGAATGACTGACTCGAGCCAGTCATTCCTGTGGTAAATTTGCAAAAATAGGTGTCCTTTAGTCTGCAAATCGACATTTCTCAAGAGCACTGCTGAAGCGGTTATTGACTGATACATGTACGAGTGTTAATGGTTTAGGTCTGTATTTCTGCTTCAGGTTTGCATTGTCTTAGTCACTCAAGATGGCTGAGGCTAAAGAAACCACAACACCACCAGAGAGAGAACGGGGACCAAATGCTCCAAAGAAATCAGGAAGGTAGCTATTTTAAATATATGTATTATATAATCTATATTAAAAAGGATTCGTACTGATCATGGAAATCCCGGAAAGTCAGAATGGAATTTGAAAATTTAAATTCCAGACCTGGAAATTCATTGCAGAATAACTCGGATTGTAATTTATATAGATACGTTATAAAAACAATCTAAGTATTAATTCTGGGAGATCATGCAATTTGTTAAATTGTATCATGAAACGTCATGGAATTTCAAATACAAAAAGGTGTTTGAACCCTGATTATAAGTTGGGTTTAATATATGTATACATGGCATGCAACGGAGTGGTGTGCGTATATACACCCAAACCACCCACCCTACCCCCAACCCCAGCCAATCTGCGGCCCATTTTGCTCTCACCGGATCACGTCAAAGTAGCTTTAAATGTGGATGCAGTTGCGCAGACATTGTATGGGCTCAACACATGCTTGTGTCGGTAGTCATGTCCAAACACTGGGACAGCACTAGGCAGCAACAGCACCCAGTCAAATTTGTTTCAAAATATTCAACAGCTTACCTGTGTAGTTTTTGGAAATTGATAGTCAGGGTGTTCAGAGATCGATCGATCCCAGCACGAGCGAGGTGTGGGTGGAGCTTAGCTAGAGATGGGCGGGGCATAGCTAAAGCCGGAAAGGTCCATCATGTTGATTGCAGGGAGTATTAACCGTCTTATGTTCAAGATTGAGCAAGAAAATTTAGGTTTTCGCTTAGTGAATGTCCATTTAGACATGTTAGAGACCAAGAGGAGACTATTTTAAAAACTTAGTCCTTGAATAACTGGGTCTGTTATCGTGCCAGTCATTCCAGTGGTAAAATTTCACAATCGTGTTCATGGCCTCTAAATCACCATTCCTCAAGACCTGTGAAGAAGGCGATTTTGACAGGCTTGAGTCTAATTTCAGCATGGTAACTATTTTGAGGGCCTTTTTCATTCTGCCAGAGCTGTCACCTAGCACTCAGAAGGATTTTCTAGAAACGAAGCCTTGTATTATTAGCTCACCTGGCCTTAGTGAGCTTATGCCATGGCGGCCGTCCATCCGTCGTCTGTCCGCCCGTCAAATCGTGTCAACAGTTTGATCGATTTCAACCAAATATGGTTGGAATGATCCTAAGCTGCTACCCTCCAGACAATGGTCAAAATGCTGCTCCTCCTTAGCTGCTTGACATATTTTAACCAAATTTGACTAGATGCATTCTATGGTGGTAGGCTCTAGAACTTCTTTTCAGAATTTTGTTTGATCAATCTTTTTGGTGAAAATCTTAGACTTTGTTTAAAATCTACCGTAAATTGTCAAAATGCTACTATTCCATAGCTTCGTGACATATTTCAACCAAATTTTACTGGATGGATTCTATTGTGGTAGGCTCTAGAAGGTTTATTCAGAATTTTAATTGATTAATTTTTTGGGTGCAAATCTTAGATTTTGTAAAAAAATTACCGGAAATTGTCAAAACCCTACTCCTCATTAACCACTTGGTGGATTTCAACCTAGTTTGGCTGGAAGGACCCTAAGGGTGTAGGTTTCAGAACTTGTATACAGAATTTTGATTGGTAAATTTATTGGTGAAAATCTTGAATTTTATGAAAATTTACCAGATATCGCTTAAAATGCTACTCCTCATTAAGTGCTTGGGCGATTTCAACCAGACTTGGATGGAATGACCCTATGGCGGCAGGCTTCAGATTTAGTATGCATAATTTTAATTGGTCAATTTTAGGGTGGCCGTCTTGGATTTTCGAAAGGTTTTAGTAAATCAAGTTAAAAGCCTACACCTCATTAACCACTTGGCAGATTTCAATCAATCTCAGCTGGAAGGACCCTAGGTGAGTAGGCCTCAGAACGTATATACCAAATTTTGATTGGTCAATTCTTTTGGTGGCCATCTTGGATTTCCGAAAACTATCCATCATGTCTTTAAATACTAATGCCGAAAAGGTTCAAATGCTAATGGTCCAGGTGAGCGCCACAGGGCCTCTTGTTGTAAATATTTGATTTATAAACAATTAATTTTGATTATACCCTGAATGACTTAAGACAACTTTCTTCTTTTCCAGACTGTACTGTAAGGCAGTATTCACAGGCTACAAACGTGGCCTACGGAATCAGCACCCGACTACAGCGCTTTTGAAAATTGATGGCGTCTCTATGCGCAAAGAAACAACATTTTACATGGGAAAGAGATGTGCCTATGTATACAAGGCCAGGAAGTAAGCTAGTTTAACCCTTTAACCCTCGAATTTGTTCAAGATAATTTCAATTTGCTCTTTAAAAATGTCCATTTGCAGACCAAGGGAAGAGTATTCGTGAAAATGAACCACTAGAATGACTGGCTCGGTTATCGAGGCAGTCATTCCAGTGGTCAATTTTCAAAAATAGTCTTCTCTTGGTCTGCAAATGGACATTTCTAAAGACCTTTGCAGAAGCCATTTTTGAAGCCACTTTTTGCCTGATATGAGTGTTGAAGGGTTAAGTCTGTTTTATTCTGAATACACAGGAAATTTGTGCCAACTATGTACATGTACATTTAGGCAGCTTATATATGGAGCCTGAATGGTGTGAAAATGGCTAGTTAGATAGACTAAGAAATTGTATACTGCTTGCACGGAATTCGGTGCTGATCACAGTTAAATCTGCTTGCATGGAATTCAGTGCTGATCACAGTTAAATCTGCTTGCATGGCATTCGGTGCTGATCACAGTTAAATCTGCTTGCATGGCATTCGGTGATGATCACAGTTAAATCTGCTTGCATGGAATTCAGTGCTGATCACAGTTAAATCTGCTTGCATGGAATTTGGTGCTGATCACAGTTAAATCTGCTTGCATGGAATTCGGCGCTGATCACAGTTAAATCTGCTTGCATGGCATTCGGCGTTGATCACAGTTAAATCTGCTTGCATGGAATTCGGCGCTGATCACAGTTAAATCTGCTTGCATGGAATTCGGCGCTGATCACAGTTAAATCTGCCTGCATGGAATTCGGCGCTGATCACAGTTAAATCTCCTTGCATGGAATTCGGCGCTGATCACAGTTGAATCTGCTTGCATGGAATTCGGTGCTGATCACAGTTAAATCTGCTTGCATGGAATTCGGTGCTGATCACAGTTAAATCTGCTTGCATGGAATTCGGTGCTGATCACAGTTAAATCTGCTTGCATGGAATTCGGTGCTGATCACAGTTAAATCTGCTTGCATGGAATTCGGTGCTGATCACAGTTAAATCTGCTTGCATGGAATTCGGTGCTGATCACAGTTAAATCTGCTTGCATGGGATTCGGTGCTGATCACAGTTAAATCTGCTTGCATGGGATTCGGTGCTGATCACAGTTAAATCTGCTTGCATGGAATTCGGTGCTGATCACAGTTAAATCTGCTTGCATGGAATTCGGTGCTGATCACAGTTAAATCTGCTTGCATGGAATTCGGTGCTGATCACAGTTAAATCTGCTTGCATGGAATTCGGTGCTGATCACAGTTAAATCTGCTTGCATGGAATTCGGTGCTGATCACAGTTAAATCTGCTTGCATGGAATTCGGTGCTGATCACAGTTAAATCTGCTTGCATGGAATTCGGTGCTGATCACAGTTAAATCTGCTTGCATGGAATTCGGTGCTGATCACAGTTAAATCTGCTTGCATGGAATTCGGTGCTGATCACAGTTAAATCTGCTTGCATGGAATTCGGTGCTGATCACAGTTAAATCTGCTTGCATGGAATTCGGTGCTGATCACAGTTAAATCTGCTTGCATGGAATTCGGTGCTGATCACAGTTGAATCTGCTTGCATGGAATTCGGTGCTGATCACAGTTGAATCTGCTTGCATGGAATTCGGTGCTGATCACAGTTAAATCTGCTTGCATGGAATTCGGTGCTGATCACAGTTAAATCTGCTTGCATGGAATTCGGTGCTGATCACAGTTAAATCTGCTTGCATGGAATTCGGTGCTGATCACAGTTAAATCGCTATAAAGGAAAGCTGTCTCTTGAAACTTATTTGCCTGGAACCTGTTGCTGCCACACTGCAATGGCGCCCAGTCAAATTAGTTTCAAAGTATTCAACATAATTTCTCAGAATTATCTATCTTTTAAGGAATTTGTTGTATCTGGTCTGAGATGGTGAGGAAGTGGTGTTAACTGTTAACCCTTGAACACTCAATAGCAGCTAAAAACGGCTTAGAAATGTCCATTTGCAGACCAAGAGAAGACATTTTGTGAAAATTTACAATTGAAATAACTGGCTCGTAACACTCATATCAGCCAAAACAGCTTCAGCAGGGCGCTTGAGAAATGTCAATTTGCAGCCGAAGAGAAGACTATTTTTTTTAATTTCTCACTGGATTGACTGGCTCGATAATCGAGCTTGTCAATCCAGTGGTAAATTTTCAAAAATAGTCTTGGTCTGCAAAAGAAGGACCTTTTCTCTGAGAAAATTGGAAGTTTTCTTGAACAAATTCGAGGGTTAAATTCATTTCTAAACATGGCAAGTCTAAGACTGTGGAAATACTTATGGAAGTCCAAACAGCAAACATGAAAGTATAAACTCGTTCACATGCATAGAATTTGCTTAAAGGTTAAAAGCAAAATTACTGGAAAAAAAATTGTTTAAATTATATACTTTTAGAGGCTTAAACTGTGAGCCTATAGGTAATGAAACGAAATAAATGTTAACATATGATGATTTCATTCCATATAAATTAATATAATTTTTGAAGTTGCGAAATTGAAATAGAGGCACGAGCCTCTATTTCAATTTCGCAACTTAAAAAATTATATTAATTTATATGGAATGAAATCATCATACATGTAAGATTTATTTCGTTGCATTACATATAGACACATAATTTAAGCCTATAAAAGAATACAATTTTAACAATTGTATTTTCAATCATTCTGGTGTGAATATGCACCTTTAAAGTCATTGATGTCTGTGAAAAATTTAGGAAGTACAGGACGTGCACGCTATTTGGTTTGTGAGTCCAAGCATGAACGTTGAGAGTATAGTACTCCTGGACTTCCTTAATAATCGACACTGACATTTTTTGGGAAAAACATAAAAGCTTTGGTCTTGTCCTACTGTGAATCTATCTTGTGATAGTTTAGAAATTAACTGCCTCGCTGCTGCAAGCCACTGGACAATAATTTCAGTATGCAATAACTCTGGACTTGCTTTTTAGAAAACAGATTTGTTTCTTAGCATATTTTGAGCTTAAAAAACCCCGAAAGCTTCCAGTCAAATTCTTTCTGACTATCCAATTATAGAAAATCACTGCATAAATATGTTAAACATGCTGCGAGTTGACCAAGAAAGCAGGACTCGGTACACTCAAGTCAAGAATAGACCTGAGGAAGCTAAAGATTTTGGCTGAGGACAAGACACAGCGCTCAAAAGCGAAGAATGCCTGATTGCAGCTGTAGGATGTTTCTACTACTAAGCCGCAGAATACAGTAATCATACATATGGAAAGTATGGAAAAGGTGGAATTATAAGAAAGCATTTGCCAGGCCTTGAAAGGATGAAACATTAGACATTTTCTACTAACGATCATGGCTGTGTGAAATAACATGAAAAATGTATGGGAAATTTGTCATAAGGGGTGATACTCATTTGCAAAATAATACAGATAATATTAAAATTATTGATGATCTTTGCGACTAGCTCCGGTAGTTTTCTATATAAAGAAATTGGCAGTTGAAATTGGCATCAGAAATTGTCTGGAAAATGGATAAATTGGATTTAATTAATGTGTATGACTCCTGATCTATGGTTACATGTCTAATGGAGGAATCCAGCTTTGCCTCTGCCCTGCCCCGCCCCCCATCTCTAGCTTAGCGCCACCCACACTTCGCCTGTACTGTGATCGATCCCTGAACACCCTGACTATCAATTTCCAGAAAACTATACAGGTAAGCTATGGCAACTGTTACTGCCTATGGTAGCTACAGTGACCAGTCCGAGTCAAATTTGTTTCAAAATAGTCAACTGCGTGTTTATTAAAAAGTAACGATGTGCAATATGTACAACAATGCTTAGTCCCTCATTAAGTCTGCGTGACGACCTTAACTACGTCAATGGCGTAATTGATTATGACATCATCCTAAACGTTACCTACATGTGGTCCTAGTTAATTATGACATCATGTGATCGAAGGATAAACAAGAAAGGTCCATTGTCATATTGTCAAGCCTGAATGTTAGTTACATGTCCTGCAATTATACACCTGTTTTTAACACACCTGTGCATGTTTCCTTTAGTAAGACATCGTGTCCTGGACATGACAAGAAAAGCCATATTCGTGTAATTTGGGGCAAAGTAACGAAACCCCATGGCAACAGTGGAACCGTCAGGGCAAGTTTTAAGCGCAATCTCCCCGCTAAAGCCATGGGACGACGTGTTCGAGTGGTACGTATGAAGTCTTGCAAAAATATTCTTTTGATATTTCAATTCTCAAGAAGATTGCGGTCTTGCAGGTGTCATTTTTGGACCTCTTGAACATTAACCCTATAACACTCATATCAACCAAAAACGGTTTCTGCAGTGGTCTTAAGAAATGTCTATTTCCAGGCCAAGAGAAGGCAATTTTTTGAAAATTTATCACTGAAATGACTGGCTCGATAACCGAGCCAGTCATTCCAGCGGTAAATTTTCAGAAATCGACTTCTTGGTCTGCAAATAGACATTTTCTATCAGAAAATTGAAATTTTCTTGAACAAATCCAAAGGGTAAATGATTTTGTATACATGGACGTACGTGTTATAATATATGTGTGTTAACTAGTGGTCATCTTGAAGATTGCTCACTGTCCTGACCAGTGACCATGGCAGAAGCACCATTGCCACAATGAATACTATTTAACCTGTTAATCCTCAAATTTGTTCAAGAAAATTCCCATTTGAAGACCAAGAGAAGACTATTTTTGAAAATTTACCATGGGAATGACTGGCTCAGTTATCGAGCCAGTCATTCCAGAGGTAAATTTACAAAAATAGTCTTCTCTTGGTCTTCAAATGGACATTTCTCAAGACCACTGAAGAAGCTGTTTTTGTTTGGTATGGATGTTGAAGGGTTAAACATGCATACATGTATGACACACTAAAATGCTTGTGAAATTAGCTTCAAAATATTTAACAAAATATTGATTAAATTGTAAATTCATCAGACATGTCTGTTCATATAGTACTTAGATTTAAGCTACGTTTTGATTTTCATATTGATTGTGACATCGGCTTACACGTGACATTATTGATTATTTTATCAGATACTTAGTGACAGATTGTATCCCTCTATGTTAGTGCGCAGCAACATTCAACATTGTTTTCAAATTTAGAAACATACAAAAGTGACTTAAATTTAGAACCACTCATGCGGAAGCGACCTGAATAACACAAGTAGTGTCCATAGTTCCAGTACCATGTGTGTGAGAGTTGTTAGCTCACCTGACCTGAAGTACATCACGAAGTCGAGAAGTCTGTCACAAATTGTATATCGTTAGTGAATTTACAATTTAATATACATTCTGTTGAATATTTTGACTGAGCTAGTCATTCCATTGTGAAAATTTCAAAAATAGTCCTCTGGTCCTGCAAATGGATATTTCTCAAGACCAGTGTACGGTTGACCGGCCTGACTGTTAATGGGTCAAGCTGATACTTTTTGATTGATACATTGAATGATTTTCTTATCTCTTTCTTTTAATTTCAGATGCTGTATCCGTCAAGAATATAAAGCTGTGTACAATTAATGAAAATAAATTAATTAAAAAAACATGTGAAGATTGTGTCTTGCACTTAGGAAATGTACATTTCATGGAAATCATGGAAAATCATTTGATTGTCAAATTTTAATCAAGGCATGGAAATCTGTGAAAATCAAATGCTGTTGCTCAATATCCCTAAAACTAGTGTTCGTGAATATTGTCATGATTGTGAAAGCCCTACTGACATGAGTGAGCTTAATACCATGATGGCTTTTTACCTGCCATCCGCAAACATTTGCTTTAAAAGAATACTCATTTAAACACTGGGCGAGCTTGACTGATTTCAACCAAACTTTGGTAGAACTTCAAAACTTGTATATTAAATCCAGAAATTTGATTGGCCAATTTTCCCCCTAAGTCCATCTTTGATTTTCCAAAAATTTTCAGACTTAGTGTATCTTAAAAGATAATCAAATGTTAAGTAAACTTGTCTTGAAGTATCCTAGCATAGTACATGTACAACATTTGAGTTTCTTTGAAGTGATCCTTAGCAAATGTGATGTTGACAAAAGGTCAAGTTCACCAAGCTAATGGAGGAATCCAGTTTTAGGTATGCCCCGCCCATCTCTAGCTAAGCTCCACCCATGCTTTGACCGTGTTGCGATCGATCAATCCCTGAACTCCCGGACTAACAATTTCCAGAGAACTATACCGGTAAGCTGTTGAATATTTTGAAACTAATTTGACTGGTTGTTGTTGCTGCCTATGGCAGCAAATAGGCAGCAACAGTGCCCAGTCAAATTAGTTTCAAAATATTCAAAGCATGTTTATTAAATAGTGGAGACATATAATTTGTACAACGGCGCTTAGTCCGTCACCAATTAAGCGTTCGTGATGAACTTAGCTATGTCATTCATGACGTACATTGTAATTGATTGACATCATTCTACATTTCGCCGGGTTCATTATGACATCATATGATTGATGGATAAACTGGAATTCACCATTAACCCTTACCACTCTGATGTCAACATTCTATCTATTTGCGGTGCCAGTAGCAAAGGACCTGGTGTACATTTTAAAACAATTTTGGTGGACGATGTTGCTGTCTACGACAGCAAGACAGCACCATCTTCCACCAAATTTGTTTAAACCTGAACACCAAATCATCTTTTAATATAATATGAAAATTAAAAATTTTGAAATCAGTGCTAAGAGTTAAGAAAACTCGTTTCTTGGCAATAACTCCAATTGATTCTTAACAAACTGGGCATGGACTTTGCCCGTCGTCACTTACAGATGGTTTATGGTTTTGAAGAAATTTAATTGGCTGCTAATCCAGGGCACAGACCCATGGGCAACTTTTGTTTTCATATTTTTAGCTAGACGTTATAAAGTAAAAGGAACTATTGTGATACCCTACCCTGCACGTCGCGTCGTCGTCGTCGTCACATTTACGTTGCGCTCAACTTTTCTGTATCTCATTTTCGTTTGATCATACTGGACCAAAACTTGGACACATGCTTCCTTATAATGACATGGAATCACACAGAGCTTGGGGTCAAAGGTCAACGTCCCTCTGACCTTTCCGATAACATTTTCTGTCTAGCTAAACTTAGCATTTTATCTCATCTTTGGTTAATCATACCGGTCCCAAACTTGGACACAAGCGTCTATATAATGACACAGCAATACACAATGATGACAATGACCATGGGATTAAATGGTCAAATAGCTAGATCATTGTACTAATAAGCTAGATGTCAGGTTATCACCCTTGGAAAAATACAAATTGCGCTAATTTGTTTGTTTCCGGCCAAAACCTTTGAGAGATGTAACATTTCAATGACGGGTAAATGGTTAACATCCAAAATTCATGGTATGTCAAAAGATGGTTCCATTTCTTTACACCCATTTGAAAAAGGTGTCCTGTTATGTGACGCCGCATGGTGTTTGTCCATCCGTCTGTTAGCATATCCGTGTCCAGGTCATATCTCAAAAAGTTTTTAATCTATGTTTGAAACTTGTTTCAGTGGGTATTAGATAGAGATGAAGTGTCATGATTATGTTTTGGTCAGATCCGTCCATATTTGTGAGAGTTATCCCCCCTGACATGCCTAAAATGTATCACAAATTTTTGTGTTCTGGTCATATCTAACAAAGTTTTTAGTGGACATTTTACATTTTTATTTTAATTTTTAGCTCACCTGTCCTAAAAGGCCAAGTGAGCTTATGCCATGTCGACCGTCCGTCATCCGTCAACTTTTCCTTTAAACGACTTCTCAAGAACCACAGCGGGTTTCAATTATATTTGGCAGGAAGTATCCTTATGGCTTAGGGATCCAAGTTTGTTCAAACGGAGCCGATTGGCCAATTTGGCCGGCAGACATCTTAGATTTTGTATGATTTTTAGAAACGTCTAAAAATCTCCTAAACCATTTGAGGGATCGATTCAGACCTGATGAAATATGATCTAGGACTTCTCCAGAACCACAGTTCAAAGGAATCAGACCAAAATTTGGCAGATATAATTAGGGACTAAGTGCCATTAAAGTTTGTTCAAAAGGAGTTGATCTGTCAAAAAACATGGCCGCGGTGGGCCAATCAAAATATAGCGTGTTTGTCAGTGATATTGGATTTTTTTATTTGATGGATTTTAAGGCCGAAATTGTTTTTATATATGTTTTTACATATTCTGATCTCAAATTTGTAATTTTCGAAACGGTCGAATAAACGGTTTGGCGGCCATCTTGGATCAGTTTCCCATCAAAAGCTCCCATACTAAAGCAATGGGAAATTTTAAATATTTTCTTCTCGAGAACTACTGGGCCGATTTCAAATATATTTGGCAAGTTTGTTCAAGCGAAGCTGATCAGCCAATTTGGCCGGCGGCCATCTTGGATTTCGACCGATTTTTAGAAATGTCTAAAAATTTCTGAAACCATTTGCGGGATCGATTCAGACCTGATGAAATATGATCTAGGCAAGAGCTAAACCAACTTTGTTCAAGGGAACGTGATTGGCCAAATAGTTAAGCGGCCCGCTTGATGATGACCTCGTTTTCGCAAAAATGACTTCCCCAGAACCACTGAAGCGATCAGGCCGAACTTTGTGATATATGATTAGGGACTAAGGGCCATTAAAGTGGGCCAATCAAAATGTAGTGTGTTTTGGTGACCAGATTGGATTTTTTTATTTGATTGATTTTGAGGCCGAAATTGGTTTTATATCTTTTTGCGTATTGTGATTCCAAATTTTCCATTTTCGAGACTCGAATAAACGGTTTAGCGGCCATCTTGGATCATTTACCTGCCAAAATTTCCCATATTAAAGCAATGTGAAATTTAAAATGTATTCTCGCGAACCACTGGGCCGATTGCAAGCATATTTGACAGGAGGCATCCTTAGGAAAACAGGAGGCATCCTTAGGGAATAGGGATACAAAGTTGTTCAAAGGTAGATGATCGGCCAATTTGACTCGCCATCTTGGATTTTGGCCGACTTAGAAACGTCTAGAAATTTTCTCTGAAACTGCTTGGGGGATCGATACAGACATGAAATATGATCCAGTGCAAGAGCTGAACCGAGTTTGTTCAAGGGAACTTAATTTGCCAAATGGTTCAGTGGTCATTTTGGATGACCTAATTTTTTTGAAAATGACCTTCAGATCCGCTGACTGGATCGGGCCGAAATTTGGCTGATATAATTAGGGCTGAAATGTCATTAAAATTTGCCCATGGAAAGTTGATGTGTAAAAAAACCCAAACAACATCTCCGCCATGAATCAATCGAAATATGTTTTTGGCGGACATCTTGTATTTTCCGCAAATTTCAGAGAAAAACCTGACTTAATTAGTAACCACTGGACCAATTTTAATAAAACTTAGCTAAACTTTCTTCACAGAAATGACATCCAACAATCCAAAGTATATCGTCCAGAGGACAGACATCAGTGACATATCCCACAATCCAGAGTATATCGTCCAGAGGACTGACAGCGATGATATATCCCACAATTCAGAGTATATCGTCCAGTGGACTGACTTTGATGATATATCCCACAATGCAGTGTATAGTTCAGCGGACTGACCTCGATGATATATCCCACAATCCAGAGTATATAGTTCAGAGGACTGATATCGATGACATATTCCACAATCCAGAGTATATCGTCCAGAGGACTGACATCGATGAAATATCCCAATATCCAGGGTGTATAGCTCAGAGGACTGACATCGATGATATATCCCACAATCCAGAGTGTATCGTCCAAAGGACCGACATTGATGATATATCCTGCCATCCTGAGTGTGTAGTCCAGAGGACCGACATCGATGACATCCCACCATCCAGAGTGTATAGTTCAGAGGACTGACATCGATGATATATCCCACAATCCAGAGTGTATAGGTCAAAGGCCCGGCATCGATGACATCCCACAATCCAGAGTGTATGCTCCAGATGACTGAGATATAACAGCGATGACATATCCCACAATCCAGTGTATGCTCTAGATGACTAACATCGACAACATATACCACAATGCACTATGTGCTCTACAGGACTTAAATCGAAAACATATCCCGCAATCCAGATGGTATCTAAATTTGCATTAGTAACTTCAATGTACGCAACTTATTAGCAATAGAGGAATCTATTTCTAACTTTGACCACCCATTTTTCACTATACTCCACCCCCTTTGAAAATGTGTTGGAATCAATTTATATATGTTGAACCCTGAATTACCAGAATGCCGATTTCAAGGTAACTATACATGGAAGCTCATGAATATTTTGAAACTAATTTAACTATAGGCATATGCTGCCACAGTATGTTGCACAGGCAACAGCAACAGTGCCAAGTCAAATTAGTTAAAATATTCAACAGAATGTTGATTAAATTGCAAATCCACCAAACAGTTTATGACAGAGTTATAATACATCATTAGGACTGACGTCAGCTAACATGTGACATATTTGATTATTGCATCATATAATTGAGTGACAGATCGGATCCATTCCCTCTATTAATTTAACTTCTGCGGTTGTGAAAGCTTGCTTGTATCCCTGGAATTATTGGTTTATCATAGGATCGGTTGGCAATAGTTTAAGTGGATAAGATTTTCAAGATTCGTGACGTATTTTGTCTATCATACCGGCTGGCATTACACATGCAATACCACCCATACTGTGAAATGTATTATGACCATGGAGTACACTGAACCCAATATTATTGGAGACGAATTGCACAATTATCCAATTAGCTGATATAAATACATTTTAGCTGTGAGTAGCAGCTCACTCAGCCGTCATGTCCCTCAGTCCGCCAGTCACAAAAGCTTATTCTTGGCTGTATGCCCCACTCTAAAAAGAATACTGATACAATTTGACTCACATTTTAACAACTAAGCAACATGCACTGCAAGCTTTCCAGAAGTTGGACCTCCGACATGATCCGGATAAGAGGATAAAAGGACCCGTATCGGGATCATATTCTAAACATACTGGAGAATGAATGGTGAGTAATGTGGAGAGTGAGGCACTTGTGGGAGTTGGAAACATTGCATTCTAGCCTTCAATTTCAATTGTTCTAATAATGGCTATAAGACCTTTAATAAATATGTCTACGACAAAGGGAATTATACAGAAATTATCAGAGAGCTGGACATTAACGGGAAATATGCATTGCAGCAAGGTGATAATGATGTGGACACTGGATTGTAGATATTCCTGGAAGCCCTACAGTACTTGAAGACGTGCGACCCTGAGAGATACAGAGAATACACTAGATAGAAACAAAGTGAGGGACATGACTAGAAAATTGCAGAAAGATATTGAGAATGTGATAGCTAGTGAGGCCAGAACAAACCCCAAATAATTTTGGAAATATGTGAAGAGTAAATTGAAGACGGCAAAGGCAGTATCGGATCTGGTTAAATCTCGAGCAGGTGATGAAGATAGACTAAGCCTCAGGTGAGAAAGCTGGGCTACTTCCAGGCTTCTTTGGCATCTTCAGTTATGAGACAGACCAGAAACGATGAGAGAAGGCGTCACATCACTGGCTGAAAGTAAGATTGCAGAAGACGTGAAAAATAAGATGTCGATGATAAAAACTGACAAGTCACCGGCCCCCTATAATGGACACACGAAAGTTATCAAAGAAACGTATAAGGTTATATGTAGAATTAATTTCTAACAGTATTCAGCACAGGCAATGTACCGAAGGATTGGAAGACTGAATATAACTGCTATTTTTATGAAAGGGAGTCAGAAGTTGGCAAGCTACTATAGACCACTGAGCTTAACCTGCATATTGTGCAAGTTGATGTAATCAATTCTTATAGACGGCATCATTGAACACATGAAGTGTACCTCAAAGTTCAGCAATAAGCAGTTTGGCTTCATTTCGGGCAGATCCACGTCGCTGCAATTGTTAAAGGTGCTAGATGGATGGACACAAAATTAAAGGCAGCAACATAGATATTATATATCTCGATTTTTTGAAAGCGTTCAATACAGTACATATACAGTACAATACATTGTATATAGATATTCAACAAATGGCCCATGGTCGTTACAGTGGACCACACTGTCCCGGCCTGGGGAACACGGCCACATTGACAATCAATATTTTGACTTCATATTGTGATAGGATGGTAACTGATAAAATGTGTGAAAATGTAGCTAAATCTTAAGGAATACATTACAGTTTATATTAAACTTTGAAAGTTGAATCATTGATAGCAGAGATATGGCCTAAAAGACAAACAATAGCGCACTGTGCCCAATTCTCCCCTACAAGTTTGATGCAAAACCCAATATGTACGCCTCGAGACACGGCGCATCAGGTATGTTAGAGAACTGCAAGGCGAGGATCTGGAGACAGGACACTCCTTTCATTCAGTAATCGAGTGCGGTTACACGAGCTATGTGAGACTGGGGCTCGGTGTGACATGGGACACAATGCGATGTTGACCTTTACTGACCCTATAATTGACTAATGGTAATGATTGGTACAACACAGGGTAGTGGTCTTCCATAGCGTTCGCCAAGTTATTTAAATTTGGTTCGAAGAAGCGATCAGAAACTTTTAGCAGGCAAAATCTATTTTTAGATGTAAGTAACTTTTTGTATTCCTAATTATTTAAATTTTTTACGGCCGTGAGAGTCTCTGCAATAGTATTTCGATATGCTTTTGAAAACTATAGACACCACTATACCGTGCTAGTAAAGAGGTCCTCGTGTCTAAAATATTTTTGGCACGCCTGCTATATTTCTTGGACATGCCGGCCAGGGGCACACTGTGAAGGGGTAGTATGTGACATGCCACATTGTGCCCTGAATAGAAACAATTATCTTATTGTGCTTCATAATGAAGCACACGGCTAATAACATATTTAATGAACTAAATGACTTATCAATAATCCAGGAAAGATGATGACCATTTATGATTTTGTAGATGTTGTTGGACAGGAATATCAAACATTCAGCCTGGGTTCCCTGTTTCTCATCTTGTTCCCTTCAACAAAGATGTATTTCGAGATTACGAGGTGTTTACCCTCCTTTACGGACTGATCCCTTTCCAGTATAACTATTGTGGCACGAGCTATTAGTACCAGTAAGCATACAATCGCTATGAATTTACCACTATGCACATATGACAACTATACCTACCAGGGCAGTTATTCAAAATATTGCAAGCTATGAAGGCAGGCATTTCAACTCCTACAACTGTAAGTAGAAATGGAGTCGATGTAACTCTAGCAACAGCACGTGCTAACCTAGTTACTGCAGCTCTGCCAACTATAGTGCCAGTACATTAAGCGCCAACTACAACGACCAGTGCAGCTATGACAATTACAAGTGTGAAGGAAGTGTGCAGTATATTGTAATCAAACAACAGCCGGGTCGAATTTTGAGGTTGTGTGAACTTACATTTCATTTGAACTGTGAGTGTAAACCAATTTTCATTATTCGATTGCGGTGCTCCTTACATAGGAGGGATATTCAGTTTTTTTACCGGTCATACTTGAGTGCTTATCAGATGCGCGCATGTTCTTGGATAGATTTATATTGGCATGTCTTCACTTGAGGAATAGTTATCAAAGACTATTCATAGGAGTCGAACGTGAATTTTAGACGGCGTGGCTTTTGTTAGGTTCCAGATTTGAGTACCAAGTAATAGCTAGCCCAACATGTTAACCACTCGATTCTGATAGCCTGTTTTTGAGATTCTCATCATAAGGTTGGTGCCTTGGAATTTGTTTGATTTTCTTTGAATTATGATGTTAGAAGTTGTTGCAGATGCGCAGTGCAACAGATTCCGGTAGTTATTCAATGAATTTCTCGCATATTCTCAGACCGATGCTTTCTGATGTGTGTGTCGAAACAGAATTCAGAGTGGAGTGGTTTTGGAGTAACGCTCTGACTAGTTCATGAGCTTTACGTTAGCATGATTTTAAATCCGAATATAACCTGCTACTTTGGCAGTTGCAGTTTATCTGACGTTGAAGATTCCAAAATATTAGCGTTCTCTTTCGCTGCCTGTTGTGCAGTACGGCAGTGTGTTGCTTTCTGAGTTTTATTTGCGTAAAATGTTAGTGGGCTCGGATTCTGTATGGGCAGCTGATTAATTGGTAAATGTGGCTGTATTTTGTACGGCAGTAAGTTTCTGTATTGCCACTTAATTTGAAAGCGCTTTTGCTGGCTAGAACCGAGTGCCAAATGTGCGCACAAGACATATTTTCTGGTCGCAGATTTGATATTTAACTTATTTGTGATAGGTGTATAGTTTGCGTACTGCGCAGTCAGAGAACGGAACGCTCAACGCAATGGCCCAAGGAGGCAGGTTTCATTGCTGTAATAGCGGGTAACTTATACTTATACTTATACTTATCATATACTACCCTTATAGGCAAAATGCCTGTAGATAGATGGCGACTACATTATGCTTATTGCTTAGTTAATTTGTTTCGAGGTAAAGGAAAGATAATGATTGTGTACTGGCTCTTGTGTAGGGCCTATACAAAAAATCTGACCAAAATGAACCCAGTTTATTTTTGAAGATATTTAGGCTTACGGAACTAACTACTTCATTTGGTAAGCTATTCCAACTATTCGTAATTCGGTTTGCAAAAAAGTTCTGCCTAATTAGTTTGTTACTTCGGCTCTTAGTGAGTTTAAAATTATGTCCCCGAGTGATGCTTTGTTTGTCTATCTTCAAGAATGGGCACTGAACACGATAAAGGCCATGAATGTATTTGTAAGTTTGAATCATATCCCCACGTGATCGACGGTAATAGAGAGATTGTAGATTCAGATATTTTAACCGGTCTAAATAAGTATAATTTCTTATTGAGGGTATCATTTTAGTTGCTCTTCGCTGCACATTTTCTAGTGTTAGACTGTCTTTTTTTAACATGGGAGTCCATGGACCGTTCCCGTATTCAAGTATAGGTCTAACTAGCGAAGTGTACAGCCTTACTAGAGTTGAAGTCTAAATGGGTGAGAGACCTTCTTATCAGTCCTAAAATCTTATTAGCTTTTGATACCTGGATTTGACAATGGATGCTAAATTTTAGTTGGTTGTCTACATTCAGACCTAAATCCTTTACGACAGTTGTTTCTACCAGCTTAATATTTGTATCAAGAGAGTTCATGAAGTATTAATGTTTAATATTAGCTGTACCTAGATGCATAGCACAGCATTTGTCAGCATTGAATTTGATTTGCCAGATAGAAGACCATTTCGTTACGCTATTTAAGTCATCTTGTAGTTCGATTGCATCAATTGATGATTTAATTTCTTTGTAGATTTGTGTATCGTCAGCACCACATGTTAATTGTAGAGCACTTAATTACATCAGGAAGGTCGTTTATGTAACAAATGAAAAGAAGTGGTCCTAGTACACTACCTTGCGGCACACCGCTAATGACAGGAGTTTGAACTGATGTGCATCCATTCACGACAACTCGGTGGGCTCTGTTAGTAAGAAAATCCTCAATCCATTTTAGTAGGTTACCATGGATACCATATTTTTCTAGTTTAAGAAGTCGTTTGTGTGGTACAGAGTCAAATGCCTTAGCAAAGTCTAGATATAGAGCATCGATAGAGCTGCTGTGATCGACTGCATTTGACCATATATCTAAGACTTCAGTTAGCTGTGTGACACAAGAACGCCCTTTAATAAATCCGTGTTGACTTGGTACAATTAGGGCGTTTTGTTCAAGATGGCTTACAATAGTCTTTTATAATGGACTCAATGAGTTTACAGATTATGGAGGTAAGGCTTATAGGGCGATAGTTATTAACCAAATGTTTGTTTCCCTTTTTGAAAAGGGGAGATACATGACCTAATTTCCAGATTTGGGGGAGCTTACCCTCTCAATGAACTAGAGAAAAGATGTAATAATGGGCAGACAATTTCAAGTTTGAGTTCCTTTAAAACACGGGGATAGATTCCATCAGGACCTGCAGACTTATTAGTTTTTAGATTATCAATTTTTTTAATTATCATGTCACGAGTGACCTCGATATGATGTAATGGAGCAATGAAATGTCTACTGTTGAAACTAGGCAACTGACTGATATCTTCATCTGTAAAGACAGATGCAAAATATGTGTTTAATGCATCTGCCTTTTCCCCATCAGTTGTGGTTAGTGTGCCATCGGACTTCACGAGGTCACAAATTGTGCTTCGAGTTTTTATTTTGCTTTGTGCATATTTGAAAAATGCTTTAGGATTTGACTTTGCCTCATTTGCTAGTTTACGTTCAAAATCTCTTTCAGCTTTTCGACATTCGTTTTTGGCCTGGTTTCTCGCTTTAGCATAATTTTTGTAGTCACTGCTACTATGAGAATTTCTCCATTTTTGAAATGCCTGTTTCTTGGTTCTTAATTTTTCGAAAACACGATTGGTTAAGTATAATAATTTTTTCTGCTTATATTGAGGTCTAGATTTTGGTATGTATTCATCAGTTAATCGATTTATTTCC
Organism: Chaetoderma sp. LZ-2023a; assembly: GCA_034401795.1. Lineage (NCBI taxonomy): Eukaryota > Metazoa > Mollusca > Caudofoveata > Chaetodermatida > Chaetodermatidae > Chaetoderma > Chaetoderma sp. LZ-2023a. The sequence goes on from CM067368.1 coordinate 4,867,163, forward strand.
CTCATTATCTCCAACGAGTCATGTTCTATGTCCCCAATAAATTTTGAATCCCAGTCTATAGATTTAGCATCTTGAAATTGAACATTAGTGTTTTACATTTCCGCCTTGTACTAAATTGCTATCAGGTCTTAAACCTGTATTTTTAAGCGGCTTTTTCCAAACCATTGTTTGATTCCATTTTAGTACATGCTCGCATAATTAGTCCATGTGGCTATGGGCTACGTTCATGGAACCAGATACGCCACATTGTCACGTGATCTGCTCAATTCCGAAGGTAACTAAGTTTTTACGGCCGGCCGCCATCTTGGTTATTTAATCATTATTGTATAAAATCCAGTAAAAGTATAACTTGCAGACTGTATTGAATAATCAGTAACATTAGATTAAGGGATGCATTATGTTAAAATTGTCCAGTAGTAAATGAATCGAAATGCATTGTGTTAAAAATCAGCATTTGGAGCTAAAATACAAGTCAAGCTTCCAGATATAGAAATGACAGAGAAACCAAAACTTCTTGTTGCGGATATTCCACCACCTCGAGGCGCAACCAATTATTGCCCAGTTTATGACGATTACATTCATGTAGGCACACTTCAACAGTACACGTACAGAACCGAGAATTGTTATTGTCTCGCCTGCGAAGCAGAAGCGAGACATAGGGATCACTATTTCCGTCGTCGTCGTCGGCGGCGGCGGCGGCGTCACCATATCTGTACTTATGGTTACGGTTTTTAAATATCAATATTTCTCATCATTGCCCCATCAGATCTTGCTGAAACGTTAGAGACATCTTATCTATAATGTAGGGAAACTCTTTCCATCATTATTTTAACAAAATTTTGAAAACATTTTGCTGAACTTTCCATGGTTTTCGACATAGAAAATGTACAGGTTTTTTATGGTTAAGGTTTTTAGAGATCATTATTTCTCAGCATTGACCCATCAGATCTTGCTGAAACTTGACAGACATGTTCTCTATAATCTAGGGAAGCATACTCCATCAATAATATTTTTTAATTTTGAAAACCTTTTGTTGAATTCGCCATGGTTTTCGACATCGAAAATGTACAGGTTTATGTCTTGCCTGCGAAGCAGAAGCGAGACATTGGGATGACTCATTCCGGCAGCGGCGGCGTTGTCCGTATAGATTTGTACTTTTGGTTAAGGTTTTTTCATTGGCTTATATCTCATCAATGGTTCATCTAATTTCAGTGAAACTTAGCAGAATTGGTCTACACTATACAAGGATGCTATCTCTATGGCGACCAATATGATTTTGGAACATCTTAGCCATATTTTCCATGGTTTTGGACTTAGAATATGTATGTTTTCTGTGCCTGTACTTTTGGTTAAGGTTTTTTCATTGGCTTATATTTCATCAATTTCCCATCTAATTTCAATGAAACTGCAGAATTGGTCTGCACTATACAAGGATGCTATGGCAACCAATATCATTTTGGAACATCTTATCCATATTTTTCGTGGTTTTGGACTTTGAATTTTTATGTTTTTTCTGTGCAAGTACTTATTCAGCAAATTTCTTTTAGTCTACATGTACAGTGTTATTGTCTCACCTGCGAAGTTTGGTTAAGGGGTTTTCATTGGCTTCTATTTCAACAATGGCTCATCTAATTTCAGTGAAACTTTGCAGAATTGATCTACACTATACAAGGATGAAATCCCCATGGCAACCGTTGTTAGAATTTTAGGATATTCACGAATTTTCTGTACAGAATTTTCATTTCATTTGGACTCCCTTGGTTATGTGGCTAAGGTTTTTGGTTACGGGTTTAAAAGCAGCTATGCCTCTGCAATGCCAAATTAAATTTTGATTAAACATCATGACCTTGTTTTCCTTCACAGTTGATGTGTTACCAGTTTTCGGTATGTGCATCATACGATGTGGCTATGGTGGATTTTTTAGTCTACATGTACTGTGTTATTGTCTCGCCTGCGAAGTAGAAAGCGAGACAGGGATCACTAATTCCGGCGGCGTCGTTGTCGGCGGCGGCGGCATCATTGGCGGCGGCTGCGTCCGCCATTTGTGCAGTTTTGGTTAAGGTTTTTAATCAACTTATTTTTCAACACTGGCTCATCAGATCTCAATGAAACTTTACAGAGGTGATCTATACTATACAGGGATGTGATCTACATAACAATAGATTTAATTTTGGGGCATTTTAACTATGTTTTTCATGGTTTTGGACGTGGACTTTTTTAATGTGTTTTGCAAGTGCGGTTTTGTTCAGTAATTATCGATTGTAATGCAACTCCTCCTAGACCATTTCAGATAGAAACTTGAAACTTTGGGGATGATTGTACATATGGCTAGGGATATGCATTATCCTTTTTAAATTTTGGCATGACCCCAGAGGTACGGCCCTGGGGGTGGGAAATGTGGGATAAAAATTTTTCCAAAGCTTATCATGTCGCATATCATTTTCAAGACATTGATGAGTAGACTACAGTACATGGAATTATTTTGATCATGGGTCAAACTGAGGGTGGGTGTGGGTGTGGGGGGTGGGGGGGGGGGTGTGGTGGGTGGCGTGCAGGGTCAAAAGCTGGCACCAATCTATTGTAACGCAACTCTTAGACCATTTTAGATAGAAACTTGAAACTTTGTGTATGATTACACATATGGCCAGAGATGTGCATGACACATTGAAATTTTGATATCACACCCCCCGGGGGCAGGGGTGGGGGAAATGGTGGGCAGAAAATACATTTTAGCAAATGTGTTCATGTCACATCATTTTGAAGCTTGTCGTTAGTAGACTACAGTACGACAAATTATTTTGTTCTTGAGTCAATCTGAGGGCAGTGGCCAGGGGTCAAACTTATTTTTCAACACTGGCTCATCCGATTTCAATGAAACTTTACAGAGTGATCTATTCTATACAGGGATGTGAACCGTTAGCTATTTATTAGTTCATTAGGGGTTTCTGTTTGTTGGTATTTGAACTGTTGTTCTTTCCGATTGCAAATTAAGTTGCAAGGCTGGCCAACAACTTTTCAATTAACAGCATTTTGGCTTAAGATCAATTTTTCTTAGCAAGCTCGGTCTTTTCTTGTAGAACCTTTATATTACATTGCACTTCCCGTAAGAACACGATTCTTTAGAACTTAGCAGATCAGGCACAAACTTAGATAATCCATCACGATTTTAGTGCCACCCCTTCATATTGCATTTATAACACCCTCTACATTGCACTGTCTTTGCATTAACATCACATTTTGCACACGTTACTCCTCAAGATGTCCAACAGACTCATCTGACCCTATTTAAATTATGAACATTTCATCTTAATGCACTCAGTGGATCTTCAAGGCTTGAAGTTCAAGGGAGTTAATTGTTTGAGAGGTTCATGGACTGCAGGGAGATGGAATCTTCTGTGTATAAAGAAGGGTTTAAACTAGGTCAACGACGCAGTGGGGGGGGGGGGGGGGGGGCGGGGGGCGTGGCAAGACAACAAACCCAAAAGAACGTAACAAACAGCACAACAATATGAGAAAGAAAGGGAAACGGAAAGAAAAAGTTTTGATGTCAACACACAGAAAAATGATTATATGTGTCTGGTGTGGTGCGAAACAGTCTAAAGATAAACAGTGAGCGCAACGGTTAGATTGCAAGAATGGACCTTTCCGGTTTTAGCTATGCCCCGCCCATCTCTAGCTAAGCTCCACCCACACCTCGCTCGTGTTGGGATCGATCGATCTCTGAACTCCCTGACTATCAATTTCCAGAAAACTATACATGTAAGCTGTTGAATATTTTGAAATTAATTTGGCTGGGTGCTGTTACTGCCTAAGGCAGCAACTGCGCCCAGTCAAATTTTGTTTCAAAATATTCAACAGCATGTTTATTAAATGGCAAAGAATTACAAAGACATACAAGTCATACAATGTGTCGGACTGTTTGAGATTTGATGACGGTCTATATGGAAACCTTTGTGACGTAATGATTATGACGTCATCATAAACGCGCTGGGCTGATTATGACGTCATACGAGGTCAGATGATGGATGGATACTCTGGAAAGATGAATTGGGCACATGATCGATGCACATCTAGAGAAATGTAATGGGCGTGTTAAGCATGACGTCACTGCGCGTGAGTCACAACCCGGAAGTGTGTATATTGCTTTATTACATCATAAGTTTATGACGTCATCATTTGTTGCTAAACAAAAACACTGTTTTGTGTATTTAACAATCGATCTGAACCCGGAAATACGACATCACTTAACACACCCATAGTGCGTGCGTGCGTGCCTGCGTGCCTGTGTGTATGCGTGCGTGTGCGCGCGTGCGTGTGCATGTGTGTGATAAATATGATTCCGAATAAGTTTGATTGTTAATATTTAAAACGTTTTAATCTCTTTATTAATTGTTGGTGTTAGGCTTTCGATTTTGTGAATTTGATAAAAATTATTGAAAGAATAGTGATATGGTATGATTTAATATCAACTTACTGAACAAATTTGCACCATGACTCCTTAAATTGGCTACCATTTTTCATTTCATTTCTAGGTGTCTGTATTTTTGGCAATTATCTATGGTGTGTCATATTGCGCCCCCGCTTTTGTCACATAGTCCTCATGAAACAAAAATCAAACACGAATCAAGCTATGCGATTTTAGTGTAAACGAAAAATACTACGTTTTCTATGTAATCGTATAAATTACATATAGGGCCTACGTTCGCCGTTGAGTCACAAAATGAACTGATAATTTGTATTATGATTGAAGTTATTTGAGACACACACATTTTTGTTTCACACAGTTCCCTGGTCTCCCCTATATCAAATTCTGGATTGGAGGGTGGGGTGGGGGATATATCTCGGAAACTTGCTCTCCGATTTGGATCAAATTTTAACACGGGAAAGGGTGTGACCATACACTCGGATTCCCCAATGATGGGTGTGATCCGAAAAGGTCCGAAGGAATTTGGAACCCGCAGCTTCCGATATTCTTATTGACCGTGTTCAAATATCACGGTATATTCATCTCGGTGAGTTCACTAGTTACATATTTACAATGGAAAGCGACATTGCAAGCAACAAAAGGGAGATAATGCCGATGGTTGAAATGGTTTACTAATAATGAGCTATTGACTTACATTTGCTGTTTATATTGGATTGCCTGTGTCCGTTAGCCGGTAGGATCCAATATGCTCTTGATGAGACTTTATTTTTGGCGAGAAAATAAGTAAAAGTCACCCTTTAGGAGAGCCAACTAATTCACCTTTCCAGAGTACCCACCCATCATATGACGTCATAATGAACCGTGTGATGTGTACAATGACATCATAATGAATGACGTCATGAATGACGTCGATAAGTACGTCTCGAACGCATATTTGAAGACGGTCTATGCGTTGTTGTACAAATTGTTTGCTTTTAATATTTAAAAAATATTCTGTTGAATATTTTGAAACTAATTTGACTGGGCGCTGTTGCTGCCATAGTTACAAAATATTCAACGGCTTCCCTGTATAGTTTTCAGGAAATTGATAGCTAGGGCATTCGGGATCGATCAATCCCAACACGGCGAGGTGTGGGTGGAGCTTAGGTAGTGATGGGTGGGGCGTAGCTAAAAATGGAAGGGTCAAGCGTTGTTCATGTTCCTGCTATGAATATGAATTTTATATAATATCTATGCCGTACTGTACAAGATTACAGTATCTAACCCAGTGTGGAATGCGTACTATATACGTCAAATATGTTTGTGACTTAAGAGTAAACTAGAATTTGTTTTTCAAATTTATCCATTTTCAGGCAAAAATATAAAATAGTGCATCTACAAAGCGACCAGTTTCAAAGGTACACCGACGCCATCGACGCCACCCCCACCGCGGCCAGCACCACCACCACCACCACCAGCGCCAGCACCACCACCACCACCACCACCACCACCAGCGCCACCACCACCACCACCACCACCACCAGCGCCACCACCACCACCACCACCACCACCAGCGCCACCACCACCAACCACAACAACCGCCGCCGCCAGCAGCACCACCATTTTAAACTCGTGCGAGGCTGATGCTATTTTAAAGTAGGGCAGTGAATTTTTTGCTTTTAACTGCTTAATATTTTTAAAAAGCGCTGAATTGACCCAATTTCCTAATCTCTCGAGCCAACAAAGTCCACGACATTTCTAGAAAGAGTGTGGGTGTAGTTTGCTGTGGTAAAGCGCGCGTCAATATTCGGAACGTTAATTGTACTTGTTTTTGGCATTACTATGTCGTCATAATTGCTACCAAACCGGTTTTTATTGTTAACATATTGAGATTTGCTTTAGTATCGATGCATGGATTGTTCTGATTCGCACATATAATAGTTGAATTTCATAGATCATACGTGGAAGATATATAGCATTCTGAAATACTTGTGACATACCTGTCTGGCTAGTATCTGCCAAGTACAACAGAAAAAAATAATTTTTTTTGTTGTGAATTTGTAATAGGGACTCTTCTCTCTAATTCAATTTCACAACTTAAAGAATTATATTAATTTAGACGTGATGAAAGCATCATATGTTAAGATTTATTTCGTTTATTTACATCGAGGCCCACAATTTAGGGCTCCAAAAGTATATAATTTTAACAACTTTATTTTCAAGCACTCTGCTGTGAATATGCAGCTTTAATCTCTGAACAGCTACATAAGCATTATGTCTCCGCGCCGCCGTCCTCTTTGGTGGCGGTGGCACGATCTTTGTCATTGCTTCGCGCCATCCCACCCCTCCTAGAATAACGGCACCGATGACGACCTGAACGATACTGGGTGGGACTTCGAATTTTTAGAAATGTTGGTAGCATTATTGTCGTCGTTAGCTTCAGTCATACCCAACGTCGCTCAGGTCGTTTGCTAGCACATAGTGTTATAGAAACGGATCCATCAATGCTTCGTTCTTGTAATACATCTATTCTACCCTGATAATGCAGGTTACTGGGCCAATACAGCCCGATATTGGGTCAGTAACCTAAGTTATCAGGACAGTCTCTCGTTTCAAACCATATGTACATTCAACCTGATGCAAAGACGCATAGTGTCTATTATGAAGCGGATTTCGCTGGACGTTAGATGTGACTTGGCAGCAAGAGTCTGGTTGTTCACGTCAACACAAGTTATCAGTGACAAGTAGTTCCTGCATCAATTTCCTGCTAAAATAGTCTCAGAATATTTACTATTAACATCATAGCAAATTGTTGTTTCCTTCTATAGTGTTGAAAGAGTCATACGCATACTTGTGTGGATAGAGACGTGCGAGAAGTCGTGATATAACGCTTGACATCCAGCTCAAATACATCTTCAGAGATATATTTGCTTAAATAATTTGCTGATTAAGCTAAGTGTTGGTTGGTCTATATATATATATCACATTTCACACACACGTTAATGTTCGATTACGCATCTTTTTGATGATACCTGACTAGTTAGAGATTACATAAAATTCCCCAAGTTATTTATGTCAAAATAAATATTAGATTTTGAAAAACTAAACAACCCCAACTAAATTATAGATTTTGAAAAACTATCCCCCCTCCCGATTTGATGAATGCGATTAAAAACAGGATACTACCATAAAATAATCAGTAACCACACACGCACGCACGCACGCACGCACGCACGCACACGCGCGCCCACGCACGCACACGCGCGCCCACGCACGCGCACGCGCGCTATCTGATATATGACTGAAGCCGCATTTGATTTTGAAACAATAGTCACACCTGTCTGTACCTGGTATTGAAGAGTGCCGAACTGTCACTCAAGTATCTGACGTCATAATCAACTACGTCACTAGTTAGCTGACGTCACAATCATAATGACGTATAACACCGTCATGAAAGTCCGTCACAAGTTTCCAAATTGCATGTTTGATGAAGTTACAATTTTAAAAACATTCTGTTGAATATTTTGAAACAAATGTGACTGCGATTTAAAGTTGAATAATACTCCCAGTTTTCCACCATCACCTATATTCCCTATGGGCCAGACCCTTGTTATATAAAACATAAAAACGGCGTAATTTGCACTTTGACCAGATTATTATAATTTACATCATTAGACAGCTAATAGATTTGACTTTCTGGCCATATGTGTTAAATTCTAAACAAATCATAAATACAACCGGAAAATGCCGATTTTATAAAGCTCGTCTCTTTAGTTCATAGTAAATATCTGGACAAGTCATACGGCAAAAGTAGAGCATGCGCACTGAGTTTGTCGCCATTGTTGAGCATGCAATCAAAATGCATAATGAATGATGTATCTCGCTCAGTCATGAACATTTAGAAGTCAGTCAGTTGTACGAATTGTATGGACTCACTATTTAATAAAGATTTGTTGAATATTTCGAAATTAATTTGACTGGGCGTAGTAAAAAGGTAAATTAGATTGAAAATATTCAACAGCTTACATGTATAATTACCTTGAAATTGGATTTCTGGGAATTCATGATTCAAAGTATATACATTGATTCTAACACACGAGAAGCGTGTAAGAAGATTAGCTAGAAATGGGAGGGACCTAGTTAGGAATAGGAGGGGCATAGCTAGAAATGAGAGGGACATAGCTAGAAATGGGACCCTATTATTGCCGAGAATCATACATATCAATACACCAAGTGCTGTGCAGACTGTTAATCTAACACGGATGGTCATGTCTCCAACATGTCTGATCATGTCAGAGGAAGTGGTAGTGTTGTTATTAAAAGTAGAGGCTATAGATGGCTACATTAGGTTGATTGTAAAATACGGGATAAGGTATGGAAGGCCACCAGCGCCAAAAATACAAAACTCAAATGAACCAGGTAAAATGCAAATGGGGAACAGGCTAATTTCAAATGAACTAGAAAGAAATACCAAACAATCAAGGCAATTCCGTCAAATAGAACAGGCTAATGTCAAACAGAACATGCTAATCTCCAATAGAACAGGCTAATGTTCAACAGAACGGGCTAATATCAGACAGAACAGGCTAATGTCAAACAGAATAGGCTATGGGCCCATACTGTCCCGATACTGACCATATCCGCTCACTCAGCTTCATTATCTGGGTATGTAATTTGGCAGGATGTGTAAGGAGCCAATCCTGGTCAAGTGTCGGTCATCACGCAGGATCATCCTAACTCCATCATCACCAAACATATGCAATGCAACAAACAGCCAGCAGGCCAGCAAGTCAAAGAGAAGAACACTATCATCATTCCGGTATGACTCCACGATAGAGGAATCCAAACATTCAATCAAGTATATTACGTCATAATGACGTCATACTCAATCACATCACATGCAGGCTGACGTCATAATCAATTACGCCATGAGTGACGTAACTAAGTCCGTCATAAACGCTTAATAGTCCGTCAAGTTGTACCAATTGTATGCCTACTATTTGTATGCCTACTATTTAATAAACATTAAAGTGGGTGGGTGAGTGGGTGGGTGGGTGGCTGGCTGGCTGGCTGGCTGGCTGGCTGGCTGGCTGGCTGGCTGGCTGGCTGGGTGAGTGAGTGAGTGCGTGTAATATCCTGGATGTATCACCCAGCATGCCGTCGCCTGAAGACTTGGGCTGAACTAACACACGCAAATGGAATCCATTGTAGATAGCAATTTAAGTGTAATTGACGAATCGCACATGATTTTGTACTAAGCCCCCCCCCCCCCACCCCCCCCCCCCCTCCCCATATACCATCATCAGTACACCTCCTAAATAAGTTACAATGTTTCTAAAACAAGAACAAACAGTATTTTGAATATAATTGGATTGGAAGATATTCAACATTATGTGTTATTTTTGTCTTGGAAACATGTTAAGTTATTTCTGAGCTATATTGTACTGATTCATTGTCACAAAATAGGTAAAACTTAATTATTACGCATCTAATAAATACCCTGGTTAGTGGAGTATTCGGTGAATATGAATCTTGGGAATAACAGAAATGTTTCATCCAGTGTGTTACATTGTATTCCTGCTATTTTACCCTTCCATGACGAAACCGGCCAAAACCGGCCTCTGTAGTGGTTTTCAATAATGTCCATTTGCAGGCCAAGAGAAGACTATTTTTTTCAAGTTTTACCACTGAAATGACTGGCTCGGTAACCAAGCCAGTCATTACAGTGGTAAACTTTCAAAAATAATCTCTTGGCCTGCAAATCGACATTCAATAAGTAAATATTTTAATTTTTCGAAGAAATTTAGTCATTAAAGGGTTACCCGTATATTAACACTTTGAACATGAAAGGTCAAGCACCAAGAATACGGGTCAAGTTACCATTTTGAAACTAATTTGACTGGGAGCTGTTTCTGCCTATGGCAACAACAGGCCCTTGTCAAGTTAGATTCATAATAGTCAACAGCTTACTTGTATAGATACACTGAAATAGAGATTCCTGGAATCTATGGTTCAACATTTTTTCTCTCAAATTCCTACAATGAGCAGATTTTCTGATATATAAATGTAGCACGATTTTCTGTTTCTCATCCTGTAGTTTCTTTACGGAGATTAAAAGTCAAGTAGACATATTGAGTCTAATATTCTTTCCACATCGATGCAGGTATTCCTCTGGTGTCTTCCCCGAGGTAGGCTAAGCAGTTTGCATCTTATCACGAACGATACTGTCATGTTGATGGACTGATAAAGATAACCCTTGCATCCCCGGCACCACGAGTGTTTACAATGGAGAAATCCAGTTTTAGCTATGGGCCGTGCGTCCCTAGTTAAGCTCCACACATGTTTCGCCCGTGTTGGGATCGATCGCAACAGCGTCCAGTCAGATTAGTTTCGAAATATTCAACAGCATCTTTATTAAATAGTAAAGACATACAATTCGTACAACCACGTTTATAGTCCGTCACCAATTAAGCGTTCGTGATGAACCTAGCTACGTCATTCATGGCGTAATTGATTATGACGCCATCATATACATCACGCAAATGATTATACCGTCATATGATTGATGGACAAACTGGACTCCAATTTTACTCCAATTTCTCGGATGGGAGCTATTGAGGTTTAAAGGTTAATCAATTTTCGCAAGGCTGTTTATTCTTGCAAACACCGGTGACGTCACATTGCAAATCTTTGCTGTTATCTATCTTCTTAATAACCTCCTCAGAACCGGATGATTGATGACAAAAACACCAACAAAGTCATCTCGGAAATCCCCACGGTTTTAGAAAAGATCTCACCTGACTATGAACCAATTATGTTATCCGCTAAAAGCGTAATTTTCAATATTATATCGGCTTATTTATGATGGCCCTCTTTGTAATTTATATAACTATCGTCTATCTAATCACCTGTGTCTTATAATATACATCGGCCACATAGTTTATGCTATGCTATTTATATGCAGGACGTATTCAGAACTTCTGGAGTGATGGGGTGGGGGTGGGGGTGGGGTGGTGATTCACACCAGACGTTAAAGGCCATATTTGAGTTAGATCGTAACACTTACCAATCTGATGTTAAAATTAAAAATAAAAGATGAACTGGTGTTCATTTTTCAACAAGTTTGGTGGAAGATGTTGCTGATTGCTATTGACACTGAAAAAGAGAGAATATTGACATCAGAGTAGTACGGGTACTGTAGTAGCCCCAATTTTTATCTATCAAAATTTATTTTTTGAGTGAATAATGTGTTTTATGCAGTTTCTCTTTTTACAAACGAGAATAGCTGTCTGGACATAATGTCCAGAGAGCTATTTTCGTTTGTAAAGAGAGAAACTGCATAATAGGATATGGTACAAACTTGGCGATTTGTTATGTTATATTCATTCAATTTTTTATCCGGTCCTGTTTTCACAACTGAACGGCTCAAAAAATTGAGCGAACAAAAAATATGAACGTCTAAAAAAAGAATAATTTGGATGTCAACTGATGGTCCATATTTACCTCTGGAAATGCAGGAGATTCCATCTGCGAGCATCTAGATTTCAAAACCCTCCCCCACCCCCTGTTGGTTTGCCTTTCGCTTCCACCAAACGCCACAAATAATTTTTAAACCCCCACCCCCGGCCCTAGCAAGTCTTAATCCGGCACTGAAAATGGTGAAAAGTTGCCGTAGTGTGGCATATTATAATAACGTTATTGGCGGTAAGTACAGCAAGCAAATATAATTCTGGCCCAGGATTCCTATATGGACCCTTTTGAGGGTCTAAAGCACCTAAATGCAACTTGGGATCCCATAAGTAGTATCAGTGGCCCCATGGAACCCCTGATGCCCCTGTATGATTGTTAAATACTAATGGACATTTACAGTTTTAGCTATGCCCCGTCCATCTTTATCTAAGCTCCACCTACACCTCGCTGGCGTTGGGATCGATCGGTCTCTGAACGCCCTGACTATCAATTTCCAGAAAACTATCTAGGTAAGCTGTTGAATATTTTGAAACTAACTTGACTGGGCGCTGTTGCTGCCTATGGCAGCAACGGCACCCAATCAAATTAATTTCAACATATTCAACATATTGTTTATTTTATGATAAAGACATACAATTCGTACACCGTGTCGGACTATTCAACGTTAAAGACGGACTATATATCCAGTCATTCATGCCGTCACCCTACACGGCGGGTGGTTGATTATGACGTCATATGATGGATGGATAAACTTGGAAAGGTCCATTAGTTTTAGACGGGTTTGCACAAAAACACCCACACAATCTAGAATGGGACTACCAGTATTCATAGCTGTGAGCCCATGGTAGCCTCTGATTTCAGCATGGTTGAGAAAACTGCAAGACAAACCAAGATTTCTCTTTTGGACCCCAAGATTTCAGCTTAGGACACACATTTCAGGATGTGCAGTCCCCCAAGAGGTCCAGATTTAGATGCCACGTAAAACACCGACTCAGATAGTTCGTCCCTCCCACCCCCTCGACCTCAACACCACCTTGACCATTCTGGATCTGCCACTGAGCTGCAAGTCATCTCTCAACTTAAATCTGCTTCCCGACAAGACCCACACATTCGTTACCCTATAATAAATGTATTAGTAAAATAGCAAATCTGAAAAATACTTGATCTTGATTTTAGTGAGTATTTCACAAAATATGCCTGTGTATGCATTCCTATTTTGGTTAATAATATGTTAACGTCCTTTACAATGATAAGGTTGCTAAGTGACGTCGATTTTCGCCTACGTTAGGGTAGCGCTCCTAGCTAACGCCCACACGTCTTGACACTGCATAAAACCCCTCGAAACATGCTGATTACGGCAGAAACATCGTCGGTTGAGACACGCTATTATCACGCTGCGCCTAAAACTGTCACTGGAGGAATTGTCTGAAAAATTGAACAGTAATAAAGTCAGACACGGTAAGAATTATTATTATTTATTTTACGCTGCTTATGACTCCGATTCTAGATGCCACAACTCAGAGCCTTCTTTAGTAAATTAATCAGATTAAAACTTTGATCGATCTATCTTTGAACTCCCTGACTATCAATTTCCAGAAAACTATACAGGTAAGCTATGGAACATTTTAGAACTGATTTTACTGGGCGCTGTTGCTGCCGTCTAGTCAACGGCGTCGAGTCAAACAGCAACGGCGTCCAGTCAAATTAGTTTCAAAGTATTCAACAGCATGTTTATTAAATAGGAAAGACATACAATTTGTACAACGTGTCGGGCTATTAAGCGTTAAAGACGGGCCAAATAGAATAATCTATGCCGTAATGGTTATGACGTCATCCTACACGCCGCTTAGTTGATTATGACGTCATACGACGTCAGATTGATAGATGGATACTGAAAGGTGAATTACATTGCATGGAAGGTCAACTCTAATGCCCCTTTCCAATGTAGCCATCCATCATATGACGTCATAACTACGTGACTTGCAGAATGACGTTATAATCAATGAGGTCATTATGACATCATGAATGACATCGATAAGCACGCCACGAACGCAAAATTGAAGACGGACTATGCGTTGTTGCACGAATTGTGTCTTTACTATTTAATAAACATTCTGTTGAATATTTTGAAACTAATTTGACTGCACGCTGTTGCTGCCATAGGCAGCAACAGCGCCCAGTCAAATTAGTTTCAAAATATTTAACAGCTTACCCGTATACTTTTCTGCAAATTGATGGTCAGGAAGTTCATGGATCGATCAATCACAACACGAGCGAGGTGTGGGTGGCGCTTAGTTAGAGTTGGGGGGGGGTGGTAGCTAGAACTGGCACGGTCCATTAGCGAAGACCCATAGTCACACCAGAATGCTAAAAAATAAAATTGATAAAATTGTAGACCTATAAGTTTAGAGCCTTAAATTACTAATTTACCCCCTCTCAGCCTACGGGCCTACATCTAGTCAGAAGTATGACAGTAACATAACTTGATCTTTGTACTGTTTATTTTCAGATGTTGCTGCTTGTACTTCTACTGACGTCACTATGCGTGGGATCAAGTCTTGGCCATTGTAAGTACAAGTCCACTAATCTATAACAAAGACTTGCTTTTGGCGCCAAACGATTGTGTTTTCTTTTCAAGACATGTTGTCATAAGACACACCCAGCCCCGTCTTAAGGAACCACACTCACTTGGCCCGCAAACGCCCTTTGCCGTAGCAAATGACGTGTACTAAGTGCCCACCTGCTACTCAGTTATATGACGTCATAATGAACTACGTCACATGTTGGCTGACGTCATTATGAAAATGCGTAATGAATGATGTATCTATCACCGCCATGAACATTGAAGTGTTCGTCAAATGTATATTTTGTATGTCTTTACTATTTAATAAACAGTCCTTTGTATATTTTGAAAGTAATTTGACTGGGCGCTGTTGCGGCAATAGGCAGTAATAGAACGTAGTCAAATTAGTTTCAAAATGTTCTACACCTGCTAAACCTGTGTAGCTACCTTGATATTTGGATTCTGGGAATTCAGTGCTAGATCGATCATAACACTTGTAAAGCGTGGGTGGAGTTTAGCTAGAAATGGGCGGCCATAGCTAGAAATGGTTCCCTTAGACAGGGGTTTACTGCGGCACAACAGACGGATCTGTTCCTGGCTATGGCCCGCCATTTCTAGCCATGTCCCACCATTTCTAGCTAAGCTCCGCCCAGGCTTTGTGCGTGTCCGGTTCCATCGAAACTTGAATGAACAGAATCTCAATATCAAGGTAACTATACAGGTAAGCTGTTGCGTATTTTTAAACTAATTATTAACTGAATGTTCATTAAACAGTAAATCCCCTAAAAGGCATAGACTTCGTCCTCTTAACTGACCTCTAGCTGCTGATGACAGGGTATTTCCAGTTATTATGATTGTGACGTCAGCCTACATGTGACATAATTGATTTTGACGGCATACTTGAGTGACAGATTGGATTCATCCATTAATAACGGGTAATAGAAAGATGCATTTCTAGCTGTGTCCCGCCCATTTCTAGCTGTGTCCCTCCCATTTCTAGGTATGTCCCGCCCATTTCTAGCTGTGTCTCCCATTTCTAGCTATGTCCCTCCAATTTCTAGCTATGCCTCACCTATTTCTAGCTATGTCCCGTTAATTTCTAGCCATGTCCAGCCAATTTCTAGCCATGCCCTGCCCATTTCTAGCCATTCCCCCTCCCATTTCTAGCTATGTCCCTACCATTTCTAGCCATGTCCCGCTCATTTCTAACTATGACCTGCCCATTTCTAGCCATGTTCCGCCCATTTCTATCTGTGTCGCGCCCATTTCTTGCCATGTCCCTCCCATTTCTAGCCATGTCACACCAATTTCTAAACATATCCCGCCCATTTCTAACCATATCTCGCCCATCTCTAGCCATGTCCCACCCATTTCTAACCATATCCCTCCCATTTCTAGCTATGTCGCTTCCATTTCTATCTGTGTCGCGCCCATTTCTAGCTGTGTTACGCCCATTTCTAGCTATGCCCCGCCAATTCCTGGCTATGTTCCACCAATTTCTAGCTATGTCCCGCCCATTTCTAGCTAGGTCCCCCATCCCATTTCTAGCTATGTCCCGCCCATGTCTAGCTAAGACCCGCCCATTTCTAGCTGGGATTCGCCAACTATTTGCGCGTGTTGGGATAGACTTTATTGAACCCTGAATTACCAGACTCCTAATTTCAAGGTGATTAATACAGGTAAGCTGTCGAATATTCTGACAATAATTTGACTGGGAACTGTTACCTAATAGCATCTACATCTCCCAGTTCACATTTCCAGAGTATCCATCAATCATCTGACGTCATATGACGTCATGATCAGCTAAGTGGCGTGTAGGATGACGTCATAATCATTACCTCATAAACGATTCTATATGGCCCGTCTTTAACTCCTAATAGTCCGACACGTTGTACGAATTGTGTCTCTACTATTTAATAAACATGCTGTTTGACCGTTCCAGTTTATCCATCCATCATATGAGGTCGTAATCAACTACGTGACGTGTAGGATGCCGTCATAGTCATTACGTTATGTATGACTCGATTGAGTCCGTTTTAACGCTTAATAGTCCGACAGGTTGTATAAATTGTATGTCTTTACTATGTAATAAACATGCTGTTGAATATTTTAAAACTAATTTGACTGGGCGCTGTTGTTGCCATAGGCAGCAACAGCGTCCAGTCAAATTAGTTCCAAAATATTCAATAGCTTACCTGTATTGTTTTCTGGGAATTGATAGTCAGAGAGTTCAGAGATCGATCGATCCCAATACGAGCGAGGTGTGGGTGGGGCTTAGCTAGAGATGGGCCCATTAAAATAGTGTTCAAATATTCAGGGGAATGTTTACTAAATTGTACATTCACAAAAGACATACAATTCGTACGCTTCGTGACGGACTTTTTGATTTTCATGATGATCTATGTCAGTTTGGAAAATATTGAAATGTGTCAGGTAAAATGTGACGTATTTGATTATGACATCGGTTACTTGAGTGACAGATCGAACCCCTCCAGAAATCAGCCCTGCTATTTGATACAATGCAATTTACACCTGTGACGTATTACAGACGTTAATAAGGCTGTTAATTTTAATGATAAAATGTTTCTCTTAGGTCGTCTAGACAACAATGATCCATGCAGCACTGATGACGAATGCACGGTCACGTGCGTCAAGAAGTGGGGAAACTGTAATAAAGGAAGGTGTGGCTGTTATCCCGGGGACAATTGGGATAGTGTGAGTGATATGTGCTATACACGTAAGTAATCAAACAACAGCTCCATCATCATCATCATCATCATCATCATCATGAGAGAGGGAGAGAGAGAGAGAGAGAGAGAGAGAGAGAGAGAGAGAGAGAGAGAGGGAGAGAGGGAGAGAGAGAGAGAGAGGGAGGGAGGGAGGGAGGGAGGGGGGGGGGGGGGGAGGGGGGAGGGGGAGGGAGGGAGGGAGGGCGGGAGAGGGAGGGGGTGGGGGGTGTGGAGGGGGGGGGGAAATATGGTTACGATGGACAATGGATGAGCCTGGGTAAAGAATGGCTTGTACCCATTTTGCACGCGTGTTTGCAAGCTTGAATTTCCATAATATCAAATTCAAAGTAATTATACACGCAAGCTGCTGCCACAGCTCCCAGTCTAAACAGTTTCAAAATAATCAATAGATGAACGGAATGTTTAGTAAATTGTAAATTCACCAAAGACATAAGTTATTCAGACTGTTATTGCTGTCCTTTGACCATTTCGTGTAGAATGTATGACATTTGATTGCGACATCAGCAGACAAGTAGACCAGGAGGGGATTGGAGTGGAGTGTCACCCGGAAGTTAAATAATTGAGGAATCCAGTTTCTCAGCCAATCATATGGCATCATAATCAACTACGTCACATATAGGCTGACATCATATTCAATTACGTCATGAATGACGTGATATAATCTGTCACAAATGACTTGTACGAATTGTGCGTCTTAACTATTTAATAAATATTCTGTTGAATAATTTTGAAAGCAATTTTATTGGGCGCTGTTGCTAGGCAGCAAGAGCACCCGGTCAGGTTAGTTTCAAAAAATTCAATAGCCTACCTGTATAGTTTTCTCGAAATTGAGATTCAGAGTGTGCATGGATCGATTGATCCCAACACGGATAGAGCGTGAGTGGAGCTTAGGTAGAGATGGGCGGGGCATAGCTAAAACTGGGTTCCCCATTGTTAATGGTATTTTGACGTAGCTGTAATGGGATGGAAAGTGTGTATTATTTTGTTACTTTTCCTTTATTATGTCATAATTGTGTGTTTATCGCGTTATTATTTGCTGTTGATCAACAACATTGGGGCTTTTTGGTCTGTTATGTTCAGGAGATCCCGCCCTTTCATTAGGCGCACCCAGGTTTCCCTGGTAATGATGCACGTAGAAACACGTATAAAGGCAATCGTGTGTATCCAGAAATACGTAACCGAGCACCATATTCTCAAGACAATGACTACAATGTGCATTCAAAATTTCGTTGTTTTATAGCCTAAAAAGCTGTATTTTTACATGATACAATGTAAGTGGATATTTTCCCAATAAAACAAGCAGGATATACACATAGCTGTTTTTCAACCATGGGTTTCTATCTCTTAATATTAAAGAGGCTATTGCTGACAGATCCATACATATAATACACGGAGCCATGCCCATAAAACGCTTCCCGTGGGTCAATACTGTCATTTGAAATCAATTCACCTTTCCAGAGTATCCATCGATAATCTGACGTCATATGACGTCATAATCAGCTAAGCGGCGTGTAGCATGACGCGATAATCTTTACGTCATAAATGATTCAGTACGGCCCGTCTTGAACTCTTAATAGTCCGACACGTTGTCCGAATTGTATGCCTCTACTATTTAATAAACATACAGTTGAATATTTTGAAACTAATTTGGTTGGGCGCTGTTGCTGCCATAAACAGCAACAGCACCCAGTCAAATTAGTTTCAAAATATTCATCAGCTAACCTGTATAGTTTTCTGGAAATTGATAATCAGGGAGTTCAGAGATCGATCGATCCCAACACGAGCGAGGTGTGGGTGGCGCTTAGCTACAGATGGGCGGGGCCTTGCTAAAAATGGAAAGATCCATTCTTATATATGGGTATTGTTCTCAATGAGGGCACAACTTTGATCTTTTTATGTCCGGGCCTGGTATTTTGTACTAATGCTTTTCAGTAAGAATTTTAACCATTAAAATATTGAGTGGATTCATATCAACTTGGGAATCAACTGTCTTTAGTATATTTGCATCCAAACTCTATATTTTTAGGATATCCGAAGTCTGGGTGATCACATTCAGTGTCTTATACTTTATAGGCTTGTTACCTTCCCGGATTTCTATAAGCATACTTTGATTTAGAATCAATAAGGGTAGAATATCCACGTAATATTTAGAAAATTAGTTGAGTATGCTTTTTAAACTCCACTCCGTTACCTTCATTGATATCTAGGGTAATTGGGGAACACATTTTAATAATTTTTATCATGATACTTAAGCAGGGCCTCCCATAATATGACAGGAAGTTTTAAATTTTATCTTAATGCTGAATGGCTAAAATTAATTGTGTCTGAAAATATCAACTCCGTTACCCTTACTCCATAAACAGTGTACTTGGTTACAGAGTTGAGTGATTCAGTAACGGAGTCGAAATTTGCACTTCATTTTCTACCGGGATCAAAACCATCTGATTGCTTTTGTTTTTCATAGTTTTATGCCACACTACTTTTATCTCTAATTTCTTATACTGTTCATACATAGTGAGTACACATATTTGATATTATGGATTTGACATTACTACTGCAATAGTTGATAAAATGTAGTCCGACGATCTGAAAGTTTTAATTTTGAATATAACATGTTTTATTGCGCACTAACGTCTTTGTTCCCCTCATTGCTGTGTCTGAACTACACATAGGCTTATTATCCTTTAAAGCAGGCTGCAGTATTCAGGGCTTCCATTTGGGAGTTTGACCCTTGTTACTAAAACTTCAACTCCATTAGTGAAAATCGCAACTCCGTTACCATTTCTCCTGAATTTTAAATATATATCGAGCGTTATTGCGCTAGTATTTTGTTTGAGGCCGACGAACTGTCTGGGTCCGCACTTTTTATATAACAAATTAGGATGTCATTTTAATACACCAGGGCCCATATGCATAAAGGTGGTTTAGAGAGAGTTTAGCTTAAACCCTGCCTAAGGCAGCAAAAGCGCCCAGTTAAATTAGTTTCAAAATATTCAAAATAATGTTTGTTAAATGGAAAAGACATGCGATTCGTTCAACGTGTCGGACTATTAAGCGTTAAAGACGGACTATATCGAGTCATTCATGACGTCATGATTATGACCTCAGCCTACACGTCACGTGGTTGATCATGACGTCATGAGATTTACGATATCAGCAGGTGCGACATGAGTGATGGGATAAAGGGAGCCTTGATAGGTCTCAACGTATTTACAGGAAATGACTATATATCTGCATTATATATAATGGTAGAATAGGAAATGATAAATTATTAGGAAACTGACTTGCAAGAGCAGCTCCACTGTCGATTATGCGATATCGTCACATGGTTTACTTCACTATATCAATAGCTTCGATATACTCGACGATTCAGTGTTCACGTCTGACGTACATTGTGCATTAGTAGTATCATATCGATTCCCAAATAAGACCACCAGTAACATATCTCCGATGAAAACTCTGGCATCGGATGTCAAAAATTATAAAATTGACAGAGTACAACCAGCTCGTCGGATACCCGATAAAGCGGACCAGTTTACCAAAAATGTTCTTGACAATCCGGCACTTGTTGAATTAAAACGGTCCATAAATACGACAGTCATTAGCCTGAAAAGCGTTAACCAAACAGTAGGAAATATAAATGAACTGTTCAGAACAATGGCTATAAAAACATTTGGAGAAAAACCCCGAAATTGTGTCATGCCTAAATTTAAAAGTTCCAAAATACAGCGACCCTGGTACACACCTGACTGTAAAAAGACGAGAGAAAAGTACCATAGAGCTAGGTATACAAACCATATAGTTAAAACCGAAACTTCCAGAAATGATGTGATAGAAGCCAGCAAAACTTATAAAAATACTATGCAATACTGAGACACAATGAAAAACCAAAACATAAGATTATGAATTTAACCCGTAGGGACCCAAAAGCATATTGGAAAATTATCAAGCACAATGACCCCAAGTCCGACAAATGTCCTGTTAGCATCGATGATATGTTTAAGTACTTTCAAGAAATAAACGAAAAGGAAGCAATAGCAGGAATATATAGTAATAGTCAAGACATTCATCCTGAAAACAGCACTTTAAATAGAAAATTCACCGATGAAGAAATTCTTAAGGCTATTAGAAATCTACAAAACGGTAAGGCCCCAGCGTCCGATGATGTACTAAATGAGTATATTAAAACAACACAGCAGGCGATGGTTCCAATTTACTGCAAACTATTTAATGATGTCTTAGATAGTGGCTGTGTACCAGAGGTCTGGACAGAGGGTGTGAGCATACCCATCTATAAAGATAAAGGGAGTAGAGTTGAGCCAAAAAATTATAGACCAATAACCTCGTTAGCTGTTTAGGAAAGCTCTTTACCTCCACATTCAGCATAAGAATAACTAAATATATTGAAGAGGAAATTTATCTTAAAAGAGAATCAGGCTGGTTTTAGACAGGGGTACTCCATATCCGACCACATTTTTAGTCTCCATTCAATAACTAAAATATGTGCACAAACAAAGTACTGTACCGTACTGATGATATTTCTCTTGCTAATCTTACGGTCAACCAGCTTCTATGCGGGACCTACACTGCCAACTTGGAAATGAACAAACTGATATGTAATACGGTATGTCAATATATAATTAACACAACCGCTTTCAGTAGCTTCCCGTTTGCGAACTTATAGTTTAAGGGGTAAAAGTGCGGGTCTGGCCGAAGGCAGCACCTAGAGCTCACCTCTGCTATTCTTCCATTGCCTCGCTCTCTCTATCTCTCACCCTCTCTCCCCTCCTTCCCCCCCTCTCCTCTCTCTCTCTCCCCCACCTCTCTCTCTCTCTCTCTCTCTCTCTCTCTCTCTCTCTCTCTCTCTCTCTCTCTCTCATTTTGTTGTAAAAAAGTTGTGTATAATCTGTATGCGTATGGGAGACACGGGAATAAGACTCTAAGTCTTATCCTGCTTCCATCTGAACAAAAAATAAATCACGTTTAAACCAATCTGGAGGGAGGCCCTGTGGGGGAAATTGTTAGAAAATAAAATAAACAGTAAAATACTAAATGTAATTAAAAATATGTATGAAAACATTAAGTCTAAAATTCTGCTAAATAATATGATGTCTGACACATTAGTGTGTAACTGGGGTGTGCGACAAGGAGAATATCTGTCACCAATTCTTTTCAGTCTTTATATAAACGATCTCACCGACGATCTAGACAGCAAAAATTGCACAGGAATAGAAATAAAAAATAATGCCATTTTATACCTAAAACTGCTGATTCTACTTTATGCTGATGACACGACCATTATTGCGGAGAAAAAGCAAGACTTACAAAATATAAAATATGGTCGACGAGTACTGCCAATACTGTAATCAATGGAACCCAAAAATAAATGCAGAAAAAACTAAAGTCGTTGTATTTGGCGACACAATGAGACTTATAAGATCGCTTAGTTTTAACATGAAAAATACCCACATAGAAATTGTAAATACATATAAATACTTAGGTATATACTTCACCCGAAACGCTAAATTTACAGATGCAATTAAACATCTTGGAGACCAATGTAGAAAGGCTATGTACCGCCTACCTCGGCGCATCACCAATTTAGATCTGCCAATAGACTGTAAGCTCCAATTGTTCGATGCAACAATATCACCAATAGCTGAATATACCAGTGAGATATGGGGCTTTGAAAATACCAACATATTAGAAGGTACCCATTTAGAATCTTTGAAATTTATATTGAAAGTTAAAAAAACCCACCCCATTATACATGGTATATGGCGAATTGGGAAGATACCACATGCAGACAAGATTCTAATGCAAAATGTAAAACTTTTGGGCATCACTTGTAATGGGAAATCGTAATAAACTGTCATATAAGATCTACAAATATATGTATGATAAATATACAATAGATGGAGCACCATACACATGAGTTAAAAATATAGAGTCAGTGCTTAATATTACGGGCTTTGGGAACATTTGGATTGATCAACACATAATAGGAGATAGAAAAAACACTATAAAACTGATTAAACAGCGACTTGTTTACCAATATATACAAAAGTGGAATGGATATTTAAAACTAAATGACAACAACAGGATAGCCCTTACTAAATTCCGAACTTCAAACCATAGACTGCCAATCGAAACCGAAAGCTGGACAAATACCCCCATGGTAGATAGGAAATTTATATTATGTGATCAGGATGATATTGAAGATGAATTCCACTACATATTTATTTGTGACTACTTTGCGGAAATCCGGAAATCAGCAATTCCCAAATACTACTATCTGCCGCCAAATTATTTCAAATTTAAACAATTACTTGGAACAAATAAACTAAGCTTACTACAGAAATTATGTTATCTTATTTGGAGAATCCTTGCAGAATTTAACCGAAAATAAATGATCTCCATCGATAGTCCTTCACACTATGCTTATTTTGGGATGCTTATCACGTCAAAACCAGACTTATATTGTATAACCTTCTAAATAATAATAATAATAATAATAATAATAATAATAATAATAATAATAATAATAATAATAATAATAAATGAATGGTAACACTGACAAAAATAATAATAATAATAATCATAATAATAATAATAATAATAAAAATAATAATAATAATAATAATAATAATAATAATAATAATATGCAACATGATAAATGCTTGTCCAACACAATATGATGCAAATATCATGTAACCCACATACTTGTAAAAGCCTTGGTGTAAATAAATTGAATTGAATTGAATTGCATTTCTCAAGAAAGGCAAAATCACATGTTGGCCAAACTTAAAAAAAACACCTAGATCTATGGATCCTTTTCTAAGACTTGGAACTGATTGGTTCGTGCAAGACGACGTGAACGCTTTGCTGGGGGATTTTGTCTCTAATCTCTTTGGAAGTAACCAGGTTACATCTGTAAATGCAGCCATGCATACAACAAGGACAACATAATTATACCTACATTACTACCACCTTACAAAGATAACCTGCACCTAGATATCCAACGAGCCAATTGACCGTTCCAGTTTATCCATCCATCATATAAGGTCATAATCACGTTATGACATGTGCATGCCTGCACTATTCATGGAACAGATGCACCATCCTCTGATGATGTTATGACATGTGTATGACAGCACTGTGCAGTGGACACATCCGCCGTTCTCTGATGACGTTATGACTTGTGTATGACTGCACTGTACAGTGGACAGACGCTCCATCCTCGGATGATGTTATGACTTGTGTATGAGTACACTGAGCAGTGGACAGACGCGCCATCCTCTGATGATGTTATGACTTGTGTATGACTGCACTGAGCAGTGGACAGCTGCGCCATCCTCTGATGATGTTATGACTTGTGTATAACAGCACTGTACAGTGGACACATCCGCCATTCTCTGATGACGTTATGACTTGTGTATGACTGGACTGTACAGTGGACAGACGCTCCATCCTCTGATGATGTTGTGACTTGTGTATGAGTACACTGAGCAGTGGACAGACGCGCCATCCTCTGATGATGTTATGACTTGTGTATGACTGCACTGAGCAGTGGACAGCTGCGCCATCCTCTGATGATGTTATGACTTGTGTATGACAGCACTGTACAGTGGACACATTCGCCATTCTCTGATGACGTTATGACTTGTGTATGACTGCACTGTACAGTGGACAGACGCTCCATCCTCTGATGATGTTATGACTTGTGTATGAGTACACTGAGCAGTGGACAGACGCGCCATCCTCTGCTAATGTTATGACTTCACTGTGTAGTGAACAGATGCACTATTCTCTGATGATGTTATGACGTGTGTATGACTGGACTGTGTAGTGAACAGATGCACCATTCTCTGATGATGCTATGACGTGTGTATGACTTCACTGTACAGTGGACAGATGCACCATTCTCTGATGATATTATGACCTGTGTATGACTTCACTGTATAGTGGACAGATGCGCCATTCTCTGATAATATTATGACCTGTGTATGACTTCACTGCACAGTGGACAGATGCACCATTCTCTGATGATATTATGACCTGTGTATGACTTCACTGTACAGTGGACAGATGCACCATTCTCTGATGATATTATGACCTGTGTATGACTTCACTGTATAGTGGACAGATGCACCATTCTCTGATGATATTATGACCTGTGTATGACTTCACTGTACAGTGGACAGATGCACCATTCTCTGATGATATTATGACCTGTGTATGACTTCACTGTATAGTGGAAAGATGCGCCATTCTCTGATGATATTATGACATGTGTATGACTTCACTCTATAGTGGACAGATGCACCATTCTCTGATGATGTTATGACCTGTGTATGACTTCACTGTATAGTGGACAGATGCACCATTCTCTGATGACGTTATGACGTGTGTATGACTGGACTGTACAGTGGACAGATGCGCCATTCTCTGATGACGTTATGACTTGTGTATGACTTCACTGTAGTGGACAGATGCGCCATTCTCTGATAATGTTATGACCTGTGTATGACTTCACGGTATAGTGGACAGATGCGCCACTCTCTGATGACGTTATGACTTGTGTATGACTTCACTGTATAGTGGACAGATGCGCCATTCTCTGATAATGTTATGACCTGTGTATGACTTCACGGTATAGTGGACAGATGCGCCATTCTCTGATGACGTTATGACTTGTGTATGACTTCACTGTATAGTGGACAGATGCGCCATTTTCTGATAATGTTATGACCTGTGTATGACTTCACTGTATAGTGGACAGCTGCGCCATTCTCTGATCATGTTATGACCTGTGTATGACTTCACTGTATAGTGGACAGATGCGCCATCCTCTGATGATGTTATGACCTGTGCGTGACTTCAGTGCAATGACGTTATGACCTGATGTTTAGTAAATTGTATTGAAACATTGCTAGTTATTCTTTGTTTCAGCGTCAGTGCTAGGTGGTCCATGCGCGGACAATATGCATTGTGTGGGAATAAGTGGCGGACACTGTGATGTACCTGTAGGCGTGTGTACATGTGATGTCACTATGAGACAAATCACATCACGATACTGTGTAGACCAGGATATGCCCAGCGCCGCTGACCTGTGCAATACCACAAATATAAACTACTTCTATTTTACAGCAGCTGGTAAGTGTGACGTGCGTGTGCGTGCACGAGCGATTGGGCGAGCGAGTGAGTGGACGCTGGTCATAGACTGAATGAAATAAAAAGAAACAAAATTCGTATTTAATTTTTGCCTGTCTTCATGTGCGTGCGAAAGGCATAATTCGTTACCCTTTAATCTTTTACCCTTTAACCGCTAAGTTTCGTCAAGAAAATTAAGCTATTTGCTTATTGAATGCCCATTTGCCGGCCAAATGACGACTTTTGCGATTTTATCACTGGAATGACTGGCTCAGTTATTCCTCAAGACCATTGTAGAGGCCCGTTTTGGCCGGTTTCGTCACACAATTTTATAATCGCCTCCGTCCGTCCGTCCATCCATCTATGCAACCATCTGTCCGTCTTGTCCCAAACCCTTGCGTGGAATTCAACCAAATTTGGTATGTGGGTTCCCCATATGACGACATTTGGATTTGGCTCCGCCGACTAGGGGTCAAGTGTGAGGTCAAAAGTTCAAATATCCTAAAAACTGTCCATCACGCTAACTCCTCCAAAACAGTTGCGTGGAATTCAACCAAATGCGGATTGCGTGACGTCATATACATTTGTGTCCGCTCCCCATGGGATGGTGAGGGGCGAGGTTCAAAGGTCCCGCCCATTGTGTGGTCAGGGGGTTGGGTCAATAGGTCAAATATCCTAAAAATGAATCGATACGTCACCCTATCGCCTCCCAATCCGTTGTGTGGAATCCAAACTAATTGGCTATGTGGATTACTGATACAATTGCGCAATGCATGATGACATAATTTATGTTTGGCTCTGCATCCCTGACCCCCCTTCAAGTGGTAAGGAAGTGGTCAAAAGGTCAAGAAATTGATTGTAATGCAGCTCTCCGACGGAATTCAACCTAATTTGGTAGGTGAGTTACCCATATGATTGTGGAGTGCCAGAGGACATTTACATTTGGCTCTGCACCCTGGGTCTGGGGTCGGGTCAAGATGTCACAGCGGTGAAGGCTGGGATTTGCAATGACACGCAATCGGCCGAGCAATCTAAATTAGTTTGTTAGTTAGTTAGTTAGTTAGTTAGTTAGTTAGTTAGTTAGCTAGTTAGTTAGCTAGTTAGTTATCTATAGTTAGTCAATTCGCTAGTTAGTTAGTTAGTTAGTTAATTAATTAGTTAGTTAGTTAGTTGTTGTTGTACTTCTAGTTGTTGTTGTTGTTGTTGTTGTTGTTGTTGTTGTCTTTGTTGCTACTGTTGTTGTTGTTGTTGTTGTTGTCGTCGTCGTCGTCGTCGTCTTCGTTATTATTATTATTATTATTATTATTATTATTATTATTATTATTATTATTATTATTATTATTATTATAGACACCATTGTTGTAACCCGATTTACTGGTACAGCTTATGAGCTGTGTGGATGTCCTGCAAATCATGATGCAGACCCACAGAATGCGCAGAAATGCATAAGTAGTAAGAAATGAGTTCTTATGCTCCTCGTGACGTTATCAAAATATAGATAACAAGTTTACCGCCGCCGCCGCCGACAACTACTACTACTACTACTACTACTACTACTCCTACTACTACTACTACTACTACTACTACTACTACTACTACTACTACTACTACTACTACTACTACTACTACTACTACTACTACTTTCTACCCAAAATATCCTGACTGAAAAAGCAGCAGAATCTTTTTTAGAAAACTCAAGAAAATACTAAAATATATCATTAATACGAGTACGCATAATTATTTTAGAGCAGTATTAAAAAAAAATATTAACACGATTATTGTCGCACATTGCATCCAGATCTACCCGGAACAGTTTTATTTAAATACTATTTCCACAGGGTGTTTGTTATTAACAGATACTAGAAACACTAAATTCCACTCACAGATTTGAAAAGATGCATCAAATCTACTTCATAGTGCCTTTAGGGGCCTTTCCCAAATTACCCCGGGAACACTCACAGCCGAAAAATAACATTCCACTATAACACGTTGAAGATCGGAAACGCCATCTAACGTTTTCAATGACACGTTCAATGTTTCTTTAGCATGTTACCCAGGAACAAATATTATATGGTATATACACCATCTGAAAATATATAATTATCCAAACAAATTATGTAAAAATGAAATTTTGTGTTACATCACTGAACATCTATATAATGCAATTTTTATTATAAAAGAATATCAAGCCAATATATTTTGAAACAAACTCACATGAAGTTTAAAGAATAGTATTGTCCTTAAACTCCATCGACCACCACCGTTCAGTATAAAAACCGGCTGCTTCAAAACCGGCTAATACTCGCTTGATCTTGACCACCATGGTGGATGCAGCCTTGTACGCTCATGTACAGGTTGTAGCGCTGTGATCTGTAGTATCCTGGCTGCATACAGTCCAGCCTATATATAGCCTAGGATAGGGTACTGAGTACTGACTGACATTGTGAAATTCTCCGGGCATGTTTCAAAGTAACAATGCAACGTAGAATGTTACCACTTTTAACAAACTGAGACAGGTCGCTAATGAGAACAGAGCCAATTAATATTGATCTACAGTACAGCTAAGATACAACCTACCATGTTGCCAGAAGATAAAATGTATTGTTGAATATTTAGTACTTAATTTGATTGGAAGCCTTTGGTGTCTAATGAAGCAATGGCATACAGAAATCCAATTATGTTCAAAATATTCAACAGAACATTTCTTATATCGTGTTAAAAATTGAACTAAGTTTTTTATTTTTTGTTTCGGAAACATTGTTTCTGAGCTGAACTGTACAATGTATTGACCTTGAAAGAAAAGGGCTAATAACATACATACCCCACCCTACCCCCATGATATGGCATAGTGTTAACCCTATACTCTCTGATGTCAATATTCTACCCTTTTCTGTGTCAATAGCAAAGAACCTGGTGTACCCGGTACAATTTTCAACAATTTTGGTGGACGATGTTGCTATCTACGACAGCTGTCTACGACAGCAACATCTTCCACCAAATTATTGAAAAATGAACACCAGTTCATCTTAATTTGAAAATTTAATATTTTAACATGAGATTGGTAAAAGTTGATGAACGAGCTCTAGTAATTCGGCTTATTATATCGTAACTATATGCGTATTTTATGTTTTAGCACTAACCATTCCAACTGTGGCATCAATAGAATATGGAACCCAGAACGTAGGAGACACGTGCATAAAGAGTGGAGATGACAAGAGCCGCCAATGTAGGGAAGGACTGGTGTGTGCCGCGTGCCCGGGTGAAAACTTAAATAAATTCACCTGCAACTCGATCAATAGTACCCCGCAGCAAAACGTGGTCACAGCATCCATCTCGCCGCTAGGCACAACACCAGCTTCTGATAGCCCAGGTATGTATAATGGAGTGGTCAATTTCTAGCTATGCCCCGCCCATTTATAGCTAAGCTCCTCCCACAGTACACGTATTTGAATCGATTTTAACAACTTGATCCCGGAATTACCAGAATACCAATTTGAAGAGAAATATACAAGTTTACAAGCTGTTGAATGTTTTGAAACTGATTCGACTGTGTGGCTGTTGCTGCAATACTAAAGTCAGATTCGTTTCTAACTATGCCCCACCCATTTATAGCTAAGCTCCGCCCACTTTGTACACGTATTTGAATCGATTTTAACAAATTGATCCCGGAATGACCAGAATACCAATTTCAAGAGAAATATACAAGTTTACAAGCTGTTGAATGCTTTGAAGCTGATTCGACTGTGTGACTGGTGCTGCAATACTAAAGTCAGATTCGTTTCTAACTATTCCCCACCCATTTATAGCTAAGCTCCGCCCACTTTGTACACGTATTTGAATCGATTTTAACAATTTGATCCCGGAATGACCAGAATACCAATTTCAAGAGAAATATACAAGTTTACCAGCTGTTGAATGTTTTGAAACTGATTCGACTGTGTGGCTGTTGCTGCAATACTAAAGTCAGATTCGTTTCGGAATATTCAACAGAATGTTTAGTAAATTATAAATTCATCATGGCGTACAATTCACCGTTCCAGAGTATCCATCTAGCAATATGACGTCATAATCGGCTAAGCGGCGTATAGGATGGCGTCATAAAAGATTATTTTTGGCCCATCTTTAACTCTTAATTGTTCGAAACGTTGTAAGAATTGTGTTTTTTCTATTTAAGAAACATGCTGTTGAATATTTTGAAACTAGTTTGACTGGGCACTGTTGTACAGCACCCAATCAACTTAGTTTCAAAATATTCAATAACGTGTATGGTTTTCTGGAAATTGATAGCCAGGGAGTTCAGAGATCGATCGATCCTTACACGAACGAGGTGTAGGTGGAGCTTAGCCACAGATGGGCGGGGCATAGCAAAAATTGGAAAGGTCCATTTAGACACTTTCGGGACACATCATTGCCAATTTCCTGATGAACCTACTTCGTTTTGATTGTGACGTCAGCTAGCATGTGCCGTGTTTGATTATGATGTCATAAACTCGAGTGACACATCGGCTCCCGCCATATCTATCAATCCTCGCCTACAATAGAGTGTATAAAAACCATTAAATGTGGTCCCTAAAGACCACCTAAATACCACCTAAAGATCACCTAAAGATCACCTAAAGATCAACTAAAGACCAACTAAAGACCACCTAAATACCACCTAAAGATCACCTAAAGATCACCTAAAGACCAACTAAAGACCAACTAAAGACCACCTAAAGACCACCTAAAGATCACCTAAAGATCAGCTAAAGACCACCTAAAGATCACCTAAAGACAAACTAAAGACCAACTAAAGACCAACTAAAGACCACCTAAAGATCACCTAATGATCACCTTAAGACCAACTAAAGACCACCTAAAGATCACCTAATGATCACCTTAAGACCAACTAAAGACCAACTAAAGACCACCTAAAGACCACCTAAAGATCACCTAAAGATCAGCTAAAGACCAACTAAAGACCAACTAAAGACCAACTAAAGACCAACTAAAGACCACCTAAAGACCACCTAAAGATCACCTAAAGATCACCTAAAGACCAACTAAAGACCACCTAAAGATCGTTTAATACAAGTTATGTACTATAGTAAATGGCCTCTGGGATGTGCGCATAATTTCTTTACTCCTTTCACCGATGACTCACATATCTCATTTTCAAGGCAACCAGCACAGGAAAACTGTTGAATATTTTGAAATTAATTTGACTGGAAGTCATTGCTGGCAAGGCCTATATCGAATCTAAGGCCTGGTTCCCAACTTTCCATAAAATCTTGACGAAGCCGGAAGCGATCTGCGATATTTAGCCGATTTTTGTTTCCCATAAAATCTGGAACACTTCCTAATTATTTGTGTATTGCATTCTGGGATAGCATTTCGTTACATCGTTACATACAAGTACAGGCAATCAGCGACAGTGTTCCCATTGGCAATTACCTAATGGACCTTTCCAGTTTATCTATCCATCATATGACGTCATAATCAAGTGCGTGACGTGTAGGATGACGTCATAATCAATTACAGCATGAATGACTCGCTTTAGTCCGTCTTAAACGCTTAATTGTCTGACACGTTGTACGAATTACATGTCTTTACTATCGCAGTACTATATACAGCAACAGTACCCAGTCAAATTAGTTTCAAAATATTCAATTCAACATCATATCTGTATAGTTTTCTGGATATTGATATGTAGGGAGTTCAGGGATCGATCGATCCCAACAAGGACGAGGTGTGGGTGGAGCTTAGCTAGTGATGGGCGGAACGTAGCTAAATCTGGAAAGGTCAATTACCCAAACACCACTACGGATTACCACATATTGTAGCAAATTATCTGTGACACATGAACGATGTTTTCCGTGATCAGTCTACGGCACTCCACGACAATCTACGACAACCTACGACAATCTGCGACCATCGGGAAATTGTGTAGTCTGCCGTAAGCTATCCGCGACAATCGCGGATCGCTTACAGCTGGTTAGATATTTTATGGGAACCAGGCGTTCCTTATGATCGTAACACAAATAGAACCCGCTGAACTAATGAACTAATGGTTGGCTGGCTGGACAGATCGAGGCATGGATCTAGGTGACTGGGTAGCTTTTTATGTGCGTTTGAATGGATATTATAAGGTAATGATGAAAAGGTTTCTTTATTAATTAGTTTTTCGATGACCTTTGTTAAAGGGTGTAGAGAGACTGGGTGTATTGGGAGAATCAAATGGATATCTGAACTTATAATATCTCTTATTGCATACGCAGATGGTCGTAAGACCTAGCTTCTAGTGAAATGGTTTTAAAGGTGTATGATGCAATAGGGGACCAGGTCTTATAGGGAGCAATTAGGTGTGTAATTTTTGGACACCATCTTTTGGTTGCTAGTCTGGGTTTTTTCGAAGTACCACGTAAGGCCTATATATCTGCGGGTTTTGTCTCTGGTGCTTTTTCACCAGATTCATAAGGTACACTGATTTCCTAAACAACCCAACAACAAATGGATGGATGGATGGATCGATAGATCGATGGATGGCTGGCTGGATGGCTGGATGGATGGATGGATGGATGGATGGATGGATGGATGAATGAATGAATGAATGAATGAATGAATGAATGATGATATGATAATATTTCAAATGTTATTTTCAGCACTGCAGACGTTCTCCTTTATCCTTGTGACCGTGACGTCATTTGGAATCGCTATGATGATGTAGGCGTGCGCATCTGTCAGACTTCCCTGACCACGTGACATGCACTATTTGATTATGCATATAATATGTACTAATGTTACTAGTGATATTTTATATTTTTGTTTAAAAATATGCGCATTTAAAGGAGAAAAACTAACTGTATAATGACTGCTAGATTGTAAAACCCAACATGATGAACAGTTAAAAAAAAATTAAAATCTATTAAAATGTATCGATTTTTACCTTGAGATATTTACCCGTTTTAGCTTTAAATATAACACATCGACGCATATCTCGCGATTGTTACCATATCATTGCACATTAAAGGTACACATTCACAGCAAAAGTCTTAAAAGTCAAATTGTGTACTTTGACGGGTTTAAAATGTGTATCTCATTGTAATTAAATGTAATAAATATTAACATATGATGATTTCATTTCGAATAAACTAATATAATTTTTTAGATGTCTAGTTGAAATAGGGACTCGTGTCTCTAATTCAATGTCACAACTTATTAAAAAAATATTAATTTATACGTAATTTAATCAACATTTGTTAAAATCTATTTCATTTCATTACATCTAGACCCACAATTTAAGACTCTAAATGTATACAATTTTTAACAATTTTATTTTCAAAACGTTTTACTGTGAATATGCACCGTTACGTCACCGGTTTAATATCCTGTTATCGTGATTTCTGTCTAAAATGAATATTTGATCATAAATGTATTTTAATGATTAACCATTCTTGCGTCATCAGCGCCTCAATGCACTCACGAATCTACCCATATTAATTACCCGTTTAGTGGTCAAGATCATTTCCAAGAAAATTATAATTTTCGCATTTAAATTTCCTACAAGCGGACATTCCGCATGGCCACTACAGGTGCCATTTCTGGCGGGCCAGACTATTCGTGGATTAATAGTCAAGAAAATCGAAAATTCAGCCTAGCCAGTATCCATATGTAGGCCAAGAGTGTCCTATTTTTGAAAATTTACCACTGGAATGACTGGCTCGGTAACCGAGCCAGTCATTCCAGTGGTAAATTTTCAAAAATAGGACACTCTTGACCTACAAGTTTGACAATTAAAAGGTTAACTTGACACAAGAGGGGTTAATATTTCAACTTTAAATTATTCTGAAATATTTAAAATAAAATCCGTACAATAACTGTGTCATCGCGATTTGTACAACTTTCACTTTCAACACCAGTGTTCACAGGGTCTCGATGTTAGAGCACCTGTGCAAGAACATCACACGACCACCTGTCTTAAAGAGCCAGCATCGTTTGACACCAAAAGTGAGCGACCACCTGTCTATAATGGTTAATAGAGTGAGCCATTTCTAGCTACGCTCCGGCCATTTCTAGCTATGCCCCGCCAATTTCTAGCTATTCCCCGCCCATTTCTAGCTATGATCGCCCATCTTTAGCTATGCCCCGCCCATTTCTAGTTAAAATCCGCCCAATTTTTACGTGTGCTGGAATCAATTTATATAAACCCTGAATTAACAAACTCATCTTGAAATTAATTTGACTGTGATGTTGCTGCCCATGGCCCAGTCAAATTATTTTCAAAAGATTTAACAAAATGTTTATTAACTTGCAATCCCGTCACAGATATACAATTTGTACATTCGATTTGATAGTTCCTTCACTTGATATTGGAGCGCCTAGTCCTGGTAACGCTTCATGTCATCGTCTTCAGTTTGGTTTGATTTACCTGACAGAAGTGGTAGTGACACGTTGATCGTTTATGTCCGCAATAGCCTTTGCAACGCCACCTATCACTAGAAGCGAGTTTAGGCACTTGGTAGAGTAGCTAGTGGAGTTACTAGCGTAGCGCCTAAAAGGCTACAGCTCGTACTCTAGTACCTACACGAGGCAAATATGAGGCAGGGTAGGTCGAGTAAGTCCTGTATTTGTCTTGAAATGAATGGGGCTATGTCTACCATAAATGCAGCTCATGAGTTTGGAACGATCGCTCATTCACCAAAGAGGCTGCGCAACCCGATGAGCTTTTAAGTTAGAATGGACCTTTTCAGTTTATCCATCAATCATATGACGTCATAATCAACTACACTACGTGTAGGATGGCGTCATAATCAATGACGTCATGAATGACGTAGATAAATTCTTAGGCTAAATTGATGACGGACTAAGCGTAGTTCATCATTATATTCGACTATTAGGCCTATCAGGGCCGGTCCCAGGGATAACGGCGGGCCGGGCGGCGGGGGGGGAGGGGGGGGGACTCCGGGGGTCCTCCCCCGAAAAAAAATTAAAAATCTAGATTGCTCCCAGATGGCTTCTCTTGCATTTCCCCCGGTAATATCTCACTCATAGAACATGTCCATATGCATACCATGAGAAAAATATTTTAGAAAATTTACCAGTTAGAATTGGTTTAAACGTGATTTATTTTGTTCAGATGGAAGCACGATAAGACTTAGTCTTATGCCCGTATCTCCCATACACATACAGATTATTCAAAACATTTTTACAACAAAATGGCGGCAAATCATAATAGTTTAATTAATTGTAGTCTATTAGTGTGTATAAGTGTGTGGATGTTGAGTGTGAGGTGGGGGAGAGTAGGAAGAAAGACCGAGATAGAGAGAGCGAGGAATAAGATCAAATGGAAGAATAGCAGAGGTGAGCTCTAGGTGCTGCCTTAGCCCCGACCTGTACGTGTTGGGCTGCTGTCCATTTACCCCTTAAACTATAAGTTCGCGAACGGGAAGCTACTGAAAGCGGTTGGTGTTAATTATGTATTGACATACCGTATTACAGATCAGTTTGTTCATTTCCAAGTTAGCAGTGTAAGTCCCGTATAGAAGCTGGTTGACCGTAAGATTAGCAAGAGAAATATCGTTCAAGGCAAGCTGATTTTGGAAAACGACTCTTTGCTCGTTAAAAAGGGCACAATGTAAGAGGTAGTGGTTTGTAGATTCATCATTGTGCCCACAAGAACAACTGGCAGATTCCGACAGAAAGTTGTCAAATAGATGTCGGTTTAAAGAACTACAACCATTTCGGAGCCTGCATAGCATTATGTTGGCAAACCTCGGGCCTACGTAATACCACTCAGGGGGTTGTCGTATGGGTGACATAGCCTTGAGTTTGCTTTTAAATTCTAAAAGAGTGACAGAATCTCTCACCGGCACAGGAAGCATATTCCAGGCGCGGATGGTTGCTGGGAAAAATGATCCATAGAAGAGCTCAGCTCTAACCAGTTAGAATTGAACTTTGTATAGCTTTATGATCTTTCGAGGTAGAAAACTGCGGATAGGTGGGTGGCCGGGCGGGCGGGTGGTGGGTGTTTATTGTAAACAAAGAAAGAAAAAAAATAGTTTTTGTCACTTAACTTACTTTATGTTCAACGACAATTATTTAAGCATTTAGAGACAATAAATGGCGCTTTAACGCACAGTGCTGTTGGATATTTTGTTGGATATTTTGAAACGATTCTACTCCGACCTTCGCATCACAAGATGATGATTCTGATACGGAGGCCGAGTGCCGTATCAGAATCATCATATCTGGCTTAGAGAGTCAGAGAACTCGGACTATGAGATAGAGTACCATTAGACATCCATACGGATTGGGTGTACACGATATAATTCACCGATCCCTGGAATTTTGTACTGATCAGTAATGCCAATTTACAGGCCAAGAGAATAATAGTTCTGAAAACGGAGCACTGGCGCTATTGGATCGATAAACGAGACAGTCATTCCAGTGATCCATCTTCAAAATATTATTCTCTTGGCCTGCTAAGGACTACTGTAGATGACATCTCGGCCGACTTGAGCTATAAATGATTAACCACGTTCTGCTGAAACACAGTGATCCAGCCGGTTCACATACTGGTCTATAGCAGCAACCCATTACCGGTCCATATGCGAAACGGTATATATATATATATATATATATATATATATATATATATATATATATATATATATATATATATATATATATATATATATATATATATATATATATATATAGTGAGCAAAAACTAGATTTTCTGTGCAATTGAAACCAGAGTAAGCCCTTAACACTTGGTGTTCAGGAAAATTTCACTCATAGAAAATGTCCATTTGTAGACCATGAGAAAACTATTTTTGAAAATTTACCATTTGACTGTGCTGGGGCCCTAAATTATCGAGCGAGCCATTCCAGTGGTCAAATTTCAAAAATAGTCTTCCCTTGGTCTTCAAATGGGCACTTCTCAAGTCCACTGCAGAAGCCATATGAAATGTTTAATATGTGATGCCATTGCTGTTTGTAAAACATTCATACATTGGCAATTGCCATTATAAGTTATAAACTTGATGTTGACGTCAATAGCTATTATTTTAGCTGGCAATTGTCTTTGTATATATCTTTAGTAAAACTTAATCTTGCGTGCTTTCTTTTCGCCAACTCTACTACAGCATTTGATAGGTCCAGTGATAAGTCCAGTGACTTACTGATCGCATTCTCTATAGACAGAATGGCAAGTGATGTCAACCTTTCATCAGCCATAGTTGAACGGAGGTAGTTTTGATCAGTTTTAGCTTGGAGAAGCTACGCACACCACTAGCAACTGTCACTGGTAATGTTAACATAATTCTTAATACTATCCACAAATTGGGAAATGTGTCATTTAATTTCGTATCGAGGATGAACTGGAGGACCTGCTTAACTGAGTGGTTTCTGGATGGCAGCACATGACGAATGTTCTGGAGTTCAATGTAAAGGTCGTAGCCATTGATGTCGCATTGCTCTCCGTCAGTCAGCCCGCTCTGTACGTCCATGCAATGTTTGAATAGGGCTTCTTTCTCTGGAAGTTTTCTGAAGTCATTAAAAAACCCCAAACAGCTGTGTGGTTTTGAGACTGTTCACACCTCTCCTGAAGGGACGCCTGAGCGGTGCCAATTAGCGGGTAGAAGAATTCTCTCTTGAACTTTTCTTCTGCGTTTTCTGACAGGTTCTCATTGCTCTCGTAGTCAAACTGTTTCTTCCTGCGACGAATGTGCGTTTCCCTGAAGACAGCTTCAACGTCCAAGTCTTGAGCCATGGACGTTGCTGCTATGAGGGCATCTGTATAACCACTCACACGATATCCAGCAATACAATCAACACAACTCTTCAGAAGGGAAGTAGATGTAGCGAGCTCCATATTATGACCTTGCATCATCTTGCTAACGATATTTACTTGGAAGAGATTATCATGCCAAATAACGCTTGACACAAGGAATTTGAAATCGGTGATGTTGTTTGCCAAACTCTGTGCTTCGTGTCGAATGCCAGCATCTGCCTGCTCTGACTGCGCCAACTCTTCTAGAGCATCATGTACTGGTACTATTTGGTACCCGATGGCCCTAACACTGTTGATGCGGCTTTCCCAACGAGTGTAACACAAGGGTTTCACAGTAAGTTCCTTTACATGCTTTGTAAGGATTTGCCATCTATTTACTGATGCCAAAACAGTACGTACACTCTCTGTAGTACTCCAAATAGAGACCGAATCTGTTGATGAGGAGGACGCATCAGAAAATAAGCAAATTAAGAGAATGACAGCCACATGGCACAAAGAACGCACGTGAAGTTAGTGATAGAATGACAGCCACATGGCATAAAGAACGCAAGTGAAGTTAGTGATAGAATGACAGCCACATGTCACAAAGAACGGACGTGAAGTTAGTGATAGGATGACAGCCATATGGCACTAAGAACGCACGTGAAGTTAGTGATAGAATCACAGCCACGTGACACTAAGAACGCACGTGAAGTTAGTGATAGAATGACAGCCACATGGCAATAAGAACGCACGTGAAGTTAGTGATAAAATGACAGCCAAATGGCACTAAGAACGCACGTGAAGTTAGTGATAGAATGACAGCCACATGGCACAAAGATCGCACGCGAAGTTAGTGATAAAATGACAGCCACATGGCACTAAGAACGCATGTGAAGTTGGTGATAGAATGACAGCTACATGGCACTAAGAACGCAAGCGAAGTTAGTGATAGAATGACAGCCACATGGCACTAAACACGCACGTGAAGTTAGTGATAGAATAACAGCCACATGGCAATAAGAACGCACGTGAAGTTAGTGATAGAATGACAGCCACATGGCACTAAGAACGCACGTGAAGTTAATGATAGAATGACAGCCACATGGCACAAAGATCGCAAATGAGGTTAGTGATAGAATGACAGCCACATGGCACAAAGAACGCACGTGAAGTTAGTGATAGAATGACAGCCACATGACACTAAGAACGCACGTGAAGTTAGTGATAGAATGACAGCCACATGGCACAAAGAACGCACATGAAGTTAGTGATAGAATGACAGCCACATGGCAGAAAGAACGCGCGTGAAGTTAGTGATAGAATGACAGCCACATGGCATAAAGAAAGCACGTGAAGTTAGTGATAGAATGACAGCCACATGGCACAAAGAACGCACGTGAAGTTTGTGATAGAATGACAGCCACATGGCACGAAGAACGCACGTGAAGTTAGTGATAGAATGACAGCTACATGGCACAAAGAACGCACGTGAAGTTAGTGATAGAATGACAGCCACATGGCACAAAGAACGCACGTGAAGTTAATGATAGAACCCTGGCTTGAACACCTTTGTTTTCCCCTTTCATGTTTGCACCATTGTCATAACCTTGGCCACGACAATCTTGAAAGCTAATGTTGTTTTCTTGCATGGTATTTATCAATAATTCAGTAAGGCTTTCACCAGTAGATCCATCAACCGTCCTGAATTTAATAAAATGCTCCTTTACTTTTACTTCGCCATGTTCTTCATCAACGACTCTAACAATAAATGATATTTTCTCAGGATGACTAATGTCAGGTGTACAATCCAGGATAACTGCATAATACTTGGCATTAGACAGCCGCGCAAGTATATTGTCAAGCACTTTCTTTGCCATGAGCTCTATCAACTCATTTTTGATATGTTTGCCACAGTAGTGATCATTCAATTCCTTGGAAACTGCACGTCGCATGTGTTCCCGCATAACATCATCATACTTTCCAAGAAGCTCCACCAGTCCAAGGAAATTACCATTGTGTTCAGTGAACAACTTATCAGAAGATCCACGAAATGCCATGTTATGCTCTGCCAGGAATAATGTGATGGACATAAGGCGTTCAAGTACACATTTTCAATGCTGGGTTTCGTTATTGATTATACGCTGATTCTGTGCGTCTATACCTTTATTCAGCGTAAGTCTCGTCTTGACTTCCAACCATTCAGAGTGGGCAGTGAAATGTGTTTGTGCCCGTTCATGTTGTTTTAAAACGTCAGACATATGTTTCCAGTCATTACACCCAAATGCTGAAAGAGATGATATGGGACAGGTATCAACTATTTTGCGACAAAGGCAGAAGACCCGGTCAGTAGATGTGGAGTAGATCAAGCAGCGACGGACTAGCTGCTCACCATTGTTACGTTTTCTCTCATAGTGAGCTTTGGAAAAATGACGTTTGTTCTCATCGAGTGGAAATATAATGTCTGGTATTTCATCGGGCCCTTCGGAAATTAAATGGTCAATGTATGCGGTGTTTAGTGGTGTTGGCCAAAGTGCTGGATCAATATTAGCTCTGGCATTACGTGTTCTGTTAGTTGGGCTAGAATCACACTTACTAGAAAGTCTAGCGTCCAAGACTGAATCTACTTGGTCACCAATAGAGTATGGATCATTGTCATGTTCAGAATTTGTTGACTCAGAAACACAAGTATTCACTCTATTACACGCATCTACATTACTATACCTGGTAGATGTTTCTCCTCTATCGGTATCTAACTCACTCACGAAATATCTTTTTTTTAAATTTGATCCCTTTTCATTTTGTAATTGTTCTTCCGCCTTTCTCTTCCGGTTTTCCGCACCTTACAACTTTTTCTTCGGCATTTTCACGCAAATTGTAGCAAAATGTATTCCAAAACCGCTGTCATCTGAAAAAGGCAATATTTTATTATAAAAATTAATTTGAATTCCAAGTAGTTTAGTTACTTCGACGTAGTTAGTGTTGGGTGTGGGGTGCCAAAAGGGCCATTGTGGCTGGTTCTACTACTGGGCGCTATTTTTTGGGTTAATGGAGGGTGCCAAAAGACTCACCCTGGGTGTGTGTGGGGGGGGGAGAGAGAGAGAAAGAGGGAGGTGGGGATGAGGGCGGGAGGGCAGGCGAGAGGGCAGGCGGGAGGGAGGGAGGGCGGGAGGGCAGGTGGGAGGGAGTGAGGGAGGGCTCAAGGGAGGGAGGGAGGGAGGGCGAGAGGGAGGGAGAGGGAGAGAGGTGGAGGGGGAGG
This sequence comes from Chaetoderma sp. LZ-2023a, assembly GCA_034401795.1. Lineage (NCBI taxonomy): Eukaryota > Metazoa > Mollusca > Caudofoveata > Chaetodermatida > Chaetodermatidae > Chaetoderma > Chaetoderma sp. LZ-2023a. The sequence goes on from CM067368.1 coordinate 4,908,515, forward strand.
GGGGGGGGGCGAGGGATGGAGGGAGGGAGGGACGGAGGGGGAGGGGTGGGGGCGGTTGACTATGAAATTATGTTTAAATTAGAGATGAATAAATTATTCAGAGGCATAGTGATGGGGTGGGGGGGGGGGCGTTGGTGGGGGTGGGTGGGGGGTATAGCCGTGTCCCCAGGAGCCGAGTTAAAAATAGTACAGACATTCAATTCGTACAACAATGCTTAGTGAGTCCGTTATCAATTAAGCGTTCAAGGCGAACGTAACTACGTCATTCACGACGAAATTGATTATGACGTTAGCTTACACATCACATAGTTGATTATGACGTCATATGATTGCCTGAGAAACTTGAATTCTCCACTGATACGCGTCTTTACTATATTGCAGAGCACGTATGCTCCTCTTTTAGTGCCGCTTTCCATGTAAGCTTGTACGCGCGCTTTTCTGCTAGCAGAAAAGTCGATCCAGTGCATTTAGATAGAACCATTTCCATGTGAGCTTTCCAGCACGCTGAAATTCTCTCGCTTGAAAACAAGTCCCGCAGTTCGCGACTTTTCTGCTCGCATTTCTGCTAGCAGAAAAGTCGGTCTAGTGCATTTCCTATATATACATTTCCACGGGCGCTTGTCCGTGCCGCTGACACGCGCGCTTGTTATGTATGTTGATCTTGTGCGCATGCGTGTTGCCTTATAAGCAGGTTATTTTGCAATATTGCCTTTGAACGTTATGCAAATATAAAAATGATGCCGTGCAACCTGCATTTTCTTTTGTATTATTTGTGCAAGAGACAAGGAACTCGCATTTGTATGATGCAGTTGATGCAGTTGACAAACCAAAAAAGAGTGCACAGATTTTGGGTGAAGATATTGTTCTACCAGATCAGTTAACCGCTGCTGTTTTGAAGGTTCAGCGTCAAGTACCTCTCCTTTGCACTTTTGCGACATGACAGTGTAGTGTGTAGGAAAGCAAAAATTGATCAAAGATATGCAGAACTAGAGCTTCAAATTCTCTTGCCCGCGCTAGG